>OX451739.1:898450668-899050668 GCA_948472305.1 Vicia faba
TAAATAAAAGTATATCTATTTATTTATTTATATATAAAAACTAACCTAAACAAACAAATGCCTAATAAATTCAAAAATGGTGTAAAAAATTATTTTTATATTTTTTATATTATGAGGAAAAATAAATAAGTCAACAAACCAAAAAAGAAAAGTCAAAAAATCATTAAAATGAACAAAATGGGCTTAGGGGATTCAGAAGTAAATGTATGGTGCAAATAAGAAAAACATTCCAGGCCCAGCCCAGACCAGTCATCTTCAACCTCAGAACAAACTTTGTTCAAGAAAACATGTGTTTCCTATCTCCCAATTCCTGGACTTTCAAGCAAAACTCACAACATGAAAAATGTAGAGCATGAGAAGACGAATCCAACCATATAAAGAACTTGACTTAACTCTCTAAGATGAGGGAGAATTTCTTCTCCCCCAATTCCTGATCTAGTTTTTCATCAATGTTCAGACCTTAAATTCTTGCAGCACACATAATATAAATGAAATTTAATTACATAGGCATGTTCAGGGCTATGAATGTGACATATTCTCTTCACAAACCTAAAGCTAACAATGCCTAATAAGAGAGATACAAGTTCATGAACTTACCTGTTCAGTTGAAGTTGTATCTGGCAATGGAGAAGCTTTCAGTGCAAGGTGATGATTGGTATAGCTTCCTTGAGGTCCAGGGATGCTATTCCAAGCTTTACTTTGTCTTGAAACCTTTTGAATCGTGCTAGGGAACTTCAACTGCAAAACAAGAAAATGAAAATGGTGGAACTGGTTAGAGGAGTTACAGGTCGTGTTTTATGTTTGGATTAGCTTCAAGTGATGCTAGGGAATGTGTTTGATGAGCTTTTGGCAAGAAAGCATGAAAGGGATGAGAGTTGGAACTCAATCTGCAGAGGTTACTCTGTTTTGGCAGTTTGAAGGTGATTCTGGGAATTAGAGGGTGTTAGGGATGGTTGGCTCGTGTTCTAGCTTGTGTTTGATGATTAGGATATGTTTGATAACTTTGCTTAGGCTTGCTTGACTGATATGGAAGTTGGTAACTGTTATGCAATGTTTCTTACTTCTTAAGTCAAAATGCCAAGTCTTTGTTACAAGCTTATGCAGGCCCCCTAAACATGCTGCAAAGCCTTGTCTTGATCAGTGCAATATGTCTCATAACTTGTGCCTCATAGATTTCTTTGTACTTCAAAGATATGTGAACTTGACATAAAGCAATCTTTTCAAAAATGGCTAAAATGCTTTTTCCATTTTAAGGTTAATCTCTTGTGTAATGGTTTAATGAACAAGATAATGCTAGGACACAAAGGTTTTGCATTAAATTATTGAGTGTGGATGAGATAAAAGGCCTGTAATCAAGTTTCATGCTGATTTGAGAAATTTGCCACAAGTTATGAACATGGAAATTGGCCAATTCAAAAGTGAGTTTTTGCCATATTGAAAATTTTGATTCTCTCAAGTCATGAGGTTGTTTGATGAGTTCTTGGACATTTTTGGAAAGCTTGGAATGTGTACTACAATCCATCTTTGAAGTTCAAATTGAAATTCCAAGTGGAAGTGTATGGAAAATGGTCTTGAAGTTAGGTAAAAAACTTGCCTAAAATAGGTCAAATTTTCACTAAGTTAAGAATGGTTTGGTACCCTTGTTCCAAAAATTGTAACTTGAGATACAAGCTTCTTTTGGGAAAACTTTGTGATCAAAGTTGTAGATCATGAAATAGGCTACAACTTTCATGTTTTGACTTTTGCCTGAATCCAAATGAATCTTGGTGAGAAAGTGGGGCAAAGTTGGGAAAAATTAGGGTTTTTCATAACTTAGAAAAATTCTAAGTTATGAAAACATTCTCATTTCAAACCCTAATTTGCATTTCTTGATTTCTTGATGGACAAGTTTCATGATTTGGCATGTTTTAATGAAAAATGAATCTTGACACTTGATTTTGACCAAAAAGTCAAAGTTTGACTTTTCAGTATACAGTCAAACATTGATCAATTGACTGGGAAATTCAACTGTCAACCTTGTGTATTTGGGATCTTTTGAACTTGTTGAGCATGTCAAGATAATTCCATGGGGTCCTTGAGTCCATATTTGAGCTTGGTTTGCCATTGGCTAGGTCAAACAGTCAAAAATTGCCTTTGTGCAGTCAAAACCCTAAAAATGACCATTTTGCCCTTTTGATGATCTGATCAAATTTCTTGTGGAATTGTGATCCAAACTTGATCAAATGGTCCATTTGAGTTAATAATGTTGATGTAGGTCAATTTTCATGAGATTTGACTTTAAATTGGCCACAGTTGACTTTTTCCCCAATACAGTTGATTTCTAGGTCAACTGTCCAATTGACTGGGCAAAATTTGGAATCAAGACTTGAAACTTGGTATGGATAAACTTGGGAGTCCAACATGAAGCATGAAAGTCATCTTAGGCATTTTAGGTCAAAATATCTTTGTGCAATCACAAATCCTAATTTGGGTCAACAATGCAAGGAGAAGTCTTGAGCAGAGGAAACCCTAACTGGATCTTGATCTTCAAGGGTCTTGTGATGAGAAAATGTTGGGGAAATGGGAGGGAAAATTTTGGGGGTACAACAGTTGCCCCTGTTCAATCTTCTTGAACCTGAAGAGTTAGATTGGCAAGTTTGCCTTTCGTGACTCGAGGGTAAAAGAGAGATTGGACACTAGAGTGCCCGGAAATTTGCACTCGCAGTTGGAGTATCAGCAATGTGATGTCGGGAATGGGCTTACAGATGCCATTTGGAGAGATGGTGGGATAGGGAGATGGGCTTATAGATGCCATCTGGAGATGCGACAGAACCTTGTCGGGAAGGGGCTTATAGATGCCATTTGGAAGTGTTGATTGCATAAGAGATTCCTTAGCGAGAACTTGTGTATTTGAGAAAGACAGATGTTTTCCTGGCTTGTTACAGGTGTTTGATCTTCAATCTCCTCATGCAGATATGCCCTGGCTAGATACAGGTGTCGAATCTACAATCGGTTGCTCACAGATGTGCCCTGGCTGGATACAGGAATCGAATCCGGAAATAGTCGTCAACAGATATGCCCTGGCTGGATACAGGAATCGAATCTTCGAACTCTTCAGACGTGCCCTGGCTAGATACAGGAATCGAGTCTGGAAATGTGGTCAACAGATATGCCCTGGCTGGATACAGGAGTCGAATCTGGAATTGTGATAGTTGATAGATATGCCCTGGCTGGATACAGGAATCGAATCTTTGAACTCTTCATACGTGCCCTGGCTAGATACAGGAATCGAGTCTAGAAATGATCACTCACAGATGTGCCCTGGCTAGATACAGGAATCGAATCTGGAATTGCGACAGTTGAAGGTAGTTGTCTTTGGGATTGTCTTTTTCCCTGAAAAGGAAAAAATATAAGTTGTATGCAATGTCATGATGTATGATATGCATGATGTCATGATGTTCAACATGAGATAATGTTGTATGCACTTTATCATGTACGTAAGCAAGATGTATGAAAATGTGAAATGTTTATGAATGTATTTTCGTCTTAGGAAAATAAATCCTTGACAATCGGCCGGGGAATTGCTCTGTGGAAGAGATACTTTGCTGAAGTTTTGATGAGAGGCCTGCTGAGGACTTCAATGATGGACTCCGCTGGGGATAATGATGATAAACTCCTCTGGGGATACCAAAGATAAACTCCGCTGGGGATTGAAAGAACTTTGCCGAGGGCGATCTTCCGTGGCAATTAGCTTAGGATAACCCAATTATAAGCCCTTGTGAGGAATAACTTTGAATAAATCTCGGGAGAGACGTCCGTATTCTGCAGGGGATAAGTTTCCGGAATCTACTGGAGACAAGCCTTAAGACCTGCTGGGGAATGTTGTGCCTTTTCAGGATTGACGGGGAACCAACTCTGCCTGGGGAAAGTATTGCTGAATCTTGTCTTACTCTGCGGGGAGTTGAGATGATTTGGTCACATTTTTCAGTTAAATCTACCTTGGTACCTTGGCGGACAAAGCAACCAGACTGCATCAGACAACTTCACATTGCCCCTGTTTCTGATGTCACCTGTAATTAGTCTTTTGTTTCATATGCAAATATTTATGAATCAGCAATTTAATGTCAAATGCATATATCAAAAATGAACATTGGACGTTCTTCGCAAGACAAAACAGAAAAAAGAAAAACAATGGCAATTTGTATGAAAAAGTGAATTTGTATTGATTTTGAAATTTGCCTGTGAATAGGCGTTTTTGTACAAGAGGCTGACATCCTAGTAAGAGAATGCCGCCGAATAACATGGAATTTACAATTTTTGAAAAGGAAACAAAACAGCTATGTGAACAATCCCACTGGGTTCCAGCTCTGCTATCGCCTTTATGTCTTCAAGCGTCTCATCACTTTGCTGCTTGGTTGAAGATGAAGCTGATTGATCGATGCCGAGATCTGAGCCAGATAGTTGATGCCGAATTCCGGATGCAAGGTGATCCAATGAGACATAGTGTTACGCTTTATCCCTAACTTTTGCCTGGACCGCCCTTTCGGGTTTTCAGTCCACCGGGATACCCATTTTTGCCCAAGCCGCCTTTTCAGGTTTTCGACTTGCCGGGTGTACAGATTTTTTCATTTCATCCCTTATTTTTGCCCGAACCCTTTTGGTTCGCCGGGAAGCCCTTATTTTTGCCTAGGTATGTCAACCTAGCGGGTCTTTTATTCATTCGTAGTATCTTTTCACTATGTCTGCATTGGCGGGGTGAGGAAGGTCGTCACCATCCATGGTGGTTAGAAACATGGCTCCTCCTGAGAACACATGTTTAACCACAAATGGCCCTTCGTATGTAGGGGTCCATTTGCCCCGGGGATCACTTTGAGGAAGGATGATGCGTTTGATTACCAGGTCCCCAACTTGATACTCTTGTGGTCTGACTTTCTTGTTAAATGCCCTGATCATCCGTTTTTGATACGTCTGACCATGACAAATAGCGGTGAGCCTCTTTTCGTCAATCAGGTTTAATTGATCAAGTCGAGTCTGGATCCAGTCATCTTCACTCAAGTCTGCATCCTTCATTATCCGGAGAGAGGGTATCTGGACCTCAATTGGCAAGACTGCCTCCATGCCATAGACCAAGGAGAAAGGAGTTGCCCCGGTTGACGTCCTTCGCTGAGGTACGGTACCCATGAAGAGCGAACGGTAACATCTCGTGCCAATCTTTATAGGTCACTGTCATCTTCTGTACAATTTTCTTGATATTCTTATTAGCTGCCTCTACAGCCCCATTCATCTTCGGGCCCGGTAGGGAGAAGAGTTATGGTGCTGTATCTTGAATTGTTCGCAGAGTTCAGTGATCATCTTGTTATTGAGATTGGTACCATTGTCCGTAATGATTCTTCCTCCGGGATGCGTATCGACAGATCAGATTATGCCGGATGAAACGTGCCACGACGCTCTTGGTTACCGTTGCGTAGGAAGCTGCCTCAACCCACTTCGTGAAGTAATCGATTGCCACCAAGATGAAGCGATGCCCGTTGGATGCCGTCGGTCGGATCTCACCGATCATATCAATGCCCCACATTGCAAAAGGCCAAGGTTCCGTCAGGACGTTCAGAGGAACCGGAGGAATATGCACCTTGTCAGCATAGATCTGGCATTTATGACAAGTTCGAGAGTGTTGGTAACAATCGGCTTCCATTGTGGACCAGAAATATCCTGCCCAAAGGATCTTCTTTGCCATGGTGTGTCCACTGGAATGTGTTCCGAATGTACCTTCATGTAGTTCTATCATGATCTTCTCTCCTTCAGCCTTATCCACACAACGCAGTAGAGTTGAATCATGATTCTGTTTGTAGAGAATGTCGTTGCTGAGGAAGAATTTTGCCGCAAACCTCCTCATAAACTTCTTGTCATTGACAGATGCACCCTCAGGGTATTCCTGAGCTTCCAAGTACCTCTTCACCTCATGATACCAGGGTTTTTCAGTCACCTTTTCGGCCTCAAGATCGCAGCAGTATGCCGGTTCGTCCAACTTCCAGATAATGATCCGGGGAGCCTCATTGTCCCATTTAACTTTGAACATTGAAGACATCGTAGCTAGTGCGTCCGCTAGCTGATTCTCCTCTCTTGGGAAGTGCTCAAAAGTTATCTCTTCAAAGTGGGGAAGCAGGGTCAACACATACTCCTTGTAAGGAATAAGATTTGGGTGTTTCGTATCCCACTCGCCTTTGATCTGATTGATCACGAGAGCGGAATCTCCGAAGACACTCAGAAATTTGATCCTTAAGTCGATTGCAGCTTGTAGACCCATGATACATGCCTCATATTCTGCCATGTTGTTGGTGCAGTTGAAACACAATCGGGCGGTGAGTGGAGTATGAGTGCCTTTAGGGGATATGATTACAGCGCCGACGCCGTTACCCAAAGCATTGGAGGCTCCGTCAAAATGCATAGACCATCGGGATCCTTCCTCAGGTCCTTCATCCGGTCCAGGTACTTCACAGTCAGTTACCACCATGATATCTTCGTCCGGAAATTCAAAGTTCAATGATTAGTAATCGTCCACAGGTTGGTGTGCCAAATGATCTGCCAGTACACTTCCTTTGATTGCCTTTTGAGTTGTATACTGGATATCATATTCTGTCAAGATCATTTGCCATCTTGCTATTCTTCCAGACAGAGCAGGCTTTTCGAATATGTACTTGATGGGATCCATCTTTGAAATCAAAAGAGTAGTGTGAGTCAGCATATACTGTCTCAGCCGGCGAGCAGCTCATACCAGAGCACAACAAGTTTTCTCAAGCAGTGAGTAACGAGACTCACAGTCGGTAAACTTTTTGCTCAGGTAATAAATAGTGTGCTCTTTTCGGCCAGACTCGTCATGCTGCCCCAGCACACACCCCATTGAATTGTCAAGTACTGTCAAGTATAGTATCAGAAGTCTTCCTTCCACTGATGGCATAAGAATGGGTGGCTCTTGGAGATATTCCTTTATCTTTTCAAAGGCATCCTAACATTCATCGTTCCAGCGTACTACTTGATCTTTCTTCAGTAATTTGAAGAAATTTGAAGATTGGCTCACAAGTAGCAGTCATATGTGAGATGAATCGGGCAATGTAATTCAGTCGTCCCAGGAAGCCTCTGACTTCTTTCTCTGTCTTTGGAGTCGGCATCTCTTGTATGGCTTTTACCTTGGCAGGGTCCACCTGAATACCTTTATCACTTACAATGAAACCTAGCAATTTTCCGGACCTCACCCCAAAGGTGCATTTGTTGGGATTCAACCTCAACTTGTATAACTTTAGTCGGTCAAACAGCTTCCTCAGATGACCAAGGTGCTCCTCCTCAGTTTGAGACCTTGCAATCATATCACAACGTATACCTCAATCTCATGATGGATCATATCATGAAATAAAGCAACCATGGCATGTTGATAGGTTGCCCCAGCATTTTTCAACCCAAATGGCATGACCTTGTAGCAGAAGGTGCCCCACTGAGTCACAAAGGTAGTCTTCTCCATATCTTCCGGAGCCATCTTGATCTGATTATACCCTGAAAAACCATCCATGAAGGAGAACACCTTGTGTTGAGCAGTATTGTCAACAAGAACGTCGATGTGAGGTAAGGGGAAGTCATCCTTGGGGCTTGCCCTGTTTAGATCCCTGTAGTCGACACACATCCTGACTTTTCCGTCCTTCTTCGGTACTGGCACCACATTGGCAACCCACTGAGGGTAAGAAGTTACTGCTAGAAACCCGGCGTCGAATTGCTTCATAACCTCAGCCTTGATCTTTTCGGACATCTCTGGGCGCATACGGCGGACCTTTTGCTTTACCGGAGGGAAGTCTTCCTTGGTTGGCAGGTGATGAACTACAATGTCGGCATTCAAACCAGGCATGTCTTCATAGGACCAAGCAAATATCTCCATGTAATCATGTAGCATCTGGATCAATCGTTGCTTCACGTTGAGCTCTAGATTGGCACCAATCTTGACCTCCTTCCTATCTGTCTCAGTACCCAGGTTAATTGTTTCCACCGGCTCTTCATGCGGCTGAATGGCCCTCTCTTCTTGGAGTAGCAGTCTTGCGAGTTCGCCAGGCACTTCGCAATCATCTTCACCTTCGTCTTCGGCTAAGTTGATCGGATTCTCGAAGTCATAACTGGTGATAGCAGAGCTGTTACCAGTGAGATCCAGAGTGGATTAAAACCTGTATAAGTGAGTGTGTGTAAATATAGCTGTTTTGCAATATATAACACAGAAAGAAAAAGAGCACAAGATTTGAAATGCAACAAACGTCCAATGTTTTGACTGATGATATATGGAAATGTCATACAAAAAGCCCTCACAAATGGAGCTACGATGCCCCGGGTAGGACACCGAGCCAATAAAAGTTTCAACATATTTGTTTGTTACAAATTGAAAATCAAAAGAATTAATTACTGCGTGACAAATGTGATAGGTGTAAAATCCTTTGCCGTCCAGTTGCTTGGTCCGTTGCTGGTGGTTGGATAGATCCAACTGTCAAACTCTGCTTCCTCTACATCCTCCTCGATAGCATTCACCCTTGGACTGGTGATAAACACTGGAGCCTTTCTGATCTTGTCCTTGCGCACAGCCCTCTGAGCCTCTGCAGTAAAGCCCAGCCTAAACTTGTCGTTCTTTTGAGTGAAGTCAGGAAGCTGACCCCAATTTGCACATTTTCCTTTCTCGATTACAGCCCGGGCATCCTTCAAGGACGCCATCTTCAACGGAAAGTCTTCTTCAACCACTGTTTTAGCTGATGCCAGCGTTGGAGGTACCTCCTCAAAATGCTGAAAGGGGGTTTCAATAAACTCCCCGTCCATCTCGATATACCGGAATGAATTCAAGTGACTAACCATGTATTCCTCCTAACCCTGCACAGTAACAATCTTCCCTTTGATAGGGTATTTGAGCTTTTGGTGTAGAGTGGATGTTACTGCCCCAGCCTTGTGAATCCAGGGTCGACCCAACAAGCAGGAATAAGATGGACGAATATCCATTACATAGAACGTTGAGTCGAAAACTTGGGAACCCACACGAATAGGAATGTCTACTTCACCGTGCACCATCCTCTTAGAACCGTCGAAGGCTCTAACAATGATGTTACTAGGCTTCAATTCCAGGCCCTCACAATCCAAGCGATCCAATGCCTTCTTGGGCAAAACATTCAGGGAAGAACCAGTATCCACCAACACGTGTGCGAGAGTAGTGCCCCTGCATTCTATGGAAACATGCAGGGCATCATTGTGATTTTTCCCTTTGGCGGTGAGGTCGGCATCCGAGAACCCCAAACCATTGTCAGCTGTCAAATTAGCTACACAGTCAGTGAATTGATCTGTAGAGGTCTCTTGCGGCACATGGGCCGTTTTCAGAAATGAAATCAGGGCTTTTGCATAGGCCTCTGAGCATAGCAGCAGTGATAGCATAGAGATTTTGGAGGGGGTATGCCCCAACTGTTCAACAACATTGAAGTCACTCTTATTGATGATTTTAAGGATTTCCTCCATCTCTTGTTGGGAGGCTTCGACAGCAGTCTTTCTTGGTTCCTCTGTCCTGGCAGGCAAATCGTTAGCAACTTCTTTGCCCCGAGCATCAGAGGACTCGGCGGCAGTAGTAGACACAGGAACTTGAATTGGAACATGCACACTTGCGGGTGTGATGATAAGAGGTTTTCGGATAACTGGCGGTGCAATGTCAGGCGAGAAAAGCCTGCCACTGCGAGTAATCTTGGCGGGACCAGTGATGTTACTGATACTGGTACTGGTACTGGTGTTGAACTCCTGCTTCACTCCAAGCACATACACGTCTGCCCCATAATGCCATGGGACAGCCTTGTTAGATTCATAGGGGAGAGGCCCCGGAACAGTAATGGTAATGGGTACAACAGACATAATTTGGACTGGCTTCCTTGGGGGAGCTTTGGCAGGATTGTAAATTGTGACAATAGATATTTCTTCAGCGGAAACAAACGGAACAGCAGTTTTCTTGAACAGAATTTCTTTGCTATCCATCAGGCTTTGGATGCCTGATTTCAGCAGCGGACAACCGGTAGGGATAATAGCACACAGGAGGCAACCCTTGCTACAACCCGGAAATAAACCGGCTAGTAGTAAGTTCCTCTTAACAGTCAAAAGAGGGGTAGCAACATCATTTACCGAAACAGCATACAAATCTTCCTCGATGGCATTTACTCTATGCTGGGGCATAGGAGCAGTTACAACATTTGGCCTCTCAGGCGCTTCAAACTGAATTTCCTTCGCATCGATAAGGTCTTGCACCTTATTTCTCAAGGCCCAACAATCATCAGTAGTATGCCCGGGGCTATCGGAATGATAAGCACAACGGGCATTTGGGTTATACTTAGGAGATGCAGTATTCACGACCTTTGGCGCTTCTTTGATGGTCACCAAGTTGGTTGATAACAGTTGTGGTAAAATTTGAGATAAGGTCATACTCAGCCGAGTATACTGCCTCTTGGGCCTTTCACCTCTTTGTTGATTGTACTGCTGAGGAGTAGCAACAGGTTTTGAAATGACTAAAGCATTGACGGCTTGGCGACTTTCTGGCTTGACTTGTCTTCTAGGACCATAGACGGCACTTGCTTCTTTCTTAAACGGCCTCTTCTCAGTACTTGGGGAGGCAGCCTTTTGTATTTTCCATGACCTGATGCCAGCTTCAATTCTTTCTCCCGTCAGAATCAAATCCGTAAACCCAGCGGAGGAGTTACCAACCAAATGATTGAAAAATGGACCAGACAAATTTCCTAGGAACATATCAACCAGCTCACGATCAGTTAATAGAGGTTGCACCCTGCCAGCCAAATCCCTCCATTTTTGTGCATATTCTTTGAACCCTTCGCCCGTTCCTAGAGACATACCCTGAAGTTGGGTACGCGTAGGAGCGAGATCAGAATTGTATTGATATTGTCTGTAGAATATGGTTTCCAAATCCTCTCAGTGTCGGATGCTAGTTCCATCTAGTTGGTAGAACCATTCAAGCTGTGACCCCGAAAGGCTATCTTGGAAGACGTGAATCCAAAGGTTCTTATCCGCCGTGTAAGGTTGGATCTTCCTTACGTACGACCTCAGATGCAGCTTTGGACAGGAAGCCCCGTCATATTTGGCAAAGGCAGGCGCCTTAAACTTGTGTGGAATTACTACCCCAGAAGATAACCCCAAATCTCCAAAATCCAGCCCCGGCACATTCTGAATCTCCATGGCGCTCAAGCGGTCCTCCAATTGCTTGTATCTGTCAGTAGAAGGTGGGTATTGTTCGTCATTGTAGTCCGTCTCGTTGTCAGAGACTACAGGACTAGGAGCTCCTCCCCCTTGGGGACTGTTTTTCTCAGCATAAGAAGTAGTTGGTTCAGCTTCATTATGGAGTGTGTTCCCAAACCTGCGTCCAGTGTTGAATAACGCAGTCCTCTTTCTCTTCTTCTTCTTCAGGAGTAGAGTCTTCAACTCTTGCTGACCTTGGGCCAGGCTTAGGACCATCTCTTGAAACTGGGCACTTTGGGCCTGAAGGGCCTTGATTGCTTGCTCACTGGATGAGTCTGGAAACATTATGACTGTTCAAATAAACAGCGAAGAAGATTAAGCAACCTGTGAAAAAGGGTACCTGCTATGCATATGGTGCAATGAGATGCGTATGTTTTATGTTTTCAAAGACAAACAAGATTCAACTTTGTAGAAAAAAGGGAACGCACTTCATTAGATTAAAATTTTAATTGTTCAACAACTTGCCCTTAGGCATTACAGGAATGAAAAAAATACTGGAAAGGAAATAAAAGCTATAAAAGGAAATGTCCAAAGCCCATCAGTGCTCCCATGGCCTCCTTTTCTCAGTGTTGATGTAGTTATTCAGAACCCGCTCTTCCTCCAATTTCTTAGTCAGCCTCTGGATCTTCTGTTCCTGTTCGTTGAACTTTTCCCGATAAAAATCCCGTTCTTCCTTTAGCTGCGCCCAAGATCTCTTCATTGTATCAAAATCAGTGGGTATCTGAGGAGGGAGGACAATTGGAGGAACCTCATCTTCATCAGGAGATTCAAGAATGATAGGTCTGACAGCTTCGTACGGAATACCTAACTTATGAGCACGGATGCGGACCCATTTGCAATATGGTTCCAATGGTAGAGAAGTCTTCGGTCCCAACTCATGTGGGTCAGCTTTGTGAATTCTGTCCCAAGCTTTAATGAATCCATGGCGTAGTTTGTCACTGTCTGCCTGAAACTCAAAATGGAAGTGAAGAACCAACATTTCATGAGGCCCAACTCTTCTGGCTCTTCCAAACTGGCGAAGAGCTAAGCATGGATTATAAGAGATTCCTCCTTGGATACCAATCAAAGGGACATTAGGGTATTCTCCGCAACGATCGATAACAGCTACCTCATCCAAACCTCTGAGAGTCCAAGTGATGTCATTATCAGTGAGAGACATTAGCCTACGAGCCCAACCCTTTCCTTCTTCATTCTTCAGCACGAACTTAGGAAGGTGCGAAATAAACCACCTCACTAGCAAAGGAGCACAACACCACGGAGTTCCCCGTTTTCGGGCAGTACGAGCATAGAGTTGTTGCAGGATATCACCCAAAAGAGTGGGTACAGGATTCCGAGACATGAAGATCCTTATTGCATGGATACTGATAAAGGTGTCAGGATTAGGAAACAATACCAGACCGTAGATCAAAAGAGCCAGAATATCTTTGTACGCCTTGAAGTCCAAGTCATTCCAGAATATCTTCAGGCCTAGGAGTCTTTTCCAAACTAGTGAAAGGAGTTTGCTCCAAGACAGGGATCCCAAGAAAATAAGAGAATTCTTCCAGGGTAGGAACCAGCTGGAAGTCTTGAAAGGTGAAACAATGATACAGGGGGTCATAAAACTGGGTCAGAACACTTATCAATTGTTGGTCCCATTTTGCAGTGATCAAGCCAAGGAGAGAACCATGCATGTTGATGAAGGAAGAAGTGTTTGGAATCCTACCAACCAAATCCTTGAGCAAAGTTGATGGTTGAACAAAGTTGAGCCGGATAGTATTCCTACGCACGGGCATCATGATGTCCTACAAAACAGAGCAAAGATGAAACTTTTTTGTCTTTGAAATGGGTTAGTCCTTTATACAGGATGCATGCAATGGTATGATGGCATGATGCTATGATGAAGCACAACACAAGTATTCACACAGGCAAGCATGATAAGGCACACAAGTCACACAAGACAACCCTTAGGTTTCAGGCTAGCATGAAGTTTAGGTATTACCCTCTTTTGGTTTCGTTGGTTAAAACCTGCCCTATCAAAAGTAAACCGGGTTCTAGAGGATCTCAAATCATTGACTACCCTCAATCGGTCATAACTCCAGCATCGCAATCTTTTCTTGCGGCCAGAACCATCGCGAGAGTTTAGCCTCAATGAGTGTAGCATACTGCTACTGTCATAATGGCCAAGTTTGGTCAATTTAAGGTTCTAAGGTCGGTTGGTGTTTAATGACTCCTTAGAAGACCTATATTCTCCTTATTGAAACATAAGGGATATAGGTACAGACCAAGGTGCCACACCAACGTAGCCACTGCTTCACACATGTCGGTCTACGCCGGACAGGTCCCTCACAGATTATGCTACCTAAAAAGAAAGGGTACTCCCCAGATCCGGGTTAGGATCTATGAAACTCCGATGCGAAGCCCACAAATATAAAAGCAAATAAAGCAAACAATTGAAAACAAAGGTGATCTAAGCCCTAAGGTTACTCCACTTTTAATTTATTTCCCCAGCAGAGTCGCCAGTTCTGTGATACGGTGGGAGAACTGACTATGGTTTTGCGTTTGTTTTCGCAAATGTTTCAGTTGAGCAAGAGTCGCCACCGACTTTTTATTTTATCCTAAGGAAAGGTTAAAAAGCACAGCAAAAACCTTTGAGATGTTTTCTTGGGTTCGGGGAGTAGATTATAGAAAGGGAAGGTATTAGCACCCTTTCTATCCATGGTTATCCATGGACTCTTAGTTACTTGCTTAGATCAACTTGCCTTATTTTTCAATTGTTTGAAATGGTGCTTGTGTGTGTGTGGGTTTGAAAATGTTTTGAAAAGAGGCCAATGTGGTGGCAACCTTTGTAATGATCCATGTTGGTATGTATACAAAGGTGTATGTCTTTTGAAAAGGTTTTCATTTGTTTTTGAAAGTTGTTTTGAAAGTGTTGTGAGATGTGGTTTTAGAAAAATAGGCAAGTGTTTTGTTTTTGCAAGTTTGATTCAAGTAACTAAGAGGTTATCTACTCCTAAATTTCTCAAATTTTATTGATATGTTTTAACCCTTTTAACAAGTTTGTTCCACCAATGTATTTGGTGGACAATCTCATGTTAGGATGTGAAAGGGACGGGCGCGGGTCATCGTTTAGACCATAATTGCAATGGTGTCAAGTATCTTTGGGCAATTTTCTTTTAAGGGACTTGATCATTTGTTTAGGCAACTTTTGAAAGTGTCATCGAGGGACTATGATCATTTGATTTGTGTTTGTTTTGCCCAAAGAGACCTAACATGCAATATGGCTCATTTATTGAAGGCAACAAGTGGAATACCCTAGGGGGTGCAAGTGTGATTTGTGTGTCCATTTTCATGCTTGTTTATCTTGAAATTAGGTCAAACTATTTTTTGTTGTTTTTTCGCATACAAACCCTAATTCTAACATAGTATAATTAGAAAGCAATAAAATGCGAAAAATAAATTTACTAAGCTATTACAACACCATATATGGGAAGGGGGGTACAAATGTTCAAATGGGGATCTTGACAAGGAATTTAAACCTAAACTATTACATCAATATTGAATTATTTACAACATAATTTAATTGCACAAATTAAATAAAATAAGAATAAATATGCAAGATGCAAAAATGGTTTTTGTATGCATGAAAAAAAAAGTATTTTTATATGTCAAAATAAACAAAAATAAAAGTTTTTTTTTTTTGAGTTTTTTCCATGTTTAGGGCAAAACCCTAATTTCTTAAATAAAATATATTAATTATTTAATATGTATAATATTTATTTTATTATATACAAAGATAAAATAAAATAAAAAAAATGAAGTATATTTGTCAAAAAAAAGTATTTTAATATTAAATATTAACAAAAAGTAAAAGTGTGTATATTTTGTATTTTAACCTAAATATTCTAATAAATATATATATATATATATATATATATATATATATATATATATATATATATATAAATATATATATATATATATATATATATATATATATATATATATATATATATATATATATATATATATATATATATATATATATATATATATATATATATATATATATATATATATATATATATATATATATATATATATATATATATATATATATATATATATATATATATATATATATATATATATATATATATATATATATATATATATATATATATATATATATATATATATATATATATATATATATATATATATATATATATATATGTATTATTTTCTAAATATGTATTATATATACAAAATAATAATATTTAATTTTTATAAAAAATGTATTTTTTTATATAAAATATTTTCAGAAGATAAAATGAAATAAAAATGAAAATAAAAATGTATTTGCACTATTTTAACATTTTTTAAATAAAAGTATATCTATTTATTTATTTATATATAAAAACTAACCTAAACAAACAAATACCTAATAAATTCAAAAATGGTGTAAAAAATTATTTTTATATTTTTTATATTATGAGGAAAAATAAATAAGTCAAACCAAAAAAAGAAAATTCAAAAAATCATTAAAATGAACAAAATGGGCTTAGGGGGTTCAGAAGTAAATGTATGGTGCAAATAAGAAAAACATTCCAGGCCCAGCCCAGAACCAGTCATCTTCAACCTCAGAACAAACTTTGTTCAAGAAAACACGCGTTTCCTATCTCCCAATTCCTGGACTTTCAAGCAAAACTCACAACATGAAAAATGTAGAGCATGAGAAGACGAATCCAACCATATAAAGAACTTGACTTAACTCTCTAAGATGAGGGAGAATTTCTTCTCCCCCAATTCCTGACCTAGTTTTTCATCAATGTTCAGACCTTAAATTCTTGCAGCACACATAATATAAATGAAATCTAATTACATGGGCATGTTCAGGGCTATGAATGTGACATATTCTCTTCACAAACCTAAAGCTAACAATGCCTAATAAGAGAGATATGAGTTCATGAACTTACCTGTTCAATTGAAGTTGTATCTGGCAATGGAGAAGCTTTCAGTGCAAGGTGATGATTGGTATAGCTTCCTTGAGGTCCAGGGATGCTATTCCAAGCTTTACTTTGTCTTGAAACCTTTTGAATCGTGCTAGGGAACTTCAACTGCAAAACAAGAAAATGAAAATGGTGGAACTGGTTAGAGGAGTTACAGGTCGTGTTTTATGTTTGGATTAGCTTCAAGTGATGCTAGGGAATGTGTTTGATGAGCTTTTGGCAAGAAAGCATGAAAGGGATGAGAGTTGGAACTCAATCTGCAGAGGTTACTCTGTTTTGGCAGTTTGAAGGTGATTCTGGGAATGAGAGGGTGTTAGGGATGGTTGGCTCGTGTTCTAGCTTGTGTTTGATGATTAGGATATGTTTGATAACTTTTCTTAGGCTTGCTTGACTGATATGGAAGTTGGTAACTGTTATGCAATGTTTCTTACTTCTTAAGTCAAAATGCCAAGTCTTTGTTACAAGCTTATGCAGGACCCCTAAACATGCTACAAAGCCTTGTGTTGATCAGTGCAATATGTCTCATAACTTGTGCCTCGGAGATTTCTTTGTACTTCAAAGATATGTGAACTTGACATAAAGCAATCTTTTCAAAAATGGCTAAAATGCTTTTTCCATTTTAAGGTTAATCTCTTGTGTAATGGTTTAATGAACAAGATAATGATAGGACACAAAGGTTTTGCATTAAATTATTGAGTGTGGATGAGATAAAAGGCATGTAATCAAGTTGCATGCTGATTTGAGAAATTTGCACAAGTTATGAACATGGAAATTGGCCAATTCAAAAGTGAGTTTTTGCCATATTGCAAAATTCGATTCTCTCAAGTCATGAGGTTGTTTGATGAGTTCTTGGACATTTTGGAAAGCTTGGAATGTGTACTACAATCCATATTTGAAGTGCAAATTGAAATTCCAAGTGGAAGTGTATGGAAAATGGTCTTGAAGTTAGGTAAAAAACTTGCCTAAAATAGGTCAAATTTTCACTAAGTTAAGAATGGTTTGGTACCCTTGTTCCAAAAATTGTAACTTGAGATACAAGCTTTATTTGGGAAAACTTTGTGAATAAAAGTTGTAGATCATGAAATAGGCTACAACTTTCATGTTTTGACTTTTGCCTGAATCCAAATGAATCTTGGTGAGAAAGTGGGGCAAAGTTGGGAAAAAATTAGGGTTTTTCATAACTTAGAAAAATTCTAAGTTATGAAAAATTCTCATTTCAAACCCTAATTTGCATTTCTTGATTTCTTGATGGACAAGTTTCATGATTTGGCATGTTTTAATGAAAAATGAATCTTGACACTTGATTTTGACCAAAAAGTCAAAGTTTGACTTTTCAGTATACAGTCAAAATTGATCAATTGACTGGGAAATTCAACTGTCAACCTTGTGTATTTGGGATCTTTTGAACTTGTTGAGCATGTCAAGATAATTCCATGGGGTCCTTGAGTCCATATGTGAGCTTGGTTTGCCATTGGCTAGGTCAAACAGTCAAAAATTGCCTTTGTGCAGTCAAAACCCTAAAAATGACCATTTTGCCCTTTTGATGATCTGATCAAATTTCTTGTGGAATTGTGATCCAAACTTGATCAAATGGTCCATGTGAGTTCATAATGTTGATGTGGGTCAATTTTCATGAGATTTGACTGTCAATTGGCCACAGTTGACTTTTTCCCCAATACAGTTGATTTCTAGGTCAACTGTCCAATTGACTGGGCAAAATTTGGAATCAAGACTTGAAACTTGGTATGGATAAACTTGGGAGTCCAACATGAAGCATGAAAGTCATCTTAGGCATTTTAGGTCAAAATATCTTTGTGCAATCACAAACCCTAATTTGGGTCAACAGTGCAAGGAGAAGTCTTGAGCAGAGGAAACCCTAACTGGATCTTGATCTTCAAGGGTCTTGTGATGAGAAAATGTTGGGGAAATGGGAGGGCAAATTTTGAGGTACAACACCAAGCAGTTAACAACCTTATCCCATAACATTCGGGTTGGATCACAGACCAATAGAAACCTAATCGACAAGTCAAAATCCACCAGAGAACACCAAAAACCACATACCAAAACCAAACCCAGAATCAAGACAAAACACTTCATTCACTATATGTTAAGGAAAATGTTATGGTTCTGAAGCTGGTCATAGAAAGTGCATGAGTTCACCTTTGATCTACCTAGAAGTTATTTCCATGTTAAATATACTCTTCTCCTCAAATAGGACTAAGTTAGCCAAGCGGGGATCACTAACCCCTAATCCCCATTTACACTTAGATTGGTTTACACACGGTTTCCCACTTGACCTACGAGATCTTAGCCTCTCCATTCACTCCTCCCTATAAAAACCTTCTCTGAATCCTTACTATATTCTTCCAAATATTTATATGCATGTTCAAAAAAGACAGATAGAAGATGGATATAACACTAAGCACTGAATTATGTAAAACCACTCGACCACCCAAACTGGAATATATATGCTTCCAAGAGTAAAGTCTCTTGGTTAGAAAACTAACCAAAGTGTCCCAAGTAGTTTCAAGCCTATGATTGACCCCTTATGTAAAAACTAAGTAATTAAACAAGAGGGTTTCAATCTTAAAGTGAATGAAATCACCAACAGATTCCAAAAACACAAGGTCCATATTAACCCCTAGAAGACTACTGAAGATGATAAACCACTAAATTATAGGATCTCACCCTAAGTTAAGAAAAAATAATAAGCTCTAGAACTTGATAAACTAAGACACTAAGCCCCACTTCTAGAAGTAAAAAAAAAGGAACTTGAGGGTCATCTTTCTTCATACATGTTATTCCCCAATTTCCCCCCCTAAGATTCCTCTATCATCTCATATTATCAATACATCAAGATCACACATTAGGGTTGGTTCTCCCTTTCTATTTCATCATATCTTTAAGTTTACTCTTGAGGTATCACCAAGTACCTCAAATTATGTATCTTGTACATGTTTTCTTAGACAAACATCATAATATGTATATATGTCTCTTTGAATGTTCATATTGTAGGTGATGACACAATTGCATTCATTTCACCATCTAACCTAGGGTTTGAGGGATGGTCCTCAGTCAAATGGTTCTTCAATGGAATTCAAGAGTTCAAGCTTCAAGTCTATGTATATGGCATCAAATATTTGTGGTTCAAAGGGCTCCCTCACTTTATTTAGGTCAAGTTCTCCTCAAAGTTGGTGGTGGAATTCATCAAGAAGATTCATAAGTTCATGTGTTTATTTTCATGTCTTCTTCAACAAGCTTCATTGAGACTTTAGCTCCATATTTGATTGTGCTTCATAACAACATCATTTCAAGGCCTATTGTGATTCATCATTCTTTATTTTTTCCAAGAAAGTTCAAAATATTCAAGGTTGATTCAACAAGTTTGACCTAATTGAGCAAATATTTGATTCAGTGATCACATGTGCATAAATCTCTCAATTTTCAACATTTTGAGTTGGTTATTTTTTCTATGGGTTCTTACCATCATCTTTAATAACATCTTTTTACATGACAATATCCAATTTTGCAAGAAAAATCATCAAAAGTTAAAAGGGGTTTCAAGTCATTTTGACACTCTCTAAGCTAGGGTTGTTGATTCCAAGGACCATATCTTGCGCATTTTTTTGATATTTTTGATTGAATCCAAAGACATGATTTTATTTAAAGGGTCCTTAACAAGTTCCCTTCAGGGATCTAATGCTAATTTTGAATGGAATATCACTCATGGTTGAGAAACATTACAAGTCTCTTTGAAAAGCCTTTGAATCTTAGGGTTTGACTTTGAATGATCATAACTTGGTAAATTTTTATATCATTGTGCCCATTATTTTACAGAATAATCTTTGGGATGTACTATAACTTTGTTTCAATGTGGAAGACTTCAAAATGTTTGGAAAGTTGTTGAAGAATTGAAAAGATTATAGGTCTTTTGTGAATTCTCCCAAATTTGTTCATCATCTTCCAAAGACCATTAATCTCTCAATTTTTATTATTTTTGAGTGATCTAAATTCCACAACTCAATTTAAGAGGTCTACTTTGTTTCATCTTCAGATATCAATACCAAATTTTGAGTGGAAGGTCATGTAATTTTGAAGAACATTATAGGTCATTTTGAGGTCTCATACTTAGACATATTTCTAAGAACAAAAGTCAGTTTTTTCCACAATTTCAAAGTGATGTAACTTTTTGCAAAGATCTCAAAATGATCCTTTTCTTGTCACATTGTAAAGTTTGTGACCTTGTATTTCAAATGATTCAAGAATCATGTCATAAAGCCTCCTGAACTGTGTGCACCATGGATTCAAAGTTGGTACCTTGGAACTGAAGTTTCACTTGCATTCAGATTACAATTTCCATAATGTGACTTCTAATAACAAAATTTGTGTGTGTTTTTCACGTAAACATGATTAGCGTAAATGTTTGGATCATTTAGAGTGTCAAAACGCATCATTTGGATGAGTTTTGATGCACATGTGATCACTTTTACCTCATGACCACAGGTGTGCACGATTTCCACTAGAATTGCATCATTCACCCCCCCTCCCATTGATTCCATTCACTTCTCCTATAAATACACAGCATATTCCACCCGTTTTCGAAAGCTTGAACATCCAGAATTACCCTGCCAAAATATCTCCATAGCTCATAATTCTAAGATTTTGAATTCACTCTTCCTTTGTTTTTCAATCCAATTTCTGTGTTCATTCGTCATCCTTGAACTTCAGTGAAGCTAAAAGAAGAAGAAACAAGCCTTGTGGTGTCCTAAATTGTGCTAGCCAAGTCAAGTTTCAGAGCTCTGAAGTTAAGCTTCAACAGGTAGATTTCTCCATCAATTCTCTCCAAACTTGTTACTACAATGTAGCTCTTATCACTCTGATACTCATAGAATTGTTGGTTTTTAAATGGAAGTGGGTTTTGTTCATGAATTTTAAAATCCTTTTTCAATTATTTCCTTATGGTTTTTTGCAAATCGACTAAGATGTGGTTTATATAAATTTTTCACGAGGGTACAGTTGTCTTCGTCTTGATGAGACGAAGCGAATGACATTGGTCTGAATCTCTATTTTTACAGTTTTAGGAACCTGGTTTTGAGGTTGGCTACAGGTTGAAGACGACCACGTTGGCGTCTTCAACCAATAAGAAATTTCCACGCGTTTTTCAAATCTATTTTTTAAAATAATTGATCCAGTGTGTTATTCACTAATGACCATGATATGCACAGCGCGCCACGCGTTTTGACATTGATCCAATGCTCTACATCTTTTTGGCTTTATTTTTATTTTCTGATTGTATATTTTAATTGTTTTAAACTTCAAAAATTCATAAAAAAATTCATTTCGACTTCTAAAATTCTAAAAAAAAATACCAAAAATACTCTTGATTCTTCTCTTTCTGATTTTTTTTCACAATTTTATTTTGTGATTTGATATTTTTTTTATTATTTTTCACTTTATTTGACTTGTTTTAATTGTCTAAAAATGATTTTCTTGATTTTTAAATTTTGAAGAAAAAAATTATGGAAGGATCCAATGACCTCTTGACAAATATTTGTGACCTCTTTTTTTTTTACAATTTTTCACAAATTTTAGTTTATTTTTCTTATTTCTTTAAATTTTAATAATAGTTTCTGACTTTAAAAAATTCTGAAATTTTTTGTCAACACTTATTGACTCATGTTTGACCTCTGGTTTTTTTAAAGACTTTTATTTGGTGTTTTAATATATGTTGTGTATTTTATCAATTATTTCCTTTTTAAATCATTTAAATTTTGTTTTATATTAAATATATTTTACTATTTTTTATTGGTCCTAATTTAGAGACTTGGGTGTTTTTTTAGACAATTTTTTATTAGTCTCAATATTTATACAGCTACAATACCCCTTTAATTACTAATCTCTTGAGATGGGAACCCATAAATAGAACGATAGCCACACATAAGCTCTCATCCAAGACCTCCACTTCTCAGTAAACCCAAACCAGATAAGCATATAATCTAGAAAACTCCAACTGGCTAAATCATACGCCTTCTCAAAATTCTCCTTTAAAATAAGACAAGATTTATTTTTTTCTTTTGGCGAAATAAATCACCTCATTCACGGACAATACTCCATCAACCAATAGCTTCCTATAAGGAGTTCCTATTTTTTAGGGTAAATAAGCGTATCCATCAAAACTCCAAGTCTAGTAGCCAACACTAGCCATCAACTTTAAAAAGATTCCACCAAAGAAATTAGTCTAAAATATCCTAATTGAGAAGAAGAATTAGTCTTAGGGATCAAAATCATTAAATAAGACAGAAAACTCTGTGGTAGAGATGCAAAAACGATGAAGCTGGAAAAACATAACCCTGAAGTATTTCTAAATTAAATTCCATAACCTTTTCAAAAAGGAGAAATTATAACCATTCGGATTTGAGCTTTTGTTTCCCTTGCACTAAGATATCTCACAATCTAACTTTTGAAGACTAAAGGGTGTTGTAAGAGAAATATTGTCATCGTCTGAAAGAGATATAGAACTATGTGTTTACATGTTTACTTAGAAAGTGATCAAAGCTAAGCAAGTCATGCCTAGACCTATCATGTTTTTGATGATGACAACTAATGATAACTCGTGGAGATAATTGATGACAACTTGATAATAAAGCATGAAGTCAGTCAAGTACTAAAACTATCTCAAGCATTCAAAGATGCACAAGACAGTTTGTTCAAGTTCTTCCTCATAATAAAGTCGAAGTATTAGGATTTAATTATCTCTATGATATCCTCTAGTGATGGTGTCTAACTTGAGGATATCTCAAGCCTCATCTCCAAGAAGATTCAAGTGAAGTGCTTATGTGATTGATGTATTTGATAAAATCTTGAAGCTTCAGAGTGTGAGTGATCAGTGTTTTGTAAAAACACAAGGGAGTTTTTGTAAAGTAATATGGATAAATTACACACTCAAAAAAAAATATGTTTAAAACCTATATTTCTCAAAGAAAATCACCTAAATATGTTTTGGAGTCTATCAAAATGAATTAGAAATTGTCATAATCATTAAGACATGTTTTTTAATCTATCCAATTGATTTGAGCATATACCCAATTGATTGGGTAACTGAAAAACAAGTTTATAATCAATTATAACAATGTCTTAATGAAGGATAACAATTCTCTGTCAAATATTTTCAAAATGGGAAATTATAATCGATTATTTAGGTCATCCAATTGATTAGAGTGAGGATCAAATCAATTAGACAATTAATTTTTCCTACGGATAGTTTCCTTTTTTAATCAACCTTTGTCCTGGAAAAGGGGTCTTTCCCTTTATTTTTTCACATCTAGAAACATGAGTTATCTCACCTTCCTTCTTCTCTCTCTCTCTCTCTCTCTCTCTCTCTCTCTCTCTCTCAAATATTTCCACTTTCTCTCACATGAATTTAGCCATAGCATTTTGAGAAAGATTCTTGTGTTTACATGATGAAGTTTGTTCTAGACAGGGTAATCTTGTAAATTCCCTGAGATTTTTTTTCTCTTGAATGAATGTTTATTTCTAAGGAAGTGTTTGTTTGGGTTCCAACCTAAACTCGTTGAAAGTATTGGTTTGGGAATTTAGTATTATGTCTCTATTTCGTTCATGAGCTATTCATTTAAAGAAAAACTCTCTTTCTCGAATCTTGAAGATAACTAGTGAAAATTCTTCTTATCGGTTCGTTAGGTCAGCCCAGTGTAAAAACTCAACTTGGTTTGAGATCAGCTTGGTGTAAAATCCGAGTTGGGTTCGTGGTTAGCATGTGTAAAACCTCGGTTGTGTTCGTAATCAGCTTGTGTAAAACCCCGGTTCAGTTTGAAGGATAGCCAGTTAAAAAATTCACCTTGGTTTGAGATAAGCCTGTATAAAATTTTGGGTTTAAGCTTGGAGACTAAGCGCTCAAAGCTTCATTCGTGTTTGAAAGCAGGACTATCCGCTTCAGTCCATTGTTTGTTGTTTGGTTGGAAGTAAACCTAAAACTTCAATTTTCCTTGTATAAGGGGACTCGTGAGCTTAACCTTCTAAAAGCTCATAATACTTTTGGAAACTCTCAATATCAATTATTATGGAGAGGAGTAGGTCACGTCGTTTAGACGGAACCTCTATAAATCCTGATGTAATCTCTCTCCATTATCTCTTTTTTGTGCATATTTTCTTTCTATTGGTTTTCCGATGCAAATTCTTTTAATGTTTTCAAACTCCGATTTATAAAATACTCAAATCCCTTCAATTCAAACCCCTCTCTTGTTTGCGGAATCACATGTCCAACAAGAGAATGAAAGACAAACAATATTTAAATAGGTTCTATCAACATTTAAATCCTTAAAATGTACAGTAAAATACTTAAGAACCTTTTGCCTAATTTCAACCACCCTCTCAACACAGCCTTCTCCCACCTTAAGAGCTAAAATAACATTTCTTCTGCCCAACTTTAAACTCTGACATGGATAACTTTAGACAATTTTGATAGAGAGAAGTGAGAAAGAGAACAAAAAGAGAGAAAAATATTATGTGAGAGAGATAGAGACAAAGTCAAAGGGCAGTTCTCTTCAAAAAATCGGAAAAAGATGGGAATGTGTATTCGTATGAAATTTAATAGGGAATATTTATTTTAAAAAATCGGAAAAAAATATATATTCCAAACCTTTTTTTATTTTTTTGAATTACAAGAAATCAAATTTTCATACATATATTTTCAGATAATCTATTCATAAAAATTACAAAAATCTTTAACAAAACACGTAGAGAAAAACAAATTCTAATCAAAAGTGAACTCTGTAAACAACCTAGTATACAGTCAAAGGGTTGTCATTGCGATTGGATCATTCCATAGAACATAGACTCATCGAAACTAACATCTTGTTGACAACCTTCATAATCAGAAACCAAAGGTGAGTTAATCAAAGACCTCATATCCCCCCAACTAGTGCTTTCTATTGAATTCAAGTTCGTGCTACCACTAATCCTAGTTGATCCATAGTCTTCTTGTTGCTGGTTCACACAGGTCAACTCTGCAGAAGTTACGTTATTCATTGTGGATGGATAATATAGTTCATCTTGTGGGAAGTAAATGTTAGCATTTACTGGCTGCAGTTGATTATTATCATAGAACTCAACTTCCTTGAGGTTATAGTCTTGCATAGAAGAAGCACTTTCTCTCTTGATCTTTTGATTTAGGATGAAAACTTGGCGAGTTTCAGATTGTTGCTCTTTCGTTGGCTTTGTCAAAAGTTTCTTCTTCAACCTTGTGTTCCAGTGGTTCTTTATATCATTATCTGTTCGTCCTGGTAACTGTGCTGCTATAACTGACCACCTGCACATATAAGAGTATATTCTTTTAGTATTTATTCAACGTAGGCAAAGTTTATTATCCGTTTGTCGTTTGTCTTTTATTTCTGTATAATCTTTACCTGCTTCCAATATTGACATAGAGGCTGCAAATAATGTTATCTTCTTCTTCGGAGAATCTCCCATGTCTAAGATTTGGACGAAGATAATTTAGCCATCGAAGACGACAACTTTTTCCACATCTTTTGAGGCCTACTACAAAAAGAGAAATTAATTAGTGCTTTAGCAACATATATAAGAGTGTTTGTATATCATTTGTTTTATAAATAATAACAATACCTATTTTCTTTGGAAGAGCTATCCAATTGCCAGCAGTACCATGTTGTTGGATATAAGCTTTGAGTTTAGAGTCTTCTTCTGGTGACCATGGACCTCTTTTAACATTGGCTTTGTCACAGCAAGGTGATCTTCCCATGTTTCCTTAGTATGAGTTTCAAGTAAAGGAAGAGTTGATTATAAATTGATGAGAATGGTTATGTAAAGGGGAAGAAAGGAGAGAAGGACATGTGAACAAATAGAGTAAGATAGATAATTGACTAGAGAAAGAAGGGGAAAAAAACAACAGGATGTGTATGGAAGAAACAAAAGGAATTCCATCTTTTCCTTTATATTTTATTTCTTTGTCTATAACTCTTTCCTTAGTCAAATAAATAGTATATTTTAAGTACCACATGCATTTCATTGTCAATGAATAGCATTAAAGTTGTTGAATAAACTTTAATATTATAAATGGTGGGTTTCTATTAATAAGATAGTGGGAAGATTAAAAGTCTATTGTAATTGGAAGGTTTAGAGATAGTGGGTTATAATAGTATTTACTAATATTATTTATTTTCCTAAAATAGTAGAAGTCCTTGAGTCTATATAAAGACCAAGATTGTATTCTATTTGATAACAAGAGACAAAAGTATTTGCTTCTTTTCTAACAAATTGGTATCAGAGCTTAATGGCAAAGATGATGAATCAAATGCCGTTGCCATGGCTAACGAAGTCAAATTACGAAAACTGGAGTATCCAAATGAAAGTTCTTCTTGGATCTCTAGACGCGTGGGAGGTGACCAATGATGGATTTGAGGAACCAACAGAAGTTGCAGGACATACGACAGCTCAAACTAAGGCGTTGAAAGAGACGCGATCGAAGGATAAAACGATACTATACATGTTGTTCAGGGTTGTTGACTAATCAGACTTCGAAAAGATTGTCGATTCGACTACGTCGAAAGAAGCATGGGACACGTTAGAGAAAGTGTTCAAAGGAGCAGACCGAGTGAAGAAAGTTCGACTCCAAACTCTTCGTGGCGAATTGGAGAGGATACAGATGAAGGAGGAAGAAATTGTATCTCACTACATCACACGTGTACAAAAGGTAGTGAACCAACTCACAAGAAATGGTGAAACAGTAACTGATGTACGAGTTGTTGAAAAGATTTTGAGATCTTTAACAGATAAGTTTGAGAATATTGTGTGTGCAATAGAAGAGTCGAAGGACCTTTCGACACTCTCAGTCGAAGAGCTCGCTGGTTCTCTCGAAGCACATGAACAACGTTAGTTGAAAAAGAAGGAAGAAGCAGTCGAGGAAGCAAATCAAACCAAGGAGTCGATCAAAGACGAAAAGGTACTCTTTTCTCAAAAATTTCGAGGAAGAGGACATGGCCGTGGTGGTCGTGACAGTGGTCGAAATGGTCGAGGCAGCAACTTCGAGAGAGGATATTAGAACCAACAAAATTGGCGTGGCAGTGGACGTGGTCAAAGAGGTGGTCGATTGAACCACTCCAACTTCGAATGCTACAACTGTGGGAAGTATGATCATTACGCGAAGGATTGCAATTCCTACAAATGCTATAATTGTGATAAAGTGGGACATCTTGCAAAAGATTGTCGAATCGAAAAGAAGGTAGAAGAAACAACCAATCTAGCCTTGGAAGCTGAAGCGAATGAAGGTTTTCTCCTGATGGCTCAAAATGAAATCAACACCAATAATGATAATGTTTGGTATCTTGACTCAGGAGAAAGTAATCACATGTGTGGTTACAAACACCTGTTTAAAGAAATGAAAAAAAATTGAAGATGGTAATGTGTCTTTCGGAGATGCATTGAAAGTGAAGGTCGAAGGAAAGGGAACAATTTGTTACTTACAGAAGGATGACTTGATTTAATCAATCAAAGATGTTTACTATGTACCAGATCTCAAGGCCAACATCCTGAGTTTGAGACAACTTACAGAAAAAGGTTTTTTGATACTTATAAAAGATCGAATACTGCATTTGAAGGACAAAGTAGGACATCTAATCGCCCGTTTCAAAATGGAATGAAATTGAATGTACAAACTGAATTTGAGGAACGTTCGAGAGAAATGTCTACAAGTCGACATGCAAGACAAAGCGTCACTATGGAATTTACGCTTTGGTCATCTATATCATGCTGGTTTGAGAAGGTTGGAGAAAAATAGCATGGTGCATGGACTACCAGACATGGATTATAAAGGAAAGTTTTGTGAAGAATGTGTGCTCAGCAAACAAACAAGAACCTCATTTCAAAAGAAGGCAGAATATCAAGATAAACATATTCTCGAATTGATTCATACCGACATATGTGGGCCAATCACTCTGGTATCCTTCAATGGAAAAAGGTATTGCATTTCCTTTATTAATGATTTCTCACGAAAAACCTAGGTTTATTTCTTGAAAGAAAAGTCAGAAGTATTAGAGGTGTTCAAAAAGTTCAAAGTAATAGTGGAGAAGGCAACTGACAGACATATCGAAGCAGTTCGATCTGACAGAGGTGGTGAATACACTTTGACGGCCTTTATGAAGTATTGTGAAGAGAAGGGCATAAGGATATTCCTAACTGCACCATATTCACCTCAGTAAAATGGTGTGGCTGAAAGAATCGAATTGTTCTTGACATGATTCGATCAATGCTTAAGAGCAAGAACATGTCGAAAGAATTCTGGGCAAAAGCTGTACAATATGTTGTTTATGTTCAGAATCTATGTCCACATTCGAAGTTAGAAGATCAAACACCACAAGAAGCATGGAGCGGACAGAAGCCAACAATTTCTCATCTCAAAGTATTTGGTAGTGTATCTTATGCACATGTACCAGATCAACGAAGAACGAAACTTGAAGACAAAAGTCAAAAGTATATATTCATTATATATAATGAGAAGACAAAAGGGTACAAGCTATTCGATCCCATAAGCAAGAAAGTGATCGTGGGTAGAGACGTTCGAATAGACGAAGCGAGCAAGTGGGACTAGAACAATTCGACAAAAGTTATCGACGTAGTCGAAGAATCATATGTCGTTGTACCAACAAGCATTTCAACAGAACATGAAGATACTGAAAATAAAGATGAACCCCTACAACCCCGAATGCGAAGTTTTCAAGATTTATATGATTCGACAAATGTGGTACACCTTGTGTGCCTTCTGGCATATGCTGAAAACATCAGTTTCAAAGAAGCTTTACGAGACAAGAAGTGGAAAAGTTCCATGGACGAAGAGATTAGAGCAATAGACCGCAACAACACTTGGAGCTAGTCGAATTTCCAAAAGGTAGTCAACCCATTGGTGTAAAATGGGTATTCAAGAAAAAGATGAACGCTCAAGGAGAAATAGAACGATAAAAATCGCGACTTGTTGTGAAGGGATACAAACAGAAAGCAGGAATTGACTATGACAAAGTGTTTGCACCTGTTGCAAGAATGGAGACAATTTGATTGCTCATTTCTCAAGCTGCTCAATTCAAATGGTCGGTATTTCAAATGGATGTCAAGAAAGTAATTTTGAATGGTGTACTCAAAGAAGAAGTCTATGTCGAACAACCACTCGGGTATATGAGGATTGGAGAAGAGAAGAAGGTGCGGAAATTGAAGAAAGTGCTATATGGGATGAAGCAAGCACCGCGGGCATGGAACACACGCATCGACACATATTTCAAGGAGAATGGGTTCGAGCAATGTCCGTATGAACATGCCCTTTATGTGAAGAAAAATGGAATTAATGTATTACTTGTTGCTCTCTATGTCGATGACCTTATTTTTCTAGGCAGTGATGATCAGATGATAAAAGAATTCAAGAGCACCATGACACGCAAATTCGAAATGACAGACTTAGGTCTGATGAGATTCTTTCTTAGTCTGGAGGTTCGACAAGAAGAAACTGGAATCTTTATTTCACAGGAAAAATATGCAAAAGAAATCTTGGAAAAATATAAGATGAAAAGCTGTAATTCAATTTCGACGCCAATGGAACCAGGTGCAAAATTATCGAAATTTGATGGAGGGGAACGTGTCGATGTAAGCAAATATCGAAGCTTTGTAGGTAGTCTTCGATATCTCACATACACAAGGCCGGACATTTCATTAAGTGTCGGCATTATAAGTTGATTCATGGAGGAGCCAGTACATTCACATTGGAAGACATTAAAATGAATCCTAAGGTACATCCAAGGAACAATGTCATTTGGAATATTCTATTCAAGAACAGAAGACTACAAGTTAGTTGGTTACTCTGACAGTGATTGGTGCGGAGATATAGACGATCAAAAAAGTACTTATGGATATGTGTTCTTCATGGGAAACACTATATTTATCTGGCTTTCTAAAAAGCAATCAATAGTAACACTTTCGACATGTGAAGCTGGATATGTGGCAGCATTTTGGTGTGTTTGTCATGCAGTATGGCTTAGAAGATTGATGAGCAAAATGGAGTTAAAACAAGAAGGTGCAACTGTAATACAAGTGGACAACGAATCAGAAATTTAGTTGGCAGAGAATCCAGTAAACCATGAAAGAAGAAAACACATTGACGTTCGCTTTCACTTCATATTTATAAGGAAGGAAGTGTCGAATTGAGACATGTAGCAAGCAAGGATCAAGCAGCAGATATTTTCACAAAACTATTATCGAAAGAAATCTTCGACAGAGGCAAGAAATTGATAGGCATGATGGATAAACATTTAAGTTTACAGAGGAGTTTTGTTGAATAAACTTTAATGTTATAAATGGTGGGTTTCTATTAATAAGACAGTGGAAAAGTTAAAAATCTATTGTAATTGAAAAGCCAAGAGATAGTGAGTTATAATAGTATTTACTAATATCATTTATTTTCCTAGAATAATAGAAGTCCTTGAGTCTATATAAAGACCAAAATTGTATTCTATTTGATAACAAAAGACAAATATTTGTTTCCTTTCTAACAAAAGTTAATAAGCAATATCTAACTTTCTTAGTTTTTAACTACAACCACTTCATTTTAAAAGAGTTGAATGGATATGTGTGGGGAGGTTGTAACATAGAGATCTATTGGTCCTTTGTTTTTAATCGTAGCTATATCAACGTCAATGTTGTTTTGTTTCTTTTAGTTTGTGGTATACTCTATAATCTCTTCTTTAACTTCCAATGGACATTTGGGTGCAACTTTCAACATTGCCCTTCTTTTTTATTAGATGGTCTTTCCCTCCTGTTATTTCTTCGTTAATCAACTTTGTGAAAATAAGATTGGAGTGTGTATCTCCGTTAACTACTATATATTTCTATCCAATCTCTTTGGACAGCCAACCCTAGTGGTTAGAAAGTTTTCCTAATTTTCGGACATGGTTTAAAACTACACATTGTGTAGAAAATAAATTAAAAATAGAGCACTTAAAACAGAGGGAACATATAGCAATTTGCAGAAATAAAAGTGGAAAATCGGAACTAAGAAAAGTATGGAGAATAAACATTAAGAGCATGCAGAATAAAAAGGTTGTAGTGTTTAGTAATTTTATTTAAAAATATATAATTATTAGTATTTAACCATAATTATTCTTCTTCTGGACAATTTTATGGGTCGGGTAAAAGAATATCCAGACAATAAATACTCAGATTTAAAAAATACGCAATTTCAATAATACTGCCGTGAGCGTTAAAATCGTGGCACCCACCATGGCTGCAATACAAAATCCGCAATGCCACGGCTTTTCCATGGTAGTATGTTGAATCTCCACATCCGCAATGGTGCCACAATGGCCACAATTTTACAACACTACTTACAACAGTAATTTCTATGCAATACTTGTATAGTTGTGTATATAAAGGTGACAACTTGCATGGAAGAATGTATCTGTATATATTTCATATTTGAATATTGTCGTTTACGGTGCATGTGTTAGATCTTGAGTGTGTTGATCTAGGGATTAGCTTTTACTTTATAAGATTTTAGGTCGAAGTTTATTGGACGTCTCTAAGGTTGAGTCTAGCCAAAGGTCAGTACCCTTTCTCTGCCCTAAGTGATAATTTGGTATGTGGTCGATATGTGGAAGACCAATCACAGCCTTTAGAGTGACTAGTTACTAAGATGGGGATGGCCGTTTTTTTCAAATTCATAGTTTTTCCACTTTCTTTGTGTGTGTTATGCGTTGTGGGGCTTTTACTACTTTAGTCATGTGTTTTCGATATTTTTGTGATAGCACATATGAGTCTTTTTGTTAGGGCTTCGATTTCCTTGGTCGTACCCTAGACTAATTGTTACATTTCACATTCAGAGAGAAAAGAGATATTTTAATGGACCATTTTTATTTCTTTAATCAAAATAATCATTGAAATTCTGGCACTTACATAATATGGTAGAATTGATGTTACAAACATCAAAATATGATGTCATGACGGATGTTACAACATTTGTCAACAGACTGAATAGCAATACCAAATTGATATATTATGCATAATTATAAAAGCAGAAAGGAAATCCACTATTAACAGTATTAATTTGAAGCTAAACTCCCCCGTTTACATCCTCTCACTTAATTCCTACCCATTGTAACTTCTACCTAGGCACCTACAAGATATGAGAACCTCTCTCACTTCTGATCACAATTATGATAAAAGACATACTCCAATCCCAATGGCAGTCTATAAACCAATCACAATCACAGTAACTAGCACAAGGATAAACCTAATAGAAGATTACACTTCAATTACAATACCTAGTTAAGACTCTTAACTAAGAACAATACTTGGTTTGCTTAAAAGCTTCCACCAAGAACAATACTCAACTCTTTTCTTAAAAGATTAGAGGAGAACAATACTTAACTCATTACCTAAAGGTTTCTGAGTGAGAATAATATGTCTACCACAAGTATCAAAAGATACAAGGGTGACTTACAGTCACCAAAAACACGAGAGACTCTCAAACCTAAACCCATATTTTTTACAATCTATTAAGAAATAATTTGTCCTAGGTCTTGGTCTTCCTTTTATAAGCCTTCATCTGTCTATGGGCTTCAAATTCTCTGCCCAATTATTCCTTGATTCATGTCCTGATTGCTGCAGAGAATATCACCTTAAATCTTGGAACAAATCTTCAAGTATCCTAAATTAACTCAACAACCAAATTTAGAAAATTTTAATGTTGTTGGAAATTTGATTCACTTATTTCAGATTGCATCTTCTTGACCTGTGAAAATAACTGAGATATATCCAAAAGGAATCTCAAAAAATCAAATCAAATATTGACAAGAAATACCAAACAACAACACCTGTTGTACTAGACCTAGATGTCATAACATTGTCTTCGACATCTGGTTTAAAATCACATGACAACAAACCTGTTATGACAAACCATATTTTTCCAAAATTTCGCCCATCACAAAACCATAGTACCAACAATCTCCCATTTGGAAAATTCTGACTAACAATCTTAGCACAAAAAAATCCAGGAAATTCTTCATCTTGCAAAATGTCAGATAAACTTTGTTTGAAATCTTTGCATACATCTCATCAGAGCAGCAGCAGCAACAACAATAACATCAACATCAGTTCAGTCAGCATGACAGACTATCATGCTCCCCCTTAATAGTTGCATTCAGTAAGAAACCACAATAGGTACTCGTCCATATCAGTAGTAGACAGTCCTATCACAATGCTAAATCAACATGTCAAGACATGTGATGTAACATTAAGACACAAAGCACATAAACACTTTAATCCCTCTTTTTAGCCAAAATCTTGACAAAAACTGGAGTAAATATACACAACCAGTGGAAACACATACTGCATACAGAAGCAGTTAAAAACAGACAGGCTTATTACTCCCCATGTCACTCAAAACCACTTCTAGGCACATAGAACTAATTTTCCTCCCCAAGTGGAAGAAGAAACTTTTCCCGAAGCACAAGAAAACCAACCTGAAAAATCACCAGACCAGAACGTAGGAAAACCCAAATGACCTGCATGAGTTATCCAAGTTCACACATCTAAGGCACAAGAAGCAGAATCCTCACATAACAGACAGGAAGTCAGAGCATTTGATTTGACATCAACACTACTGGTTATTTTCAAAACATCTTTACCTTTTACCCCTGTCAAATAACCTTCTACACTCCTTCCTTCTGCCAAGAACTGACTTTACATCAATGCTTCAGAAGATGATTTATCCTTCTTTGAGACAACTCTCATCCCTCTTGTCTTTTAGAAAATGAACCTCTTTAAATTTAGCAATATGTGAAGATTGGCTCATGTTTGGAACACAGTTTGTGATGAGGAAACTGAGAACTGTTTTGCTTATAACAACTGATTTTTTAAAAGAAAAGTTACCTTGCTTGTAACAAAGAAAAAAACCAGTCAAGCATTTTGGAGAAAGAGAAGTTCTCCTTATCTATCAATGAAACATTCATTATAGAAGAGAGACACTATCATGTTCTTCTTCTTCTTCCTTTCCTAAGCTTTGACTACTGGGAAATAAAACTCTAATTAACACAGTCTAGGCTAACCATAGCTGACTGGACAATAAAGTTTTTACACGCCTCTTATGCTGTTATTGACCCAACAGCAGAATAATTTCCAAAAAACACCCTTCAAGATTTTAGACTGACTTTTGTTCAAAGACTTACTAGAAATGTCTTATAATAACATCCTAGGGATCCCAAGCTAAGGATATAGCCCTTGCTTGTAGCAAGATTATTGAAAAAACTAATACCATTATCAACAAGCTTTGTCGATTCAAGCTTGCGTACTTGATTACTCGGACTGTAACCAAGTTGCCATAGTACAATGTCAAAACATCCTCTTTGACATTGTATACAAAAACCAAAGAGAAACAGTTTCCTTCAGCATTATACTTATCCTTAGTAAATACTAGGATTTAAACAAAACTTGGTTGATTCAGGAGACAAGATGGCTTCCTAAGGATAGTCATCCTATAATAACACCAACTTCATCATATTTGTTCATGAAATTCTATAACGTGTTAATATCTTTATTCCAACCTTCTGGACAGAACTCCTTAATTCTAGCTGACTTGAGAAATTGTTGATTCAGATCATATAACTATTCAGAGTCTTCTAACTTGGAGACTCAGTTTTCTGAGATGATGTTCCAATATTTCAGTTTATCATCCTTTCCTTCCTTAATGACATCAGTATCTCTATAAATTTTACTAATAGCAGTGAAGCTCATAGATATTCATTAAGTAGTTAGAACTATAAAGATCTTTGAAGATTTCAAAGATGTATGATTCTTCCATGATGTAGTTCACCCAGTTCCTTTTTAGAAAAGTCAATAATCAAGCATATATACATGCTTTTATTCACCATTTGGAGCCTAAGTTTCCTTTGAAGAGGTTGATCAGGAACTTTTGAGAACGTTAACTAGATTTGATCTTAATTTTTCTAAAGTTTACCAAAAATATCAACTATCACAAGGGCATGCATCAATTCAATCAAGACTCTTACCTTGCAAAAACTTGATGAGGTTCACAAGAAGAAGTTCTACAAATATAGCAGCAGATTGATGTTGCAACCTTTGTTGTGACATCTTCATCTCTACTTCCTTGGATATTCAGGATAAGTAAATAAATTTTAATAGCAAATATCCTTATCTGAACTTCATTCTTCCTATTAGTGATCACTTATTCACATCAAGACCTTGATCACTCAACTTCATCTATGGCCACAATATCAAAGCAACATAGTTGGTAGAATGATACAAAATGCCCACCATCCATGTGACTAGCCTAGCCAATGTCAGAACTCATATCTTCTTTTACTGAAATCTTTAGAAGCACAAAAGATAAAAAGTACCCCCTTTGAATTCTAACCATTGATTGGTTATTTCTTAGGTTGAGAAGGCCCTTTTGGGAAAGCCATCCATTCATGACACAGAAGAATCTGATGTACACAAAAATTATCATAGGTGTGACATCTTCAATACAAGACTCAGCATTTAGCTAGAGAACTTGATGTCTTTTATGATGATATGAGACATCATTTACTCAGTTGATTTTCTCACCCTTCCTTTTCATCATGTAGATGTAGATTATCCTATTGTTGACAGACTTCTTTGCTTTTGATGCACAATTCTTGGAAAGAAGTAGACATCTCAACAAGATATCATAATTCTTCATTAGAAGCTCTAAATCAGACTATACAGACCCACCAATAAAATTACCATCTTTATATAAGTCCCCTTTTTAAAGCTAATGTCAAAATATATGTTCTAGACAATTGGATTTGACCTTATCTCTTCTCTTTATAGTACTTGGTTGGAATTACATCCCAAGTATTACAGCATCATAGGATAACCCTTCAGTAGGAACCAGATCATAATGTTCTCCCTTTCATCTTATTCTCGGTTGGTGATGACTTGAACTTATATACAGACTGTCACCTTCAAGTCAACTCTCTTGATAAGAGACATGAGAATCTTCCACCTCAGCTTACCTAAAAACACATTTCTCCCATGGAGCTGAAATCATTTGATATTACAAGAAAATTCATGTAAGAACATGAATTGGCTTTTATCATCTTTTATCACCCTTTATCAATTCCCAGGGCAGAGATAAGAAACCGATCATCCTATTCTGGCTTTCAAAAACAATTATTTCTTTAGCGATAATACTAGAGGCACAGACTACGAACTTCAAGAGTTCTTCCATTAGAGGCATATACAACAGAAGACAAATTAAGACAACATCAACATATTCTAGACAAGATGTCAGGACATCTTATAGGACATCATGCACAAACAACCATCAGTAGTTGTCACAGCAACAACATCATTACAACCATTAGTAGTTGTAACATTAATACAACCATCAATAGTTCTAACCTCAAGACAGCCATCAGTAGTTGTCACATCAACATTACAACCATAAGTATTTGTAACAGTAGCATAACCATCAGTAGTTATGATATAAAAACAACCATAAGTAGTTGTTTTAGCAGTAATAAAAACTGCAAAAGAGCACACAGAAGTCTAATACAACCATCAGTGGTTGTCCCTTGAATCCAAGACAGATATCAACCTTGCCTTCCAATATTTAGATAGTATCAGAACTATTCTCTCTAGAGCTCACCAAATAAACAGAACATGGTGTTTGCTCAGATAATAATTGAAATTTTGGCACTTACATAATATGGCAGAACTGATGTTACAAACATCAGAATATGATGTCATGACAAATGTTACAACATCTGTTAACAGAATGAATAGCAATACTAAACTGATATATTATGCAGAATTATAAACGCAAAATGATAAAGAAGACATCCAATTGTTAACTCAGTTTGGTGCAACTCAGCTACATCTGGGGGCTACCAAGCCAGGAAGGAAATCCACTATTAGCAGTATTAATTCGAAGCTAAACTCCACCGTTTACAACCTCACACTTAATCTCTACCAAGTGCAACTTCTACCTAGGCACCTGTTGGCTGAAGATTTTGATAATGTTATTATAAGCCAAATGAATTAAACGTTTTGATCAAAATGAGGTAAAGCGTCATGTTTCAAAGTAGCAGAAGCAGTGTTTCGAATAAATATATCAAAGCTTGGAGCTTCGAGTGGCAATTATGGGAACATATCTAAAGAAGTCTCGAAATAACAACAAGGCTGCGTCTGGGAAGAGCGTTCGAAACGGAGAAGTATCAAAGCATTTGAAATTCAAATGGAAGCGGGACTTTCGAAGTTTGAAAGTTATGTGCTGGAGCATTTGGGGACACGTGGAAAGGCGAAAGAGGCATTGTCCTGCATGTTCTAAACGTGGCATGATCCTATAGCAAGACCGTTATGGTCGAATTAGTATAAATAGAAGTCTTAGTATTAGGATTTTGTGTGTCATATCTATTATACAAAATACTCAGTAACATTCAAACTACCACATGGCAAGGGAAACGAATGCAAGAGAAATGTATGTATGATAGCACCATGTATTTCTGATTTAATGAAAACCTTTTACCATTTCCAACACTTTCCTTTATCCTTTTGTCAAATAACATTTACAAGTTTTCTCATTTACAGTCTTTTCACTTCGAAATCTCTTCTTCAAAGTTTTACATTTTAATGTTTTCTTCATGTTTCAAGCACTTTATATCTCAGAAAATTGTCATATTTTCCATACCTTTACCTTCAAGTCTTATCTTTCGAATGCATCTTTTTACTTAAAGTCATTTAAAGATTTCTTGCATTAAACGCTTTCTTCATATTTCAAACCTTTTACGTTCCAGAAATCCTTTATACTAACTGTTTTGTAAGTCGAAACCATTTACTTCACTTTTATGCAATTTTACATGTCTTTACAATTAGCATTTATTCGTGTAACTTAGTTTTCACACACACATTTTGATTACATCTTTAGACTTTTAGAGAGAAATCGAAATAAGCCAAACACATATACAATATCAACCATGAATATCTGTTCGATCGTGAGAGTAACCTTAATATCCAAGGAGTCCTAGGATCAATCTAGTCGATCCTGTGAGTTACCAGAGGAATTGAATAACAGTCAGAAAGATTATTCGATAGTTTGGAAGACTAGCGGTTGTTTACCAGAAATCACTGGAAACAAATTGGCACACCCGGTGGGACCAATAATTGGATATTAGAAATAAGGATTGTTGAGACATAACCATTACAAAAACGTTGGAACCTAAGAAGTTTGCTGTTTTATGAACCTGAGAAGTGGTAAGATAACCAACAGCAACCAACCTTTATCCAGAAGAAAACGTTTGGACAAAATGTCTAATTCAGACAATCAACAAGGGGACCAAAATGGACCACATACAACAGGCACTAATGCGTCCACTTCGATCGGAACATCTAATATAATCCCTTCGAACGCACAGTCTGTTGCATCTTCGACCAGTAACATAGCCACCAATGGAGTAAGTGGCATATCAACCAATAGTTTGATCTTAGGAAATACTGGAACCATTGGCTACCCTGGGGGATTCGTTCCACCATCAGGGACACAATCCCATTTCGCCACTCCATTAACTATACCACCCGGTTTCGATGGGAATAGAACCAGAAATTCCTCTTATGGAATGCCAACATCTTTTATGGTAGGTTTACACAATTCCACATCGAATTCATCTCCACAACTAGGGTCTGGGTCTGGGGCGAATCAGTTTATGACAAATAACCAAGGGTCGGTGGGTTATAGCACAATGCCTATCTTAACCACAGACAACCAGTTGGCTTTTAGGCAATTGATGGATGACAGTAACCATAATATGATAGGGGTGTTAGCACAAACCATGCAGGAGATATTTGCCCCAATAGTGCAAAATGTGACTGTGACAAACAGAGAAAACGCTGACAATATGAGTCGAATAGCAGATTTCTTTAATCCCCCAGAAAGGCGTAGGTAGAATCAGGCGGGATTTCGAGCAAACATGCCTGTTATAGAACAAATTGCTAACGACCCAATTTATAGACCACCCAGAGAAGAGGTTAACTTAGGGGCCAGGGCACCAAGGTTAGAAGCCCCAATAATCCCGGGCCCACAAAGGGAAATTATGGAACCAGGGGCAAGGGTCGAAAGGCTAAAAGCCCCAGAGTTTCGAGAAGAACAACCTAGGGGAGTTGTTTTGGTTGGTCGAAATTAAGATGCCGATGCTGTCGTTCATAGAATTCGAAACGATAACATTTTGGCAGAAAACAACCTAACCACCATGATAGAGAGAGTCATGGCCCAGAATGGCCTCAACACAGGAATGAGAAGGCCAAATTACGCTTCTCCTATATTGGATTGCATAATGCATACTGATTTACCAAGGGGATATAAAGTCCCTAAATTTACAAGGTTCGCTGGAGATACCAATGAGTCAACTGTCGAACACATAGCGAGATATCTAACCGAAGCGGGAGATATAGCCAATAATGAAGATCTCAGGATCAAATACTTCCCAAGTTCCTTGACAAAAAACGCCTTCACATGGTTTACCACTTTTCCCCCTAGGTCCATTGACACTTGGGCTCTCTTAGAGAGATTATTCCATGAACAATTTTACATGGGACAGTCGAAAATAAGTTTGAAGGAATTGGCCAGTGTTAAGAGAAAGTTCACCGAACCCATAGATGATTATTTGAATAGATTTAGGCTTTTGAAATCCAGATGTTACACAGTAGTGCCTGAACATGAGTTAGTCGAAATGGCCGCTGGTGGCTTGGATTATTCTATTCGAAAGAAACTAGACACTCAGTATTTGAGGGATATGGCTCAGTTAGCCGATAGGGTTCGACAGGTCGAAAGACTAAAGGCCGAAAAAGCCAGAGTCTTTAAGAATAGCAAGAAAGAAAGGATTTCCTATGTTGGGACTGAGGAAGCGGAAGAATATCCTGAATTCGAATTCGAAGAGGTCGAAATCGACCTCGCTGAATTAAAACAGGCCCCGCCTTATTCTTGCAAATTGTTAGTTCCCACAAAAGGGAAAGACATTGTTGAAAATGAAAAAAGTGACAAATTTCCAAAGAAGGTTTATACCTTCGATGTCACTAAATGTGACGAGATTTTTGACTTACTTGTCAAAGATGGCCAACTAATTGTGCCATCAAATGTCAAAATACCTCCTTTGGATCAGAGAAAGAAGAGAGGATTTTGCAAATATCATAGTTTCCTAGGCCACAAAACCTCACAATGTTTTCTTTTCAGGGACCTGATTCAAAACGCGATCAAAGATGGCAGACTAAAGTTTGCTGATAAGGTGAAGATGAAAGTGGACGAAGATCCTTTGGATGTCGCAGACACCAACTACTCCGAGCCTGTATGCATTGGAGAGGTCAACATGGTGGAAACTGATCAAAGCGACGCCCTAACAGGAGAGAAGGATACTGGAGTTGAAAACTGGGTGATGGTCGAAGTCAGCGAGGAGGTCACTGAAGACATCCAGAATACGCCAGAGACTCCGATTGCCGCACCTGTAGCTGTTGCAATAGAAACCCAGGCTACTGAAGGCCAGGGAAATCAAAACCAAGAATTAACACAAGTCACTGAAGGCTTGAGGCTGGAATTGGAAAAAGTCCAAATCACACAGCCAATTTCCCTTCAGAAGGAAATATGGGACACTCTAGGGGAACCCAGTGGAAAATTTGACTATTTGGTCAAATATTCTGCCCCAGAGAGTTCGAAGGTTCAGATTGAGGATATAAAGCCCACAGGATGGGGTGATGATGAAGCTAAAGGGGGAGATGTTGAAATAAATATGGTGGATATGGAAAGACCTCGCTCTGAGATGGAGGAAGTGGAAAAATACTTAGAAAAAGAAAAGTATAGAATGGGGGATAATCACACTGGAGATGCTAGTCTCAAGGATTATCTCATGACATGCCACAAAGGAGATTCAGGCATGATATTATGCCCTAGGTGCAGAATCCTCTGCAATCAAAGAATCGCTGCGAATTTCGAAAGGGTACAGAGGACTCGAACTGGCAACAATTGGCGCCAGGATAACCAGCTTTTTAGGTGTTATCCCAAGGCTGGAGAAAGTTTGCTGGAATTTGTGTTTCGCTGCTACAAAGGGGCAACCAAGTGCTTGATTTTCCCAAGGTGTTCTGCTGTGTATGACCAAAGCATGGCCAAGGCCTTCGAAACGATTCCCTTCGCCCCTTGCTGGAACCATCAAGAAACTGCCCAGATGGGCCCACGTTTCGACAGCAGACACAAACAGCGAAGGCCTGATAGCCCTCACCCCAAGGCTGCTCGAAGAGTGACTTTCAAACTCCCTGCTGAAGTGCCAACCGATAGATGGTTACAGGTCAGAAATGACAAAGGCAAAGATAGATGGAGAAATGCTGAACGAAATGCACGCCATGCTGTGACATACAGAAGGCAATTCAACACAGCAAAAAGGGAGGAGGTGAGATTAGAAAATTACAAAGGAAGGAACCCCATGTCAAGATCCCAGTGGCGCAGACAGCAAAGGATTCGAAAGGCTGAGAGAGAAGCTGTGGCAAACAAAGGGGTTACTTCAACGAAAAACCAAGGTGAATCTAGCACCAACAAACCAAAAAATCAAACTGAAGACAAACCTCCAGTCAGTAGGAGGCTTTTCTCTGAAGAACAACGCGATGAACCAAAGGAATACACTCCAGGCCCGGAAGAGGACGAAGATATGATAATAGATAACTTCGAATCGGAGGGGGAGTCTTCATTTAACTTGAACTGTAACGTGGTGTCTGTGCTTCCCTGCGAATTTGGGCAGGAAACCGAAATCAATGAATATGAAGAGGAAGACACCACAGATTTGATGAAACATAGGCCCGTGTGCTACTATGTGATGGACAATGGGGCTGTTGAGGAACAAAATGCGTTCTTCGAACGTCCAGAACCTGCAATGAAGAACCATCTCAAGCCACTTTTCATTCGGGCGAAAGTTGGTGTCCATGGTGTGAACAAAGTTCTAGTGGATGGGGGTGCTGCAGTCAATTTGATACCCCATTTCATGCTAAAAAGATTAGAGATCCGCGAAGGAGACATCAAGCCCCATAATATGGTTATGTCCAATTATGAGGGAAAAGTGGGCAAAACACTGGGAGTGATCCAGTTGGAATTGACAATAGGCTCAAGCTGTAGGCCCACCATGTTTATGGTGATCGAAGCCAAGGCCAACTATAACTTACTGCTGGGAAGAGAGTGGATCCATGGCGTGGGGGCAGTTCCTTCGTCAATGCATCAGCGACTAGTTCTGTGGAGAGATGATGGAATCGTGGAAAACATCGAAGCAGACTAGAGTTACTTTATGTCAAATGTCAATTTAGTTGACAAGAGGGATTATGATAAAAATCTGGCAAAGATTGCTCCGTGTGTTCCAAATGATGAGATTGATGAAACTAGAAACGCCCACTACTACATGACCCTTCGTCATGATGGCCTTTACTAGGATAGAACAATAATCAGTGAAGAAGAGGGAGTCGAAAGCACTATACAAAAACGGCCAGCAGGCTGGGACTTCGACAACCTTAGCCATGACTGAGTCTACCTTTTTCGAAAGGATTTCGGCCTATATGGTTGAGAACGAATCAAAAGCGGCCTTAGAGGCTGAAATAAATAAATCAACTCTAAAGACGAACGAAGTAAGTGGGGATGGTTCGAAATGCTCACCCTTCAAAGAGTTTGAGATGGATCAAAGGTTGGATGCCATCTATGATAAAGAACCCTTAGGCTTCGAAAGGGACCCCATAAACTCAGGTGCCAAAATGTTGGCACAGGATCCACTCGAAGAAGTCAACTTAGGGGATGAAAAAACGAAAAGAGTAACCTACATAAGTGCTAAACTTAGCCCAGGCCTCAAGAAGGAAGTGATCGAAGTCCTTAAGGAAAACAAAGATTGCTTCGCATGGGATTATGACGAGATGCCTGGTTTAAAGAGGGAGTTGGTCGAACACAGACTGCCAATCAAAGATGGCAAGAGGCCCATCAAGCAAACTCCCAGAAGATTCGCACCAGCGGTTCTCACAAAAATTAAAGCTGAGATCGAAAGGTTGCTGCATTGCAAATTCATCAGAACAACAAGGTACGTCGAATGGTTAGCAAACATAGTACCTGTTATTAAGAAAAATGGTTCTTTAAGAATTTGCATAGATTTTAGGGATTTAAACACTGCAACCCTTAAAGATGAATATTCCATGCATGTGGCAGAAATGCTAGTAGATTCTGCTGCAGGGTTCGAATACTTGAGTATGTTAGATGGATACTCTGGGTATAACCAGATTTTCATTGATGAAGAAGATGTTGCAAAGACATCATTTCGTTGCCCAGGAGCCTTAGGCACCTACGAATGGGTGGTGATGCCTTTTGGTTTAAAGAATGCTGGGGCAACTTATCAAAGGGCAATGAATTCAATTTTTCATGATTTCATTGAAACCTTCATGCAGGTGTATATTGACGATATAGTCATCAAATCTATATCTGCAGAAACACATTTGCATCATTTAAGCCAATCATTCGAGCGAATGAGAAAACATGGCTTAAAGATGAATCCCCTTAAATGTGCATTTTTTGTGCAGGCTGGAGATTTTCTTGGTTTTGTTGTTCACAAGAAAGGAATCGAAATCAACCAGAACAAAACCAAAGCTATAATGGAGACGAAAGCACCTGCGTCAAAAAGGGAGTTGCAATCTCTGCTAGGGAAAATTAACTTCCTCAGAAGATTCATCTCGAACCTAAGTGGAAGAACCCAAGCTTTCTCTCCGTTACTTCGTCTAAAGCAAGGTCAAGCCTTCGAATGGAACGAAGCTCACCAGGAGGCGTTTGACAGAATAAAAGAATACCTTTCTCAGCCTCCTATTTTGTCTCCACCTTCATGGGGGAAGCCCATGAGATTGTACATATATGCCTCTGAAGTTAGTATAGGTAGTATGCTAGCACAAGAAGATAGCAATGGCGTTGAAAGAGCCATATACTATTTAAGTAGAGTGTTAAATGATGCAGAGACCAGATATAGCAATTTAGAAAAGCTATGTCTCTGTTTGTATTTCTCTTGTATGAAACTCAAGTATTATATAAAACCTGTTGATGTTTATGTTTCATCTCATTTCGATGTCATTAAACATATGCTTTCAAAACCAATAATGCATAGCAGAGTTGGCAAGTGGGCTTTAGCCTTAACAGAATATTCGTTGACTTTCATGCCTTTAAAAGCTATGAAAGGTCAAGTGATTCCTGACTTCATTGTGGACCATTCTTTGGTTGAGCAGACGGTCATGAGTTACGTCGAAATGCAACCATGGAAATTGTACTTTGATGGTTCAACCCACAGGAATGGAAGTGGTGTTGGAGTCCTTCTGATTTCTCCTGAAGGAATTCCAACAAAATTCAAGTATAAATTAGATGGTCCTCGTTGTTCTAACAACGAAGCTGAGTATGAAGCGCTCATTGTTGGACTTGAAGCTTTGTTGGAATTGGGGGCAACCAGAGTCGAAATTAAAGGAGACTCTGAATTAGTGGTCAAACAAATCACAAAGGAATACAAGTGCATAAAGGAAAATTTAATGGTATACTTCGTCATAGTCAATAGGCTATTGAGGAAATTTGAATACATGGATATTCAACACATACCAAGAATAGAGAACCAAGAAGCAAGTGACTTAGCGCAGTTGGCTTCAGGTTATAAAGTGTCTACCAAGAACTTCAAGGATTTGGTCGAATTAAGGGGAAGAGTTATGGCTACTAGATTCACACCATCGGATCTAGAAAGTATGAGATTGGGATATGCTGAGAAACAGGGATTCGAAATATTAGCCATAAATACTTTGTCAGATGCAGATTGGCGAAGTCCATTGAAGAGTTATTTAGCAGACCCAACTCTAAAGGTGGATAGAAAAACAAAATATAGAGCATTGTCATATCTCCTCATGGGGAACGAATTGTTTAAAAAGACCCAAGAGGGTGTATTATTGAAATGCCTAGGAGAAAGTGAGGCATACTTAGCATTGTCTGAAGTCCATAATGGGGCATGTGGGGCACATCAAGCAGGCCATAAAATGAAATGGTTGTTATTTCGATGCGGCTTGTATTGGCCTAGCATGCTCAAAGATTGCATAGACTTTGCTAAAGGATGTGAGGAATGTCAAAAACATGCAGGAATTCAACATGCCCCTGCAAGTGAGTTGCATTCGATCATCAAACCATGGCCATTTAGAGGATGGGCATTGGATTTGATAGGAGAAATAAATCCTGCTTCGTCCAAAGGACAGAAATACATCTTGGTGGGAATAGATTATTTTACCAAATGGATCGAAGCTATACCACTGATAGTTGCTAATCAAGAGGCTATTATTGAATTTATACAAAAGGACATTATCTATAGGTTCGGATTGCCAGAGAGCATAACTACAGACCAAGGCTCTGTGTTTACTGGTAGAAAGATGCAAGGATTTGCCCAAGAAATGGGGTTTAGATTGCTAACATCAACGCCATATTATGCTCAAGCAAACGGACAAGTCGAAGCAGCAAATAAAGTAATAATAGGATTAATCAAGAAGCATATTGGAAAGAAGCCAAGAAACTGGCACAAAACTCTGGACCAAATATTATGGGCTTGTAGAACATCTCCTAAGGAAGCTACTAACACTACGCCTTTCCAACTCACATTTGGTCATGATGCAGTGTTGCCAGTAGAAATTCATCTACAATCAGTTCGAATTCAGAGACAAAACGAAATCCCAGCTGCATTATATTGGGAAATGATGATGAATGAATTAGTTGAGTTGGACGAAATTAGATTACATGCATTGGAAATTTTGATGAGGCAAAAAGAAAGAGTGGCCAGAACATACAATAAAAGGGTGAAGAAAAAAGTATTCATTATTAATGACTTGGTTTGGAGAGTCATATTGCCTATGGACAAGAAGAATAAAGCGTTAGGTAAATGGTCACCTCATTGGGAAGGACCTTTTCGAATATTAAAAGTATTCTCAAACAATGCATATGAAATCGAAGAACTCATGGATGATAAACGTGTCCTAAAGGTTAATGGGAAATATTTAAAGAAATATAAGCCAAGCCTGCAGGAGATTCGAATAGTAACAACGTAAACAAGATGTTATAAAAAGCCAAGATGGCAAGATAAAATGCCAAAATGGCGTTGTTCGAATATTACATGTAAGAAACCAAAATTATAGTCAAATAAACACCAAAATCTAGAAATAAGAATTGTTTTTCAATCGATTGAAAGTGCTTCGAAATGATTCAAGTTTCTGCTGAGCGAACCGCCTGGCTCCTTCCAAGGTTGCCACTTCTCCTTTAAGTTGTTCTGCAGTCTCCATTTCCGCAAGCCCCTGGTTGAGAAGCTCTTCGAATTGGTTACCAGCAGAATTGGTTTCGAAGGCTAGTTGTTGTTCTTTAGCCTCCTTAACCTTCTGTTGAAGTTCCAGAATCTGCCTTTCCCAAAGAAGTATGGACTCAGCTCGAGCCTCATAATCAGTTTTTGCCTGCTTCAGATGCATATCTTGATCCTTAGCTTCTTGAGAGAGTTTCGAAGCTTGTTCATAAGCGGCATCCATGGCAATGCGTTTCTCTTGAACCTTCTTGGTAGCAGATTCGTCTTGAAGAAGGTAACCAGTTACGTTGTCCAGCAGATTCTGAAGATCGAACAAGAGAGTACTAACTGGCAAGGAGCAGGTGGAAAGATTGACCTTTGTGAGCAGCTCCTTCATAGTATAGCAAGCAGTACTATCTTGCTTAAGCACTTCGAATATATCCACATTGAGAATGGTTTTCCTAATTTTATTAAGAAGAACAATTCTTTCATCTGTGGGAAGAGGATAGCTGGTCGAACTTGTGCCAGCCTTTGCAAGTGGGACGTCCCTCTGAGTCAACTTTGCCTTCATGTACCCAATAGGGTCATTTCATCTCAGAAGTGCCAGTTCCTCGTCAGTCATTCGAGACAGAGAGGATTGAGGAAGTTCCACACGTAGGGGAGCCACGTCCATTTCAACCTCTATGGGTTCGTTGGTTGCATTACCATCCCCTTCATTCGTTTCGTGCTCTTGATCTTCTTCATCCTCATCCAAGTCCACCACTTCGATACCATCCTTTTCACTGCTATTTGCATTGGACTCCGTCCCAGCAGTCGAACCGTCATTGGCATTCTCCTCCTCAGATTCTTCGTCTGCAGATTCTTCGACTCCTTGCCCAGAATCAGCTTTCTCTTCTTCAGTTTGAGTATCCTTTGGGTCCTCTTGAAGAGTTTCAAGAGGGGACTTTTGAAGAGAAGCCCTTTGCAAATCCTCTGCAGACGTTTGAAGTGTTGTTTCGTTTATCTCTTTCAGAGGAATGGAGGTACCTTGATCATCCTGTTGTTCAGAAGTTCCAGCCAGAACCGCCATATTGGAGGAACCTTTATTTTGAACCAGGTTGCTGGAATCTCCTTGAGGAGAGGAGTTGAGCGGAGCAGCAGCTCTGGATGGTGAGTTCGAAATAGTGGAAGCTGGATTCAAGATGTTCTGCAAGGAACAACAGAATGTTAAAAACATTTACCAAGGTAATAAGAAGTCAGTATTGTACAAAGTTTAAAGGTTCAATTTACCTGTGGACTCTCGGAGGAGAGGTTACTAGCTATACGTTCCAACGGTGGGTTGGAGGTCGAAGGTGGATTTTTGGATTTAGGAGAGGGAGCAGCATCCCTGGAATCAAGTCCAGAGACACTAGGTGGAACGGTACTTTTTGAAATATCTTTCCTTGGTTTCTTCTTCGAAGCAGTATTTAAGTTTCCTCCAGCCTTGGGATCTTCCCCAGTGGTGCTTGATTTTCGCTTCTTGGGAGTAGGAGGAGGAAGCTTATCGGTCTGAAAAGTTTTTGAACGAAGAGTTAGATGCAAACCATAAAGCATGAGTGAATTCTAAACATCAAGGCTAAGTGATTACCGTTGGAATTGGAACACTGGTTGTTGTTGGTATTATTGTTGTTGTTGTGGTTGCAGCAATAGTAGTTGTTTCGGGAGGAGTCACTTTGTCAGTAGTTTCGATGGAGGCTTGAGAGGCACTCCCTTCCTTCGACTTCGAGGCAGCTGTCTTTATCCTGATGGCTGAAAATCGAAACAATTAAAGCAAAGGTTAAAGATATGGAAAATAAAAGACATTTGGGATTTTCCCAAGCATTCGCACCTGTGCCTTGATCAGATTTAATTGACATGGCAGAAAGGTCGTATCGAAGGTGTCCTGGGAAATCATGAAGCCAGTATCGAGCCCATGTCACAGTCTCAGATGGCTTTGGTTTCCTTTGAAGATATTTGAACATCTATTTGCAAGTAAACCACCATGGATATGGGGGAAACCAAGCCAGAGCCAGTTCTGAGGTAGGTAATCTGGGAAATTTAGGTGGATGCATTTCGAATGCCAACCTATACCTATCCTCAGGTGACAGCCCTGAAGGAAGTTTTAACTTAGAAACTTTTTGTTTAAATTTTTCCTTCAAGGTCTCAGCTGCTTGATGCACAGTGGAGTCCAAGCGCGTGGGGTCATAAGTAGTTTCAAAATAATTTTGGAAAGCTTTAATCTCTTTGGCATGAGTAAACATACCTTTCTTTGTTGGTACCTGCACATCGAAGGCATCAATTAGTTTCTGTTGAATTGTAAGTGTATCGAACATATAAGTTTGATAAAACTTGGTCCACCATTCCAAAAATCCTTTAGCCGTGAGATGGGTAGGTTCGAAGGTTATCAGCTCAAATTGGGCGAAGCCTTGATATTGTTCTTGCTGTATTTTGGCTTCCCGTGCCTTGAAAGTTCGTCCAGAAGTGATGGCGCTCTCAGTGTGAAATAAAGGTTCAGGAATCAGTTGGCATAAGCCAAACTGCCTCGAAACGAAGTTGGTTGGTAGGCAAAGAGAAAAATTTGGTTCTTGGCTGGGGTTATTCTTGAAGAAATAAGTCTAGGCAGCAAAAAAGCTCTCCATACATCCTGAATCTCCTTGCTCTTAATAGCTTCTGAGAGAGCCATGGTGAACCAAGAAGGTCCATGAGCCCTCGAAGCAAAAGGCGCCATGCTCTCTTCGAACTTGTGCCTTTTGGAGAATATCATGATGTACTTCGAGAATTGAACTTTGAAGTCATCTTTGTCGTCATTGGGAGTTAATCTTCGAAGCCTAGTGCCTTCGACTATCCTATCATTTATCTCAGAATCTTGCTCATCAATGGTGTTGGCGGTTGATAAGGAGGGTAAAAGATTTAGAGTGTGAAAAGAGAAGAAAAAGATTAAGTTGGTGATGTTTTATAATGGGGAAGTTTAAGCATCCACCGAATAAAGGTGTAATACGTGGAGATCATGGGTTGGTGTGATGAAGAGGTGGCGTAAAGTTAACATGGGTAATAGGCGTGATTTAAAGATAATCATTATTTGTAACTGCACCATGCTGTGAAGTGGCTCCAGGCGGTTAAGGAATCCAAAAGGTGCTATGATTGGCGTGACTGGAGTCAAATGCATTAAATGTTACGATGATTCGAAAGTCCCATCAAAATCTTGTGTAGGTGTTTAAAATAGGTATTTCTCAGAGGAATCGAAATACATATTTTAAAGGGGCAATTTGTTGGCTGAAGATTTTGATAATGTTATTAGAAGCCAAATGAATTAAACGTTTTGATCAAAATGAGGTAAAGCGTCATGTTTCGAAGTAGCAGAAGCAGTGTTTCGAATAAATATATCAAAGCTTGGAGCTTCGAGTGGCAATTATGGGAACATATCTAAAGAAGTCTCAAAATAACAACAAGGCTGCGTCTGGGAAGAGCGTTCGAAACGGAGAAGTATCAAAGCATTTGAAATTCAAATGGAAGCGGGACTTTCGAAGTTTGAAAGTTATGTGCTGGAGCATTTGGGGACACGTGGAAAGGCGAAAGAGGCATTGTCCTGCATGTTCTAAACGTGGCATGATCCTATAGCAAGACCGTTATGGTCGAATTAGTATAAATAGAAGTCTTAGTATTAGGATTTTGTGTGTCATATCTATTATACAAAATACTCAGTAACATTCAAACTACCACATGGCAAGGGAAACAAATGCAAGAGAAATGTATATATGATAGCACCATGTATTTCTGATTTAATGAAAACCTTTTACCATTTCCAGCACTTTCCTTTATCCTTTTGTCAAATAACATTTACAAGTTTTCTCATTTACAGTCTTTTCACTTCGAAATCTCTTCTTCAAAGTTTTACATTTTAATGTTTTCTTCATGTTTCAAGCACTTTATATCTCAAAAAATTGTCATATTTTCCATACCTTTACCTTCAAGTCTTATCTTTCGAACGCATCTTTTTACTTAAAGTCATTTAAAGATTTCTTGCATTAAACGCTTTCTTCATATTTCAAACCTTTTACGTTCCAGAAATCCTTTATACTAACTGTTTTGTAAGTCGAAACCATTTACTTCACTTTTATGCAATTTTACATGTCTTTACAATTAACATTTATTCGTGTAACTTAGTTTTCACACACACATTTTGATTATATCTTTAGACTTTTAGAGAGAAATCGAAATAAGCCAAACACATATACAATATCAACCATGAATATTTGTTCGATCGTGAGAGTAACCTTAATATCCAAGGAGTCCTAGGATCAATCTAGTCGATCCTGTGAGTTACCAGAGGAATTGAATAACAGTCAGAAAGATTATTCGATAGTTTGGAAGACTAGCGGTTGTTTACCAGAAATCACTGGAAACAGCACCTTCTAGACATGAGAATCCCTCTCACTTACAATCACCACAATGATAAAAGACACACCCCAATCCGAGGGACAATCTATAAACCAGTTACAGTCACAGTAACTAGCATAAGGATAAACCTAATAGAAGATTACACTTCAAATACAATACCTAGTTAAGACTCTTAACTAAGAACAATATTTGGTTTGTTTAAAAGCTTCCACCAAGAACAATACTCAACTTTTTGCTTAAAAACTTATAGGAGAACTACTCAACTCATTACCTAAAGGTTTCTGAGTGAGAACAATATGTCTACCATAAGTATCAAAAGATACAAGGGTGACTTACAGTCACAAAGAACACGAGAGACTCTAAAGCCTAACCCCTTTTTTTACAATCTATTAAGAACTACTTTTCCCTAAGTCTTGGTCTTCCTTTTATAAGCCTTCAATTGTCCATGGGCTTCGAAGTCCCTGACCCATGCGCTGATTGTTGTAGAGAATATCTACTTAAATCTTGAAACAAATCTTCAAGTATCCTAAATTAGCTCAATAACCAAATTTAAAAACTTTTAATGTTGTTGGAGATTTGATTCACTTGTTCCATATTGAATCTTCTTGACCTACGAAAATAACTGATATATCTAAAAGGAATCTTAGAAAATTAAATCAAATCTTATCAAAAAATAGAAAACAGCAACACTTGTTGTACCAGACCAAGATGTCATGTCATTGTCTTTGACATCCGGTTGAAAATCACATAACAACAAACCTGTTATGACAAACCATGTTATGACAAACCAAGTTTTGCCAAAATTTCGCAAATCACAAAACCATGGTACCAACAATCATAATACATTATGATGAAGTAATTATGTTTCATACAAAAATATTAAAATAACCAGGTGGACTTGCCACCAGTTATTTTTCCTCTGAGGACTCCTGTCGCTAATAGTTTACTCAAATCAACCAGTTTTTCTTGTCTGAATGAGGTATCTTGTCTTACCTTGAAGGGAAAATATTCATATCTCTTAACTGGTCAATCAAGGGTTTACATATATCTACATGGCTTTGCACTCCCATTCTTTCTAGTCTTTTTTAGAGCTTGGTATATTCTCTTCGCTCTAGAAACATCGACATTTACCGTGATTGGTCCATCATGGATGATGTTAAACTTAAGTTTGGAGTGAACTCAGGACGCCACCACATCTAAGGCTTTCGCAAAAGACTTGTCAAGGATACAATTGTACATGCTTTGGCAAGGGACCACCAAGAACTATGATTCAATTGTTCTGGTGTCTTTCCATTCCCCTATGGTAATCATCAAATCGATGTACCCCTAAGGGAGGGTCGTCATTCCATTGAAGGCTTGTAGATTGGATCTCTCGTAAGACCACAAGTTTTCTTTCTTCATCTCCATCTTCTCGAATAGTTCAGAGTACATCACGTAAAAAGAGATGCCATCGTCAATCAATATTCGAGAAACCTCAAACTGGCCAATGTAGTCATTATTACAAACAAAAATACTTTGTTTGAGATTCTTCTAACCTTTTCACTATTCCAAAAATCAAGTGTCGGCCTTTCCAGGCCCTAGGTTGATGTACCTCTTCCTTTCTTACAGATGACCATTAGTTCAATGATCTTCTATTTCATTGTCCCCTTGAACGATACATTTTCTTGCAAGACTTATCCCAGGATGGGCTCAATGTGTTGGTGTTTCCTTTTATGCGCGTCTTCTTCTTCGCTGCTTGTTTCCTTACCCTCGGCCATGACATCAATTATTTAGGTTGGGTACTGCTTACTCTTAAGGGGATCATCCCGATCTCTTTACCATACTTAGTGTACTCAGTCTCTCTATATCTACTCTTTGATTATATCCTTTAGCTATGTGCAGTCGTTAGTGTTAGGGTCATGACTTTTAGGGAAACAATTTTACTTTGACTTGTCAATCAGAGAGGATTCCCCTACCATGAAAGGATTATTTATCCTTGATTTCTTTAACTATGTGTTGTCACATTATTTCTTGATTTTCTCCTGGGAGGTGTTAAAGGGAGTGTACATGTCAAATCGGTTGTGGGTTCTGTGGTCGCTTCATCTTTGTGCCATTTGGATTCCTTCCCTGATGCCGACAAGAACATGTGACCGCCGATGCTCGGTTGTCCCCAAGGGAAACGAACTTATCCTCATAATTAATAAAGGGTTGAGCCATATTCATTAGCTCTTTCAAGTTACCGGCTTCCTTAGGCCCAAGCTTTTGTATGAAGGTGTCGTCTAGCCTCAATCCATTTTCAAAAATCTAGCATTTCAGGGTTTCATCATAGCCTCCTACCTTTACATATAATTTGGTAAAGGGGTCTATATATTCCCACAAACTCTCTATTTTTTTCTAAGTGATCTATATGAGCGTGATTATCATTGTAGGGTTGCCTCTTCCAAGAGGAGAAGCAAACTATGAAATTATCGAACAAGTCGATCCATGAATCTATGCTTCTGCCAGGCAAATATTTGAACCAAATCATAGTTGATCTAGTTAGAGTCAGTGAAAAGAGTTTGCACTTTGCAGCATCATCAGCATGATATTAATCTATATGGTTGTCTACATTTTACACATGCTCATTTGGATCTCCCTTTATGTTGTAACTCTAGAGATTGGGAGGTTTTTCCAACCACTTCAGGATACGACTATCAAGAATACAAGCAGAAAAAGGATGTTTCTTTCGTCCATTGATCGGAGCCTTCTCATTTAGTTCTTCCTCCCTTTGAGGGAGGAGGTCCTTGAGAGGAGTTTGATTTCCTCTTCCTCCTTCAGGATCGGGAATTGAGTTTGGTGTTTCTGGCTTCTTCAAAGGCTTGGAGATTTCAGAGCTGTTTCTCGGTGAGATGTTGCTGATTCGAGGAAGACGGTTTGATTCCTCCATAAAATGGCCTCTTGTACCGTGTTGCTCTTCAGATTTGCATGCAGGGTAATCTTTCTTTTATAACTTAGGAATTCTATTATCGAACCATATTGCACATGTTGCTCAACAATTCATTAGCATCTTGTACACCGAGGTTAGCTTGCAACTGTTGGATACGTCGCTTCTAGTCTAAGTAATGTCGGTAGTGCTAGAGGCTTGAATAATGGTTCGCGTGGAAGAAATTATGGAGCAGATCCTAAGAATGGGAGAGGTTGAAAACACCTAGAGATGTCCTAGGATGGACATAGCCTTTAGGTGACGGTGTAAATGGAGAATCCATGAGAACTAAATGAGTGCCTTTTTCAAGGAGATATGGTGGATCTTTGGAAGCCCGAGAAGTGGCACTGCAGCTGCTTCGGGCTGCGTAGTAGAGCAAGTATCTCTGAAAACTTCCATTAGTGACGGATCTAGAAGGAAATTTGAGAAATATTATTATTACTATTTAAACTGAGAGGATCGAGAACTAAGACCTATAGTTCAAATTTAGGAGATTTGAATTTCTAGGTCGAGGAAACTCCAAGACAACGAATTGAAATATGAATTTTCAAATGTGAAAAATGCAGTAATCAGATATCGATTCCCATAGATGTTACAACTATTACACATGGGAACTAAAACTGATCGGTGAACGATGGATATGGATCACAGTAGCGGACTCGAGTTTCTAGTATGGTAGAGGACGAGCTAACGTGGAAGTTTAACACTCGAATCACATGAGAAATGGAGCAAGGTGTGGGTATTCGTCTAATTGATGTTGGATTAAGATTACTTGTTTTCTCGTCTAGGATAGCTCACTTGTTTGGCACGTGGTCTGGTGAGTCATTTTCTCTCTAGTCCATAGTTATTGTGTCCTCTGCACTTCCGAGAATAGAAGGGTTTAGAGGAAATATGAGTTTCTATCATTCTATGATTCTTATTCCTCATTGCACCACTTGGAATGGAGAGGAATATAGAGATTGGGGCATGACTACAAGTTACACTTACTTGCATGCATGAATCAATCTCCACCACCATTGGTGCTTATAGCAAGCTTGAAGGAAAAGCAAGGAATTTAGTGGGAAAGAATTAATTTGGTATTAAGATTGAAGAATCAAGAAAATGGAAGGAGTATACATAACTCTTGCTCGAGGCTACATGAATTTAAGGAAATGGAAAGAAGAAGTTCAATATCTTGGATCAATTTTTACATGTGTTAGAGGAAGCAAGTTGATCACAATCATCTTCTTCTTTGTTTAAAATGTGTGTTTTTCCTCCCCTTAACTTATGATTTTGGCTTAGTATGAACCCTAAATTGTGATATGTTGATTGCATGTTAAATCCATAGAAGTTTGGTTGTTGAGTGATGTGTAAGACACTAAATTGATGGAGTATCTAAGTTATATAATGTTTAGAGATTCTAGATGGTGAAAAGGAAAGTTGAGAAAGGTTATAAAATTTGGAATTTATGTGTAGAAATGGAGGAACCCTGTGTTCTTGGACCTGTTACATTCCTAAGGGGAATTAAGGCCATCCCTTAATATTCCATGTTCTTCGTGGCATAAGAAAATATTGCACATGAATTGTTGTACACTGGGCATATTACGGGCATAACTAATATTACAGTCGGGTGGTAAGTTTCTTTGGTTTGTGTACCAAAAGGAAGCCATCAAGGAGAGCATACCAGGACCAATTACGGTCATAATAAATATTACAGTCAGGCCATAATATTCACTATTTGTTGAAAAAAAACCCTAATTTACATGTTTTAAAATCCAAGTTAAGTATTTTAATCATCCCTTAAGTAGCTACCATAATTCTAACCATAAAACACTCTTCGGATTTTGTTATAATAAGGAAATTTATGATCGAGTATTGTTAAGAATCAAGAGGAACTTGTGTTAGAAATCAAACTAGTTATACCTAGTAAGCATGAATGAATAAGGTTTAGTGGATCACATTAAATAGTAATGAACATCATGGCTTCTCTGATTCATTGTGATGAATGAATGAAGGTATTAAGTATGTTCCTTCTTTAAGAATGTATGCTTGTAATTAAATCAAGTATTCAATGTTCACTTGTAAAAGACTCAAGTAAGGTGGTACATATGACCCACTAAGGGGAGGTGATACCACATGTTGCCCTCATCAGTCTCCTAGTCGCCCATTTATTGGGGTGGGCGCCCATTACCAGGCTTTGTCGCCCATTCCTTGAATAACTTTCCTGATTCAGGGGAATGTAGAAAGTAATGTGTCCCGGTCCATAACTGTATGAAGAGAGAGTCAAAATGGGGAGTGGGTTTTCTCCTAATAATAGGGAATTAATTGTCTCATTCACATGCTAGTAGAATTGGTTGCTAATTCCTGGAAGTCTGAAATCCAAGCCTAGTGACTTCTATAAATACCTCAACCTTAAGGATGAGAGAGGATCTGTTATACAAAACATTAAAGACAGAGCTTCTCACCTCCCTGCGCGTGGTTGATCTAGCATCACAACAAACCCAAAAATCCATTAACAGCCCTTAATCACTGGGGACTATCATGTTTTGTATTTTTAGTAAATACAATTTGTGCCCACCGCGGGTCTCTGTAAAACAGACATGAGTCACTAATACAATATTCAACTATATTTTTGTCTGCACGTTCAACCCTTCCATCCACCACGGTGAACAACTAGGCAATGAATTTGGACAACGATGAGTCGGACGCTATAGAGTGTAGTATGGTAGAGATGCGTGTTTCCATTGACGACTTACGCCACCATAACCAAACTTTGGAGGATAACGTCATCCATATCGAACAATGACAATAGGAGTTTGCCTCTAGATAAGAGGTTGAAATATTGGACCATTATCCTCTCTCACATGATATATGGAAGGTGTCGGTGTCGAAGAATTTCAATCCGCCTTCATTGTTAGTACCATGATTTTGTAGATTTGCAACATTTTGCTAAAACATGGTTCTGACCAGATGTTGAACAAGATGTCGTAACATCATGTTCTGTTATACAGCAGGCTTGCGCTACTGTGTTTAAATCTTGACATATTTAATTGGATTCTGTGATATTCCTTTTGGATATATCTCATTAAATTTCATAGGTCGAGAAGATTTGTTTTGGAATAGGTTTTATATCTCCAGCGGTACATTAGTGACTAAATTGGGCCTTGAAACAATTTAAGAAACTTTGTATTATTTGTTCCAAAATTTAAGGAGATTTTGCTGCACAATTGGTGTATCAGCTAATGGATCAAGAAAATTTTGGATGCAGAATTCGAAGCCCATGAACTACAGAGGTGTATTTAAAGAGAATACCTAACCTAATGTAATTAGTTCTAAATAGATTGTAAAATTAGGGGAAGAAAAATTAGCCTTAGGTTTTGAGAGTATCTTGTGTATTGTGTGGTGTAAGTCACCCTTGTATCATTTGATACTTGTGGTTGATATTATGTTCTCACTCAAACCTTTAGGAAATGATTTAACTATTATTCTTGGATGAAGCTTTTAAGCAAATCCAAGTATTTTTCTTATTAAATAGTCTTGGCTAAGTATTATAATAGAAGTATGATCTTCTTGTTGAGTTATACTCAATACAGTCACTGGGATTGGGACTGTTAGATATCACTAAGGTGATTTAGAAAGTGAGATGGTGATTTCTTATATCTAGGAGGTGCCTATGTAGAATTTGCATTGGGTGGGGATTAGGCGAGAAGTTGTAAACTGGAATTGTTTAGCTTTGAATTGATACTTCTGATAGTGGACTTCCTTCCTGGATTTTTAGCCCCCAGATGTAGGTGATGTTGCACTGAACTGGGTTAACAACACTATGTGTTATTTATCATTCTGCAGTTTAAGTTTTAGTATTTGTTATAGCTTAATAAATATGTTCAGGATGTCAAATCAGATGTTATAACATTTGTCATGACAATGTTCTATTGTTGAAAAATCAGTATTACCATGTGTTGCATGTAGCAGAAAAATTTCAATTGGTATTAGAGGAGGCACCCTGATCAATTGGGTGATCTTTAGGGAGTATTTTTTTGGTACTATTGTTCTTTGTGGAAGACTAGAGTGATAGCATTATGGTTATCAATAGACAACAGAGTTTGAAAAATTATCAGGATAGGAGTTTCCTGGTTCTGAAGAGATAAAAAGGAAGAGGTTGAGTTAGCTCTTTGTCAATATGAATTTATCAACTTCATGTTCTATGGAATTGGTAGTTCTATGCATCACTTGTAATGTAGCCAAAGATACTTGGGAATTTCTTGCACATCAAAGTGTGTTTGGAAGAAAAGTATTTAGATGTGAAGATGATCAAGAAGAAGTTCTCTCGGTTTTCTAATCAAGAAGTTTGACATGAAAAGTGATAAGTTATTGAAGAACAACAAGAGAATTTGTTTTCATGTTACAGGAAATTGTACCCTTGTCTCTAATGAAGGGTTTCTTTTTATTGTTGCGTGCCTTGGAAGATAATCCAATCAGGTGTTGAAGAGTTTGAACAAGATGTCAAGAACATTTGTACTAGCTTCAGCATGTCTGTGATGCTAAGAAAAAGGCTGAAACTGGAGTTTAGATCAATCAATGTTAAAATATTCTCATGAGTGTAATTACCTTGGATCTTTGTAGATCATAATTCCCTACTTATCTCAAGAGCAACTGTATAGGTTTTCTATTTCTGGTTTGATTGGATGATGGACTTCTAATGAATATTTTTGTATTGAAGTATTATCTTGTAATATGTTGTACGTTTTTATTCAAAGATATGTATATCTAGAATAGAAATGGTTGGCAACCATGAAAAAAGTAGGTGATTTATTTCTGATCTTATGTCTTAAGAGAATGAAGGATTGTTTACCATCTATGACTTACAAGGTGAATTGACTATATTATTATTAAAACTTGATATCTAGGTCAGGTCTTTAAGGATATGTTCAGAACAATTATGAGGTTTCTTCTAGAGGAAAGTTTTTTTTGAGGTGTTAGGTTTTCTAGCTATGTTTGGAAAAGGGAAACTCAAAGTGACAAAAGGCTATTTTTATCAAAAGGAAAGCTAAGTCAAGGATGTCATAAAATTATGTTGGACATCATCTTACTCATGTCAAAGGCATATACTTGCACTGAATATATCTCTTCTGTGAAAAGTTGATCTTAATAGTTTTGGTTACTTTCTCAAAGGTCAAGTTCACTTTTGTTTAACCAATAAGTGATTAATACTCAGGAAAAGTGATTATTTCCTTATCTCTCATACCTTTCTTAGATCTCCAACTAAGATGATTGGTATTTTGACACTAATTGTTCCAAACACTTAATTGCAGTAAAAGTGTTCCTGGTGGTTTGTTTAAGTCTTATTCTATCATTGTTCATTGTGTGGTTGATACAAAAGGAATGATTAAGGGAATTGGATATCTAAAGAATTCAGGATGATTCTCTAAGTTTTGATAATTAGTTTTCTTCTTACTCAAGGGCTGGTGACAATTGTAATAAACACAAGTCAGTTGTGTGATCAAGGTCTAAAGGTTTATGTCATCAAGGAAGAATTGTTTATTACTAATGAGGTGTATGAAGTTCCTCTGAGGATTTAAGAACAATATCTATTTCTGAATTTCACAAGTAGTTAATTATTTATCCTTTTACTTGGTGTTCAAGAAAGAAGAAGTCAAGATATCACACCAGAAGGTGCCACATCAGACAGTTCCAAAAGCTCTAGAACATGTTCTATAGATCTGCTTGGTTCAATGCAAGGTGAAAGTCCTGGTGGATACAAAGATATATATGATTTTCTTTTTTGTAAATCCATTGTTTGTGAAGTCTTCAAAGGGTCATATCTACTCTTTTAATGAGAAAAAGGTATGTTTCTGAGTTACTTTATTGAGGAAGTACTTTTAGTGATGAGTTTCAGGATCAAAATCAGTGATGTGTTCATTAAGAAAGGTATTGATGTTCAACCAGATGTTGGAACATCATCACAACAGTTTATTACTCTAGTGTGTGGAAGATTCTAAAGGGCTAGAAGGCACTGAATGAAGAAGCTCTCAAGAAAGCATTTAAGAGGAGTTCATTATTTAGAGTTTGTTTTGGAATATGATCATCATGTGTTTAAGAGATGAAATATTGAATGATAATGAGTCTGGGAGTAAAAATCTATTGGCCAAGTTTGAAGAAGATTTTGTTTTTTGAAGGATATTCTAATCACTCGGATTAGAATTAATTGAATCATGGTTGTAATACGGTGGGAGAACTGACTTGGTTTGTTTTGCGTTTGATCGCAATTGTTGCGGATAGCAAGAGTCACCACCGACTTTTCTTTTATCCAATAAGGAAAGTGTGAAAAGATCAGGAAAGACCTTTGAGATGTTTACTTGAGTTCGGGGGGTAGATTATGAAAAGGGAAGGTATTAGCATCCTTTTCATCCATAGTTATCTACGGGCTCTTAGTTGCTTTCTAAATCACTTGCTTTATTTGAAAATGTGTTTGTGGTGAATTTTGAAAGTATTTTTGAAAAGCGCTTTCGTTTAGTCAAAATTGTAATGATTCTCGTCTCTATAAGAATATATACAAAGTGTTGGACTTTTTGAAAATATTTCATGTTTTTGAAAGTGTTTGGTGTGTTTGAAAAATGTTTGTTTTTTGAGAATAGATTATGAGCAAGCAACTAAGAACGTTCTACCTTACTCAAAAGTCTTTTGTTCATTTCTCTCTTCCTTTGATATTGCTATCTTGCCATTGATTGGTAAGAAGCCTTATCTTTGGATGTAAAGGGACATGCGTGGATCAATTATATAGTCATAGAAGGTAACCTATGAGAGGTTTTAGCAATTTTTCATTTAGGGACTAGATCGTTTACCGAAGGCAACATTGAGGGACATCGAGGGACTACGATCTTTTTATCGGGGGACTTTTGCTAAAACACCCATATTCAAGGGACATGACTATTTTCCGAGGCAACAAATGAGATTACCCTAGAGGTGCATGTGTGTGAATAGTGTGTTTGATTGCATGCATTTTTGTCTTGAATTTAAAGGTTATCTATTTGTTGATTTTATCTTGCCATATAGCCTAATTACTAATAATGTAAGAAAGCAAAAAATGCAAAGAATAAATCCTAAGCTATTGCAACCATAAAAAAAAGAAACAAAAAATAAAAAAAGAGGAAAAGTGAGTCTTTCGACCCAGGCAGTATGCTCCTTCGATTCACCCTATTTCACCTTCTTTGGATTGGGCCTGTAAGGCAGTATGAATATGTAACCTTTGATCATGCCCTTTTTCTCTCCTTACTTCGATTGGACCGGCAAAACAAAAATGAATGTATCCTTCGACCATACCCCTTTTCTACTTACTTCGACTGGACCTGCAAAGTAAAATGAATATATGTCCTTCGACCACAACTCTTTCGTTTTAGATAACAGCATGGGGCGAAGCCTAAAAGGCTTTTACCCACACAACCTTCTTCCTTTTTTCTTTTGTTTGGGGACTAAGTAGCAGCATGAGGTGAGGCCATGCTAATATTGCTTCATGGCCAGATTAATTCTTAAAAATATGTTTGATTAATAAAGAAAATAAACCAAAAGACTTAGCAAAGAAAGCAAACGAAGAAGGTGAAAACGAGCACAAATGAAAAAGGTAATGATAATGCTTGAAACGAAAAGAAATGAGTATTCACATGTTATGCTTAAAACAAAAGGTTAAGGTCAAGAGAACTTACCTTGCTTGAAGCTGGAATGGGGGTCTTGGACTTGAGTTGTTTCCCTGGGTGTTCTTGAATTCGAAGGGGAAGAAAAAAATGTGGTGTTTCTTTGGCTAGATTCGAAAACCAAGAAAAGTTGATCTTTTGTTTGTTTATTTCTGGATTTTAAAGATACAAGTGTGGTGTTTCTTCAAGTTCTGGATTTGGGAGGGTGTTAAATGTTTGAGAGTTTTTTGAAGATTCTTTCCATACAGCCAAAATCTTCTTCAGCCTTCTTCTTCTTTCTCTTTCTTTTCAGCCTCTTTGATGTGCAAATGAACTCTTTATTTATAGAGAAAATTTTTGGAATGAGAAGCTTTGTAAAGGAATAAAATATAGTTTCTTTGAAAGGCCAACATCCACTTGTGTTAACTTTTTATAATCCCAAGATAAAAGTACTAAAATCAATGGTTGAGATGGGTGGCTCCTAGTTTATAGGGGGCAAGTGTGCAAAAGAGGCAGACACAAGGCTCAAGAACTTTCTAAAAAGGTAGTGATGTCATCAAGAGCAAGATGGCTTGAAGAACAATTAAATATGGAGTGAGGCACAAGTTGGAGGCCTATGTAGCCTGACCTATGGACAACTTGACTCTTTTAATCGAATCATTCATCTTTCCATAGTCTTCGACCAAACTTAACAAAGCAGCATTTGTTTCCACCAGTTGTGTGTCCTTCGAATGGACCAACTGTGTGTTCTTTGAATGGCCCTCTTCAGCTGAATATGCCACTAAGTTTTCTTGCTTTTGATCACTTAGGCCTAACCCTTTGACCAGACTTAAAAGTAAATAAAAACCAATTGTTTCCCAACCATGGCAAGTCCTTCGAATGGGCCACCAAGTTGTGTGTCATAATCCAGCGTTATGTGTGTTGAAAGGTATGCAGTTGGATTCGAAGGTGATATGAAGGTGATTCAAAACAATCTTGAAGGTGGAATCGAAGGTGATATGAAGGTGTATTAGAAGAAATTTATAAGGGAATCATTGCTTTATGGGTGCTAGCGTGAGAGAAACCTTTGCCTTGTTCGTGCAAGTTTGTAGGAGGATTCAAAGGTTGCATAAACATGGATTTGAAACAAGCCTGAAGATTGATTCGAATCCCGCATGTAGGTGTATTAGAAGGAGACATGCAGGTGACAATGCCTTGTGCACGCTAACATGAGGAAAACCTCTGCCTTGTGAATCAAAGCAAACACGTAAGGAGCCAATGGTGAAATCGAAACCAGCATGTAGGATGTCCGTACTTTCTGTCAATGGAAAACCTTCAGAAGACAATTGCCCTTTGAATCGAAGAAAGATTTCAGAAGGTCATAATGCCCAGTCGAAGCTAGCATGCATAAGGCAATTGCTTGAATGAAGCTTGTGGACCAAAGGATGCATGAAGGGGTCAAGAGTTGGATTCGACGTATGTTGTTTTGAAAGGAAACCATACTCCAATCGAAGCTTTGTGAGAAGGTAATCCTTGCCCAATCGAAGCTTGCCTGCAGGAGGTCATTGCTCCGTGAATTGAAGCTTGCATGCAGGAGGCCACATGCTTTATCTAAGCTTGTGGAAAGCTTGCTCGAAGGAACGCCAAATGTTCAATCGAAGCGTGTGAATCAAGGCTCGCTCAAAGAAGCCAAAATGTTCTGTCGAAGGATGAATGAGTCGAAGAAAGCTTGCTTTTCTTTAATTTTGTCCAAAAAAATCATTTTTATCTGTTTTGCCCTCTTTGTCTGTTTTGTGCTTGTGCAAACTTTGAGCTTTTGAAAATCCTTGTGAGAAGATGCCTTAGAAATTAGAGGGCAAATTTTGGGGTACAACAGTTGCCCCTGTTCCATCTTATTGAACCTGAAGAGTGAGATTGGCATATCTGCCTTTCGTGACTTGAAGGTGAAAGATGATTGAACACTTAAAGTGCCCATAAATTTTCCCTTGACGTGTTGAATTGGGAACGGTCTTATGGATTCCATTTGGAGAGATGATGGAGAGTTGTTAGAAATGGGCTTAAAGATGCCACCCATAGTGACATAAAAGGTATTTGTCTCGCCTGTCTTTTCCTGCAAGGAAGTGGGTTAGTTGCATGCAGAAGTATGCATGGCGTAATGATGTTCTCAAAATAAATGAGATTATGATGTATGTGTATGCTATATGATGTATGAAGGTGAAATATGATTGAATTGCATCCTTGTCTGGGAAAATAAATCCTTGACAAATGATGGGGAGCCTCGGGAAGCTGAATTCCAGACTGCTGCTAGAGATGAAGAGCACGCTCCTCTTCAGACTTTGTTTTAGGATATTTCCGTTGGGGGAATGTTATTTTGTTTGAGAAGACTCTGAGGAGAGTGTTGATCTCCTGCTTATGGAAGAGAGCTCAGGAGTCTTAGTTGTCTATTTCTCTACTGGGGAGTTATCTCTTGAAACTTAGTTGTTATCTGGTCGGACTCCAGGCTTCACAATGACTTACTAGAGATAAAGAAGTTGACGGTTATCTGGTTGTTTTCCAGGTTTTACAGCAACTCACCGAGGATTGTAGAAAAGTCTACTGGGGAAGAGGAGTTTTGTTTAGTGATTTGTAAAAGTCAAACTATTATCTGGTCGGGTCCAGGTTTCAGCAACTTGAACTGGAGACTAACTATTACCTGGTCGGGTCCAGGCTTTGGCAACTTAAAAATTGGTTTATTATTATTTGGTCAGATCCGGGTTTCAGTAACTTGAGCTGGAGATTAACTGTTATCTGGTCGGGTCCAGGCTTCAACAACTTAAAATGGGATTGACTGTTATCCGGTAGGATCTGGGCTTCAGCAAATGGAGAAGTTAAACAATTATCTGGTCGGGTCCAGGCTTTAGTAACTTGGAATTATGGTTTACTGTTATCTGGTCGGATCCGGGTTTCACAGTAAGTGGAACTGGTGGTTAACTGTTATCTGGTCGGGTCCAGGCTTCAGTAACTTAAAAGGGGATTAACTGTTATCCGGTTGGATACGGGCTTCAGCAAGTGGAGAAGTTAAACTATTATCTAGTCGGGTCCAGGATTTAGTAACTTGGAATTGTGGTTTACTGTTATCCAGTTGGATTCGGGTTTCATAGTAAGTTGAACTGGTGGTTAACTGTTATCTGGTCGGGTCCAGGCTTCAGTAACTTGGAAAAATGGTTTTACTGTTATCTGGTCGGATCCATTCTTCACAGTAAGTTGAGGGTAGGGTGAAGTTGAACTAGTATCTGGTAGGGTCCAGGTTTCGTAGTAACTTGTTTGAAAGGATGAAGTTGACTGTTATCTGGTCAGGTTCTTGGCTTTTCAGCAACTTTCGGAGATAGCAAAGACTTTGTTGGAGACTTCATTGGGGATTAGGGGTTATAGTCCCTTGATTTGTAATAGTATGAGAGATAAACTCAAGCTGGAGAGGACAGACTCAGCCGAGGAAGACACACTCATCTAGGGAATTCTGTTGTTTGTTGGGGAAATAAATCCTGTTGAGGAATATTTGACGAGCTACTGGGGGAGATGTATTCTTTGGACAAAACACCTCAAGACTTCTTCTTACGACCAACTCATTTGGGAAGAAGGTTTTCCTGAGATTGGAACTCTGGCTGGGGATTGCCTGGATCCAACTTTGTGGGGATATCCTATGAATTTGGCCTGGAGGGGTTTGCACCCTTATTTGTGAAGATTATCCTGTAGGGATAACCTTATAGAGATGTCTTCATAGGGACTTGACTGGGGATCACCCTATGAAAAGGACTTTGGGGGAATTTGGTCACAGCCCCAAGTAGTAAGTGTTGAAGTACTGCCAGAAAATGTTTGCTTGGCCGTACGTTCCCCTTTGCTGGGCTTCATGTTCAATGCCGCAAGTGATGGAGATGTGGACCTTCCCCTGGTTATTCAGCACTTCTTGAGAGATTTCTTGGAGTCTCGACTTGACTGCCACAGATGAGTGATAGTGACATGTCATGTCCCCTTGCTTATAGGATATTTGTCATTGAGAGTGTCTTCCAATTTGAAGTGGTTCTGTTTCTTGAGAATTTTTGTTCATTGGATATTCGTCGTGTGAATTTCTCTGCTGTCAAACAAATAGCTATATGCAAACAACAGTATTCAAATTATGCAAAGTTTATGTTTGTCTTGAATTTTTGAAAATGCGTTTTAGCAGATAAAGAGTTTTGGTAATAATTTGAATTCAACTCAGGATGTATAGTAAGCCTTACAGGAGTCAGGATACCTTTGGTAACAGTATACTTTTGAACTAACCCATGCTTCAATTAGGACTTTTGAAGGGTTGTAACGTGATTTGGTTCACGGTTTAAGAAACAAAGGATAAGGCTCAAAGTGTATTTGTACCCAACTCGTTCTTCATGATATTCTCCCGTCCTAAACTCAATTAGTTGTGCCTTTTTGAATTCCAATTGAATATGGGATAATGTTTTGGTGATGGTTCAGACAAGTTAAGTTTTGTCGGAAGGCAGTCATCATTTTTTTTCCCAATATTTTTCATGTTGTAGAGGATTTGTAGTAACCTCTTTTTGATTTATCATCCCTGATTTTTGCCTGACTGTTCTTGTTTTGAGATTATAGCCAGCGGGATGCCCCAGTTTTTCTTAAGTCTCCTTCGTAGGTTTTGACTTAGTGGGCTTTTTGTTTTGAGAGAATGACTGCCTATTTGGTAGGGAACTATCACCATCTTTTGATTCCAGTGGAATGTTTTTTATGTTATTAGTTTTGTACGAAGTGAAAGCTTGCGACTGAACACGCATTTTAATTAACTAAGAAACTATCCTGCCCCAGGTTTGATTAAAAGTTTCAATTTGTGTGAAAAAAATAAAACTCCTACTTCTTTGGCTTAAAGGGGTTGATTAGGGATTATCTTCCTTATAACTCCACTGTTTGGGAGTTGAAAGAACGTCTGTACATTGTCAGCAAGGTCTATTCAAAGCATATTGTATGAGAATATGGCATTGTTTTCGTCATCCTCCCTCTAAAGGATTGCAACTTTTAACAAGAGTTGATTATCATAAAGGGAGTAAAAAGCATAGTTTAAATATAGTGAAAACTAATGAATGAATTCAAGACAAACATATGCAATGCATTAATGAAACAGAGTTTAACATTAATAGATAAGTGTTTGAACAACAAAAGAAATTACAATTGAAAATTCAAACTGAACTGGAATGCTCAATGATTTGGCATGGGAGCAGTGATCACGTTTGGAGTCTTAGGAGGACCAAACTCAATCCCCTTAGCGTTAATCATATTCTGAATCTTGTATTTCAGTACCCAACAATCGTTAGTATCATGCCCGGGACTGCCGGAATGATAAGCACACATTGCATCAAGATTATAGTTAGGGGAAGAAGTTTTGGGGTTTGGATGAGGTCCTATTAATATGATCAGATTCATCCTTAACATGTGTTGCAATGCTTGTGACAGTGGCATGTTGATGTTGGTAAACTGTCTCTTGGGCTCTTCTTGCCTTCGCTGATTTCCCCATTGTTGTTGTCGCACTGATGCAGGACTAGAGATCAGGACTGCCCCCACATGTTGGTCTTGGTTGCTCTTGTTATGACCCTTTTGGCCGTACACAACATTGGACTCTTTCTTCCCATTGTATGGATTTTTCTGAGTATCAGAGGATGTATCTCCTTGGATCTTTCCTCTTTTGATGCCATCCTCTACTCTTTCGCTTGTCGGTATTAACTCAGTGAACCCGACCGAGGAGTTTCCGATTAGGTGATTGAAGAAAGGTCCCGTCAAAGTTCCCATAAATATATCAATTAGATCCCTGTCAGTTAAGGGTGGCTGCACCCTGCCAGCCAAGTCTCTCCACTTTTTGGCATATTCTTTGAAGCCCTCGTTGGAACCCATTGTCATGTTCTGCAACTGCACGCGAGTTGGTGCCAGATCAGCGTTGTATTGGTACTGCTTGTAAAAAGCAGCAGCTAGATCCTCCCAGGTATGGATGCGAGAACCTTCCAATTGATAGAACCAATCGAGTTGAGTCCCAACTAGACTCTCTTGGAATAAATGGACTCAGAGCTTCTGATCAGTGGTGCGTGGCTGAATCTTACGGGCATAGGATCTTAGATGAAGCTTCGGACAGGAGACACCGTCATACTTGGAAAAAGCAGGGATCTTGAATTTGTAGGGAATGACCACCCTAGGAACCAAACCCAAGTCTCAAAAGTCCAAGCCAAGCACAACTTGGATCTCTACAGCCTTTAGTTTGTCTTCAAGTTGTTTGTATTTTTCATCTGCCAGTGGATACTTCTCCTAAGAATAATCTTCGTCATCAGTAGCTTGGTTAGATCTAGTGCTTCTAGCTTCTTCTTCTTGATTATCTTCTTCTTCAGAAGAAATATCTTCTTTTTGAGATAGCTGGGCAGGTCCCTTGAACTTTCTTTCTATTTTAAGGGTGACAACCTTCTTCTTAGTCTTCTTCTTACTCTCTTTGGTGAAGAGTGTTTTCAGATCTTCCTGCCCCTTGGCTAAGTTTATGAGCATATGTTGGAACTGGGCGTTTTGAGCTTGGAGATCTTTAACTGTTTTCTCTAGAGCCATCTCTACTGAAATAAACAGTAAGCAGATGAGAAACCTGTGTGGGGAAAAATGTTATGCATGTGGATGCAATGTTTTCAAGGATCTCACGGGGTAAACAAAAGAAGATGTTAGAAGTTGAACTTTTCTCACAACATTGATTGGAGAACTTCGTATCGGTGGATGTCCTTCCACGAGAGTCAAGCTCACCATGTCAAGTGGGTCATAGCCCTTGACTCAAGTTACCATGCTTTGGTCTTTGACGACATTTGATTAGAGAATGAATCCTCTTGCCCTTTGATATGCGTATGGTTCAACATGACCCGGCATCATAGACCATTGAGATCCTTGAAATGATTATTGAAAATGCTATGGTATGATGTCATTATGTTATGTACAAGTATGCAAAGCAAATAATTTGTTATGTACAAATAGTCATATACACACAAAGCAGACAAGTCCTTAGGTTTAGGCTTGCATGGAGTTTGATAGGTAAGTACCCTCTTGAAGTTTAGTTGGCTCAACCTGTCCTAGAAAGTAATCGGGTTCTAGGGGATCTCAATATCACTGACCTTTCTTTTAGGCATTGTCTCAGCATAATCAATATTTTCTTGCGGCCGAGATATCCCAAAAGTCCGATCTCAATGAGTGTAGTATCGAGTATCAACCAATCTTCAGCTTTACACCAAAGTCGGCTATCTCACTACTTCCTAATTGCCAAGTTGTTCAAGTAAGGTTATAAGGTCAGTTAGTTCTTCATGACACCGCTCATTGGCCCCGTATTCTCCTCGATTAAACACAAGGGATACCGGTACGAATAAATGTGTCACACTAACGTAGCCATTGCTTCAACCATATCGGTCTATGTCGTACAATTTCCACAATCTATTTCTACTTACCTAAAAGGTGCCTCAGATATAGGTGGAGGATAAAAAACAAAACCCAAACAAGGAACCATAATGTAAAGCATGCAAGTCAAACAAGGAAATCAAGTAAAGGTGATCTAGCCCTAAGGTAACCCCACTTTTAAATTCCCCAGCAGAGTCGCCAGTTCTGTAATATGGTGGGAGAACTGACTTGGTTTGTTTTGTGTTTGATTGAAATTGTTGTGGATATCAAGAGTCGCCACCGACTTTTCTTTTATCCAATACGGAAAGGGTGAAAAGAACAGGAAAGACCTTTGAGATGTTTTCTGGAGTTCAGGGTGTAGATTATGAAAAGGGAAGGTATTAGCACCCTTTTTATCCATATTTATCTACGGGCTCTTAGTTGCTTGCTAGATTAATTGCTTTGTTTGAAAATGTGTTTGTGGTGGATTTTGAAAGTATTTTTGAAAAGCGCCTTTGTTTAGGCAAACTTTGTAACGATTCTCGTCTCTATAAGAATGTATACAAAGTGTTGGACTTTTTGAAAATATTTCATGTTTTTGAAAGTGTTTGGTGTGTTTGAAAAATGTTTGTTTTTTGAGAATAGGTTGTGAGCAAGCAACTAAGAACGTCCTACCTTACTCAAAAGTCTTTTGTTCATTTCCCTCTTCCTTTAATATTGCTATCTTACCATTGATTGGTAAGAAGCCTTATCTTTGGATGTAAAGGGACAGACGTGGGTCAATTATATAGTCATAGAAGGAAACCTATGAGACGTTTTAGCAATTTTTCGTTTAGGGACTAGATCGTTTACCGAAGGCAACATTGAGGGACATCGAGGGACTACGATCTTTTTATCGAGGGACTTTTTCTAAAACGCCCATATCCGAGGGACATGACTATTTTCCGAGGCAATAAGTTAGATTACCCTAGAGGTGCATGTGTGTGAATAGTGTGTTTGATTGCATGCATTTTTGTCTTGAATTTAAAGGTTATCTATTTGTTGATTTTATCTTGCCATATAGCCTAATTACTAATAATGTAAGAAAGCAAAAAATGAAAAGAATAAATCTAAGCTATTGCAACCATAAAAAAAAAGAAACAAAAAATAAAAAAGAGGAAAAGTGAGTCTTTCGACCCAGGCAGTATGCTCATTTGATTCACCTTATTTCACCTTCTTTCGATTGGGCCTGTAAGGCAGTATGAATATGTAACCTTTGATCATGCTCTTTTTCTCTCCTTACTTCGATTGGACCTGCAAAACAAAAATGAATGTATCCTTCGACCACACCCCTTTTTCTACTTACTTCGACTGGACCTACAAAGCAAAATGAATATATGTCCTTCGACCATAACTCTTTCGTTTTAGATAACAACATGGGGTGAAGCCTAAAAGGCTTTGACCCACACAACCTTCTTCCTGTTTTCTTTTGTTTGGGGACTAAGTAGCAGCATGAGGTGAGGCCATGCTAATATTGCTTCATGGCCAGATTAATTCTTAAAAATATGTTTGATAAATAAAGAAAATAAACCAAAAGACTTAGCAAAGAAAGCAAACAAAAAGGTGAAAACGAACACAAACGAAAAAGGTAATGATAATGCTTGAAACGAAAAAAAAAAAAGAGTATTCACATGTTATACTTGAGTTGTTTCCCTGGGTGTTCTTGAATTCGAAGGGGAAGAAACAAATGTGGTGTTTCTTTGGCTAGATTCGAAAACCAAGAAAAGTTGATCTTTTGTTTGTTTATTTCTGGATTTTAAAGATACAAGTGTGGTGTTTCTTCAAGTTCTGGATTTGGGAGGGTGTTAAATGTTTGAGAGTTTTTTGAATATTCTTTCCATACAGCCAAAATCTTTTTCAGCCTTCTTCTTCTTTCTCTTTCTTTTCAGCCCCTTTGATGTGCAAATGAACTCTTTATTTATAGAGAAATTTTTTTGGAATGAGCAGCTTTGTGAAGGAATAAAATATAGTTTCTTTGAAAGGCCAACATCCACTTGTGTTAAATTTTTATAATCCCAAGATAAAAGTACTAAAATCAATGGTTGAGATGGGTGGCTCCTAGTTTATAGGGGGCAAGTGTGCAGAAGAGACAGACACAAGGCTCAAGAACTTTCTAAAAAGGTAGTGATGTCATCAAGAGCAAGTTGGCTTGAAGAACAATTAAATATGGAGTGAGGCACAAGTTGGAGGCCTATGTAGCCTGACCTATGGGAAACTTGACTCTTTTAATCGAATCATTCATCTTTCCTTAGCCTTCGACTAAACTTAACAAAGCAACATTAATTTCCACCAGTTATGTGTCCTTCGAATGGACCAACTGTTTGTTCTTCGAATGGCCCTCTTCAGCTGAATATGCCACTGAGTTTTCTTGCTTTTGATCACTTAGGCCTAACCCTTCGACCAGACTTAAAAGTAAACAAAAACCAATTATTTCCCAACCATGGCAAGTCCTTTGAATGGGCCACCAAGTTGTGTGTCATAATGCAACGCTATGTATGTTGAAAGGTATGCAGTTAGATTAGAAGGTGATATGAAGGTGATTCAAAACATTCCTGAAGGTGGATTCGAAGGTGATATGAAGGTGTAATCGAAGCAATGTAAAAGGGAATCATTTTTTTGTGGGTGCTAGCGTGAGAGAAACCCCTGCCTCGTTTATGCAAGTTTGTAGGAGGATTCAAAGGTTGCATAAAAATGCCTTATGCACACTAAGATGAGTAAATCCCCTGCCTTGTGAATCAAAGAAAACACGTAAGAAGCCAATGGTGCAATCGAAACCAGCACGCAGGAGGTCCCTGCTTTCTGTCAATGGAAAACCTTCAGAAGGCCATTGCCCTCTGAATCGAAGAAATATTTCAGAAGGTCATAATGCCCAGTCAAAGCTATCATGCAAAAGGCAATTGCTTGAATGAAGCTTGTGGACCAAAGGATGTATGAAGGGGTCCAGAGTTGGATTCGACGTATGTTGTTTTGAAAGGAAACCATACTCCAATCAAAGCTTTGTGAGAAGGTTATCCTTTCCCAATCAAAGCTTTGCTGTAGGAGGTCATTGCTCCCTAAATTGAAGCTTGCATGCAGGAGGCCACATGCTTTGTCGAAGCTTGTGGAAAGCTTGCTCGAAGGAAAGACAAATGTTCAATCGAAGCGTGTGAATCAAGGCTTGCTCGAAGAAGCCAGATTGTTCTATCGAAGGATGAATGAGTCGAAGCAAGCTTGCTTTTCTTCAATTTTGTCGAAAAAAATCATTTTTTATCTGTTTTTCCCTTTTTGTCTGTTTTGTGCTTGTGCAAACTTTGAGCTTTTGAAAATCCTTGCGAGAAGATGCCTTAGAAATGAGAGGGTAAATTTTGGGGTATAACAATGGTATATCTTGAAGATTAGGTAAATTGCAGAAAGAAAATGTTTTTCAATTGGGTTATTTACTAAAAGAGTTCAATATCAAACTGAATGTTGTGACATTGTAGTGTGACATGTTACTGCAATCAAGGTACATGGATTTTATTCTGCTTGCAGAACAAAGTCATTGGTTTTATCATCTTTGTGTCAGTGATTTAGCTACAGGTTTATATTGGCACTCCTAAACTTGGTGTGGTTAGAAGATCTTCAAGTATTTTCATCATAACTTGAGGTGCAAGTTAAATTAAGAATAGAGGGGTTATTTTGAAATTGCACTACTAAAGAATCATTGGAGTAATTTTTTGGACGGTCTTCCAACTATATTATTTTACCTAGTGGAGTGTGCAATATCAGAAGAATCATTTTCAATGGAATGGAAATGTCATTTCAAATGTTGTAACATTTTTCAAGGAGTCAGAGCTTGGAAAGAGAGAAAGTTGATGAATAACGTGTATCTCTCCTATGGTGAATGGTTCAGTTACTAAAGGTGATCTTATCTTATTCCAAAAAAACGCTTTCATAAATTGAAGTGTTGTTACAAGCAAGGTTTTGTTACAACCTAGGTAACTTTCCTTGTATTTAAAGACCTTATAACCTCACCATCCTCACAAGTTGTGTTTCAACATTGCTGATGCAAAAGAAAACTCTTCTATTGGAAATCAAGAAGGAAGTAGGTTATGGTTCAAAGAAAGCAGTGTTCAACACTGTAACAAATGTTTTAACATCTATTGGAATATCTAGGACAAGGAAAACACCTATAATCAAGGTGAAGTCCCTCAAGAAGAATCATGTGCATATATATGATTCAGACTCAGATGCTGATTAGAGTTAGGTCAAATTCATTGAATCAGTAGGGTGTGTTGGATAGCTGTTATATGTTATCTGTTAACAAAAACACAAAAAAGTGTGTTTGTTTTCTTTTCTGTTTTTATTGAGTCTATTTTTGTTTAGAGTCTTATTTCTTTCTTTCATCTAGTTAGTTTTGGCCTCTTAGAAGAGATTGATTTTGTTTGGGGGAGTCACTTTTATAACCTTAGCTTGTGTCTCTTTAGGTGAGTTCATTTTTTTCCTTCCCTCCTTTTGAGATAGTTTTGGTACAATTGGTCTTGTATCAAGAATAAAGTCTGTCTGTTTTCTGTCTTTAGTCTGTTTTGAGTCCTTCCTTGTTTGTCTTGAATAAATTATTACTTCTATTGATTCTTAGTGTGTCGGTTTCTTTTCACTCTATTTTTTATAAATTTTTAGCTAAAAAGGGGGAGAAAAGGTGCCATTGAGTCTAGTCAAGTGTTGTTTGCTTTGTGCAACACTTTAGGATTATCTGAGTCTGTTTGTCTTATTTCTGCTACTACTTCTATTGTAGCTGTTGCAGGATGTTTTATAGGATGTTACAACATCATGTCTGGTTTGTTGTGTCTTGTGTTCTGAGTTATGAGCATTATTGTGTCTTGTGCTCTGAGTTATGTATGCTGCTTCTGTTGCATGTCCTTTTAATGTGTTATGTTATTGAGGGGGAGATTTATCTCTATGACAAGAATTGGTTGTGTGTTTGTGGGGGAGTAATGTTCATCTTCTTCCTCATGTACAAAGTTTAAATGTTTAGCATGTAGCTTGTGTTTGTGTTATATGGCTTTATTCCTTTTCCCATGTTATTTGGTCTTTGGTCGTTTAGCCCAAATTTGACAAAGGGGGAGATTGTTAGTACCATGGTTTTGTGGATTGGCAACATTTTGCTAAAACATGGTTCTGACTAGATGTTGAACAAGATGTTGTAACATGTTATTCTATTATGCACCTGGCTTATGTTGCTGTATTTAAATCTTGACAGATTTAATTGGATTATGTGATATTCCTTTTGGATATATCTCAGTAAATTTCGCAGATCAAGAAGATTTGTTTTGTAACTGGTTTTATATCTCCAGTTATACATTAGTTATTAAATTGGGCCTTGAAAAAATTTAGGAAACTTTGTATTTTTTGTTCCAAGATTTAAGGAGATTTTGCTGCATAATTGGTGCATCAATCAGCTTATGGATCAAGAAACTTCAGGATGCAGAATTCGAAGCCCAGAGACTGCAAAGGTGTATTTAAAGAGAAGACCTAACCTAAGGTAATTAGTTCTGAAGGTATTCTAAAATTAGGGGAAGAAAAATTAGCCTTAGGTTTCGAGAGTCTTTTGTGTATTGTATGGTGTAAGTCACCCTTGTATCTTTTGATACTTGTGGCTAACATTATATTCTCACTCAAAAGCCTTTAGGAAATGAGTTGAGTATTGTTCTTGGATGAAGCTTTTAACAAAATCCAAGTATTGTTCTTAGTTAAGAGTCTTGGCTAAGTATTGTAATGGAAGTATGATCTTCTTGTTCAGTTATACTCAACACAGTCACTGGGAATGGAACTGTTAGATACCACTGAGGTGATTTAGGAAGTGAGATGGTGATTTCTCATATCTAGGATGTGCCTGGGTAGAAGTTGCATTGGGTAGGGATTAGGCGAGAAGTTGTAAATTGGGATTGTTTAGATTTGAACTAATATTGCTGATAGTGGACTTGCTTCCTGGCTTGGTAGCCCCCTGTAATACGGTGGGAGAACTGACTTTTGGTTTTGCGTTTTATCACAAATGTTGTGGATAGCAAGAGTCGTCACCGAATTTTCTTTTACCCAATAAAGGAAAGGGTGAAAAGAATGGGAAAGACCTTTTAAGAATTTTCTTGAGTTTAGGGGGTAGGTTATGAAAAGGGAAGGTGTTAGCACCCTCTTCATCTATAGTTATCTACGGGCTCTTAATTGCTAGCTCACTTTGAAATAATGCTTTGTTTGAAAATATTTTGAAAATGCCTAAGTGCGGCAATTTTGTAATGATTCTCATATCAATTAAAATGTATATAAAAATGTTTGTTTTGAAAATATTTGTGAAAGAAAGTGTTTTTTTAGAAATGTTTTGGAAAATGCCAACGTAAGGTAATTTGCTTTATAATAACCCTTGTATCAGTCCTCAAGAGTGTTTATAAAGCTTTTTGAAAGAAGTTTGTTTTTGAAAGTGTGAAGTGTGGAGATTGTTTTAGTTTGTGAGCAAGCGATTACGAGCGATCTACCTACTCAAAAAGTCTTTGTTCTTTTCCTCCTCCTTTAGATAGTGCTATCCTACCATTAGTTAGTAGGAAGCTATATCATTGGATGTTAAGGACAAGCGTGGTTCATTGTACAGTCATAGAAGGAAACTTATAAGATGCTTTAACAATTGTCGCAAGGGACTAAAATCGTTTACCGAAGGCAACATCGAAGGGTCATCGAGGGACTACGATCTTATAACTGAGGGTCTATGCTAAAGCATCTCACGTTCAAGGGGCATGACAATTTTTATCCGAGGAAAAAAGTGAGGGTAACCCTAGAGGTACATGTGTGCAACGTGTTTTAATTTTAGTTATTTTGTCTTGAAATTAGGGTTTTCTAATGGTTGTTCTTTATCTTGTCATACAAACTCTAATTACTAACAGTAATAAGGAAAACAGTAAATTGCGGAAATTAAAGGTCCTACGCTATTATAACGCTTCGGGAATGGGGGTACAAGTTTACGAATGGGGATGAAATGTAAAGGAGTCCTAATTAAAGCTATTACAAACTTTAAGTATTTACAATATTAGAAAATATTAATGCTAAAGTAAAGTGCACGAAGATGGTGAAAAGGGTATAGATGTAAAAATCCTAAAAATTCTAAGTATTTTAAGAAAATATTTTGATGTTTCTTTATTTAGAAAATATTTGAAATGTGAAATAAAAAGTTAGACCTAATTCTAATTTTATTTACAATTTAATCATTTAAAATAAAATAAAGTGTGATTAAATTAATTTATCAAAAATTAAATTAATTAATTAAAATCTAAAGAATTCTAAGTATTTAGAAAATATTTTTGGTGTTTTATTTAAAAAATATATTTGAAGTATAAAACCTAATTCTAATTAAATAAAATCAAAGTCATTAAATTAAATTAATTTTATTTGTCAAAAATTAAATTAACTAATTAAAAAAACCTAAATCTAATTTTTTTAATCATTTTTATGATTTTTTTATTTGAATTAAATTGGTTTAGAAAAGAAGAAAAATTAATTAAAATAAAAAAGAAATAAAATGTTGGGCTTGTGTTTATAAACGAAAATGGGCGTATGAAAAGAAAAAATGTGTTAGGCCCAACAACAAGTTTTTTTATTTGAAACAGAAAATAAAAAAAAAGTTAATTTAGAATGGGTTTGGTCTGTAAAAGAAAAATGGGGGGTGAGAAACAAAAAATTCTAGGCCCAACAACAAGGAAGTTCAACACCTGTTTGTGATCCAGTGTGGCCAGCCTTTGATGGTTCATGGTGGAAATGCACGCTTGAAGCATCTAGATCAGGCTTGATTTGATCTAATGGTGTTGATGATGGAGTATATCATGCGCGCTTTGGACTTGCTTGCACCTGATCAACAAAGAAAATGTTGAAAAATAAAATGCCAGAGGCAGGGATCGAACCCCTGCTCTGGCACACTAACGCCCTACACACACACGTTTGCCACTGGGGTGGCTATATTATCCGGTTATGAAACAACCACCAATAAATATATTATAAACTCAATTTTTAAATTTGAAATTCCCACTTCTTCTTCTTCCTCGTGCCAGTCCAAAACAATAACATTCTTGATTCTGTAAAAGCTTCGTTTCTCAATCATTTTAAAAAATGTGAACATCAAACTTGTTTGAAATTTAACCATAAATCCAACCATATAACTTTCAAAAGCTATAGATCAATGGTTAGGATAAATTTTGTTTGGTACCAAACTGAAACCCTAAAACTTCAGAAACTCCAGTTCTAAAATTCTCATCACATAGTTAATTAAAATGCGATTTAAGGACATGGTTAGCTTCATAGACATGATATCTACATTTCATCTTTAGAATGTATGCACAAAGGATGCTTAAATAAGGAGTTCAAAGTTTTAAAAATGTACCTCTTGAAGTGCAAACTCAGAATGCGTATGGGGGCTTCCAGGTGCAATGTGATGATTGATTAAGCTTCCTTGGACCTCCTTGAAGCTATTCCAATCCCTACTTTGTGTTGAAAGTTGCTAAATCACTCCAATCAAGGCAAGTTGCAATGATGGAAAGTGAAAATGGTGGATGATGAAGATGTTGCTACAGTGAGGAAACTAGGGTATGGATGAGTTATATATGATGTATATGAAGTGTTTGGATGATTGGTTTGGACAAAAGTTGTAAGGTTTGAGAGATTCGAAGATTTGGATTTCAAATCTAAAAAATGAAGGTTTTGTGTGCAATTCTGACTTGGGAGAGTTTGAGAGGGTTAGAGGGCTTGTGAACTCGTGCCTTGGCTTGCAAATGGCCTTTCTACTTATAGGCAAGAGGTTTTGAAGACTCAATTAACTAGAATTAAAAGATAACAAGTCATGGTTTTGAAGCTTAGTTTTGAAGTAACTTGCAAAGTCATGGTTCCAAGGCAATGTAGGGTGGTTGATATGCTGTAGATGGTTACTTCTTGGTGCTGAGATGTTTTGAAGTCAGAAGAAACAATGTATGTGCTCAAAGAGAGTTGACATTGTGTATAAAGTCACTTTATCAAAATGGCAATGTGACCTTTCTCCCTTAAATGGCAAGTAAGCTTGAACAAAGATTTAATCACTTGGACCATAGCTCAAAATCTTGTGTAATCTTCTGATTATAGAAATATTTGGAGGTTAAAGGCCTGTAAAGTGATATTATGCAGCATGGCTTGAAGATTTGTTCATGAGTTCATCATAAAGATGACCTATAACTCAAGAATGGAATGCCAACTTCATGCCTTCGATTATCCTTGCTCGAGCATGATCGTTTTATGATCTTGGACACCTTGTAAATCTTGAAACATTGTCTACAACTTTCATGTTGTGAGTTTTCGCTAAATCAAATGGGAACTTGGTGGAAATTGGTCAAGAATTTGGGATGAAAAACTGACCAAAACTTGTTAAAATTTTTTCTAAGTGTTGGATAAAAATAATCAGAACTTCATGGGCCTATATCTCTTAATCCAAGCACTTTTTGAGATTCATCCCATATTGACAAAGTTGTAGAATTTATCAATCCCTACAACTTTCATGTTGAAAGTTTTCTTTGAATCAACTCGGATCTTAGTGAAAAATGGCTATGAAGTTAGGACTTTTGTTAAGAACAAAAACACTTAGAATTTTTCTAAGTGCTAGAAAATTTTCCAAATTTGACTTTTGTTGACTTTTTTATCTCTTGATGATCAAGTTTGATAGTTTTGAATATCTTGATGATTCTTGACTTTAGAATTCCAATGTTGACCAAAAAGTCAAAGTTTGACTTTTGTGTGATTGTTGACTTTTTTATCAATTGATTCAAATCTTTAACTATCAACCACTTGCATCTTTGGAAATGTTTTGAGCCATGTAATTAGGTCAAGATGTTTTATTTGAGTCCTTGAGATCATGCTTCAAGCCATTAGGTCATGCACTAGGCCAACAGTCAATGATCAGTCATCTTCAATCAAAACCCTAATTTTTACAATTTTTGACCTTTGATGATTTGAGGGCTTTCCTTGAGGAATCATGGTCAATCCTTGATCAAATTATGAATATCACCTCAAAATGTTGATGTTGACAAAAAACCTTGAAGTTTGACTGTATGTTGACCATAATTGACTTTTTACCCAATACAGTTAATTCTCAGTCATCTAAGCAATTGACTGAGCAAACATGTGATGCAAGACTTGAAACTTGACATAAGCATTATTGAGGAACTATGATGAACCATGAAAGTCATTTGAGACCTTTGCAAAACCATCTTCCTTATGAAGCAAAAAACCCTAATTGAGGACCCTTGCTCAGGAGGAGGTTTGACCAATCAACTCTTGAGTAGCCTTGAGTACTTGAGAATCTTAGAAGAATGTCTTGAAGAAAATTGGAGGGCAAATTTTAGGGTATAACAGCTTCCCCTGTCCAATCTTCTTAAGCCTGAAGAGTTAGATTGGCATGTCTGCCATTTGTGACTTGAAGGTAGAAGATGATTGAACACTTAAGTTCCCAGAAATTTGCACTCGCATGTGCCCGAAGTAACGATGTTGGTTGGTGTAATACTAGGAATGGGCTTAAAGATGCGATTTGGAGAGGTGATGGAGAATTTTTGGAGATGGGCTTATAGATTCCATTCAAAGTAATTTTTGATAGAAATTAGACTAAGTCTACGCTCGACTTCAACTGGAAGAAGTATCAGAATAAATTTACGCTTGATTTAATCTGAGCCAGAAGATGTCTATGCTTGTCTTTAACTGAGAGAAGTATCAGAATAAATATATGGTCAATTTAGTCTGAGCCAGAAAAAGGTCTACTGGAAGAAGTATCAGAGTAAATCTATGGTTAATTTAATCTGAGCCAAAAGATGTATGTGTCCGTCTTTAACTGGAAGAAGTATAAGAATAAATCTATGGTTGATTTAATTTGAGCCAGAAAAAGTCTACTGGAAGAAGTATCAGAATAAATCTTTGGTCAATTTAATTTGAGCCAAAATATGTCTACGCATGTCTTTAACTGGAAAAAGAATCAGAATAAATCTATGATTGATTTAGTCTGAGCCAGAAAAAGTCTACTGGAAGAAGTATTAGAATAAATCTATGGTTGATTTAATCTGAGCCAGAAAAAGTCTACTGGAAGAAGTATCAGAATAAATCTACGCTTGATTTAATCTGATCTAGAAGATGTTTGCATCTGTCTTTAACTGGAAGAAGTATCCAAATAAATCTATGGTTAATTTAATTTGAGCTAGAAAAAGTCTCTGAAGGAAGTGTTCATCATGTAGATAGTCTCACCGTCCTATTTCGGGAATTGATCTACAATATGTTTTTGTTGGTAAACTCGTCCTGTTTCGGGAGTTCATACATCTTGGTGATAAAGATAGTCACCTCGTCCTGTTTCTGGAATTGATCTTCATCTGACCATAAAGAAAGAAAGATAGTTTCCCCATCTTATTTCAGGAGTTAATCTTTGCTCGGTTGTATAGATGTTTTCCCTGTCTTATTTCAGGAATTAATCTCGGACCCATTTGAGAATTGTTGATGATATTCGTCTGTTGATTGATCTTTCCTAAAAAGGTAAAGAGTTAGTTGTATGCAATGTCATGATGTATGAAACGCATTGCATAATGATGTTCTCAAAATAAGCGAGGTTTGGCTATATATGTTTCGTATGCATATGATATGATATTGGTAAATGATGCATGAATGTGAAATGTTGTTGAAAATGTATCATCAATTTTGTATGACATCTTGCTGGGGAAAATGAATCCCTGACTGATACCGGGGATTAAGAACATGTGTAATCTTCAATCTCGTCTAAAGTGTTTCCGCTGGGGATTACTGCTTGTTGTTTGAGGAAACTCCACTGAGGAATGTTGACTACTATTTGGGGAGAAGGGTTTAGAAACATTAGTCGTTCATCGCTCTACTGGGGAGTTTAATTCTTACATACCCTGACTGGGGATAAAAAAGATGGATAAGCTTTCGACTCGTCTGGGAAGGACAATTCTTATATACCCTGACTGGGGCTAAAAGAGATGGATAACCTTCTGACTCTTCTAGGGAGGATAATTCTTATATACCCTGACTGGGGATAAAAGAGATGGATAACCTTCTGACTCGTCTAGGGAGGATAAAGTTGACTGATATCTAGTCTGATTCCAGGTTTCGTAGTGGTGATTTCACTGGGGAGAGGAATTTTGCCGGTGATTTGTAGTCATCTGAGGAATAGACTCAAGATGGGGAGACCGAAATTTGTTAGGGAAATAAACCCTATTGGGGAAATAAACTGCGGAGGAAACAGGCTCTGTTGGAGAGAAGAAATTTGCAGGAGGTTTTGTAGTTTTGGAGGAATAAATTCAACTGTGGAAGAGAATTTCCATGAATTGTACTGGTTGGAACTCCGTAGGTGGGTGATATTGCCAGAAAAAAGATCATATTCCTTTAACCGTAGGAGCGATCTGTCGGGGAAATTGCAGGGAATGTATCTTCATTGAAGATGAATTTGTGAAGATTACTCAGTGGGGATAATCTCATAGAAGTGGCTTTGTGAGGATTTGTAGACGGCTTGAACGTCATCCCAACTAATAGAGTCTTTGAGTAAATGCGTATTCTTGTTCTTATGCATATATTTGTTAACAGTTAATCGCGTTCATATGCATATGTTCATTCAATTTTAGTCATTGGACGTTTCTGCAAACAAAACAGAAAAAACAAAAAAGTTTGATTTTTAGGATGCATTTGTATTGATAGTTTGCCCATAAACAAGAGATTTTGTACAAAGATACATAAATCCTAGTAGGAGGAAATTGTCGTGAAATGAAAAGAGTACAAAGTGAAAACAAAACATATAGCTATGTGGAAATGATACCGCTGGGTTCCAACTCCGCTATTGCCCCTATATCTTCGAACATCTCATCCCTTGTTGTCGAAAGAAGTTGTTTGGACTGATCCTTTGACTTTGTTAATAAAGCTTGTAGTAAGTGTTCCAACGGGATATAGTCGTACGCTTTTAATCCCTAACTTTTGCCTGGACCGTCTTTTCAGATTTTCAGTCCACCGGGATACCCTTTTTTTGCCCAAACCTCCTTTTCAGGTTTTCGATTTTCCAGCTGTACAATCTTTTACATATATCCCTAATTATTTCCCGAACCCTTTTGGTTCGCTGGGTTACCCTTATTTTTTCCTAGGCCAGTCCACCTAGCTGGTCGTTTTCATGCGTAGTTTCTTTTGACTATGTCCGCGTTCATAGGGTACGAGAAGTCTTCACCATCCATGGTGGTTAGTATCATGGCACTGCCCGAAAATACTTTCTTGACAATAAATGGTCTTTCGTAGGTGGGAGTCCATTTTCCATGGGGATCACCTTGTGGTAGAATGATACGCTTTATTACCAAGTGACTAGCCTGATATACTCGATGCTTGACTTTCTTGTTGAATGCCTTGGTCATTCATTTCTGATACATTTAACTGTGACAGACAGCCACAAGCCTCTTTTCATCAATTAGATTCAACTGGTCTATCCTGGTCTAAATTCACTCGTCTTCGTCTAAGTCTGCATCTTTCATAATCCTCAGAGAAGGAATCTGAATCTCGACCGATAAGACAACTTCCATGCCATAGACCAGAGAGAAAGGGGTTGCCCCAGTTGATGTTCGCGCTGGAGTGCGATAGCCATGAAGAGCAAACGGTAACATCTTATTCTAGTATTTGTAAGTCACAACCATTATTTGCATGATCTTCTTAATATTCTTGTTGGCGACTTCCATTGCGCCATTCATCTTTGGTCGATATGGAGAATAGTTGTGGTGCTTGATCTTGAACTACGTGCAGAGTTTAGTGATCATAGTGTTGTTGAGGTTTGTACCATTATCCGTGATGATTCTCTCGAGGATGCCATATCGACAGATAAAATTATGTTTTATGAACCGGGCGACCACATTCTTGGTAATAGAGGCGAACGAAGTTGCTTCAACCCATTTTATGAAGTAGTCAATGGCGACGAGAATGAAGCGATGTCTGTTAGAAGCAGTAGGCTTGATTTCTCTGATCATATCAATGCCCCACATTGTGAATGGCCAAGGAGCAGTCATGACGTTCAAAGGTATTGGAGGCATATGAACTTTATCAGCATAGATCTGGCATTTATGACAAGTTCTCGAGTGGTGGTGACAGTCAGTTTCCATGGTCGACCAATAGTAACTTGCTCTTAAGATTTTTTTAGCCATAGTATGCCCACTGCAGTGAGTACCAAAGATGCCTTCATGCATATCCATTTCTCAAGAAGAAATTGGCCAAGAACCTTCGTAGGAATTTCTTATCATTGATTGATGCCCCTTTAGGATATTCTTGAGCTTCAAGGTACCTTTTCACTTCACGAAACCAAGGTTTTTCTTCTACTCCATCAGTATCAGTTTCGCAGCAATGTGTCGGTTCGTCGAATCTTTAAATGGTAACTTTGGGAGCCTCATTATCCTATTTTACTTTGAACATGGATGACATGGTAGCTAATGTGTCCGCCAACTAATTCTCTTCTCTTGGGATATGCTCAAAAGTAATCTCTTGGAAGTACGAAATCAAAGTAAGCACATGTTCTCAGTAAGGGATAAGATTCATATGTTTTCTATTCCATTCTCCCTTGACTTGACTGATTACCAAGTGTTGTACCCCAAAATTTTTCCTCTCATATTTCTCAAGACATTGCAAGAAAAAATCTCCAAGTGGCTCAAGATTGCTCAAGAGTTGGACAGTCAAGCTATCTCCTAAGGCAGTCAACCCCAAATTAGGGTTTTGTGTTGCATCAAGATCCTTGAGTCCAAATGACCTCAAGTGCTCCCCAATGTCCTAATATGTTCTCAAGGTCATCCATGTCAAATTTCAAGCCTTGCAGAGAAAGTTTGCTCAGTCAATTGCTCAAAGGGCCTAAAAATCGACTATGTTAGGGCAAAAGTCAACTGTGACCCAAATACAGTCAAACTTCAAGATTTTTTGTCAACATTCTCAATTTGAAGTTTCATCATTTTATCAAGGGTTTATCATGATTCATCAAGGATTGCTCAAAATTCATCAAGACTCAAAAGTGGCTAAATTAGGGTTTGCAGGAAAAGTCAACTCAACTTTGACCAAGCATAACTTTCCCATGCTTTATGATAAATGACCCATACAAAGCTCATTTTGAATAGGATGCAATTTCCTACAATCCATCTTCATACCCCAAGATCAAAAAATGCACTCACAAAAAGTTACAAATTTGGACATTATAGGTCATTTTTGAAAGTCAACAAAAACACCTTTTTTTTCCAAAGCTTATAACTTGAGCATGGAATATAAAATTGAGATGATACCAAAAGGGTTGGTTAGAGGACATCTCAAGCTTTATAAAAAGTCTAAGAACACTTCCAAAAGTTCAAAATTGAAGAAGTTATGCATTGTTGAAGTTGGGCATTTTTTCAAAATTGCCAAAAGTCAACTATCTTCAAAACTTCAAACTTTGTCAAATGGGCCCATTCCTTTCCACTTGATTTGAGCTTGCATCATTGTCCACGTGTCCTAGCTTCAGCCATGTGTCCATTTATCAATTTTATTATTTGATTTGATTTTTTATTGAATTATTTCATTTTTAATCAAATTAAATAAAATAAAATCCAAATATTGATTGCTTGATATCTTTTTGGCTATTCCAGGACTGAATCATCATCATCAAGGGTATCAAACTCGTATCAAGCATTTCATGTGCAAAAAGATTGAGTTTTGACAATTTTGGAAGGTTTAGTAATGGTGAATCAAATCAAATCTCATGGCATTGATGTGGAAAGATTCAAAGCATAATTGTTAACCTAATGCATTCTATCATACCTAAGGAGGCTAGAGGGAACGAAAACAAGGCTAGAGGCTGCAAGAACCAATTAAACAAAACTTGAAAAAGTGGTAAAAAGTGTGAAACCAAAATCATACTTTGAGGCATTTTCAGAAGCAAAGCTTGACACCAATCGATTGCTGGAGGTTCACTAAGTCAGAACCAATCCCTAGCAAGCCTCCATACACGCTCAAACTCATTGTAAGTGTCACAGAAAACCGCTCTGCATTTGAATTCGTATATCTTTATTTCTGCACCTTTTGTACAAACTATTGGCATATTCATAATCTTCATCAAATTTCCAAGCTTTCTGTATTACCCAATTTGGTTTATCTGACTTGTAAAGCCAAATATCGTATCTAGGGTTTTGTGGTTTGTTTTTGGCCGTTTCTCTTACAGGTAAAACTAGCCCCAATGATGGCCATGGACATGACCGGAAGAGAAAGACGAACGCAACCATGGTCTTGGGAGGAGTTTATATGGCCTGAGATGAGTTTTAGGAATGACCTACGCATTTAGCTGCGGATCTAAATCTGCAGGTAAAGTTACGGGGTTGGAGGTTAGGATGGAGACGTGTCATTCCCCCTTTGGCTGATTCAAACACGCGCGCCCTTTTTTATTTTTGTTGGCATATTAATCCATTTTCTCATATTATTATTACTTTGTATATACTTAACAACTGAAACGCATTAGCCTAGTGGAAGCAAGCGCTGGAAATGACCAACTGGACCTGGGTTCGAATCCCAGGTCCCCCATATGCTTTGTTATATTTTTTCTTAAGGTAATCAGGTACAAATCAATGCTTGCTCTTACCATATGCCTTCACAAATCAAAGCGCCAGATGGCCCAAAGGCCAGATCTGGTGATCCAGGATGAGAGTCTACCATGGACCAAGTCCAAGCACGCGCAGGGAATCCAGAAAGTCAATATAGGGCCAACTCGTTTGGGCCATAGAATTGCTGATTAATCCTCCAAATCAGACCCAAACCCTCTCTTCTCTATATTTTATTTTATTCTTGTTTTATTTAATTTAATTATTTTCATTATTTTCTAACCAATCAACTTTTTTCCTTTAATAAAATTAAAACCATAAAAAATGTTTTCTTTATTAAAATCAAATTTTGATTTTTTATTAATAAATACTAATTTAATTAATTTAGGCCATTAATTAGAAATAACTTTAATACATTTTTGTAAATAATTAAAAATCAATTAGACTTAATTAGGTTTTTACTAACATTCATTTATTTTATTTTATTTCTTTAAATACAAAAAACCCAAAAATATTTATTTTTGTTAATTAATTAATTTATTTAATTTAGTAATTAACTTAGATTAATTTCTTTCATAAAATAATAAAAACAACAAAAAATCTTTTCTTTAATAACAAAGGGTCAAAACCCTACTTTGCGCTCGATTTAATTTCCCGCACGCGATCTATTTATTCAATATTGTATTTGTTCCCGGAATGTAATAGATAATTAGGACTATTTAATTATTTTTATCGCTTTATTTATTTTCCGCATTTAAATTTCAAAGGTTTCTTTTGGTGATGTAATTACCCGACGCCTTGTAATTTAATTTCCGCAATTTATTTTCCGCAAAATATAACTGCTAGATGTTTGATAATAGGGATGCATGACAAGATTGAACGTTTAAACCTAAAATCAACCTAGATCACCATTAACATGTAAAAAGATAAATAGTCGCATATGCGCACCCTTAGGGTACACCCCACTTGGTTGCCTTCGTACGCGGTCATTGAGTATAGGTCACTTTAGAGGTCGCCCTCTTGTCTAAAGATCATAGTCGCCTCGAAATGGTTGCCTCGGATATTGTTGCCTCAAAACGAATGATCTAAGACATTAGGGTTACCGCTAAGGCGTCCTAACATTGCTTTGGTGACCGTAAGTCCCTAAATTTAAATTGACCCTTAAACTCCAACGACGGTGCTACCTGTTGTACCCCAAATGTTTACCTAAGATACCATCTCCCATCTGCATCATTGCATTGCAAGGGTTTTGACCTATTTTTATCTTTTTTCAAAGCATATTAAAATTCATAGCTTTTCAAGTCGAGGGCTATTTATTTTTGAACGCTAGGTTTATTAATTGATCAATGTTAAAACGATGTTTATTAATTATTTATTATCTTAAATTTAATAATTGGAATTTATTTTCAGTTATTATATAATTGAAAGATTTATAAATAATATAATAAATATTGGAAAGGAAGTTCATTAATTGATCAACAACGTTATTTAATTATTTATTATCCTAAGTTTAATAGTTGAAATTTATCTTTTCGGTTATTATAATTTAGAGAATTATAAATAATGGAATAGATTGAAGAAAAGCTTATTGATCAAAGGATGTTTATTTAACTGTTTATTATTCTGAATTTAAGTAATTGAAATTTATTTTCAATTATTATAATTTAAAGAATTATAAACGATAAAATAAATAATTAGAGAGAAGGAAAGAATTAATTGGCAAAATATTGGAATTTTATTCATTTTATTCTAATTGTACAATTGTTGTGTAAATACTGTATTTATTTACAACGTATTTACAATAATAATTTTTTACAAAGTTAAAATGAAATAAAAACTATTCTAATTTTTCCTAAATTCTAAATCTTCTATCCAATGCTTCTCCGTTGTTTCATTTAATTTTACCTGCGAAACAATTAAAAGAAAAAGTTAGGAATAAACAAATAATTAAAAGCAGAAAATTATTTATTAGTGTTCATCATTAAAAGCAAACGGCTGGAATCAGTTTTTACCCTTTTTGCAAATCGCGGGATTTCTCCCGGTTCACAAAAAGGGATGGATTTTTATTTTCAAAAATGAATGCACAAATTTAAATATGCACAAATTCATTTCTTTTGTCAAAATTGCATTTTAATTGTAAACTTCATAATCTCAAATCATTTCATTTCAAAAGCATATGCATTTTCAAAAGCCATTGCATAAATCAACATAAAATGCATAAAACAAAACAGCATATGCATTTTAAGACAAATTGCAACGTAAACCATGCAACCATATAAGTAGAAGCCAAAATACAATAGGCTCCTATTGTTACATTGGGAGACAAAGAGGATATGCATTTTAAAACCAATTTGCAAGCAAAGCATATTTCCCATTTTTCATCATTTTCCAGCATGTTTACTTTTTCAGAACAGTTGAAGTACACAACATTTTAGTGTTTCATTGTACTAAGAGAGAGAAGAGAGATAGAAGTATGGTTTTTACAGGTTTTGGTTTAGGCAGAAGTGGATACAAAACAAAACTACAGCAATAACACAGTAAGAGGAAAGAAGCATGAAATAAGATATCAAACAAAACTGCTGTAACAGTAAGAGTGCAGAATTACCAAGGATATAGTAAAATAATTCAAAACCTGTGGCATAAAGAAACAGAGGCCAAACTGTTATAAGATAACAAGTAAACCCCTTTCAAAGAAAGGGAGTTCAACCTGCCTAAGCGTTCAAAACTCAAAAAATACTACAACATAAACCAGATACTAAACCTGCATAAACCAATTTCCATCACGATAACCATTATCAAAACTTTCCATCTACTGTCAAACCAAAAACCATATAGCCATTTTACAACAAATATGGCATACAACCATTAACCTGCATATACCATAGCCTACTGCAAAAAACCAGTAGAACCAGCATACACCATACAAACCAACATGTCAAACCATTCGAAACCAACAAACACCATAACCAGTTCAAAACCTACCATTTTCAAAACCATCACAAACATGGCCTAAAAACCATCAACCTGCTATCTCATAAACCATCAAACCATATCAAAACCGATAAACCATTTTCAATAATCTGTCACATAACTTTGGTCAAACCAAAAAACCAGTGCAACCTGTAATAGCCTAAAACCATAACCCCTTGTCTATCCAACCAAAGCAAAACCCAGGACAACACAAGCCCTAACCTCAAACCAATGTCAAAACAATAACATGTCCAATACTGTCAAGACCTCAGATTGTATCATCATTGGCCAACTAAGAAAAAATTGAAGCATACAGTAGCAAGGCCAGAAAGAGAAGAAGAGAAACTAGTCAAAAATATTTTTTCAACAGTAGCATTCAAACGTCCAAGGCAACTGAAAGCAACAGAAAATTTCATCACAAAAGGGACAAAAGGAACGAAATACCGGTGGTCCGAAGCAAGCTCACGGCCTCCTAGCTCGCCCCTACCTCCCTCCTCCTTCTCCAGGTAGCATTTTCACCCTCTTTGTTTTATTTCATAATACCTCAATAATCATGTGAAAAAAATGAAGTAAGAATCAAAACAGAATCAAATCACAAACATGCATTGTAACAAAACCCTAATCGAAATAGAAAGCGACTATACTGTAAATCCTCGCCCCTTAGCGTCCATTGGAGGGAAGAAGGAAGTGGAGAAGCTGGTGGCCGTGGCAAAGAGCTCGGAAGCGAAACTCAGGGACTCATAAGCACGAAGAAGAGGATGGAATGAAGAAGAAGACGGTACAAGCGAGCGGTGCCGTTGTTGCAAAACCTAATCCCTAATTCAATTAACAAATCACGTTTAACCCTAAAACATTTGTAAAACCTGAATGGGCCTTACCCATCTCTGCCTACAAGCCCAGCGAAGCTGCTTATGTACCCCCCTGTCTTCAGTTTTGGTTTGGGCCCCTCAGACCCCTTTGGCCCATATGTGATTGTTCATCTAGCTTTTTTTTTTATACACCTTTTTTTTCTATTTATTCCTTTTGTTAGTTTTTTAGAACTATTACCAATTTAGTTGGATTAATTAGTAGCTTAATCAATTAATAAATTTAATTAAAACATTTTAATCATTTTACCTTTTGTTTATTAAGTTTAATTTTAGGTTTATTTGGTAATTTTAAATATTCCCTTTTTTAATTAGGTTTAAGTTAGTAACTTTTAAGTATTCACTTAGTTTGATTATTTAATAATTCTTTAAAAAATAATGCCTTATATAGAACTCTAAAATATATAAAAAAAATAGAAACTTAAAAAACTTAAAAAACATTTTTATTTTCCTTAATTAATTCTCATTACTTTTATCCATATTAAAAATGCGTAAAAATGAAAACTATTAAAACATTTTTCTTTTCATTAATATTAAACAAAAATCCAAAAGTGCATATTTATACCACTCAGTCTTTTATTTAATTGTTATATATCATTATCCGCATAATTTTTCTGTTTAATCATTTCATATTCACATGATTATTCTGTTTACGTTTAAATCCAAGGGAAAAAACGGTTAAATTTGTTGACTTCATGTCCTCAAGTCCGATCGCGCGAACATTCGCATTTCATTAAAACTTAGGATAATTTTTCCTCGAATATTCAATCTTTTCAACACTTATACCTTTTAAGCAAAAACTTCGACATTAGGTCGTCGTCTCTTCAAAAACCCGTCCGTACCCCTTTTTCGGCCAAAACGATTTATTTTCAATCAAACGAACAATTTTAATAAACAGATATTTCAAAAGGTTCCTATAGAGTACTATAGATACATTGGGTGCTAATACCTTCCCACTGTATAACCAACCCCCGAACCATAGATCTCTTTTCAAAAACGCCTTGTATTTTTATTACTTTTAGAAAGTATTATTTTACATTGCATACTTTAGGGTTTTATTTCGCTCTTTACCCTTTTCCCTTGGAAATAATAAAGCGCGGTGGCGACTCTTGCTTTTGTGAGACGAATTAATCAATAATTCGATCTCCGATTTACCCTGCTACATTTTTTATCGCTACAGAATTGGCGACTCTGCTGGGGATAGATTGACCTCTTGCTGGTCCATCCCTAAGTGGGTTAAGCCTAATTTGTTTTATCTGTTTTATTATTATTGATTTGCTTGATTATGTGTTTGAATTGGGGTGTTTGGGTTTTTTGCAAAGGACGAATCTTATACCTGGATTAAGTAACACTTAAGAATAGGACGGGCGGTACAGTCATGTTAACTTTGAGGGAGTAATCCCGAAGAAGGAGGCATGAGATCCCCCACTCAATGGAAGGCCCTCTTGAACTTAATATTTGTTTACCGAGTAATCGGGAAGACATTATTATTTTCGACCTAGGAGCCCGAGAAGTTAAGGACCATAGAACCCTAACCCATCTTGGCCTTTTTAGGTGTAGCGTGGAGACTATCACGGAGTAATTCGGAAGTAGTTGTCACGCGATGCTACGCTCAGATGAGTTTCTCTTGAGAATATTGCTAATTATCGAGTAATCAAGACGTTGGCAATATCCGAAGGAGGAATGTAGACTCTGGGAACTCTTAGAACATTGTCTTACAGGTGTGATTGAACCATTAGTACATACCTTGGGGTGGGCTTTACCCTCGAATCCATGCTGAACGTTGAACCTTTGAACCCCATGTTTGCAAACTTGTGTGTGACTGTTGCATTATCATTCATCCATGCATTCATCAACATTTTTGTAAAAAAAAAAAAAACTTGTTTTTCAAGGAGCTTCGGAATGATTTTTCCAGAAATCTCAGGTTATTATGGAATTTGGAAGGAGAAACACTCGAAGCTTTAGTTTTAAGGAGCCCGAGATTGAAGAGCTGAAGAGTTTGATTCCTAAGATTGAGAACCCGACGGATTTTCAGAGAAAGTATGGGTCCATTATACCTCTCATGAAGCGCAAGATGAGGGAAGGCATCCTCAATACGTTGGTTCAATTCTACGATCCTTTGTACCGGTGTTTCACCTTTCCGGATTACCAGTTGATGCCCACCTTAGAAGAGTATTCCTACATACTTGGTTTGCCGATCACCGACTGTGTTCCTTTTTCTGGCTTAGAAGAGGAACCCAAATCTCACGAGATAGCAACCATCACCCACTTGAAGAAGTCAGAGATAGAGGAGAACATGACTACAAAAGGGGGAATCCGAGGCTTGTCTGCGCAGTTTTTGTTGAGGAAAGCTCGTCATTTCGCTGAGATAAAAGATACTATTGCCTTTGAAGACGTGTTTGCTTTACTCACCTATGGTCTATTCTTGTTCCCTAACGTTGATAAGTTTGTGGATATCAACGCCATCAGAATTTTCTTGATTGGAAATCCGGTCCCTACGCTACTAGGAGATACCTACTACTCCATCCATCTTCGAAATTCTTATCAAGGAGGGATGATTATTTGTTGTGCACCGTTGCTGTATCAGTGGTATGTTTCTCATCTACCTGGGTCTGATGTTTTTTGGGATCTCGAGAAGGAACCGCGTTGGGCGCCAAAGATCATGGCTCTCACTCATTTCGACATTGATTGGTATAATCGAGTTTACTATGACGTGAAGATCATCGATAGCTGTGGTGCTTTTCCTAACGTGCCTCTTCTCGGTACGAGAGGTGGAATCAACTATAACCCTGTTCTCGCGCGCCGTCAGTTTGGGTACCCGATGAGAGATAAGCCAAACAACATCCATGTGAGTGGTTTCTTTCTACAGGAAGGACAAGATCATCAGGCAGCTAAGAGGGAGATCGAAGGAGCTTGGCGCCACATCCATAGGAAAGGGAGAGATATGTTAGGACATAAAGGTGCCGTTTCTTTGGAGCCTTACCTACAGTGGGTCCGTGCTAGGGCTTGTGCTCTCAAGATGCCCTATAAACTTGAGAAACCTTTGTTCCCTACCGTTGCATCATCATCTGTTGTTATCCCTATCGCGAATATAGGAGAATACCAAGGAAATCTGGCCAGGATGAAGTCCGAGAGAGATGCTTGGAAAGAAAAGTACAATATGTCTGAATATGAGAATCGGGTCCTGACTCGACAACTAAAGGAAAAGGAGGATTTACTGTTTATTCAAGACGGCTGGTTCATTGATCATGATGAGAAACTTCGTCAAAAGGATGCTTTACTGAAGAAGTATGCTAATGAAAGGAAGAGAAAGAGGGAAGGTTCGGTAAGCGTTGCTCTTGTTCCTATTCCACAAAAGGAAGTCATTGATCGACTGGTAGCTGAGAAGAAAGAGATGGAAGACTTTTATGAAGAGAAGATCAAGAAGCTCCGGTTACAGTTGGTGTTTGGTCCTTCATCCGATGTTTCAGAGTGATCTTTAGCTTTTAGTTTTATTTTATTAATGTCATTTTGTAAAACTTTGTAAAAGGGCTTCATGTTCCGAATTTGTAATTTATTGCTTTATTATGGACTTCATGTCCCAAAGTTTTAATTTGTTGCTTTATTATGGGCTTCATGTTCCAAAGTTGTAATTTACTGCTTTTATTATTGGCTTGTTATCCCAAAGTGTAATTTATTATTTCGTTGTTTCAAAGTTGTAATTTGTAATTTACTATTTTGATTAATGGATTGAGTTTTTGTTGTTCCAAATTCCTTTACCATTGATATGTGCAAAATTATCGAAGTTCCTTGAAAAACTATTAAAATGAATCATCATTTGCGCCGCACATCATGCATCATTCAACATTCCACTTCACATGTTTCCTAGAGTCTTATCCTTGTTTCTTTTTCCACTCCAAAGGTTGTCAAGCTGTCTCACCGATACGACACTCGAGCCAATCGTCAGAGGAAAATGGAAGATTTGGAACAGGAAAACCATGAGCTTCATGGGGAGGTTGCTACCCTTCGTGTCGAGATGGAAAAGTTAACTGCGTTAGTGGAATGTTTGGTGGCTGTTCAGAATCAGCCATCGACTACGGCTGCTGAGATTCAGACTTCAACTCCAGTGGTTTCCGAGATTGTCACCATTCCGACATCCGTGACTCAAATCAACTCTCCGCTTCAACATCAGATGCTGAAAGGTTTTCCGTGGGGAATGCCTTACAACTTTGTGCCAGAGGGGTATCAGTCTGCCGTACAACCTTTATTTTAACCTGCTTTGTCTCTTCCTCAGCCGGAGACAACTGCCTTGCCGCCGGTAATCTCGTCTGTAACACCTTTTCCACAACCGGTAATGACAACTGTCGCTCCTGTGGTCCACTCCGTGCCATACTTGAATGAACCTACTTATCCTGCCGAGCCTGCTGAAAGTTTGGGTCTTTTTGATAGAATGGAAGAATTTCAAGATCAGTTCCAAGAAATGCAGAAGGAGCTTAGAGCGTTAAAGGGGAAGGATCTGTTTGGGAAGAACACACATGACCTTTGTTTAGTTCCGAATGTCAAGATTCCAGCAAAATTCAAAGTACCCGACTTTGAGAGATATAAGGGTGATTCGTGTCCTAGAAGTCATTTGACTATGTATGTGAGAAAGATGTCTACGTATTCCGATGATCATGACTTGTTGATTCATTATTTTCAAGATAGTTTGACGGGTGCTGCTCTAAAGTGGTATATGGGTTTAGACAGTATTCGGATCCGCAACTTCAACGATCTTAGCGAAGCTTTTGTCCACCAGTATAAGTATAACGTTGACATGGCGCCGGACAGGGATCAACTCCGGGCGATGTCGCAAAGAGACAGAGAATCTTTTAAGGAATACGCCCAGAGGTGGCGTGAAATTGCTGCTCAAATCTATCCACCTCTTGAGGAGAAAGAGATGACTAAGATATTTTTGAAGACTTTAGGGTCCTTTTACTATGAAAGAATGATCGCCAGCGCACCCAGTGACTTCACAGAAATGGTAAGCATGGGCATGCGGTTAGTGGAAGGGATTCGTGAGGGGCGTTTGGTTAAAGAAGGAAGTCCGTCTAGCAGTACTAAGAAGTTTGGAAGTGTTTTCCCGAAAAGAAAAGAGCAGGATGTCAGCGCTTTGTTCCCAGGTAGACCAAGGAGAGGTTACTCTCACGTTGCGGCAGTCACTCTGGCTGTCCGCCCAGCTTTGATGACCCCAGTTCATCAAACCCCACCAACTCAACAACGACCATTTCAGCAGCAGCCTCGACAACAGGCTTATCCATTCAACAATCAGAACCGTTCACCCAGAAAACTGCAGTTCGATGACATTCCTATGACTTATACTGAATTGTTCCCTGCTCTTATCAGAAAGAATCTCATAACGACTAAGCCTCCTCCTGTCGCACCGAATAGTACTTCTCCGTGGTACAAGGCGGATCAGTTTTGTGAATATCATCAAGGGTCGCCGGGGCACAACCTTGAGAACTGTTTTGCTTTGAAGGCGGACGTGCAGAGATTGATTAAGAATGGTATCTTGTCTTTCAAGGATGTTAATCCAAATGTTAGAGATAATCCTTTGCCTCGACATGGGGCAGCTTCAGTGAATATGGTGGAAGGTTGTCCGGGAAAGTTTCGAGTTTTTCAAGTTGAACACATAAGGGAGTCGTTGATCAGGTTACATCAGAGTTTGAGAAGACTTGCCTTTGTTAAGCATCAGCATGATTATGATGTTTGTGAATTTTGTTCAAGAGAGGTTGATTGTCCTATTGTGAAGGAGGATATTCAGAAGTTGTTAGACCAGAGAGTTATCACTATTACGTATGACAGAGATCCGGAGGATGAAGTGAATGTTATCATACCGCAATTCAATTTGCCTGAATCAGTAGAGATTGTTTACGATAGTCAGACTGCACCTGTTGCTCCTTTGACCATTTACCCACCTGGTCCTGTGCCTTACAGCTCAGACCAAGCTGTACCGTATAAGTATAATGCCACAATGATTGAGAATGGGGTAGAAGTCCCTATACCGACAAGACCGTCTTTTGTTAACATTGCTGATGTGAGTAGAGTTACGAGAAGTGGGCGTGTCTTTGCAGCAGTACCTTTGAAGAGACCAGAAGTTCAAGTCAGGAGACCCATACCTGCAGAAATTCCAGTGAGAAATGTTGAACCAAGGGTTGAGATAGGCCGATCCAGTGAACCTATCCCTCACCCTGAGGATGATGAGATTCTGAAGCTCATCAAGAGAAGTGAATATAAGATTGTGGACCAACTATTGCAAACACCTTCCAAGATTTCTTTGCTTGCTTTACTGAGAGATTCTGGTGCCCATAGAGAAGCTTTGATGAAGGTCTTGGACCAGGCGTTCATGGATCATGATGTGACGGTTGACCAATTTGATGGAATTGTGGGAAATATTACTTCATGTAACAATCTTGGTTTCAGTGATGAAGAACTCCCGGAGGAGGGGAGAAACCATAATATGGCTTTGCATATCTCAGTAAGTTGTGGAAATGATACCTTATCAAGCGTATTGGTAGATACAGGTTCGTCGTTGAATGTGATGCCCAAAACTACATTATCTCGGCTCTCATATCCAGGTGCTCCTATGAGACCTAGTGGAGTAATTGTTAAAGCATTTGATGGTTCTAGGAAGACAGTCATTGGTGAAGTGGATCTCCCTATAGTAATTGGTCCTCATACTTTTCAAATCACTTTCCAAGTAATGGATATTCGTGCTGCCTATAGTTGCTTATTGGGTCGTCCATGGATCCATGATGCGGGGGCAGTCACTTCCACGCTCCATCAGAGACTAAAGTTTGTGAGGCATGGGAAGCTAATAATGATCGATGGAGAGCAGGCTATGGTGGTAAGCCATTTATCATCATTCTCTTTTATTGATGCTGACGAGGATGTTGGAACCCAGTTCCAAGGTCTTTCTGTTGCTAAGAGTGAAGTGAAGAAGCCAGGGGCATCCATTTCTTCTTTTGAGGATGCGCGGCGAGTGGTAGAAAGTGGTTCGGCCGAAGGATGGGGCCAGGTGTTGACTTTGCCCGAGAACAAGTCTAGGGAAGGTCTTGGTTTTCGTCCTGTGTCTGCGAAAGTCAAGCAAGAAGTGGTTGTTCGTCCGATTCAAGAGGTTTTTTGAAGTGTAGGTTTTATACATCCTGAGGTGGATGCTATCATAGAAGATGATTCCGAGGAAGATTTGCCCGATTTTGTGACGCCTGGATTGGCTTGCCAAAACTGGATAGCTGTTGACGTTCCTATTGTTATGCACATTTCCGAGTAATGTTTTGTTTTGTCTTTCTTTGAAAAAATTCGCTCTGCCCAAGGCGAAAAGTATTTTGTGTCGGGCTATGAAAAATAATTCCTTTTGCTCTGCCCAAGGCAAAAGAGAAATGTCTGGGCTCCTTGTTTCAAGTATTTCCCTTTAATGAATAAAAATGTTATTTTGTCCACTACTGTTTTATTTTTTCACTTTTTCTGGGAAATAGTAATGAAAATTAATTGGTAGTAATAGGAAATATAATAACCTTTTGTTTTATTTGCACAAATCGATTTCTAAAATAAAGCATAATCATGTGTGCAGATTAATCCGTGACTTAACCATCGAAAACAATGATCTTATGCCTTCTCCCAACTTTGAATTCACTGTGTTCAGAGCCGAAGAAGAGGATGGTGAAGAGGTTCCTGTTGAAATTTCCCGTTTGCTTGAGCATGATGAAAAGATTATCCAGCCATTTGAAGAACCTGTAGAGTTAGTCAATTTGGGTGATGAAGAAGATAGAAAGGAAGTCAAAGTCGGAGCATTGCTTATCCTGGAAGTTAAAGAGAAAATGTTGGAGCTTCTGAAAGAGTATGTTGATGTGTTTGCTTGGTCCTACCAAGATATGCCGGGTTTGGACAACGACATTGTGGAGCATCGTTTACCGTTGAGACCTGAATGTCCGCCGATCAAGCAGAAGCTGAGAAGGACTCGTCCCGATATGGCAGACAAGATCAAAGAGGAGGTTCAGAAGCAGATTAATGCATGTTTCCTTGTTAGACCGGTCTATCCTCAGTGGTTAGCCAACATAGTGCCTGTTTCTAAGAAGGATGGCAAGGTTCGGATGTGTGTAGACTATAGAGATCTGAATAGAGCTAGCCCAAAGGATGACTTCCCATTACCTCATATTGACGTATTGGTCGACAGTACCGCCAAGTTCAAAGTCTTTTATTTCATGGACGGTTTCTTTGGTTACAATCAAATCAAGATGGCACCAGAAGATATGGAGAAGACCGCTTTCATTACACCTTGGGGAACTTTTTGTTATCGGGTTATTCCGTTTGGTTTGAGGAATGCTGGCGCAACATACCAAAGGGCCATGACTGCTTTGTTCCATGACATGATGCATAAGGAGATCGAAGTGTATGTGGATGACATGATTGCCAAATCACAGACTGAGGAGGATCACTTGGAGCATTTGTCGAAGTTATTCCAGCGTTTGAGAAAGTACAAACTCCGTCTGAATCCCAACAAGTGCACTTTTGGTGTTCGTTCTGGAAGACTTCTGGGTTTCATTGTCAGTCAGAAAGGTATCGAGGTAGATCCTGATAAAGTCAAAGCTATTCGAGAAATTCCCGCACCTAAGACGGAAAAACAAGTAAGAGGATTCGTTGGGAGATTGAACTACATTTCTAGGTTTATATCTCATATGACTGCTACCTGTGGGCCGATTTTCAAGCTTTTCTGAAAGAATCAAGGATGTGTGTGGACAGAAGATTGTCAGAGAGCTTTTGATAGCATCAAAGAATATTTGCTTGAACCTCCCATTTTGATTCCTCCAGTGGAAGGAAGACCTTTGATTATGTACCTGACTATATTGGAAGATTCTATGGGATGTGTGCTTGGTCAACAAGATGAGACTGGAAGAAAGGAACATGCTGTATATTATCTGAGTAAGAAATTCACAGACTGTGAGTCTCGATACTCATTGCTTGAGAAAACCTGTTGTGCTTTAGCTTGGGCTGCTCGCCGTCTGCGCCAGTATATGATTAACCACACCACTTGGTTGATCTCCAAAATGGATCCGATCAAGTATATCTTTGAGAAGCCCGCCTTATCTGGAAGAATAGCTCGTTGGCAGATGTTGTTATCTGAATATGACATTGAGTATCACACTCAGAAAGCAATCAAAGGGAGTATTTTAGCCGATCATTTGGCTCACCAACCAATTGACGATTATCAATCCATCAAGTTTGATTTCCCAGATGAAGATGTTATGTACTTGAAAGTTAAAGATTGTGAAGAGCCGTTACCTGAAGAAGGACCTGATCCTGAATCGCATTGGGGTTTAATATTTGACAGAGCTGTGAATTCCTATGGAAATGGAATTGGGGCAATCATTGTCACTCCCCGAGGTACTCATATCCCGTTCACAGCAAGATTGAAGTTTGACTGCACGAACAACATGGCGGAATATGAGGCATGTATTATGGGTCTTGAAGAAGCAGTGGATCTAAGGATTAAGATTCTTGATATCTATGGAGATTCGGAATTGGTGATTAATCAAATTAAAGGAGAATGGGAGACTCGTCATCCTGGTTTGATCCCTTACAGAGACTATGCTAGAAGATTGTTAACTTTCTTCAATAAGGTGGAATTACATCATATCCCTAGAGATGAGAACCAAATGGCTGATGCTTTAGCTACTTTGTCTTCAATGTTTCAAGTGAATGGTTGGAACGACGTGCCCACAATCCGGGTTATGCGCCTCGACAGACCTGCTCATGTGTTCTCGGTAGAAGAGGTTACCGACGACAAACCGTGGTTCTATGACATTAAACGTGTTCTCCAAACTCAAGAGTACCCGCCTGGGGCATCCAATAAAGATAGGAAGACGTTGAGAAGATTAGCAAGCAGTTTCTTTCTCAATGGAGAGGTTTTGTATAAGAGGAATTACGACATGGTCTTGCTCAGATGTGTAGACAGACGTGAAGCAGACATGCTGATGCAAGAAGTACATGAAGGATCCTTTGGCACTCATGCCAACGGACATGCAATGGCTAGAAAGATGTTGAGAGTCGGTTACTATTGGATGACAATGGAATCTGATTGCTGCAAGTATGTGAAGAAGTGTCATAAATGCCAGATTTATGCGGACAAGATGCACGTCCCACCGACCCTCCTCAATGTCATCTCTTCACCTTGGCCTTTCTCTATGTGGGGCATTGACATGATTGGAATGATTGAACCCAAAGCTTCAAATGGTCATCGTTTCATCTTGGTAGCGATCGATTATTTTGCTAAATGGGTGGAAGCAGCATCTTATGCTAATGTAACCAGACAGGTGGTAGTCAGATTTATCAAGAATCAGATTATTTTTCGATACGGCATCCCGAGCAAGATCGTCACTGATAATGGTTTGAATTTGAATAACAAGATGATGAGAGAGCTTTGTGAAGAGTTCAAGATCGAACATCATAACTCTTCTCCTTACAGACCGAAGATGAATGGGGTTGTTGAAGCTGCTAACAAGAATATCAAGAAGATTGTCCAAAAAATGGTGGTAACTTATAAAGATTGGCATGAAATGCTTCCGTTTGCTCTACATGGATACCGTACTTCAGTTCGGACTTCAACAGGTGCAACCCCATTTTCCCTAGTTTATGGTATGGAAGCAGTACTCCCCGTGGAGGTTGAGATTCCGTCTCTGAGAGTGTTGATGGAAGCTAAACTTTATGAGGCTGAATGGTGTCAAAGTAGATATGATCAGTTGAATTTAATCGAAGAGAAGAGATTGACAACTTTGTGTCACAATCAGTTGTATCAGCAGAGAATGAAGAAGGCTTTTGATAAGAAGGTTCGACCACGCGAGTTCAGAGAAGGTGACCTTGTGCTCAAGAAGATATTATCTTTCCAACATGATTCAAGGGGCAAGTGGGCTCCGAATTATGAAGGACCGTATGTCGTTAAGAAAGTTTTCTCTGGAGGTGCCTTGATTCTCACCAATATGGATGGCGACGAGCTCCCGCGTCCCATGAACGCCGATGCAGTCAAGAAGTATTTCGCTTAGGCGAGCTTTTGGTCAGACCAGTCTTGGCATTTGAGTACATTTTGGGATTCGAAGTTGTTAGGGAGAATAGTGATCATTGTTTTTGTGTAACCTTTCCCTTTCATGTACTATTTCCCAAGCTTTTGTAAACTGTTGGAGTCGCATTGTTAACGAACTACCATCTTATTAATGAAATTTGAGAATTTACCTTTTGTGGGCAAAATTTTAATTTTTATGGAAATACTTGAAACAAATTTACTTAAAATATTCTTATTTTCAAAATGTGTCGTGAATAACGAAAGGAATATTAACAGTTGTTCCAAGGATGGTCAAGCCATGAAATGCAAAACAATTCAGTAATTTATCCTTGCTTGATGAACATGTTTTATTTCAAATCGTCATGAGGTGTTAGTTGTGTAAGCTTGCGTTTCTTGTGGTACTAAGTTTGTTGACTCCCCAAGTGTTCCAGTTAAGATTTGTTTCAGTTATCTTTATTTGGGAGATTTCGGAAGTGTGGTACGCTTTGTCTCTTGCCAGTGGTCTATTGGTATTGTAAGTTTAGATTTGAGTGCTTTTCTCCTCAGAAGACTTGAGCCTTGTGGCGTGTTACGCTCCGACGTTGCTTTGTGTTTCCAGTTCCAGTTATCTTCCGTCTTTTAAGATTGACCGAGTATCTATCTTGTCGTGACATCTTATCGTCTTCAGGATATTCCATCTGTTTGTTTTGTCAGCATAACATTCATTTACCCATTTACACTTATATCGCGCATACATATTCACATTTGCCATCGATTTTGGGTTGTACTTTGTTTGTTCAAATAATGTACATGTTTCTTTCCAAGTAGAAGGTTAGCTTAGGCAGAAAATGTGCTTCCTTTCTAAATTCGCCAACTGAGCTAATCCTCATGGATGATTTTTGATTTAGCTCACCTTGTCCATTTCTGGATAGGATGAATTCCCCAATCGAGTTGCTTTCTCATTGGGTGGAGTCTTGGTTGACTGTTTTCTCTCTAGTTATCCCTGGATGAAGTTGTTGTCTCTTGCATAGGCTATCTCATGATTTTCCCCAGTGAAGTCGCGACCTAGGCGTTTGGTGCATTTATTTTGCACATTTAAGTATGTGATCTCCTCGGGAAGGATTGATTCATGCTTCTCCTTGATGAAGATTTTATTCTCTGCCAGTGTCATCGTAATTTCCTTCTGAGTTTATTTCGGAAAACGACAAGCGGCAGCTCTTCACGAGCAACTTGTGCGTTATTATTATTTTCGGAAAACGACAAGCGGCAGCTCTTCACGAGCAACTTGTGCGTTATTATTATTTTCGGAAAACGACAAGCGGCAGCTCTTCACGAGCAACTTGTGCGTTATTATTATTTTCGGAAAACGACAAGCGGCAGCTCTTCACGAGCAACTTGTACGTTATTATTTTTCTGGAATACAGCAAGCGGCGGCTTCTTTATTTGAGCAACTTGTATGTTATTGGTATTTTCTTTAGACGACAGCAAGTGGCAGCCTCTTTATTTGAGCAGCTTGTATGTTATTGGTATTTTCTTTGGACGACAGCAAGTGGCAGCCTCTTTATTTGAGCAACTTTTATGTTATTGGTATTTTCTTTGGACGACAGCAAGTGGCAGCTTCTTTATTTGAGCAGCTTGCGTATCTACAACCATATTATCTCAGCATTAATGAGTATATCTCCGGAAAATCTCGCAGAGAAGTTTGTCATGAATCATTACCTTCAGAAGTCGGTAATCCATCACCAGCAAGATTAATACTTTTCGTCTATCTTCGACCTTGAGTTGTGAACTCACTGTTTTGGGTCAATAATCTGTTTTATGGCCTATGTAAGATGCCTTCTTTGTTAGGGTTAGAGGTCGTATTCCCTCAATTTTATTCGCTGTCAAGAGTCTGCCGTTTGAAGTCGATGACTCGTTCCCCAGTAGTGTATAATCCATGTCTCTGTGTTTTGTTGGCGTTTGATTCCTCCAGCATTGTCTTGTTTCATACAATATCTTTCTCTGTGATTTCAATCACTGCATTCATATAAAACATAATGGCGGTATCTCAGGGTAAAAATTTGCGTATTATGTATTTAAGTACCTTCAATCTCGTCGAAACGAAGATTTTAATCTTCATATCTCCGGATAGAAGAAACTTAAATATGGGCAGCTGTTGTACCCCAAATTTTGACCTAAGATACCATCTCCCATCTGCATCATTGCATTGCAAGGGTTTTGACCTATTTTTATCTTTTTTCAAAGCAGATTAAAATTCATAGCTTTTTCAAGTCGAGGGCTGTTTATTTTTGAACGCTAGGTTTATTAATTGATCAATGTTAAAACGATGTTTATTAATTATTTATTATCTTAAATTTAATAATTGGAATTTATTTTCAGTTATTATATAATTGAAAGATTTATAAATAATATAATAAATATTGGAAAGGAAGTTCATTAATTGATCAACAACGTTATTTAATTATTTATTATCCTAAGTTTAATAGTTGAAATTTATCTTTTCGGTTATTATAATTTAGAGAATTATAAATAATGGAATAGATTGAAGAAAAGCTTATTGATCAAAGGATGTTTATTTAACTGTTTATTATTCTGAATTTAAGTAATTGAAATTTATTTTCAATTATTATAATTTAAAGAATTATAAACGATAAAATAAATAATTAGAGAGAAGGAAAGAATTAATTGGCAAAATATTGGAATTTTATTCATTTTATTCTAATTGTACAATTGTTGTGTAAATACTGTATTTATTTACAACGTATTTACAATAACAATTTTTTACAAAGTTAAAATGAAATAAAAACTATTCTAATTTTTCCTAAATTCTAAATCTTCTATCCAATGCTTCTCCGTTGTTTCATTTAATTTTACCTGCGAAACAATTAAAAGAAAAAGTTAGGAATAAACAAATAATTAAAAGCAGAAAATTATTTATTAGTGTTCATCATTAAAAGCAAACGGCTGGAATCAGTTTTTACCCTTTTTGCAAATCGCGGGATTTCTCCCGGTTCACAAAAAAGGATGGATTTTTATTTTCAAAAATGAATGCACAAATTTAAATATGCACAAATTCATTTCTTTTGTCAAAATTGCATTTTAATTGTAAACTGCATAATCTCAAATCATTTCATTTCAAAAGCATATGCATTTTCAAAAGCCATTGCATAAATCAACATAAAATGCATAAAACAAAACAGCATATGCATTTTAAGACAAATTGCAACGTAAACCATGCAACCATATAAGTAGAAGCCAAAATACAATAGGCTCCTACTGTTACATTGGGAGACAAAGAGGATATGCATTTTAAAACCAATTTGCAAGCAAAGCATATTTCCCATTTTTCATCATTTTCCAGCATGTTTACTTTTTCAGAACAGTTGAAGTACACAACATTTTAGTGTTTCATTGTACTAAGAGAGAGAAGAGAGATATAAGTATGGTTTTTACAGGTTTTGGTTTAGGCAGAAGTGGATACAAAACAAAACTACAGCAATAACACAGTAAGAGGAAAGAAGCATGAAATAAGATATCAAACAAAACTGCTGTAACAGTAAGAGTGCAGAATTACCAAGGATATAGTAAAATAATTCAAAACCTGTGGCATAAAGAAACAGAGGCCAAACTGTTATAAGATAACAAGTAAACCCCTTTCAAAGAAAGGGAGTTCAACCTGCCTAAGCGTTCAAAACTCAAAAAATACTACAACATAAACCAGATACTAAACCTGCATAAACCAATTTCCATCAAGATAACCATTATCAAAACTTTCCATCTACTGTCAAACCAAAAACCATATAGCCATTTTACAACAAATATGGCATACAACCATTAACCTGCATATACCATAGCCTACTGCAAAAAACCAGTATAACCAGCATACACCATACAAACCAACATGTCAAAACATTCTAAACCAACAAACACCATAACCAGTTCAAAACCTACCATTTTCAAAACCATCACAAACATGGCCTAAAAACCATCAACCTGCTATCTCATAAACCATCAAACCATATCAAAACCGATAAACCATTTTCAATAATCTGTCACATAACTTTGGCCAAACCAAAAAACCAGTGCAACCTGTAATAGCCTAAAACCATAACCCCTTGTCTATCCAACCAAAGCAAAACCCAGGACAACACAAGCCCTAACCTCAAACCAATGTCAAAACAATAACATGTCCAATACTGTCAAGACCTCAGATTGTATCATCATTGGCCAACCAAGAAAACATTAAAGCATACAGTAGCAAGGCCAGAAAGAGAAGAAGAGAAACTAGTCAAAAATATTTTTTCAACAATAGCATTCAAACGTCCAAGGCAACTGAAAGCAACAGAAAATTTCATCACAAAAGGGACAAAAGGAACGAAATACCGGTGGTCCGAAGCAAGCTCACGGCCTCCTAGCTCGCCCCTACCTCCCTCCTCCTTCTCCAGGTAGCATTTTCACCCTCTTTGTTTTCTTTCATAATACCTCAATAATCATGTGAAAAAAATGAAGTAAGAATCAAAACAGAATCAAATCACAAACATGCATTGTAACAAAACCCTAATCGAAATAGAAAGCGACTATACCGTAAATCCTCGCCCCTTAGCGTCCATTGGAGGGAAGAAGGAAGTGGAGAAGCTGGTGGCCGTGGCAAAGAGCTCGGAAGCGAAACTCAGGGACTCAGAAGCACGAAGAAGAGGATGGAATGAAGAAGAAGATGGTACAAGCGAGCGGCGCCGTTGTTGCAAAACCTAATCCCTAATTCAATTAACAAATCACGTTTAACCCTAAAACATTTGTAAAACCTGAATGGGCCTTACCCATCTCTGCCTACAAGCCCAGCGAAGCTGCTTATGTACCCCCCCTGTCTTCAGTTTTGGTTTGGGCCCCTCAGACCCCTTTGGCCCATATATGATTGTTCATCTAGCTTTTTTTTTTATACACCTTTTTTTCTATTTATTACTTTTGTTAGTTTTTTAGAACTATTACCAATTTAATTGGATTAATTAGTAGCTTAATCAATTAATAAATTTAATTAAAACATTTTAATCATTTTACCTTTTGTTTATTAAGTTTAATTTTAGGTTTATTTGGTAATTTTAAATATTCCCTTTTTTAATTAGGTTTAAGTTAGTAACTTTTAAGTATTCACTTAGTTTGATTATTTAATAATTCTTTAAAAAATAATGCCTTATATAGAACTCTAAAATATATAAAAAAATAGAAACTTAAAAAACATTTTTATTTTCCTTAATTAATTCTCATTACTTTTATCCATATTAAAAATGCGTAAAAAATGAAAACTATTAAAACATTTTTCTTTTCATTAATATTAAACAAAAATCCAAAAGTGCATATTTATACCACTCAGTCTTTTATCTAATTGTTATATATCATTATCCGCATAATTTTTCTGTTTAATCATTTCATATTCACATGATTATTCTGTTTACGTTTAAATCCAAGGGAAAAAACGATTAAATTTGTTGACTTCATGTCCTCAAGTCCGATCGCGCGAACATTCACATTTCATTAAAACTTAGGATAATTTTTCCTCGAATATTCAATCTTTTCAACACTTATACCTTTTAAGCAAAAACTTCGACATTAGGTCGTCGTCTCTTCAAAAACCCGTCCGTACCCCTTTTTCGGCCAAAACGATTTATTTTCAATCAAACGAACAATTTTAATAAACAGATATTTCAAAAGGTTCCTATAGAGTACTATAGATACATTGGGTGCTAATACCTTCCCACTGTATAACCAACCCCCGAACCATAGATCTCTTTTCAAAAACGCCTTGTATTTTTATTACTTTTAGAAAGTATTATTTTACATTGCATACTTTAGGGTTTTATTTCGCTCTTTTCCCTTTTCCCTTGGAAATAATAAAGCGCGGTGGCGACTCTTGCTTTTGTGAGACGAATTAATCAATAATTCGATCTCCGATTTACCCCGCCACATTTTTTATCGCTACACTACCTACTCATCAATAGTAGGATAGCATTGTCTAAATGAAATTAGTATAGAACGATTCCTTTTTCGAGTAGGTAGATGGTTCTTAGATACTTGCTCTTTCAAAAACAAAATCTTTTTCACACTTACACTTCGAACAAAGTTTTCAAAAATACTTCATATACTCTTGAGGACAGAAACAAGAGTTAAATCGAAGTTTCCAAACAAAAACTTTTTCAAACCCACAAGCACAAAGAAAGCAATTTTGAAAACAATATGAGCAAGTATCTAAGAGCCTGTGGATAACCACGGATAGAAAGGGTGCTAACACCTTCCCTTTCTATAATCTACCCCCCGAACCCGAGAAATATCTCAAAAAGGAATTTTTCTGTGCTTTTTTCCTTTCCTTGTTGGATAAAATAAAAGTCGGTGGCGACTCTTGCTTACCTGACATTTTGCAAATACAAAACGCAAAACGCAAACCAGCATTCCAAAAACAGTCAGTTCTCTCCCACTGTATCACAGAACTGGCGACTCTGCTGGGGACACTTAATAAGTGGGGTGTACCTTAGGATTAGATCATTGTGTTTTCAATTGTTTGGTTTGTATAATTTATCTTTGTGGGCTTGAATCGGAGTTACTATAGATCCTAACCCGGAACTGGGGGATACCCTTTAGGTAAGTAGCAATAAATTGTGAGGGAACTGTACGGCGTAGATCGATACGGTTGAAACAGTAGCTACGTTGGTGTGGCACTTTAGTTTGTACCAATATCCCTTGTGTTAGAAAGAGGAGAATATGGGTCATCTAAGGGGTCATTAAGCACCAACTGACCTTAGAACCTTTAAATTGACCAACTTGGCCATAGAACAGTAGCAGTATGCTACACTCATTGAGACTAAACTCTCGCGATTATTCCGGCTGCAAGAAAAGGTTGCTAAACTGGAATTATGACCGATTGAGGGTAGTCAGTGATATTGAGATCCTCTAGAACCTGGTTACTATTTTTAGGACAGGTTTAAACCAAATGAACTGAAAGAGGGTAGTACCTAGACTCCTTGCCAGCCTGAAATCTAAGGTCTCTCTGTGTGACTTGTGTGCCTTTACCATGTTTGCTATTTGTGGATACTTGTGGTGTGCTTTCTATCATGACATCATGACATCATAACATTGCATACATCTTACATTGGACTAACCTATTTCAAAGACAAGAGGGATTCATCTTTGTTCTGTTTTATAGGTCATGGCACCTATGCGTAGGAACACCATCCGGATCAACTTTGTCCAGATTCCCACTATGCTTAAAGATTTGGTTGCAAAGATGTCCGACACTACTTCCTTTATCAGAAGACATGGGCATCTTCTTAGTTTGGTAACCTCCAAATTGGACGAGCAGATGATGAGTGTCCTAGTCCAGTTCTATGATCCACTGTACCATTGCTTTACTTTTCAGGACTACCAGTTGGTCCCCACCTTAGAAGAGTTCTCTGATCTTCTTGGTATCTCTATTCTGGAGCAGACCCCGTTCACAGGTTGGGAGAAGATCCTTAGGCCAGAAGAGATTGCTTCAGCCCTTCATATGACAAAGGATGAGGTAATGGCTAATTGGGAGACTAGAAGTGGAGCAAAGGGATTTCTGACTAAGTTCTTGGTTGGTAAGGCTAATCATTTCTGGGATAGTCAAGACTTCAAGGCATTCGAAGATATTTTGGCTCTTCTAATGTATGGCTTGGTATTGTTTCCTAACTCTGACTCCTTTGTTGATGTGAATGCGGTAAAAATCTTCATCTCTGGTAATCTTGTACCCACTCTCCTGGGTGACATTCTTCATTAGCTTTATGCCCGTACTGCTCGGAAGCGAGGAACCTTGATATGCTATGCTCCATTGTTGGCAAGGTGGTTTATTTCTCACCTTCCCAAGTCAGTTTTGAAGAACAAAGAAGGCATGGGCTGGGCTTATAGAGTTATGTCTCTCTCTCACAATGACATCATTTGGACTATTAAGGGTATGGACGAGGTGGCCGTTATTGATCGCTGTGGGGAATACCCTAATGTTCCACTGATAGGAACCCATGGAGGAATTACTTACAATCCATGCTTGGCCTTACGTCAGTTTGGGCGAGCCAGAAGGGAAGGACCTCATGAGCTGCTAATGCCTAGTATCATCTTTGATTTTCAAGGGGATAGTGACGAGCAACGTCGCAGATTCATAAGGGTTTGGGATAAAGTTCACAGATCTGATCCACACGAGCTGGGTCCAAAGACTTCTCTTCCGATGGAGCCATATCTCAGATGGGTTCACATTCGTGCCCAAAAGCTGGGAATGCCGTATGAAGCCGTCTTGCTTATCATTGTTGAAGTTACTAACAAAGTGGGGGTTCTTCCTACCATCCTCCATCCTTACATGCCTACTGACGTTGGGGCATTGAAGAGGTCCTGGATGCAACTAAGGGAAGAGCGGGATACTTATAGAGAAAAGTATCACGAGCAAGAGCGAAAGATCCAGAAGTTGACAAGGCAGCTGGAGAGGTAACAAATCATCAATGACTATGTCAGCACTAAAGGCAAACGACCATGGGAGCGTTGATGTCCTTTAATTATTTCCAGTTTTTATTTACTTTATAGTATTTCCTTTCTTGTAACACCTTAAGGGCATTTGTGAACAATTTGAATTTCAAGTTTATCTAATAAAAGTGTGTTTTGTTTCTTGTTTACGAATTTGAATCTCTCGATGTCTTTGAAATCATATCATACGCATTTCATTCCATGCACCTCATAACAGGTACCCTTACAGGTTTTCTCATCTTCTTCGCTGTTTATTTCAGCATCATGTCTTCTGAACCATCAACTGAACAAGCAATCAAGGCTCTGCAGGCTCAAAATGCCCAGTTTCAAGAATTGTTCATGAACTTGGCTAAGGGTCAGCAAGATCTGAAGGCCCTTATCTTGAAAGATAAGAAGAAGAAGAAGAAGAGGATAGTCTTGTTTAACACAGGTAACAGGTTTGGAAACAGGATACGAGATGAAGTTGATTTGACCACCTCATCTGGAGGGAAAGATAGTCAGGAAGAAAGGAGGGCTCCTAGCCCTGTGGTTTCAAACAACGAGACGGACTTCGAAGAAGACTAGTATCCTCTGGCTGAGGATAGATACAAGCAACTGGAAGACCGGTTGAGTGCGATGGAAGTTCAGAAAATGCCTGGTCTGGACTTTGGTGATCTGGGTCTATCATCTGGGGTGGTAATTCCCCACAAATTCAAAGCACCAGCCTTTGCTAAATACGACGAGGTTTCTTGCTCGAAACTGCACCTCCGGTCGTATGTAAGGAAGATTCAGCCGTACACCGCTGATAAGAACCTATGGATTCACTTATTTCAAGATAGTCTTTCAGGGACTCAGCTTGAATGGTTTTACCAGTTGGAAGGAACTAGTATCCGTAATTGGGAAGACTTGGCTGCTGCTTTCTATAAGCAGTACCAATACAAGGCCGACCTTGCTCCTAAGCGTACCCAACTCCAGGGTATGTCAATGGGTGCGGGCGAATGTTTCAAAGATTATGCTCAGAAGTGGAGGGATCTTGCCGGTAGAGTGCAACCACCCTTGGCTGATAGGGAGTTAGTTGATATGTTTCTGGGGACCTTGTCTGGTCCATACTTTAACCATCTGATTGGAAGTTCTTCATCCGGGTTTACAGAGCTGATCATGACCGGGGAAAGGATTGAGGCTGGTATCAAATCCGGTAAAATACAGAAGGGTGCTTCATCGGGCACCGAGAAGAAGCCTTTTAAGAAGGAGTCCAGTGTTGTTTACAGTTCGAAAAGCCAGAATAGACCTGAACGCCGCCAGGCTGTTAATGCGGTTGTTATTTCAAGACCTGCTGGTGCTCCTCAGTGCAACAATCAGCCAAAGGCCGAGAGACCTCGAAGAAAATTCACTCAGCTCAACATGACTTTATCTCAGATTCTGCCACAGTTATTGAAAACCAATCTAGTGATTCCAAGGGAGGCCCCGAAGAATCCCAACACTACATCACCAAAGTATAACCCTAATGCCCACTGTGCTTTTCACTCTGATAGTCCGGGGCATGATACAGATGATTTTTGGGTTTTGAAGTAATTGATGCGAAGGAAATTAAGTTCGAGGCACCTGAAAGACCTAATGTTGTGACTGCTCCCATACCCAAGCATGGAGTAAATGCTGTGGATGAAGACTCGTTTATGGTTTCTGCGAATGACATTGTTACTCCTTTGATGACTGTGAAGAAGAACCTTTTGTTAGCCGGTTTATTTCCGGGCTGTGACGAAGGTTGCCGTATGTGTTCTGTCCTACCTACCGGTTGCCATCTATTGAAGTCAGGTGTCCAATGCCTGATGGATAATAAAGAAATTCTGTTTGAGAAGACTGTTGTTCCTTTAATCCCTACTGAAGAAGTTTCTATTATCACCATTTTCGACAATTCTTCCAAGGCTCCCTCGAGGAAGCCTGTTAGGATTACATCTGTTCCAAGAATCGCACCATTGATTATCACTGTTCCAGGGCCTATCCCCTATACATCTGATAAAGTTGTCCCTTGGCACTACAGGGCTGATGTTTATTATAACGGAGTGAAAAAAGATTTGGATGTTGATACTGACGTCAGCAATATTGGTGGACCTGCCAAAGTCACCCGCAGCGGAAGACTTTTCTCCCCTGATATCTCTCCACCAACTGCCCGGAAACCTGTTGTTATTACACCCGCCAGTGTACCTGCCACTATTCCTGTTCAAGTTCCCGTTCTCACCCCTGTCACCGAGTCATCCGGTACTCGGGGCAAAGGGACCACTGATGAGCCTGCCCAGACGGAGGCACCAAAGAAAATTACTGTTGAAGCCTCTAGACAAGAGATGGAAGAAATTTTGAAGATCATCAAAAAGAGCGACTACAACGTGGTCGAGCAGCTGGGGCAAACCCCATCCAAAATCTATATGTTGTCATTGTTGCTATGCTCAGAGGCCCATGCCAAGGCTCTGATTGCATTCCTGAAGACTACACACGTACCTCAAGAAACATCAGTTGATCAGTTTAAAGATTGCGTGGCTAGTCTGACTGCTAATAATGGGTTGGGTTTCTCTGACGCCGACTTGACTGCTAAAGGGAAGAATCACAACGATGCCCTTCATGTCTCCATTGAATGCAGGGGGACTACTCTTGCTCATGTATTGGTAGATACTGGATCTTCATTGAATGTGTTACCCAAGAAAGCTCTAGACCGGTTAGACTGTGAAGGGTTGGAACTGAAACCAAGTAACATTGTCGTCAGGGCCTTCGATGGGTCTAGGAGGATGGTGCACGGAGAAGTTGATATCCCGATTAAGGTTGGCTCTCAGGTTTTCGCCTCTACATTCTATGTGATGGACATTTTACCATCTTATTCTTGTTTGCTGGGTCGTCCATGGATCCACAAGGCTGGGCAGTGACGTCTACGCTCCACCAAAAGCTGAAGTACCCGGTCAAAGGGAAAATTGTGACAGTACAAGGAGAAGAGGAGTACATGGTGAGCCACCTCAACTCTTTCCGATATGTAGAGATGGATGGGGAGTTCATTGAGACCCCGTTTCAACATTTTGAAGAGGTTCCCCAGACACTGGCATCAACTGAGATTGTTGTTGAAGATCCTCCTATGAAGATGGCTTCCTTCAAGGATGCCCGGGCTGTTGTCGAGAAAGGTGGGTGTGCAAATTGGGGCCAACTCCCTGATTTTGCACAGAAGACTAACAATTTTGGTTTGGGTTTCACTACAGAAGCTCAAAGGGCTGTTCGGAATGCACGGATTGGGAGACCTCCCCTGTTCATCAGCAATTCAGGAGTGAATTCCATTGAAGACGATGTTGAAGAGTCTGAGTTCAACAGTTGGATCTATCCTACTACTGATGGTGGACTAAGCAACTGGACAGCAAAGGACTTAATCCCAATTTCTTTTGTTACCCAGTAATGAGACTTTTTGTTTTGTATCTGTAACAGACAATGTTTTAAACTCTATGGCCCGGTGTCTTACCCAGGGCACTGTGGCTTCATTTGTGAGGGCTTTATGTGTGTCATTTTCATATATCATTAATAAAAGCATTGGACGTTTTCTTGCATTTCAAATCTTGCGCTCCTTGTTTTTCTTTTATTATATATTGCAAAATAACTATTTTAAACACACTCACATATACAGGTCTACATCCACTCTGGATCTCACTAGTAACGACTCAGCTACTGCAATTATGATTTCGAAAGTCTGACCAACTTATCTGAAGACGAAGGCGAAGATGATTGTGAAGTGCCTGGTGAACTTGTTAGACTGCTACTTCAAGAAGAGAGGGTTATTCAGCCGCACGAAGAGCCGGTGGAATCAGTAAATCTGGGTACAGAAGAGGACAAGAAAGAGTTCAAGATCGGTGCAAATCTAGAAGCTAGTGTTAAACAACAGTTGATTCAGATGCTGTGTGACTACGTTGAGATCTTTGCCTGGTCTTATGAAGATATGCCTGGGTTGGATACCGATATTGTGGTTCACCAATTGCCTACCAAGGAAGATTGTCCTCCAGTAAAACAGAAAGTCCGCCGAATGCGCCCAGAGATATCCGAGAAAATCAAGGCTGAAGTTATGAAACAGTTCGACGTCGGTTTTCTAGCAGTTACTTCTTACCCACAGTGGGTGGACAATATGGTTCATGTGCTGAAGAAGGATGGTAAGGTTCGAATGTGTGTTGAATATAGGGATTTGAACAGGGCGAGCCCCAAGGATGATTTCCCTCTACCTCATATCGACGTTCTGGTTGACAACACTGCTCAGCATAAAGTCTTCTCCTTTATGGATGGTTTCTCCGGTTATAATCAGATTAAAATGGCTCCCGAAGACATGGAGAAGACAACCTTTGTTACTCAATGGGATACCTTTTTCTACAAGGTCATGCCTTTTGGATTGAAAAATGCTGGGGAAACGTATCAGCGTGCCATGGTTGCTTTGTTTCATGACATGATCCATCATGAGATTGAGGTATACGTCGACGATAGGATTGCAAGATCTCAGACTGAAGAAGAGAACCTTGACAACCTTCAGAAGCTATTTGACAGGTTGAAGTTGTACAAGCTGAGGTTAAACCCGAACAAGTGCACCTTCGGGGTGAGATCTGGTAAGCTGCTGGATTTCGTCGTAAGTGATAAAGGTATTCAATTGGATCCTGCAAAGGTGAAAGCTATACAGGAAATGCCAGCTCCCAAAACAGAAAAAGAAGTCAGAGGCTTTCTGGGACGTTTGAACTATATTGCCCGATTCATCTCGCACCTGACTTCTACTTGTGAGCCAATCTTCAAGCTACTGAAGAAAGATCAAGTGGTACGATGGAATGATGAATGTCAGACCGCTTTCGAAAGAATCAAAGAGTATCTCCAAGAGCCACCTATTCTAATGCTGCCAATTGAAGGGAGACCTATGATCTTATATTTGACAGTACTCGATAACTCAATGGGGTGCGTGCTGGGCCAACATGACGAGTCTGGCCGAAAAGAGCATGCTATTTATTACCTTAGCAAAATGTTTACCGACTGCGAGACCCGATACTCGTTGCTCGAGAAAACTTGTTGCGCTTTGGCATGGGCTGCTCGCCGGCTAAGACAGTATATGTTGACTCACACTACTCTATTGATTTCAAAAATGGATCCAATCAAGTATATCTTCGAGAAGCCTGCTTTATCCGGAAGAATAGCAAGATGGTAGATGATCTTGACTGAGTATGACATCCAATATATGACCCAAAAGGAAATTAAGGGAAGTGTGTTGGCAGACCATTTGGCACATCAAGCAGTGAATGATTACCAGTCTATGAACTTTGAATTTCCAAATGACAATATCATGATAGTAACTGACTGTGAGACACCTGGACCGGATGAAGGACCTGAGGAAGGATCCCGATGGTCTATGTACTTTGATGGAGCTTCAAATGCTTTGGGTAACGGCATTGGCGTCGTGATCATATCTCCTAAAGGCTCTCATACTCCGTTCACCACCCGACTATGTTTCAACTGCACCAACAACATGGCGGAGTATGAAGCGTGCATCATGGGTCTTCGAGCAGTAATTGACCTAAGGATTAAGTTCTTGAGTGTCTTCGGAGATTCCGCTCTCGTGATCAGTTAGATCAAAGGAGAGTGGGATACGAAACACCTGAATCTTATTCCTTACAAGGAGTATGTGTTGACATTGCTTCCCCACTTTGAGGAGATAACCTTTGAACACTTCCCGAGAGAGGAGAATCAGTTGGCGGACGCGCTGGCTACGATGTCTTCTATGTTCAAAGTCAATTGGGACAACGAAGCTCCCCGGATTATCATCGAAAGATTGGACGAACCTGCACATTGCTGTGATATTGAGACTTAAGAGGTAGCGGATAAACCCTGGTTTCATGAGGTAAAGAGGTACCTTGAGGCTCAGGAATACCCCGAGGGTGCATCTGTTAATGACAAGAAGTTTCTGAGGAGGTTCGCGGCGAAGTTCTTCATCAGCAATGGTATTCTTTACAAGCGTAACCATGATTCAACCTTACTGTGATGTGTGGATAAGAACGAGGCAGAAAGGATCATGGCAGATTTACACGAAGGTACTTTCGGAACTCATTCCAGTGGACACACCATGGCAAAGAAAATCCTACGGGCAGGATATTATTGATCCACAATGGAAGCCGAATGTTATCAGCATTCTCGGACCTGTCACAAGTGCCAAGTCTATGCTGATAAGGTGCACATACCTCCAGTTCCGCTGAACGTCTTGACAACTCCTTGGCCTTTTGCAATGTGGGGCATTGATATGATTGGTGAGATCAGACCTACAGCATCCAACGAACATCGTTTCATCCTGGTAGCAATTGATTACTTTACGAAGTGGGTTGAAGCAGCTTCCTTTGCTACCGTAACCAAGAACGTTGTGGCGCGGTTCATTCGGCACAATCTGATTTGTCGATACGGTGTACCAGAGAGGATCATTACGGACAATGACACAAATCTCAATAACAAGATGATCACTGAGCTCTGCAAGTAGTTCAAGATACAACATCGCCACTCTTCTCCCTACCGGCCGAAGATGAATGAGGCTGTTGAAGAGGCTAATAAGAACATTAAGAAGATTGTGCAGAAGATGACAGTGACATACAAAGATTGGCACGAGATGTTACCATTGGCTCTTCATGAATACCGCACCTCAACGCGAACGTCAACAGGGGAAACACCCTATTCCTTGGTATATGGCATGGAGGCAGTCTTGCCCATTAAAGTTCAGATACCCTCTCTTCGGATTATGAAGGATGCAGGTTTGAGCGAAGATGACTGGATTCAGACTCGGCTTGATCAGCTGAATTTAATCGACGAAAAGAGACTTACTGCTATTTGTCATGGTCAGACGTATCAAAAACGGATGACCAAGGCATTTAACAAGAAAGTCAGACGACAAGAGTATTAAGTTGGGGATCTGGTTATCAAGCGCATCATATTACCTCAAAGTGATCCCAGGGGCAAATGGACCCCTACTTACGAAGGGCCATTTGTGGTTAAGAACATTTTCTCAGGAGGAGCTATGATTCTAACCCCCATGGATGGTGACGTCCTTCCTCACCCCGTCAATGCGGACATAGTGAAAAGATACTATGCATAATCAAAGACCCACTAGGTTGACTGGCCTAGGCAAAAATAAGGGCTTCCCGACGAACCAAAAGGGTTCGGGCAAAAATAAGGGATGAAAATGAAAAAAACTGTACACCCGGCAAGTCGAAAACCTGAAAAGGCGGCTTGGGCAAAAAAGGGTATCCCGGTGGACTGAAAACCCGAAAGGGCGGTCCAGGAAAAAATTAGGGATTAAAGCATAACACTATGTCTCATTAGATCACCTTGCATCCAGACTTCGGTATCAACTATCAAGCTCGGACGACACTAATCAATCTGATCTACCTTCAACCAAGTAGCAAAGTGATGAGATGCTCAAGGATATAAAGACAATAGCAAAGTTGGAACCCAGTGGGATTATTCACATATCTGTTTTGTTTCTTTTTCACAAATTGTGTAAATTCTATTATTCGGCGGCGTTCTCTTACTAGGACGTCAGCCTCTTGTACAAAAAACGCCTATTTACAGGCCAAACTTCAAAATCAATACAATTCATTTTCAAAGAAATTTCAAACTGTTTTTCTTTTATCTGTTTTGTTTTGCAAAGAACGTCCAATGTTCATTTTTGATATATGCATTCGACATTAATTGCTGCTCATCAATGTTTACATGCGAAACAAAAAGACGATTACTGGTAATATCAGACACAGGGGAAAATGAGAATTATCCAAAGCTATTAGTTGCTCTGTCCACCAGGTACAAGGTAAATTCAGCTGAAGAACATGGCTAAGATACTTTCACTCCCCGCAGAATAAGACAGTAATGATAGATCTCCCCAGCTGAGATTGTTGAATCGGTAATATTCTCCCAGAGCAGAGTTTATATACCATCAACACTGAAAAGGCTTAATATCCCTGACAGTCTTAATATTCCCCAATGGAGTATAAGAATATTCCTCGACAGAATACAATATCCCCCAGTGGAGTTAAAATTTTCCCAGCGCAATCTGAGAAAGCTTCCCCGGTGGAGTTGAAGAATCATCCCCAGTAGACTCTGGAAGTTCATCCCCGGCGGAGTATAAAAATAAATATCCCCAGCCGAGTTCAAAGGAAGATTGTCCCCAGCAAAGCTCAAAGGATTATCCCACAAGAGTATAATAGGTTATCCCCAGTGAAGCCGAAACTGAAAGATCATCCCCAACGGAGTTCTTTCCTTTCACAAACAGGAATTCAATCCCCAACAGGATTCAGTATCACCAGTAATGGTAATTCATCCCCAACGGAATTTATCGGTGGAATCCTCAGCAGAGCATCTCTTCCCCACAGAGTAATCTCCTCATCATTATATTCCCCAATGGATTTATTCTCTCCTGCAGTTCTATTCACACAATCATCTTTGTTCGCCACCCTCAACGGAAACGAAGAATTCAACTCTTCTCTCCAGCAACTATCCGGGATTTGTTTTCCCCAGCTAAAGCATTACATTCTCATACATCATGATACATGCATATAAGCATCATACAACACAATCTCATTTATTTTGAGAACATCATTGCTTGATATATATGATGCATTGCATACGACTGACCTTTACCTTTCAGGAAAGATACAGTTAAAGTTCTCAGCTACGTCGAAGACCTGACTGGTTCTTAAATCTCAACTGAATTATCCTCGGTTAAATTTCAGATAAGGTTCTCAATATCGACAATTTTCCTCCGTCAAAGTGTGGACGAGTTCTATAATCTCAACGGTATACTACGTTGAATACTAGACAGTTCCTAGATCTTGATGAAGATGTTTCCCTACGTCATAGTATGGATGAGTTCTATAATCTCAACGGTATACTACGTTGAAGCATTTTCAGAACCATACTTTGAGGCATTTTCAGAAGCAAAGCTTGACACCAATCGATTGCTGGAGGTTCACTGAGTCAGAACCAATCCCTAGCAAGCCTCCATACACGCTCAAACTCATTGTAAGTGTCACAGAAAACCGCTCTGCATTTGAATTTGTATATCTTTATTTCTGCACCTTTTGTACAAACTATTGGCATATTCATAATCTTCATCAAATTTCCAAGCTTTCTGTATTACCCAATTTTGTTTATCTGACTTGTAAAGCCAAGTATCGTATCTAGGGTCTTGTGGTTTGTATTTGGGCGTTTCTCTTACAGGTAAAGTTAGCCCCAATGATGGCCTTGGACATGACCGGAAGAGAAAGACGAACGCAACCATGGTCTTGGGAGGAGTTTATATGGCATGAGATAAGTTTTAGGAATGACCTACGCATTTAGCTGCGGATCTAAATCCGCAGGTAAAGTTACAGGGCTGGAGGTTAGGGATGGAGACGTGTCATTCCCCCTGTGGATGAATCAAACACGCGCGCCCTTTTTTATTTTTGCTGGCATATTAATCCATTTTCTCATATTATTATTACTTTGTATATACTTAACAACTGAAACGCAGTAGCCTAGTGGAAGCAAGTGCTGGCAATGACCAACTGGACCTGGGTTCGAATCCCAGGTCCCCCATATGCTTTGTTATATTTTTTCTTAAGGTAATCAGGTACAAATCAATGCTTGCTCTTACCATATGCCTTCACAAATCAAAGCGCAAGATGGCCCAAAGGCCAGATTTGGTGATCCAGGATGAGAGTCTACCATGGACCAAGTCCAAGCACGCGCAGGGAATCCAGAAAGTCAATACAGGGCCAGCTCGTTTGGGCCATAGAATTGCTGATCAAACCTCCAAATCAGGCTCAAACCCTCTCTTCTCTATATTTTATTTTATTCTTGTTTTATTTAATTTAATTATTTTCATTATTTTCTAACCAATCAACTTTTTTCCTTTAATAAAATTAAAACCATAAAAAATGTTTTCTTTATTAAAATCAAATTTTGATTTTTTATTAATAAATACTAATTTAATTAATTTAGGCCATTAATTAGAAATAACTTTAATACATCTTTTGTAAATAATTAAAAATCAATTAGACTTAATTAGGTTTTTACTAACATTCATTAATTTTATTTTATTTCTTTAAATACAAAAAACCCAAAAATATTTATTTTTGTTAATTAATTAATTTATTTAATTTAGTAATTAACTTAGATTAATTTCTTTCATAAAATAATAAAAACAACAAAAAATCTTTTCTTTAATAACAAAGGGTCAAAACCCTACTTTGCGCTCGATTTAATTTCTCGCACGCAATCTATTTATTCAATATTGTATTTGTTCCCAGAATGTAATAGATAATTAGGACTATTTAATTATTTTTATCGATTTATTTATTTTCCGCATTTAAATTTCAAAGGGTTGCTTTTGGCGATGTAAATACCCGATGCCTTGTAATTTAATTTCCGCAATTTATTTTCCGCAAAATATAACTGCTAGATGTTTGATAATATGGATGCATGACAAGATTGAACGTTTAAACCTAAAATCAACCTAGATCACCATTAACATGTACAAAGATAAAATTAAATGAAAACAACACACTCGCACATGCGCACTCTTAGGGTACACCCCACTTGGTTGCCTTCGTACGCGGTCATTGAGTATAGGTCACTTTAGAGGTCTCCCTCTTGTCTAAAGATCATAGTCGCCTCGAAACGGTTGCCTCGGATATTGTTGCCTCAAAACGAATGATCTAAGACATTAGGGTTACCGCTAAGGCGTCCTAACATTGCTTTGGTGACCGTAAGTCCCTAAATTTGAATTGACCCTTAAACTCCAACGACGGTGCTACCTACTCATCAATAGTAGGATAACATTGTCTAAAGGAAATTAGCATATAACGATTCCTTTTTCGAGTAGGTAGATGGTTCTTAGATACTTGCTCTTTCAAAAACAAAATCTTTTTCACACTTACACTTTTTGAACAAAGTTTTCAAAAATACTTCATATACTCTTGAGGACAGAAACAAGAGTTAAATCGAAGTTTCCAAACAAAAACTTTTTCAAACCCACAAGCAAAAACAATATGAGCAAGCATCTAAGAGCTCGTGGATAACCACAAATAGAAAGGGTGCTAACACCTTCCCTTTCTATAATCTACCCCCCGAACCCGAGAAATATCTCAAAAAGGAATTTTTCTGTGCTTTTTTCCTTTCCTTGTTGGATAAAATAAAAGTCGGTGGCGACTCTTGCTCACCGCGACATTTTGCGAATACAAAACGCAAAACACAAACCAGCATTCCAAAAACAGTCAGTTATCTCCCACCGTATCACACCAAGGATGAATCTCCATATATGCTCAGGAATATGATTCTCAGGTCAATGGCAACTTTAATACCCATGATGCACACTTTATATTCAACCATATTATTGGTGCAGTCAAAGCAAAGTCTGGCGGTGAAAGGTGTATGACAACCTTGAGAAGATATAATTACAGCACCAATTACGTTTCCAAGTGCGTTAGAAGCCCCGTCAAAAACCATAGTCCATCAGGATCCTAGCTCAGGTCCTTTATACGGTTCAGGTTTTTCACAATCTATAATTAGCATGTTCTCATCCTGGAATTCAAAGTTCATAGATTGGTAGTCATCTACATCTTGATGTGCCAAATGATCTTCTAGTACACTTCCTTTGATTTCCTTTTGAGTGGTGTACTGAATGTCGTATTCTGTTAAGATCATTTGCCATCGGGCTATTCTTATAGAGACAGTTGGCTTCTCGAATATGTACTTGATGAGATCCATTTTAGAGATCAATAGAGTAGTATGAGTCGACATATACTATCTTAGTCGGCGATCAGCCCATGCCAAAGCGCATAAATTTTTCTCGAGCATTGAATATCTTATTTCACAGTCGGTAAACTTTTTGCTAAGGTAGTATATTGCATGCTTTTTTCGACCAGACTCGTCATGCTGCCCCAGTACACACCCCCATTGAATTATCTAGCACTGTTAGGTACATGATTAAAGGTCTTCCTTCAACTGGTAGCATTAGGATTGGAGGTTCTTGTAAGTACTCCTTGATTTTATCAAAGGCTATTTGAAAGTCGTCGTTCAGTTTTACTACTAGATCTTTCTTCAGCATCTTGAAGATTAGTTCACAGGTAGAAGTCAAATGAGAAATGAATCGGGCAATGTAATTCAGTCGTCCTAATAAACCTCTGACCTTTTTCTCAGTACGGGGAGCCTGTATTTCTTGAATAGATTTAAGCTTTGCAGGATCAACTTTAATACCTTTACCACTGATGATGAAACCCAGGAGTTTTCCAGATCTAACCCCAAAGATGCATTTGTTTGGATTCATCCTCAGCTTGTATTTCTCCAGCCTTTCAAATAACTTATACAGATGATCAAGATGTTCTTCTTCAGTCTGTGATCTGGCTATCATGTTGTCGACATAAACTTCTATCTCATGATGAATCATGTCATGTAATAAAGTTACCATGGCATGTTGATAAGTTGCCCCGGAGTTCTTCAACCCAAAAGGCATGACCTTGTAACATAAAGTGCCCTACTGTGTGACGAAGGTAGTTTTCTCCATGTCTTCAGGCGCCATCTTGATCTGATTATAACCCAAGAAACCATCCATGAAACAGAATACCTTATGTTGAGCAGTGTTGTCGACCAAAACATCAATATGTGGCAGTGGGAAGTCATATTTGGGGCTTGCCCTGTTCAGATACCTTTAATCTACACACATATGTACCTTGCCATCTTTCTTTGGTACCGGAACAACATTAGCAACCCATTAAGGGTATGGTGTTACTGCTAAGAACCATGCATTGAGTTGTTTCATAACCTCGACCTTGATCTTCTCTGATATCTCAAGACGCATGCGACAAAACTTTAGTTTAATTAAAGAATGACCTTCTTTCATTGGCAGACGATGAACCACAATATCAGTATCGAGTCTTGGAATGTCTTCGTATGACCAAGAAAATACCTCAACATAGTCGTGCAACATATGAATCAATATGTTCTTGACACTTCCCTCTAAGTTGGCGCCTATCTTGACCTCTTTTATGTCTGTCTCCGAACCCATGTTTACAACTCCGACTGGATCTTCATCCGGTTGGATAGCCTTTTCTTCTTGCATTAAGAATCTGGCAAATTCTCCAGGTATTTCACAATCTTCCTCACCTTTGACCTCGGCTTGGTAGATCGTATTTTAAAAGTCATAAGCGGTAATAGCATAATCATTATCAACGATATATGGAGTGGACGAGGATATGAAGTATAGTGTGTGGGTGTGTGTAAGAACACATAGCTATTTGAAAGTGAAATAAAGTAAAAGAAAGCCAGAGAGCACAAAATTTGAATGCAAAACGTCCAATGTTTTCATTAAATGAACATATGACATATGAAATGACAACCCTCAACAAATAGACCACTGTGCCCTGGGAAAGAAACAAGGTTTAAAGTCATTATTTTAAAAGAAATTACATAGCCAAATTTCTTAAAGCGATAAAAACAGAAATAACTATTACTCCTGGCTAAAGGAGATGGAGATAATGTCTTCTGCTTTCTAATTGTCGAGTCCACCACCAATGATAGGGAATATCCAGATGTCAAAATCACCATCACTATCAGTATCCTCTATAGTGTTGACTTTGTTGTTGCTAATACAGAATTGAGGTCTTCCAGCACGAGCACGACGAAATCCCTCTGACCCTCTGCAGTAAAACCCAAACCAAACTTATCAGATTTGTAGGGGATATCAGGAAGCTGACCCCAAACAATACAACCACCTTCTTCTATAGTTTCTTTGGCATCTTTCAAGGAATCCATCTTATGAGGAACCTTGGCAGGCTTTGGAATTGCATAAACATCTTCAACAACAGCAGGGGAAATCACTTCAAAAGTATGACAGGGAGTCTCAATGAATTCACCATCCATTTCTACATACCATAATGAATTCAGGTGGCTGACCATGTATTCCTCCTCTCCGCAGACAGTAACAATCTTCCCTTTTATAGGATATTTAAATTTATGGTGCAAGGTGGAGGTAACAGCGCCCGCCCTATGGATCCAGGGGCATCCCAATAGACAAGAATAAGCTGGCCGGATGTCTATCACATAGAAGGTGGATTCAAATATATATGAACCCACTTTGAAAGGAAGGTCCACTTGTCCACGTACCATTCTTTTGGATCCGTCAAAGGCCCAAACTATAATGTCATTGGGTTTCCGCACAACCCCTTTACAATCCAGTCTGTCCAGAGTGCCTTTTGGCAGAACATTCAGAGAAGGGTCAGTATCAACTAACACATGGGCCAATGTAGTGCCCCTGCATTCAATGGAGACATACAGGGCCCTATTATGATTTCTTTCTTTCGGAGTTAGATCTGCATTAGAAAAACCTAATCCATTGTCAAACGTTAAGCAAGCAACATAACTTCCAAATTGATCGGCAAAAATATCTTGTGGTATATGAGCAGTTTTCAGAAATTTCATTAAAGCTTGTGCATGAGCTTCAGAACACAGTAATAAAGATAACATGGAGATTTTGGACGGGGTCTGCCCCAGCTGTTCAACAATTTTGTAATCGCTTCTACGAATGATCCTCAAAACCTCTTCCATTTCTTGTCCATAGGTGTCCTTGACTGTACCTTCTTTCGGTGCCTCAATCTTATCAGGCTCTATCATTGGCTATTTACCTTGAGCTTCGGTAGTTGTCTTAGTAATTATAACTTAAACAGGTGGAGAGATTTCTGGAGAGAAAATCCATACGCTTCTTGTAATTTTACAGGTCCCTGCAATATTGTCAATATTGGGATCAGCTTCTTCATCATCTTCGTCAGACGACTCTTGTTTAATGCCATGGTAATAGACGTCGGGTCCATAATTCCATGGAATAGCCTTCTCCGAGGAATATGGGATGGGTCCATGTTTTGTAATTATTAAGGGATCAACTTTTGGATTGGTAGTAATCCTTACAAGACCCTTTGAAGTGATCTTGAAAGGAGTACCAGATATGACAGACAAATCTCGGCACAAATTCTCAGCACATGGGACTTTTTGAATCAAAATTACATGTTCATCCATCAGGCGTTGAATGCCTTCCTTCAGTAACCCGCAACCATTGGGTTGAACTGCACAACAATAACATTTTTTAAAATAACCCGGAAATAAACCAGCTTGTAGTAAATTCTTCTTTACTGTTGAGAGAGGGGTAACCACATCACTTACAGAGGTAACATACAAAATATCTTCAATAGCAGTTATGCCTTTGTCATGCTTCGGTATAGGATCAGTAATCACGTTCAGAGTCTCAGGAGGGTCGAATTCAATTTCCTTGTTGTCAATCATGTCTTGGATTTTGTTTTTCAAGGCCCAGCAGGTGTTAGTCTTGTGCCCAGGACTGTTTGAATGAAAGGCACGTCTTGCATTTGGATTGTACTTTGGAGAGGATGTGTTGGGATTGGAAGGAGGATCCCAGAGTGTTATGAGGTAGGCCTTTAACAAATGTTGCAATGCTTGCACCAATGGCATATTAATCCTGGTAAACTACCTCCTCGGAGCATTTGACCTACGTTGATTGCCTTGTTGTTATTGTTGAACAGGCGCCAAATTAGAGATCAAAGCCGCTCACTCAGATTGATGGCGGTCATTTTTAACATGGCTTTTCTGGCCATAGACAACATTAGTTTATTTTTTACCAACGAAGGGCTTCTTCACAACATTAGAAGATGTAGCCATCAGAATCTTCCCACTCTTAATACCACTTTGAACTCGTTCGCCAGTCAAAATCAGTTCAGTAAACCCTGATGAAGAACTCCCAATCAACAAATTAAAGAATGGACCTGTCAGAGTGCCCATATACATATCCACCAATTCCCAGTCAGTCAAAGGATGTTTCACCCTTCCATCTAGGTCCCTCCATTTTTGGGCATACTCCTTGAACCCTTCATTTAAGCCCATGGACATGTTTTGAAACTGCACCCGAGTTGGCACCGGGTCAGCATTATATTGATACTGCTTGTAGAAAGCAGCAACCAAGTCTTCCCATGTGTGAATGTTGGTTCCATCGAGCTGATAGAACCATTCAAGTTGAGTACCGGAAAAACTTTCTTGAAAGAAATGGACCCATAATTTTTGGTTAACAGTATGAGGTTGGATTTTTCGGACATACGACCTCAGATGAAGTTTGGGACAAGAGACCGCATCATATTTAGCAAAGATAGGGACCTTGAATTTATGAGGGATGACCACCCCTGGGATCATACCTAGCTCTCCAATCCAATCCAGGAACTTTCTAGATTTCCACAGCTTTGAGTCGGTCTTCCAACTACTTGTATTTGTCATCTGTAAGAGGATACTGTTCATCAAAGTAGTCTTCATCTTCAGAACCCTGATTATTTTTACCTTTACCCCTGACACTTCTATTATCCTCCTCTTGGTTGTCGTCTTCTTCGGAGGAAACATCTTGAACGGGTTGAGCAGGACCTTTGAATCTTCTTCCCATGTTGAGGATAATAGTCTGTTTCTTAGTCTTCTTTTTTATGGTGAGGAGTGCCATCATCTCTTGTTTCCCTTTGGCCAGATTCAGAAGAGTCTCTTGAAATTGTGCATGCTGAGTTTGGAGATCCTTGACAGATTGTTCGAGGACCATCTTATACTGAAATAAATAGTAAATAGATGAGGAAACGTGTATTGGAAAACCTTCTTATGAAATGATGCATGATGTGTAGATGCAATGTTTTCAAGGACCTTAGGAGATTTAAATTTGCTAGCCAAAATGAAACTGAAACAAATATTTCATTAATAAGTTCAAAATTACAACTTCCTTCTAGGCTTACAATGAAAATAAAAAGGGTCTCAAGGAGACAATAATATTAACTTCTAAACCCTAAGACTCAAGTCTCCCACGGACGCTTCCTCTTCGTGTCGATGTATGCATTAAGGATTTTCTCCTCGTGAAGTTTCTTTGTGAGATCCAACACTTTATTCTCACTTGCTTATAAATGAGATTCAAAGGTGTCATGTTCTTCTTTGAGTTGAATCTATGACTTTTTCAATTCTTCGAGGTCAGTAGGCATGTCCGGATGGAGGATGATGCGAGAAACGTCTCCTTCAACAACAAGCTCTAATATCACAGGTAAAACAGTTGGATATGGTATCATAAGGTTTTAAGCGTGAGCTCGTACCTATTTGAGATAAGGCTCCAAAGGGATAGAATTTTGTTGTCCTAATTTTTTGCTATCAACCTTGTTTACCATGCCTCAAGCACGTATAAACCTTTTACGATAACCTTATAAATCATTCTCGTAGTCGAACATAATACCCTGGATAAGTGTGTCATGAGGACCATCTCTTAGAGCATAACCAAATTGTCGTAGAGCCAGAGAAAGGTTGTAAGTAATACATCCCCTAATGCCAAGGAGTGGAACATTAGCGAATTCCCCGCAGCGGTCAATGATAGTAACATCTTCCAGAGATCGACAACACCAATAGACATTTGAATGAGAGAGCGACATCATCCTTTGAGACAACCTCAAGCCTTGTTAATTCTTCATTACTGATCGAGGAAGGTGTGAAATAAACCACCTTGATAGTAGAGGTATGCAACACATAAGAGTTCCTCGCTTCCTCATAGTACAAGTGTGAAGAGAATGCAAAATGTCTCCGAGCAAAGTAGGCACAGGGTTACAAGAAAGAAATATTTTGATGGCGTTTACATCTATGAGTTGGTATGGGTTAGGGAATAACACCCAACCATAGATCAACAAATCCAAGATTTCTTCGAAAGCTTGAAAACTCATAGCATCCAAAAATAGTTGAGCCTTCTCTAACAGAAATTTAGCAAGAAAACCCTTGACTCCACTTCTTGTTTCCCAATTAGCTACAATGTCGGACCGCTTCAGATGTAAGGCTGATGCAATTTCTTCAGGTTGTGGATCTTTCACTAAATCGGTGAAACGTATTTGATTGAGAATAGGTACTCCCAATAATTGAGAAAACTCCTCCATCGTGGGTACCAACTGATAATCGGGAAAGGTGAAGCAGTGATGTGTAGGGTCAAAGAACTGGAATAGAACACTCATCATATCTTCTTTAAAACCCGAGGTAACCAAACTCAGTAGTCGACCATGCCTTTTGATGAATGGAAAACTTTCGGGAACCCTTGAGACTAACTCCTTAAGTTGAGAAGGTATCCTCATAAAACTGATCTATATAGTGTTTCTGCAAGCGGAGGTCGTAACCTACAAAACAGAACAAAGATAAATCCCTAGGTCTTTGAAATGGTTAGTGAAAATGACATGGTATGATGTCATGATGTTATGATGTCATGCTTGAACAATTAATCAAACACAAACGAAACACACAAAGCTTTAGGTTTAAGCTTGCATGTAGTTTATAGGTGTGATCGGTGGAAATAGAACTGACTGTTTTTTAATGCTGGTTCGCATTTGCGTTTAGCAAAATTTCGCGGTAAGCAAGAGTCGCCACCGTCTTTTATTTTCTCCAACAAGGAAAGGACAAAAGCACAACAAAATTCCTTTTCGAGATGTTTCTCGATTCGGGAGGTAGATTATAGAAAGGGAAGGTGTTAGCACCCTTTCTATCCGTGGTTATCCACGGGCTCTTAGGTACTTGCTCACTATGTTTTCAAAAGATTTTGCTTTTCTTGTGTTTGTGGGTTTTGAAAAAAGTTCGTTTGAAAACTTCAATTTAACTCTTGTGTCTGTCCTCAAGAGTGTATGAAGTGTTTGTTTGAAAACTTTTGTCAGAAAAGTGTAGGTGCGAAAAGTATTTTTGTTTTGAAAGAGCAAGTACCTAAGAACCTCTACCTACTCAAAAGGAATTAAGCTGTGTAAATATCCTTTAGACAGTACTATCCCACTATTGAGAAGTAGGTAGCACCGTCGTTGGAGTTTTTCGGGTCAATTCGATTATAGGGACATGTGGTCACTAAAGCAATGGTAGGACGCTTTAGCGGTAACCCTAGTGTCTTAGATCGTTTTTTATCGAGGCAACCGTTCCGAGGCAACTTTTGATCTTTAGACAGGAGGGCGAACTCTAAAACATCCTATACTCAATGACCACGTCGAGGCAACCAAGTGAGGCGTACCCTAGGAGTGGCATGTGCGAGTGTGTCAAGTTTCAATTAAGTTATCTTTGCACATGTTATGGTGAGCTACGGGTTGATTTTAATTTAAAAGAGAAGTCTTGTCATGCATAACCTAGTTAACATACATCTAGCAGTTAATTGTTGAGGAAAGTAAATCTACGCTATTACAAGGCGTCGGGTATTTACATCGCCAAAAACAAACCCTTGAAAAATAAATTGCGGGAAATTAATAAAAGCAATAAAAAGTCCTAATTAAAGATATTACACCCTCAGAGAAATTACATAATAATGATAAAAAATTAATAAAACAAACATACGCGCGAGAGAAAATTGAATCGGAGAATTTGTAGGGTTTTGACCCTTTTTTGAGAAAGAAAGAAGTTTTTATTATTTTGCATTTAATTAGATTAAACCTAAAACTAATTAATTAATAAAAAGAAATATTTTTGGTTTTTTAATATTTTAAGGAAATAAAAAAATAAAATGATTAAAAGTTGTCAAGAACCCTAATTCTATGTTGATTTTAAATTATTGCAAAAATGTTAGAATTATCCTAATTAAACTAAATTGGTTAATTATACTTATTTACAAAAATAATAAAAGGGTGAAATTAATTTTAATAAATAATAATAAAAAAAATATTATATTTTTAGTTTTCTGAATTTATTATGAAAAAATTAATTTGGTTAATTAACTAATAATAATAATAATTAATAATAATTAAGTGAAAAATATAAAAGAAGAAAAAAAAAAGAAAATAACCCAGGGGGTGTTGGCCCAATTAGGAGGCGTGTCTGGAAATTTGTGGCCCAATTGCTGCAAGCCCTTTTGACGTTCCTGATCACCCATGCGCATATTGACTAAGGACCATGGTGGTCTCCCACTCATAACCACTGGATCCAAGCTTGGAGATACACTGCGCATTGATATTTAAGGTATATGGTAGAGCTCACTTTGGAACCTGCATGTGAACATGTGAAGAAAAAAGAAATAAATGTTTTGGGGGGACCTGGGGTTCGAACCCAGGTCCGAGCATTCATTGGACGCTTGCTCAACCACTCCACCACGCTGCCTTAATCGTTATTAACATAAGAGACAAATATTATATTGGGAAACAAATCAAAATATGCTGTAAAACAAAAATAAACGCGCGCTCTTTTGAACTGGCCAACCATGTATCAACACCTCATCATCTTCTTCGCTTGCCCTGTAAAAATAATATCAGATAGCGGGGGTTTTTAATCCCCACTAACCATTGCAACGAAAAATAGCGAATAGAAGCTCAGTATATATAAATATTTCGCGAGGGGTCAGTTGTGTTCGTCTTGGTCTAACGATTTCACTCATATATCTCATGAGTCTTAATTTTGCCTGGTTCAGAAAGCCCCAATTGAAAACTCAAGAACCCTAAAAAATCGTTCATGGCATCTTGTGATTCAGGGAGTTATAGTTCAATTAAATGATACCATTAGCTTCGTATGGTTCCTAGCAACACAAATCAATCACAAGAACATGTAAAATATGCATGAATTACGAAATAAGATTTTGAATAAAGAAGGCAAACTGTGACACTGTGTTCTTTGATTCTTTGAGCTTTAACGCTTGAATTGGATTGCAAAACACTCCTGACACTTCCTGCAGTGTATTAGAATCAACAAAAAACCTTGAATCGCCCTAGAATGCAAAAATCAGTTTTCAATTTTCTTGGAATTTTTTCAATATGCCATGGCTATTTCTGCAGCTTTCTTCACGTCCCTTTGATCAGGGTTAGCTTGCTTATGTATAAGAGAATGAAATTAGGTCAAAAAATTGGATCCAACCCATGAGTATTGATGATTAAATCTTTGATTGAAAATCAAATATTCTTGATTTATCGTGATTGGAAAATGTTGCCAAATTTGGAGATTTTTGTATCTTTGACTTGTGCACGAATTTTCCAGCATATCTTGACCATATTTGCTTCACAAATTGATTGAAAAATCAAATCTTGCATTTTTCTACAATTTAAATTAATTAAATGAATTAATATTAATTAAAAATCCAATTAATCAATAAAAATAAGAAAATAAATTCAAATAAGCTTGATGGGTCGTGCATAGGTCATGAGTGAAGTTTCAAGAAGAGATTTGAGGCCCATTAGCAAAAAGAAGGTGTTTTGAGCAAAGTTGACTTTTGCAAATTCATGAAAATTTCCCAACTTCTCCAATGCACATCTTGCTCAATTTTGATCATATGACCATGTTCTTGGACATTTTGGAAAGCTCTTGAAGTCCTCTAACCAATGCCCTTTGTCCCATGTCATTTGGATTTACCAATCTCAAGTTATGGCCTTTGACTCAAAGTGTACTTTTGTTGACTTTTGAATTTGACCTATAATGTAGAAATTGATAACTTTTTGTGAGAGCATTTCTTGAACTTGGAGTGTGAAGATGGATTGTAGGAAATTGCATCCCCTTAAAAATGAGCATTGGATGGAATTTTTCTGACAAACCATGAAAAAGTTATGCCCTGGTCAAGATACAGTTGACTTTTTTGCTGTCCAAAAATAGTAACTTTTTGCATCTTGATGAATTTTGAGCCATTCTTGTGGAATCATGATCAAGACTTGATCAAATGATGATTGTGGACTCAAAATAAGATGTTGACCAAAAATTCTGACTTTTGACTGTGAAATGACCATTTTGCCCATGCAGTTGACTGTGGGTCAAATGAGGCTTTTGACTGTGCAAATTGGCACTGTGAGTCTTGAAACTTGGCATGTAGGTGATTGAGAATGTATATAGGCCTATGAGACTTGATTGAACCATTGAAAACCCCAAATTCCTTGAAAGAACCAAAACCCTAATTTCAGATGTCTTAGGAGGTGGTTTGACTGTACAACCCTTGAGCTAATTTGAGTAATTTAAATATTATTCTTGTCAAATCTTGAGGAATATGGGAGGGAAAATTTTGGGGTACAACAGTTGCCCCTGTTCAATCTTCTTAAACCTCAGGATGTAGATTGACTTGTGTGCCTTTCGTGATCCGAAGGTGGAAGATGATTGAACACTAGAGTGCCCAGAAATTTGCACTCGCATGGTATAATATCAGCAATGTGATGTTGGGAATGGGCTTACAGATGCCATTTGGAGAGATGATGGATAGGAGGATGGGCTTATAGATTCCACCTGGAGATGTGACAGAATCTTGTCGGGGGATGGGCTTATAGATGCCATCTGGAGATTGTTCGTTGAATTGTAACTTGGTAGATTGAAAGAAGGAACCTGTGTAGGGTTGCCTGATGATGAGTCCGTGTAAAACTGCATCTTGGAAGAGAAGGAACCGGTGTAGGGTTGCTTCATGATGGTCAAGTGGATAGTTGTCCTGTCTGGTTTCAGGTATTAATCTACAATCCGTCGTCCACAGATTTTTCCTGGCTTGTTACAGGTATTGATCTGGAACTTGAAAAATGTTGGCCGATGAGATAGTTGTCCTGCCTGGTTTCAGGTATTGATCTCTGACCTGAGAAAGAAAGATAGTCTTCCTGGCTTGTTACAGGTATTGATCTTCAGTCTCTTCATGTAGATAACTTTCCTGGCTTGTTACAGGTATAGATTTACAATCAGTCGTTCACAGATATTTCCTGGCTAGTTACAGGTGTTGATCTGGAACTTGAAAAAGGTTGGTCGAGGAGATAGTTGTCCTGGCTTGTTTCAGGTGTTAATCTCTAACCTGAGAAAGAAAGATAGTCTTCCTAGCTTGTTACAGGTATTGATCTTCAATCTCTTCATGTAGATAACTTTCCTGGCTTGTTACAGGTATAGATCTACAATCAATCGTCCAAAGATATTTCCTGTCTAGTTACAGGTATTAATCCGAAACTTAAGAAGGCTGGCCGATGAGATAGTTTTCCTGTCTGGTTTCAGGTATTAATCTCTGACCTGAGAAATAAAGATAGTTTTCCTGGCTTGCTACAGGTATTAATCTTCAATCTCTTCAATGTAGATAACTTTCCTGTCTGGTTTCAGGTATAGATCTACAATCAGTCGTCCACAGATATTTCCTGGCTAGTTACAGGTGTTGATCTGGAAATTGGAAAAAAGGTTGATGGTAATCATCTTTTGATTGAATTTGGAATAAGTATCAGAATGTCGCCATATCTGGGTCACATCTGAACTATCTCTTGCTCAATGGAGTGAACCACTGAGGTTATAGAACTGGTCCGTACTATGACAGAGGAGAACATCAAGATCTAGGAACTGACTCGTGCTCAACGGAGTGTACTGTTGAGGTTATAGTACTTGTCCACCCTATGATGTGGAGAAACTGTCGAGATTGAGAACCTTATCTGAACTTCAACCAAGGATAATCCGATTGAGATTTAAGGACTGGTCAGATCTTCGACTAAGCTGAGAACTTAACTGCATCTTTCCTGAAAGGTAAAGGTCAGTCACATGCAATGCATGAGATGGATCAAGCAATGATGTTCTCAACATAAATGAGATCGTATGATATGATGCGTATGTGCATGTATCATGATGTATGAAGATGTGATGTTTTAGCTGGGGAAAATAAATCCCGGAGCCGCTGGAGAATAGAGTTGAATTATTCGTTTCCACTGGGGATGATGAACGAAGATGATCGTGAGAATAATCCTGCAGGAGAAAAGGACTCCGTTGGGGAATAAACTTGATTAAAGAGATTACTCCGACGGGAAATACTCTATGGGGGAAAGATGTTCTGTTGAGAGTTTTAATGATAACTCCGTTGGGGATTCCGTTGATAAGCTCTGTTGGGGATATAAAGAACTTCGCTGGGGATGATCTTTCCATTGCAAGTTGCTGAGGATAACCCAGTTAGACTCTTGTGGGGATAACCTATGAATTTGGCTGAGGAGACGCATTTTTCTTCTGCAGGGGATAAGCTTCCAGGATCTACTGGGTAAGATGATTCAACTCTGGAGGGGGAGCTTTTTCAGACTGCGCTGGGAACTGGCTCCACTGGGGGTATCTTGTATTCCGCCGGGGAACATTCTTATATTTCGTTGAGGAATATTAAGACTTCCGGGGATACTTGCTAAGGAATATCTGTATACTCCACTGGGGGAATATTAAGATCTACTGGGGATACCCGACCTTTTTAGGGCTGACGGTAGGCCAACTCTGCTTGGGGAGTGAAGGTATCTTGGTCATACTCTTCAGCGAAACATATACCTTGGTACCTGGCGGACAGAGCAACTCGTACAGTTCAGACAATTCTTATTGCCCCAGTTTCTGCGGGAGAAGGTACCTGTGGAGGTGCTTGATAACTGCCAATTGACAAATCTTCTTCTGGTAGGCAAGTGACGAGATGACGGGACATAGTCGTACGCTTTGATCCCTAATTTTTGCCTGGACCGCCCTTTCGGGTTTTCAGTCCATCGGGATACCCTTTTTTGCCCAAGTCGCCTTTTCAGGTTTTCGACTTGCCGGGTGGACAGATTTGTTTTCATTTTCATCCCTCATTTTTGCCCGAACCCTTTTGGTTCGCCGGGAAGCCCTTATTTTTGCCTAGGCCAGTCGACCTAGCGGGTCTTTGATTATGCGTAGTATTTTTTTTTACTATGTCCGTGCTCTCAGGATATAGAGAGGTGTCACTGTCGGTAGTGTTGTGTTGCCATACTACCAGAAGATGTTTGATCGTGCAAGATTTGTCGCTGGAATTCATGTCCAATGCCCCAATTGATTCAGATGGAGATCTGCCCTTGGCTATTTGGCATTTTGAGAGATTCCTTGAATCTTGACTGCCCCAGATGATGGACAATGCTCGTGCCGTGCCCCTTGGTTGGAAGTGTTTTTTCACTTGAGGTGATCCTTTTTATTGAGAAGGTTTTTGTTCACTAGATATTCGTCGTGCGAATTTCTCTGTTGTTTGAACAAATAGCCATATGCAAACAATGTTATTTTAAGAATGCAAAGCTTAGGTCTGTTTTGAAATTTTTGAAAACAGATTTTTCAGTAAAACAAGCGATTTTTTTGTAAAATGTGATGTCAACTCAGGATTTACGGCAAACCCTACAGGAGTCAGGATACCTTTTGTAACAGTATGCTTTCGAATTAACCCATGCTTCAGCTAGGACTTTTAAGGGTTATAACGTGGCCTGGTTCACGGTTTAAGAAACAAAGGATAAAGGCTCAAATTTTATTTGTACCCACCCAATCTTCGTGATGTTCTTCAAACCTAAACTCAGCTAATCGTGCATTAGATTTTTGTTTGAGTCTTTGCTCTGATATACCAGTGATGGTTCGGATACTAATAGTTTATTTTGACCAGGCAGTCATTTTTGTTGAGAGTTTGCAGGGTCTCTTTCTTTTTGATTTTATTATCCCTGTCTTTTGCCTGAACTGTTTCTTTTGTGATTACAGTCAGCGGGATGCCCCAGTTTTTTGTAAGTCTCCTTCATAGGTTTTGACTTATTGGGCTTTTATTTTGAGAGCCAATGGCTTCCTGTCTTGACGATTATAGGGAACCATCACTGTCTTTTGTTTTGGAAGGACTCCTTTGATGTCATTCATTGTGCACCTGGATCAACTGAGAAAACTACCCTGCCCCAGGTTATGATTAAGGGTTTTAATTTTTGAAAAGAAAAACTCCGACTTCTTTGGCTCAAAGGGGTTGACTAGGGATTATCTTCCTTATAACTCCACTGTTTAGGATTTGAAACAATGCCTGTACCTCATCAGCGGGGTCTATTCAAAAGCATACTGTAAAGATCGTGGTATCATTTTCGTCATCCTCCCTCAAAAGGCTTAGAATTTTTAATCGAGAGTTGACCATCACAAAAATGAAATCAATTTGAATATAGTGAATACGAATGGATTGATTCAAAACAGACATATGCGATGCATTAATGAAATAAAAAAGTTTGCCATGATAATAATTGTTTGAATAAGCAAAGAAAAATACAACTTGAAAATTCAAATAAAACAAAAGCCTTCAATGATTTGGCATAGGAGCAGTGATTATGTTTGGAGTCTCTGGAGGGTCAAACTGGATTTCTTTGGCATCAATCATGTCTTGAACCTTATTCTTCAGGGCCCAATAGTTGTTTGTGTCATGTCCCGGACTGTCAGAGTGGTATGCACACCTTTCATTGGGATGATAAGTAGGAGCGGAAGTGTTTGGATTCCGGAGAGGAGCCCTTAATGTAATCAGCCCTGCCTTCAACATTTGCTATAGCGCTTGAGTCAGTGACATGTTGATCTTAGTGAATTGTCTTTTAGGTGCGACCTCCTTACGTTGATGCCCCTGTCTTTGTTGAGCAGACGTAGGATTAGAGATCTGGGTTTCCCCTACATGTTGATCATGACGACTCTTTTTACCATACACAGCATTGGACTCTTTCTTCCCATTGTAGGGCTTTTTCTGAGCACCGGAAGGTGTAACTTCTTGAATCTTCCCACTTTTGATGCCAGCTTCAATTCTCTCACCAATCAAGATAAGGTATGTAAACCCGGCTGAAGAATTTCCAATCAGGTGATTAAAGAATGGACCAGATAGGGTCCCCAGAAACATATCGACTAGTTCACGATCAGTTAAAGGTGGCTGCACCCTTCCAGCAAGGTCTCTCCACTTTTGAGCATACTCTTTAAATCCTTCACCCGTACCTAGTGACATACCCTGGAGTTGGGTACGCGTAGGAGCGAGGTCAGAATTATATTGATACTGCTTATAGAACGCAGTAGCCAAATCTTCCCAGTTGCGGATACTGGCCCCATCCAGCTGATAGAACCATTCGAGTTGAGTCCCTGAAAGACTATTCTGAAAGAAATGGATCCACAAATTCTTGTCAGCGGTTTAAGGTTGGATCTTCCTTACATACGACCGGAGGTGCAGCCTTGGACAGGATACTCCGTCGTACTTAGCAAAAGCAGGTGCCTTGAACTTATGGGGAATCACCACCCCAGAGGATAAGCCTAGGTCTCCAAAGTCCAACCCGGGCACATTCTGTATCTCCATAGCACTTAAGCGGTCCTCCAGCTGTTTGTACCTATCCTCGGCAGGAGGATACTGCTCTTCATCATAATCCGTCTCGTTGTCGGAGACCACGGGACTAGGAACCCTTCTCTCTTGTGGACTGTCTTTCCCAACTGATGAGGTAGTCAGCTCAACCTCATTCTACAATCCATTCTCAAATCTGCATCCAGTGTTGAACAAGACGGTTCTCTTCTTCTTCTTCTTCTTCAGAATCAGAGTCTTCAACTCCTGTTGACCCTTGGCTAGGCTCATAACCAACTCTTGGAACTGGGCGTTATGGGCCTGGAGGGCCTTGATAGCTTGTTCAATGGAAGGTTCAGTAGACATGATGAATGCTGAAATAAACAGCGAAGAAGATAAGTGACCTGTAAAAAGGGTACCTGTTATGCATATGATGAATGGTATGCTATTTATGTAATGCATTCAAGGGTTCGAAAATTCAAATTCGTTGCAGACAAAAAGGAACACACGTCATATTAAGAAGTAATTTGTTTAGTACATCAGTGCCTCATGGGCGAAATATTACAAAATACTTAATGTAAAAAGACATTGTGCATCCTTTTTGGAGCGATGTAAGTGTTGAGGGTCTCTTCCTCGTGAAGTCGGCGGGTGAGCTCCAGAACCTTCTTCTCACTGGCATGTAAACTGGCTTCAAAAGCATTTTGTTCTTCCTTGAGTTGGATCCAGCTCTTTTGCATTTCTTCCCATGATGTTGGCATGTCAGGATGTAGAATGGTGTATGGAACCTCTCCTTCCATAACAGGCTCTTTGATCAAGGGGAGAATGTGAGGATATGGCATCATAAGCTTCTGGGAGCGGGTTCGTACCCACTTGAGGTAAGGCTCAAGGGGGATGGAATTCTTGTGCCCCAGTGTCTTACTATCTACCTTGTTAGGCATCCTCCAAGCTCTGATAAACCTTTGTCGAAATCCTTGCGCATTGTTGTCGAAGTCAAAAACTATGTCAGGAATCAGCATGTCATGAGGGCCATCCCTCCGAGCATATCCAAATTGTCTCAAAGCCAGACAGGGGTTGTAGGTAATGCCTCCTCTAATTCCAAGTAAAGGAACATTAGGAAATTCTCCGCAACGATCAATGATAGTGACATTTTCTCTGGACCGAGAACACCAATGTATATCAGAATGTGTGAGGGTCATCAATCGTTGTGACCACCTTAAACCCTGCTCGTTCTTCAAAACTGATTGTGGAAGGTGAGAAATAAACCACCTTGCCAGGAGAGGAGTACAGCACATGAGAACACCTCTTTTTCTCATTGTTCGTGTGTAAAATGAGTGGAGGATGTCCCCAAGCAATGTAGGTATGGGATTCCTGGACATAAAAATCTTGACAGCATTCACATCTATAAGTTGATCAGGATTTGGGAACAACACCAACCCATAGACAAGGAGTGCCACAATATCTTCAAAGGCTTGTAGATCGAGAGAATTCCAACATTCTTGTGCCTTCTCAAACAGGAACTTTGCCAAGAATCCTTTGATACCACTTCTGATTTCCCAATGCCCCTTGATGTCAGATGGTTGCAGACGTAATGCTTGAGCAACATCTTCAAGTTTTTGTTCCTTTTCCGTACCGTTGTAGGGTAGTTGACTAAGAATAGGAATTCTCAGAAGTTGAGAAAATTCCTCCAAAGTAGGCACCAATTGATAATTCGGGAATGTAAAGCAGTGGTGTAAGGGGTCAAAGAACTGGAAGAGAACTTTTATCATGTCTTCTTCAATGTTGGTGTTGACCAGGCTGAGGAGTCTACCATGTTTTTCACTGAAGAGAGAGTTCTCGGGAATCCTGGATGTAAGCTCCTTGAGTTGAGGAGGGATCCTTACAAGGTTGACTTGAATTGTTTTCCTGCGGAGAGACTCTATGTCCTACAAAACAAGAACAAAGATGAAGATCCAAACCCTTGAAATGGTTAGTAGATGCATATGATGCTTTATGATGTTATGTACATGGATGCAAACAGTAAGCAAGTGTATATACAGACAGTCATATTCACACAAAGCAAACAAGTCCTTAGGTTTAGGCTTGCATGGGGTTCGTAGGTAAGTACCCTCTTGAAGTTAGTTGGCTCAAAACCTGTCCTATCAATAGTAACCGGGTTCTAAGGAGCTCAATATCATTGGATTGTTTTCTATGTTCATTGTTTTGATTTAGCCACTTAACTGGCGACCAAAATATTCCAAGAAAACAACCCTCAATGAGTGTAGTATCGAGTATCTACCAACTTCGGACTGCACCAAAGTCGGTCATCTCACTACCCCTAAAAAGGCCAAGATGGTCAAGTAAGGTTCTAAGGTCAGTTGATGCTTCACGACACCACGCGGCGGCCCCGTACTCTCCTTGACTGGACTCAAGGGTTACCGGTACTCACCAAAGTTCCACATCAACGTAGCTACTGCTTCAACAATGTTGGTATACCCCGCACAGTTTCCTCACAGTTTGTTGCTACTTCTAAAGGGTATCCCCAGATCCGGGTTAGGATCTATAAAACTCTGATACAAGCCCACAAAATTAAAGCATACAAGGCATACAATTGAAAACATAGTGATCTAATCCTAAGGTACACCTCACTTATTTAATATGTCCCCAGCAAAGTCGCCAGTTCTGTGATCGGTGGAAATAGAACTGACTATTTTTTAATGCTGGTTCGCGTTTACGTTTAGAAAAATGTCGCGGTAAGCAAGAGTCGCCACCGTCTTTTATTTTCTCCAACAAAGAAAGGACAAAAGCACAACAAAATTCCTTTTCGAGATGTTTCTCGGTTCGGGAGGTAGATTATAGAAAGGGAAGGTGTTAGCACCCTTTCTATCTGTGGTTATCCACGGGCTCTTAGGTACTTGCTCACTATGTTTTCAAAAGATTTTGCTTTTCTTGTGTTTGTGGGTTTTGAAAAAAGTTCATTTGAAAACTTCGATTTAACTCTTGTGTCTGTCCTCAAGAGTGTATGAAGTGTTTGTTTGAAAACTTTTGTCAGAAAAGTGTAGGTGCGAAAAGTATTTTTGTTTTGAAAGAGCAAGTACCTAAGAACCTCTACCTACTCAAAAGGAATTAAGCTGTGTAAATATCCTTTAGACAGTACTATCCCAATATTGAGAAGTAGGTAGCACCGTCGTTGGAGTTTTTCGGGTCAATTCGATTATAGGGACATGTGGTCACTAAAGCAATGGTAGGACGCCTTAGCGGTAACCCTAGTGTCTTAGATCGTTTTTTATCGAGGCAACTTTTGATCTTTAGACAGGAGGGCGACCTCTAAAACATCCTATACTCAATGACCACATCGAGGCAACCAAGTGAGGCGTACCCTAGGAGTGGCATGTGAGAGTGTGTCAAGTTTCAATTAAGTTATCTTTGCACATGTTATGGTAAGCTACGGGTTGATTTTAATTTAAAAGAGAAGTCTTGTCATGCATAGCCTAGTTAACATACATCTAGCAGTTAATTGTTGCGGAAAGTAAATCTACGCTATTACAAGGCGTCGGTATTTACATCGCCAAAAACAAACCCTTGAAAAATAAATTGCGGGAAATGAATAAAAGCAATAAAAAGTCCTAATTAAAGCTATTACATCCTCGGAGCAATTACATAATAATGATCAAAAATTAATAAAACAAACATACGCGCGAGAGAAAATTGAATCGGAGAATTTGTAGGGTTTTGACCCTTTTTTGAGAAAGAAAGAAGTTTTTATTATTTTGCATTTAATTAGATTAAACCTAAAACTAATTAATTAATAAAAAGAAATATTTTTGGTTTTTTAATATTTTAAGGAAATAAAAAAAATAAAATGATTAAAAGTTGTCAAGAACCCTAATTCTATGTTGATTTTAAATTATTGCAAAAATGTTAGAATTATCCTAATTAAACTAAATTGGTTAATTATACTTATTTACAAAAATAATAAAAGGGTGAAATTAATTTTAATAAATAATAATAAAAAAAATATTATATTTTTAGTTTTCTGAATTTATTATGAAAAAATTAATTTGGTTAATTAACTAATAATAATAATAATTAATAATAATTAAGTGAAAAATATAAAAGAAGAAAAAAAAATAAAATAACCAAGGGGGTGTTGGCCCAATTAGGAGGCGTGTCTGGAAATTTGTGGCCCAATTGCTGCAAGCCCATTTGACTTTCCTGATCACCCATGCGCATATTGACTAAGGACCATGGTGGTCTCCCACTCATAACCACTGGATCCAAGCTTGGAGATACATGGCGCATTGATATTTGAGGTATATGGTAGACCTCACTTTGGAACCTGCATGTGAACATGTGAAGAAAAAAGAAATAAATGTTTTAGGGGGACCTGGGGTTCGAACCCAGGTCCCAGCATTCATTGGACGCTTGCTCAACCACTCCACCACGCTGCCTTAATCGTTATTAGCATAAGAGACAAATATTATATTGGGAAAAAAATTAATATGCTGTAAAACAAAAATAAACGCGCGCTCTTTTGAACTGGCCAACCATGTATCAACACCTCATCATCTTCTTCGCTTGCCCTGTAAAAATAATATCAGATAGCGGGGGTTTTTAACCCCCACTAACCATTGCAACGAAAAATAGCGAATATAAGCTCAGTATATATAAATATTTCGCGAGGGGTCAGTTGTGTTCGTCTTGGTCTAACAATTTCACTCATATATCTCATGAGTCCTAATTTTTCCTGGTTCAGAAAGCCCCAATTGAAAACTCAAGAACCCTAAAAAATCGTTCATGGCATCTTGTGATTCAGGGAGTTATAGTTCAATTAAATGATACCATTAGCTTCGTATGGTTCCTAGCAACACAAATCAATCACAAGAACATGTTAAATATGCATGAATTACAAAATACGATTTTGAATAAAGAAGGAAAACCGTGACACTGTGTTCTTTGTTTCTTTGAGCTTTAACGCTTGAATTGGATTGCAAAACACTCCTGACACTTCCTGCAGTGTATTAGAATCAACAAAAAACCTTGAATCGCCCTAGAATGCAAAAATCAGTTTTCAATTTTCTTGGAATTTTTTCAATATGCCATGGCTGTTTCTGCAGCTTTCTTCACGTCCCTTTGATCAGGGTTAGCTTGCTTATGTATAAGAGAATGAAATTAGGTCAAAAAATTGGATCCAACCCATGAGTATTGATGATTAAATCTTTGATTGAAAATCAAATATTCTTGATTTATCGTGATTGGAAAATGTTGCCAAATTTGGAGATTTTTGTATCTTTGACTTGTGCACGAATTTTCCAGCATATCTTGACCATATTTGCTTCACAAATTGATTGAAAAATCAAATCTTGCATTTTTCTACAATTTAAATTAATTAAATGAATTAATATTAATTAAAAATCCAATTAATCAATAAAAGTAAGAAAATAAATTCAAATAAGCTTGATGGGTCGTGCATAGGTCATGAGTGAAGTTTCAAGAAGAGATTTGAGGCCCATTAGCAAAAAGAAGGTGTTTTGAGCAAAGTTGACTTTTGCAAATTCATGAAAATTTCCCAACTTCTCCAATGCACATCTTGCTCAATTTTGATCATATGACCATGTTCTTAGACATTTTGGAAAGCTCTTGAAGTCCTCTAACCAATTCCTTTGGTCCCATGTCATTTGGATTTACCAATCTCAAGTTATGGTCTTTGACTCAAAGTGTACTTTTGTTGACTTTTGAATTTGACCTATAATGTAGAAATTGATAACATTTTCTGAGAGCATTTCTTGAACTTGGAGTGTGAAGATGGATTGTAGGAAATTGCATCCCCTTCAAAATGAGCATTGGATGGAATTTTTCTGACAAACCATGAAAACGTTATGCCCTGGTCAAGTTACAGTTGAATTTTCTACTGTCCAAAAATAATAACTTTTTGCATCTTGATGATTTTTGAGCCATTGTTGTGGAATCATGATCAATAATTGATCAAATGATGATTGTGGACTCAAAATAACATGTTGACCAAAATTTTTGACTTTTGACTGTGAAATGACCATTTTGCCCTTGTAGTTGACTGTGGGTCAAATGAGGCTTTTGACTGTGCAAATTGGCACTGTGAGTCTTGAAACTTGGCATGTAGGTGCTTGAGAATGTATATAGGCCTATGAGACTTGATTGAACCATTGAAAACCCAAAATTCCTTGAAAGAACCAAAACCCTAATTTCAGTTGTCTTAGGAGGTGGTTTGACTGTACAACCCTTGAGCTAATTTGAGTAATTTGAAGATTATTCTTGTCAAATAATGAGGAATATGGGAGGGAAAATTTTGGGGTACAACAATAGGTAAGTACCCTCTTGAATTTTTAATTGGCCCAACTTGTCCTAAAAGAAGTAATCGAGTTCTAGGAGCCTCAATATCACTGATCTTTCTCTCAGGCATTGTTTCAGCACAAGCATCTAAATTGCGACTGAAATATCCTAAAATTCCAATCTCAATGAGTGTAGAATCGAGTATCAACCAACTTCATTCTGCACCAAAGCCAGATATCTCACTACTTTCTAATGGCTAAGTTGTGTCAACTAGGGTTCTAAGGTCAGTTAGTGCTTATGACACCACGCGGTAGCCCAGTATTCTCCTTGACTTACTCAAGGGACACTAGCATAAACCAATGTGTCACACTAACATAGCCATCGTTTCAACCATATCATTCTATGCCATACAGTTTTCACGAAATATTGCTATTTACCTAAAATGGCCCCATATCCGGGTATAGGATCTATAAAAAACCCAAGCATATCCCGAAATGTAAAGCAAACAAGGTAATCAAATAAAGTAATAAAGGTGATCTAGCTCTTAAGGTAACCCCACTTTTAGTATTTTTCCCAGCAGAGTCGCCAGTTTTGTAATACGGTAGGAGAACTGACTTTTGGTTTTGCGTTTTATCGCAATGTTGCAGATAACAAGAGTCACCATCGACTTTTCTTTTATCCAATAAAGGAAAGGGTGAAAAGAACAAGAAAGACATTTTTAGAATTTTCTTGAGTTTGGGGGGTAGGAAGGTGTGAGCACCCTTTTCATCTATAGTTATCTACAGGCTCTTAATTGCTATCTTGCTTTGAAATAATGCTTTGTCTGAAAATATTTTGAAAATGCCTAAGTGCGGAAATTTTGTAATGATTCTCGTATCGTTGAGAATGTATACGAAAATGTTTGTTTTGAAAGTATTTGTGAAAGAAAGTATTTTGGAAAATGCCAACGTAAGATAATTTTCTTTATAATAACCCTTGTATCAGTCCTCAAGAGTGTTTATAAAGCTTTTTGAAAGAAGTTTGTTTTTGAAAGTGTGAAGTGTGGAGATTGTTTTAGTTTGTGAGCAAGCGATTATGAGCGATCTACCTACTCAAAAAATCATTATTCTTTTCCTCCTCCTTTAGATAGTGCTATCCTACCATTAGTTATTAGGAAGCTATATCATTGGATGTTAGGGACAAGCCTGGGTCATCGTACAGTCATAGAAGACAACTTATAAGATGATTTAACAATTGTCGTAAGGGACTAAGATAGTTTAGCGGAGGCAACATCGAAGGGTCATCGAGGGACTAGGATCTTTTAACTGAGGGTCTTTGCTAAAGCATCTCACGTTCGAGGGACATGACTGTTTTTATCCCAGGCAACGAGTGAGGGTAACCCTAGAGGTGCATGTGTGCAATGTGTTTTGATTTCAATTATTTTGTCTTGAAATTAGGGTTTTTAATGGTTGTTCTTTATCTTTCCATACAAGCCCTAATCACTAACAGTAATAAGGAAAACAGTAAATTGCAGAAATTAAAGGTCTTACGCTATTACAACGTTTCGGGGTAGGGGGACAAGTTTACAAATGGGGATGAAATGTAAATGAGTCCTAATTAAAGCTATTACAAACTTTGAGCATTTACAATATTGGAAAATATTAATGCGAAAGTAAAATGCGCGAAGATGGTGAAAAGGGGAAAGATGTAAAATCCCTAAAAATCTAAGTATTTTAAGAAAATATTTTGTTGTTTCTTTGTTTAGAAAATATTTGAAATGTGAAATAAAAAGTTAGGCATAATTCTAATTTTATTTAAAATTTAATCATTTAAAAATAAAACAAAATGTCATTAAATTATTTTATCAAAAATTAAATTAATTAATTAAAGTCTAAAGAATTCTAAATATTTAGAAAATATTTTTGGTGTTTTATTTAAAAAATATATTTGAAGTATAAAACTTAATTAATTAAATAAAATCAAAGTCATTAAATTAAATTAATTTTATTTGTCAAAAATTAAATTAAATAATTAAAAAAACCTAAATCTTATTTTTTATCATTTTATGATTTTTTTTATTTGAATGAAAATGATTTAGAAAATAAAAAAATTTAATTAAAATATAAAAAGAAATAAAATGTTTGGCCTGTGTTTGTAAAAGAAAATGGGGGTATAAAAAGAAAAAATGTTTTAGGCCCGACAACAAGTTTTTTTATTTGAAACAGAAAATGAATAAAAAAGGTAATTTAGAATGCGCATGGCGCTGTAAAAGAAAAATGGGGGGTGAGAAACAAAAAATTCCAGGCCCAATAATAAGGAAGTCCAGCGCCTGTTTATGATCCAGTGTGGTCAGACTTTGATGGTTCATGGTGGAAAGGCGCGCTTGATGCATCCAGATCAGGCTTGATAAGATCTAATGGTGTTGATGAAGGAGTATATCATGCGCGCTTTAGACTTGCTTGCACCTGATCAACAAAGAAAATGTTGAAAAATAAAATGCCAGAGGCAGGAATCGAACCCCTGTCCTGGCACACTAACACCCTACACACACACGCTTGCCACTGGGGTGGCTGTTTCATCCGGTTTTGAAACTGCCACCAATAAATATATTATAAACTCAATTTTTAAATTTGAAATTCCCACTTCTTCTTCCTCGCGCCAGTCCAAAACAATAACATTCTTGGTTCTATAAAAGCTTCATTTCTCAATCATTTTAAAAATTTTGAACATCAAACTTGTTTGAAATTTAACCACGAATCCAACCATATAACTTTCAAAAGCTATAGATCAATGGTTAGGATGGATTTTGTTTGGTACCAAACTGAAACCCTAAAACTTCATAAGCTTCAATTCCAAAATTCTCATCACATAGTTAATTAAAATGTGATTTAAGGACATGGTTAGCTTCATAGATATGATATCTACATTTTATCTTTAGAATGTATGCACAAAGGATGCTTAAATAAGGAGTTCAAAGTTTGAAAAATGTACCTCTTGAAGTGCAAACTTAGAACGCGTATGGGGGCTTCCAGGTGCAAGGTGATGATTGATTAAGCTTCCTTGGACCTCCTTGAAACTATTTCAATCCTCACTTTGTGCTTAAAGTTGCTGAATCACTCCAACCAAGTCAAGTTACAATGATGGAAAGTGAAAATGGTGGATGATAAAGATGTTGTTATAGTGAGAAAATGGGGGTATGGATGAGTTATATATGATGTATATGAAGTGTTTGGATGATTGGTTTGGACAAAATTTGTAAGGTTTGAGAGATTCGAAGATTTGAATTTCAAAGCTTAAAAATGGAGGTTTTGTGTGCAATTCTGACTTGGGAGAGTTTGAGAGGATTAGAGGGCTTGGGAACTCGTGCCTTGGATTTCAAATTTCCTCTCTACTTATAGGCAAGAGGTTTTGAAGACTCAAGTAACCAGAATTGAAAGATAACAAGTCATGGTTTTGAAGCTTGGTTTTGAAGTAACTTGCAAAGTCATGGTTCCAAGGAAATGTAGGGTGGTTGATAGGTTGTAGATGGTTGCTTCTTGGTGTTGAGATGTTTTGAAGTCAGAAGCAATAATGTATGGGCTCAGGGAGAGTTGACATTGTGTATAAAGTCACTTTATCAAAATGGCATTGTGACCTTTCTCCCTTAAATGGAAAGTAAGCTTGGAAAAAGCTTTAATCACTTGGATCATAGATCAAAAGCTTATGTAATCTTCTAAGTATAGCAAGATTAGGAGGTTAAAGACCTATAAAGTGAGATTATGCAGCATAGCTTGAAGATTTGTTCATGAGTTCATCACAAAGATGACCTATAACTCAAGAATGGAAGGCCAACTTTATGCCTTTGATTCTCCTTGCTCAGGCATGATCTTTTTATGATATTAGATATCTTGGAAGTCTTGAAACATTGTCTACAACTTTCATGTTGTGAGTTTTGGATAAATCAAATGGGAACTTGGTAGAAATTGGTCAAGAAGTTTGGATGAAAAACTGACTAAAGCTTGTTGAAATTTTTTCTAAGTGTTGGATAAAAATAATCAGAACTTCATGGGCCTATATCTCTTAATCCAAGAAATTTTTGAGGTTCATACCACATTGAAAAAGTTGTAGAATTCATAAATCCCTACAAATTTCATGTTGAAAGTTTTTTTTAATCAACTTTGATCTTAGTGAAATGGCTATGAAGTTAGGACTTTTGTTAAGAACAAAAACACTTAGAATTTTTCTATGTGCTAGAAAATTTTCCAAATTTGACTTTTGTTGACTTTTTGATCTCTTGATGATCAAGTTTGATATTTTTTAATATCTTGATGATTCTTGACTTTTGAATTCCAATGTTGACCAAAAAGTTAAAGTTTGACTTTTGTGTGACTGTTGACTTTTTATCAATTGATTCAAATATTCAACTATCAATCACTTTCATCTTTCGAAATGTTTTGAGACATGTAATTAGGTCAAGATTTTGTATTTGATTACTTGAGATCATGCTTCAAGCCATTAGTTCATGCACTAGGCCAACAATCAATGATTAGTCATCTTCAGTCAAAACCCTAATTTTGAATATTTTTTACCTTTGATGATTTAAGGGCTTTCCTTGAGGAATCATGGTCAAACCTTGATCAAGTGATGAATATCACCTCAAAATGTTGATGTTGACTAAAAATCTTGAAGTTTGACTGTATGTTGACCATTGTTGACTTTTTACCCAATATAGTTGATTTTCAGTCATCTGAGCAATATATTGAGCAAACTTATGATGCAAGACTTGAAACTTGACATAATCATTATTGAGGACCTATGATGAACCATGAGAGTCATTTGAGACCTTTGCAAACGAATCTTCCTTGTGACGCACAAAACCCTACTTGAGTACCCTTGCTTAGAAGGAGGTTTGACCAATCAACTCCTAAGTAGCCTTGAGTATTTGAGAATCTTAGAAGAATGTCTTAGAAAATGGGACGGAAAATTTTAGGGTACAACAACCCCATATGTAGGTGATGTTGCACCGAACTTGGTTAACAACTCTATGTGTTATTTATCTTTCTACAGTTTATGTTTCAGTATTTGTTATAACTTGATGAATTTGTTCAAGATGTCAAATCAGATGTTGTAACATTTTTCTTGACATTGTTCTGATGTTGAAAAATCAGTGTTACCATGTATTGCCTGTACCAGAAGAATTTCATTCATTTACTAATTTTGGTGGGTGAAGAGATTCCAATGAGCATGTTCCTCCAACAACATACAGATGGAAATCATTAGATATCGTGATTCCTTGAATGAAATCTCCTATTTGGCACCTTCATAAATACGACCCTAAGGTGGTACATGGGTCTTCCTGAGCTCTCCCCGCCAACTATCTGAACTTGGTAAAGAAACTAGTCCACCAATTTGTAAAAAGCAGGCACAGAAAGATGGTATCCACCAGGCTTTTCAATATTCTTCAAGGCCCCTCTATAAATTAAAAGGGGTACCTTTCCCACTTTAATTAGGGGTGATCAAGATCATTCACCCTAATCAAAAAATGTTTGGAGGTCTATTTCAAAATGGGCTTAGGGCGGGAATTTTTAATGAATCCCTCACCCAAAGACTTACGGCTTCCTGGGATAAGGTGGTGAGATGTGTATAAAATTATATAAAGGGTGAGTGTAGCGGTAGAAATATTTAAGACTAAGACATTGAATTGACTAGATTTGTACAGATCAAAATAAAAATCGTCATCGCGCTTTATTGTTTCCAATGGAATGGGAAAAGAGCGAATAACCCTAAAAGAGTGGGAAAGATTCTAGGTAAGGGTGTTGGTTATGCAAAGGGATGGTATTAGCACCCTAAACATCTACGGTACTCCGCAGGACCCTCTTTGTAAAATTTGTATATTTTGTCAATAAAATGTTGTATAAAAATAGATGGTGGAGGTGAGAAAAGAAATATATATATTTTATTATTTTTGCACCCGTCGCGGTTGCGAACCTTTAGTGCCTACGTACCACCTTCCATGCAATAGGGGATCAGGGTACTCGTAGTTCACCTTTAAAAATTTAAAATGCAAGTGGGTTGGTTAATTTTATGAGATAAGACATCATCATCATTGTCCGTGTGGAAAACATACTTACTACCCACAATCATGAGAAAGGAGAATTTGCATCATCTCAAAGTGAAGGATATGGTTTGGATTTCAAAATCAACAATGCCTCACTCAACACCCAAGTGGAAAATATCTCTCTTTACTACATATTGTAGAAGTATAGTTGTTTGCATCACTACAAGGATTGACAAGAGTATAATCTTTTGAGAAAAGTTTTAAAGGTAAAATGCCAAAGTGGCAAAATGGTTTAAATGAGATTGATTGACTTTTAGTCTTCTCACAAAAATGTCAAGGTATTATTAAGTTGATTGAAGTTTATTTATGAAAATGTTTTGAAAATGCATGGACCTAAGTCCAAGTTTATTATGTAAATGGTTCAAGTTTAGAAACAAGAAGAGTTTTCAAAAGGAGGGAGAAGCTTTTTGAAATTAAAGAAGATGAGAGGAGATGAATGGAAAATCCTAAAGCATAAGGTAAAAGCTTGGGAAAAGAACCATCTAACCAATAAGAAGCCAACACTTGACATTATGAGTCAAGATAGAATTCTCATTCTTTGGATTGAAACCAAGCAAGGATACTAAACCTCTTGAGAAAACCAAGCTTTAATTGCATTAAGTCTTCACAAAAATTGAACAGAGTAACGACTGTATACAGATGAATTCCAGATTACATACAAAGTATGTTATCACAATAACCTGCACACAAAACAAATAAACAACCTAATGTCTTGAGGTAAACCTCAAGAACTCCAGATAAAATATCGATTAAGTTCACAAGGTCTCCAACATAGGCCAAGGTCTATAATCCTAAGTCCAAGAAGTCCAATACTCCATAATGCCAATGATAGTAACCAAATAGTCCAAGTAACATTAAATTTTTTTATGGTTCATGTTGATTATTAAGTATCTTCAAAAGGAAAATAAAAGCTCAAGTGAGCAAAAATAAAAATGGCATAAAAGTAAATGCTCAAGTGAGCAAAGATGAAAATAGCATGAAATGTAAATGCTAAAGTAAATGGGGCATAAAGTAAAATCATAAAAATAAAAGCATAAAATAAGGTCAATTGTTAGAAGTTAATGGTTAGTTGGATGAACATCTTGAAACTTGCATTTGGAACTCATTAGAGGATTGGTAGAACCAAAGCCTATTAACAAAAAGTTGCATTTGATTTTTGTTAAGTATATCATCCATTTAAGAATCCTCAAGGCAAAATTTAATGATCAATGATATTTAAGTGATCCGCGTTGACCAAAATTGATGAAAATCCATTGGAGGATTGGTAGAACCAAAGCCTCCTAACAATGAATCTCAAGGTTATTGGATCAAAGAGTTAAAATTAAGATACTTGGGTTTGCAAACATAGGTTTGGGCCACGAATGATCATTTTATCAAATCTAGACAAAATTTAGCGCTATGTTAAGCAATCTTAAGTGGACTTATGTAGAAGTCGCACCTATTTTGAGGCCGGTCAATAGCAATCTATGTACTTCATGTTTGGATAAATGATATAGAGATCATCATCCCTTAACTTGTAGTACAATATAAGAAAGAAAGGGATAAGATGGAGAGGGAGGGGAATGATAAGCTAATTTGGATCACTACCTTAAATTTCTTTCATCTTTAAATTCAATCACTCATCTCGATGGATTAAAGTACTAAACATATCATTAATCCAAAGCACCAAAAATGAATTAAATAATTCACTCTTAGGTATATTTGAATTAATGAACATTTATCCAACTTCATATACACTCAAAGTCCAATGAATTTAAAGAGAAATTGGACATTTAAAATTGCAACCCAAATCAACAATCAAAAGGAGTGAGTAGAAAAAGAGAGATGGATCAAAATAGCCCCAAGACAAGACAGAAAATACATTTTTGTTCTGTTACAATTGGTTGCACTCTGGAAGCAATTGATTGCATCAGTGTTTTTTTCAAAAAAAAAAAAGAAGTAAATTTGTTCTGTGACAATCGATTGCACTCTGAGAGCAATCGATTGCACCCTGTGAAAAACAGCAAATCAGCATTTCAAAAGGCTAAATTATTGTTTAAACTTTCCATCAAACACCTTATGATCATGAATTTAATTGAGCACGAAAATTCTATCAAATTATGAGAAAATAGAACCAATGGAATCACAAAAAAAATGCTCAATGAATCAAACCCAAAGATCAACAAGATATCACATTGCGAAAGATGAAAAATCCAACTTACCAAAGGTAGATCTAGAGAATTATCAAAACAACTTCAAGAATTTGCTTCAATTCAGCCCCAAGAATCAATTTCCCAAGCTTGGATGTAGAGAATTGATAAAGAAGAAGTGTTTGGATGAAGGTTTAGCTCAAATATTAGTAAGTTTCAATGCAAAGCTTACTAACTTTTTTTTGAAAATGGAGCTTTGAGTGAATTTGGTAGATGGAGGGAATTGAGAGATTTTTTTAGCAAAGTAAATTTGGCTATCAAAAGCTTGAGATTTGAATGAAATGAGGGTTCTATTTATAGAGTTTAGGCTTGGGATTAGTGGTGGTTTGGAGTTTGGTTTGAGAAATGAAATTAGGCTTGGTAATTAATTCTTGGAGCCAAAATTTGAATTAAGGATATATCTTTCAAAAATGAAGAAAAATTGGAGCCAAAATTTGAATTAATGATATATCTTTCAAAAATGAAGAAAAATTGGAGCCAAAATTTGAATTAATGATATATCTTTCAAAAAATGAAGAAAAATTGGAGCCAAAAGAATGACAAGTTTGAAATTGCTGATTTTTTTCAAAATTTCACTCTGCAATTGATTGCATCAGTGTTTTTTTCAAATATTGCGTAAAATGCACTTTGTGCAATCGATTGCACTCCAAGAGCAATCGATTGTACAGTGAAAAAATGAAAAAAATTAATTATTTTTCTTTGCAAATAGAGATTTTAGGGAAATAATACCGAAAAACCTTATTTGTCAGATGCTTTGACTCGATACCTACAACAACACATATACAAAATACACAATTAAGGTGCTTGGAGATCCTTCAAGAGAAAACTTAAAGATAGGAGATATAAAAAGAGGATGAACCAAACCTAATGTGATATTGTTATGATCGAGTTGATATGATATGATAGGGAAATCTTAGGGGCAAAAATTGGGGTACAACAATGAGGAAATAAATTTTGAAAAGAAGGACAGAGATGTCAGAGAGTGTATCTCTAGTAGTCCTAACAGCTCACAATAATCACGAAAGAATCACTACACCTCGCCCATTAAAGACAAGAAAATGTTTAAGCGTAGCAGAAAATATTTAGAGATCTTTGCACCCATTAACGGTCTTCGTGAGCAGATATGGATATAATTCGTCCACATGCACCAAATTCCACAACCATCAGCTCTAGAGTAAGATATTTTAGGGCATGTGCCTTACAGGTGGTGCTAGTTCCACAAAGTCAAAGAGCATCATATTCAGGAATGACATCAACTCAAAAAGGATATAGAGCACCTAATCCAAGAAAGTCACCTAAAGAAATATGTCAATGACGACTCTGCACTAAGTCCATATGGATCTAGCTCATAAAGGGAGTGTTTCTGGGAGTCACGTGTCTAAAAATAACAAGGAACCAAGCAAAGGGAGAAGGACACAATCGTACCCACATGATTAATACCATTACAGGAGTATTTGTCAGGGGAGGAGAGGCTAGTTTCGCCCATAGAAGATACAGTCGCCAAACCTAACCATCGAAGGCTCGCCCCCAGCTCTGATTTAGGCGAGCTAAAACCCCCAAAATATGAGATCACCTTTTCTGAGATAGATGCTATAGGAATCTACCCGTATGATGATGACCCCATGGTCATAATCATAAGGTGTGACGATTGAGAAATCATAAGGGTGTTAATTGATTAAAGAAGCTCTAGAAACATCCTCAATTGGGACACTTTTGAAAGGCTTTTCCTAGACCTGGAAGGCCTCAAATATTTTAAAGGATCATTGATGGGATTCTCAAGAAAGCAAGTGCAGATGAAGAGTTACATTACACTAAAGACCATGTTTTTCATAGAGGAAAGCGCAGGGAAGATCAAGGTAAGATACTTTGTTATAGATACACCTTTCTCAAATAACATGATTATAGGGTGACATATTTTCAACCAGTTGGGATCCAATATGCCTACATTATATATATGCATGAAATACCCACTTCCAAATGTGTGAGTTAAGGTTATCCATAAGGGCCAAGAAATCACTAGGAAGTGTTACATAGAGAGTTTAAAGATGGAGAAAACTAGAGTTATGAGAGTGAATGTTATAGGCATAAAGTTGAGAGACAGGCCAAGAGAAGTAACTCCTGAGGATGAAGGCTTGACTACTACACTCTAGGAAAGCACAAGGCCATATTAAAAGATATTTGTTAAAGATTTTAATTGTTTAGGTGTTAAGATATGTTTAGCTTAGTTTCATTTATTTGTTTGGTTTATTTAGGCGAGTTGTGATCTCTATGGCTTATGTGGTTAGACTTGTGACATTATTTGTTTTGTGGGGATAACTTTTTTTACCTTTGTTATCAATGAGGCGCATGGGTTTTTAATGAGGTCCATCACATTACTATGAGAATTATTGTTGCTATATTTGCAGGAAACTGAAGAGTGGAAGAAATATTAGCGAAGATGACCTTAGAGGCGACTATATATGTTTTCCTTACAAAGGAATCATTATCTCCCTTTAAGCGATGTTAGATCCTCATGAAGGAATTCTTGTCTCTATTGAGGCAATCACACATGTTGGATCCTCACGTATGAATCTTTGTCTCCCCTAGGAAAACATTGCCATCCTTATGCAATAATCCTTTTTCTTCAAGATCACAACAAGGCCAAAATCTATTCGTAGAATATTTAAGACAAGTAAACCAAAAAGAAAATAATAATAATAATAGGGATGTGATCAAATCTCTATGTATTGAAATAGAAATGAATCCCTCAAGGGCGATATTCATCATTACATTAAAAGCCCATATGGCATAGTCGAATAAGCCACTAAGGGAATAATTACAAAATTAAGCCACATAGGGCCAAAAGGAAATAGAAAAACCTCCATTTCATTGGTCTCCTTCAGGGGCCTGGCTTTCCTCAAAATCATCCACTAGGAAAGTCACCTTCTCCAACATCTTGTCACCCTCGGGCTCGATTTGGACATCCTCATCATAGGAAGGGAGTGGCTTATTAGAGAAATTATCCTTGTCTTCATCCATCAGTTGGATGTCACAACATTTATAAGAGTTTCATAGAGTCTGTATCCATCCCAGGATGGAGAAAGTCAACTTGATTTTTTGTCTCTTCGAAGAAGATATCAGAGGTGACCATTAACTTATCCTTGAGCTCAGACACCTCCTTCACCAAATTCTGCTTTGAACTGAGGGTATCTTCAAGGTATTCTTTCAAATTTTTCTCAAAGAGGGCGAAATCATGAGCCTTTGATTATGCTTATTTGAGCTTGGTCACCAAGGCCTCCTTCTCTTTCGACAGGGTCTCCATTATTGTTTAGCCTTTAGTGAGATCCCATGGGAGTTAATGAGCTTTGACCTTATCACGATCTTAATTTGAGCGTGCTTATCCCCATCAACATGCTCCACTAACAATAACCTCAACAAGTGGTTCTCCTTGAGATTTGACAACTTGAGGGATGCCTTGCTACCGATAGCCTTGTAATTTCCAAGTAAGTCTTCAAGTAAGGGAAGGAGGACTCACATAAATTTTATACCATTAAAATAGGGATAATTCTACATATAGGACTAAGGAGGTGGATAATTTATTATGGATGATAGATGCTCACTATGCATATCAGGTTCATAGATTTAGATCTCTTTGGCCTTTTGAGTGTGGGAGGATCCCAATTCCTATTTTTGGGTTTTATAGGCATAAGGTTCAGAAGGTGCATCATTCTCATACTACCTCTTGGTCTTCTAGTGTTTAAGTCGACCGAGAGACTCCAAGAGTTGATACTCCCAGAGTGCTTAGCCTTTCGCTTTTCCAAGCTGTGATACGGTGGGAAGAACTGACTGTTTTTTGAATGCTGGTTTGCATTTTGCGTTTTTTGTTTGCAAAATGTCGCGGTAAGCAAGAGTCGCCACTGACTTTTATTTTATCCAACAAGGAAAGGAAAAAAAAGCACAGAAAAATTCCTTTTTCGAGATATTTCTCGGGTTCGGGGGGTAGATTATAGAAAGGGAAGGTGTTAGCACCCTTTCTATCTGTGGTTATCCACGGGCTCTTAGGTACTTGCTCATATTGTTTTCAAAATATTGCTTTCTTTGGCTTGTGGGTTTGAAAAAAGTTTTTGTTTGAAAACTTCGATTTAACTCTTGCTTCTATCCTCAAGAGCGTATGAAGTGTTTTTTTTTGAAAACTTTGTTCGAAAAGTGTAAGTGTGAAAAGGTTTTGTTTTTTGAAAGAGCAAGTATCTAAGAACCATCTACCTACTCGAAAAAGGAATCGTTCTATGCTAATTTCCTTTAGACAATTCTAACCCACTATTGATGAGTAGGTAGCACCGTCGTTGGAGTTTAAAGGTCAATTCGAATTTGGGGACTTACGGTCACTAAAGCAATGTTAGGACGCCTTAGCGGTAACCCTAATGTCTTAGATCATTTGTTTGAGGCAACAATATCCGAGGCAACCATTTCAAGGCGACTATGATCTTTTAGACAAGAGGGCGACCTCTAAAACAACCTATACTCAATGACCGTGTACGAAGGAAACCAAGTGGGGTGTACCCTAAGAGTGCGCATGTGCGAGTGTGTCGTTTTTCAGTTATTTTTATCTTTGTACATGTTAAGGGTGATCTAGGTTGATTTTAGGTTAAAACATTCAGTCTTGTCATGCATCCCTATTATCAAACATCTAACAGTTATAACTTGCGGAAATAAAATGTGGAATTTAAATTACAAGGTGTCGGGTATTTACATCGCCAAAGTGATTGCCAATGCACGCTTGCCACTACATTGCTTTGTTTTGTTTGTTAGTGATATACGAAGAAAATATAATATAATGAAAACCACACATATGCCAGCAAAGAAAAAACAGGCGCGCTTGGTTTGAATGGGGCAATGGGTGGACGCCACGTATTGTCTTCAACCTTCATCCGTGGCTAAAACCCTGTAAAACCTATAGCTATGGACACAGGCCGTCACTATAAGTCGTGCATATTCCAAAATCCGTTGTAGGCCATAAAAATGAATTCTAAGGGCATGGTTGTGCTCGTCTCATCATCCCGGTCACAACCATACCCTTCTTGATGGCCAATTATTCCTGAAACAAAAACACCCAAAAATATCCAAGAAACCCTAGCTATGGCATTTTGCAATACAGGTCATGTAAACGAAATTAAATAATGCCAAAAGCTTGGAAATGTTGTAAGGATTATAAATATGCCAATAATTTGTTCAAATGATGCAAGAATGAAGATTTACAATTTCATGAACAGAGCGGGTTATCGTGATACTTACAACGCCTTAGGAAGCTGGAAAATGCATGATTCTGATTGGTTTTGCTTGAGTGAATGTCCAAGAAGCATTTGGGACAGGTCTCAGCCCTTGAAAAGGCCTCTAGCTATGGTTTTGATCTCAAGCTTTTTGATGAAATTTTCAACTTTCGTTCTGCCTATGCCTGCGCTTTCCAACCCTTGTTTCGATCTGTTTTACTTGCTTATGTACTATGAAGTGTATTAGGGTAAGAATTATGGCTTGAATCTTCCCATATCAATGCCTTGGGATTTGATTTAATCTCCTCTTTACAACTTGCCAAATTTGCCCAAATCTCAATCTTTTTCACATGAATTGGTGAGATTCGAGTTTGATGATGATAATGATGAGAATCAAATCCTGAAATAGCAAAAAAAAAATCTCATGTTATCAAGGTTTTAGATTTTATATGATTTAATTTTGATTTAAAATGAATAAATTCAATAAAAATCAAATTAAATAATAAAAATAAAATATGGGCTCATGGCTGAATATAGGACACGTGGACATTGATGCAAACTCAAATCAAGTGGAAAAGAATGGGCCCATTTGACAAAATTTGAAGTTTTGGGGATAGTTGACTTTTGGCAATTTTGCAAAAATGTCCAACTTCAACAATGCTTAACTTCTTCAATTTTGAACTTTTGGAAGTGTTCTTGGACTTTTTAGAACGCTTGAGATGTCCTATAACCAACCATTTTTGTCTCATCTCATTTTGATATTCCATGATCAAGTTATAAGCTTTGGCAAAAAAGGTGTTTTTGTTGACTTTCAAAAATGACCTATAATGTCCAAATTTGTAACTTCTTGTGAGTGCATTTTTTGATCTTGGGGTATGAAGATGGATCATAGGTAATTGCATCCTCTTCAAAATGAGATTTGGATGGGTCATTTCTCATAAAGTATGAGAAAGTTATGCTTGGTCAAAGTTGAGTTGACTTTTCCTATAAAACCCTAATTTAGCAACTTTTGAGTCTTGATGAATTTTGAGCAATCCTTGATGAATCATGATCAACCCTTGATCAAATGATGAAATATCCTTCAAAATTATAATGTTGACAAAAAATCTTGAAGTTTGACTGTATTTGGGTCACAGTTGACTTTTGCCCTAACATAGTCGATTTTTGGACCTTTGAGCAATTGACTGAGCAAACTTCCTCTGCAAGGCATGAAACTTGACATGGATGATCTTGAGAACATATTAGGACAATGGTGATAACTTGAGGTCATTTGGACTCAAGGATCTTGATGCAACACAAAACCCTAATTTGGGATTGACTGCCTTAGGAGATAGTTTGTCTGACCAACTCTTGAGCAACCTTGAGCAACTTGGAGATCTTTCTTGCAATGTTTTGAGAAATATGGGAGGACAAATTTTGGGGTACAACATCTGCCCCTATTCAATCTTCTTAAACCTGAGGATGTAGATTGGCTTTCGTGCCTTTCGTGATCCGGAGGTGGAAGATGATTGAACACTAGAGTGCCCAGAAATTTGCACTCGCATGAAGTGGTATCAGCTTTGTGATGTCGGGAATGGGCTTATAGATTCCATTTGGAGACTGCTGGCGGGAGGATGGGCTTAAATATGCCATCTGCAGGAGTGTCGATCGCATAAGAGATTCCTTAGCGAGAACTTGCATACCTGTTGTTGTGGAAGATTCCGCTGGGGAAGCCTGATCTTTGTTGAGATTTAGGAACTTGCCTGTACTTAAGCTGAGAGAACATCTCTGCCGAGTTTTAAGAACTTGAACGTAATTCAACTGGGGGAAATCTATCGAGATTTAAAACCTTATCTGTAATTCAACCGATACTAATTCAGTTGAGATTTAAGAACCGGTCAGTACTTCGACTGAGGAGGATTGCCGAGATTTAGAACCTTATCTGTAATTCAACCGAGACTAATTCAGCTGAGATTTAAGAATCGGTCAGTACTTCGACTGGGTGAAACATCTTCATCGAGATCTAGGAACTTTCTGTACTTCAACGGAGGATAATTCTGTTGAGATTTAAGAACTCGTCCACACTTCGACGGAGGAAAATTGTCGAGATTTAGAACCTTATCTGTAATTCAACCGAGACTAATTCAATTGAGATTTAAGAACCGTTCGGTACTTAGACTGAGGGAAACATCTTCATCGAGATCTAGGAACTGTCTATACTTCAACGGAGGATAATTCTATTGAGACTTAAGAACTCGTCCACACTTCGACGGAGGAAAATTGTCGAGATTTAGAACCTTATCTGTAATTCAACCGAGACTAATTCAGTTGAGATTTAAGAACCGGTCAGTACTTCGACTGAGGGAAACATCTTCATCGAGATCTAGGAACTGTCTGTACTTCAATGGAGGATAATTCTGTTGAGATTTAAGAACTCGTCCACACTTCGACGGAGGAACATTGTCGAGATTTGGAACCTTATTTGTAATTCAACCGAGACTAATTCAGTTGAGATTTAAGAACCGGTCAGTACTTTGACTGAGGGAAACATCTTCATCGAGATCTAGGAACTGTCTGTACTTCAACGGAGAATAATTCTGTTGAGATTTAAGAACTCGTCCACACTTCGAAGGAGGAAAATTGTCGAGATTTAGAACCTTATCTATAATTCAACCGAGACTAATTCAGTTGAGATTTAAGAACCGGTCAATACTTCGACTGAGGGAAACATCTTCATCGAGATCTAGGAACTGTCTGTACTTCAACGGAGGATAATTCTGTTGAGATTTAAGAACTCGTCCACACTTCAACGGAGGAAAATTCTCGAGATTTAGAACCTTATCTGTAATTCAACCGAGACTAATTCAGTTGAGATTTAAGAACCGGTCAATAGTTCGACATAGCTGAGAACTTAACTGCATCCTTCCTGAAAGGTAAAGGTCAGTCGTATGGAATGCATGATATATATCAAGCAATGATGTTCTCAAAATAAATGGGATTGTGTTGTATGATGCATATATGCATGTATCATTATGTATGGAAATGTAATGTTTTTAGCTGGGGAAAATAAATCCCGGATATCTGCTGGAGAAAAGAGTTGAATTCTTTGTTTTTGTTGGGGGATGGCGAATGAAGACGATTGTGAGAATAAACCTGCAGGAGAGGATAACTCCGTTGGGGAATAAACTGATGAGGAGATTACTCTGTGGAGAAGAGATGTTCTGCTGAGGATTCCTGCTGATAAATTCTGCTGGGGATGAATTACCGTTGTTGGTGATACTGAATCCTGTTGGGGATTGACTTCTCATTTGTGAAAGGAAAGAACTTCGTTGGGGATAATCTTTCAGTTGCGACTTCACTGGGGATAACCTTTTAGACTCTAATGGGGATAATCCTTTGAGTTTGTTGGGGACAATCTTCCAAAGTCTATTGGGGATGATTCTCCAAACTCCACTAGGGAAGCTTCTTCAGACTGCGCTGGGAAAAATTTCAAACTCCACTGGGGATATCTTGTATTCTGCCGGGGAATATTCTTATACTCCGTTGGGGAATATTAAGACTGTCGGGGATATTAAACCTTTTCAGTGTTGATGGTAGATAAACTCTGCTTGGGGGAGAATATCACTAATTCATTCACAGTTGCAAGTCTCAGCTAGGGGGAGCTATCAATAATGTCTTCTCTTACTCTGCGGGGAGTGAATGTACCTTGGTCATATTCTTCAACTGAATCTACCTTGTACCTGGTGGACAGAGCAACTGTACAGTTTGGACAATTCTTATTTGCCCTTGTTTCTGATATTACGAGTAATTCGTCTTTTGTTTCGCATGTAAACATTTATGAGCAACAATTAATGTCAAATGCATATATCAAAAATGAACATTGGACGTTCTTTGCAAAACAAAACAGATAAAGGAAAAACATTTTGAAATTTCTTTGAAAGTGAATTGTATTGATTTGAAGTTTGGCCTGTAAATAGGCGTTTTTGTACAAGAGGCTGACGTCCTAGTAAGAGAACACCGTCGAATAAATAGGATTTACACAATTTATGAAAAACTAAACAAAACAGCTATGTGAATAATCCCACTGGGTTCCAACTCTGCTATCGCCTTTATGTCCTCGAGCATCTCATCACTTTGCTACTTGGTTGAAGGTAGATCATATTGATTAGTGCCGTCCGAGCTTGATAGTTGATATCGAAGTCTGGTTGCAAGGTGATCCAATGAGACATAGTGTTACGCTTTAATCCCTAATTTTTGCCTGGACCGCCCTCTCGGGTTTTCAGTCCACCGGGATACCCTTTTTTGCCCAAGCCACCTTTTCAAGTTTTCGACTTGCCGGATGTACAGATTTTTTCATTTTCATCCCTTATTTTTGCCTAGGACAGTCAACCTAGCGGGTATTTGTTTATGCGTAGTATCTTTTCACTATGTCTGCATTGACGGGGTGAGGAAGGTCGTCACCATCCATGGTGGTTAAAATCATAGCTCCTCCTGAGAAGATATTCTTAACCATAAATGGCCCTTCGTAAGTAGGGGTCCATTTGCCCCTGGGATCACCTTGTGGCAGTATGATGCGCTTGATAACCAGGTCCCCAACTTGATACTCTTGTCGTCTAACTTTCTTGTTAAATGCCTTGATCACCCGCTTTTGATACGTCTGACCATGACAAATAGCAGTGAGTCTCTTTTCGTTGATTAAATTCAGTTGATCAAGCCGGGTCTGGATCCAGTCATCTTCGCTCAAACCTGCGTCCTTCATAATCCGAAGAGAGGGTATCTGAACTTCGATGGGCAATACGGCCTCCATACCATATACCAAGGAATAGGGTGTTTCCCCTGTTGACGTCCGCGCTGAGGTACTATACCCATGAAGAGCAAACAGTAACATCTCGTGCCAGTCTTTGTACGTCATCGTCATCTTCTGCACAATCTTCTTAATATTCTTATTAGCCGCTTCAACATCCCTGTTCATCTTCGGCCGGTAGGGAGAAGAGTTGTGATGTTGTATCTTGAACTGCTTGCAGAGCTCGGTAATCATTTTATTGTTGAGGTTTGTACCATTGTCCATAATGATCCTCTCTGGTACACCGTATCGACAAATCAGATTGTGCCAAATGAGCCGTGCCACGACGTTCTTGGTTACAGTAGCAAAGGAAGCTGCTTCAACCCACTTCTTAAAGTAATCAATTGCTACCAGGATGAAACGATGCCCGTTAGATGTCGTAGGTCTGATCTCGCCGATCATATCAATGCCCCACATTGCAAAAGTCCAAGGTGCCGTCAAGACATTCAGAGGAACTGGAGGTATGTGCACCTTATCAGCATAGACTTGGCACTTGTGACAGGTCTGAGAATGCTGATAGCAGTCGGCTTCCATTGTGGACCAATAATATCCTTCCCGAAGGATCCTTTTTTCCATGGTATGTCCACTGGAATGAGTCCCGAAAGTACCTTTGTGTAACTCTGCCATTATCCTTTCTGCCTCGTTCTTATCCACACATCGCAGTAAGGTTGAATCATGGTTGCGCTTGTAAAGAATACCATTGCTGATGAAGAACTTCGCTGCGAACCTCCTCAGAAACTTCTTGTCATTAATAGATGCACCCTCGGGGTACTCCTGAGCTTCAAGATACCTCTTCACCTCATGAAACCAGGGCTTTTTTGTTACCTCTTCAGTCTCAATGTCACAGCAATGTGCAGGTTCGTCCAATCTTTCAATGGTAATCTGGGGAGCTTCGTTGTCCCAATTGATCTTGAACATAGAAGACATCATAGCTAGCGCGTCCGCCAACTGATTCTCCTCTCTAGGGAAATGTTCAAAGGTTATCTTCTCGAAATGCGGAAGCAACGTCAATACATACTCCTTGTAAGGAATAAGATTTGGGTGTTTCGTATCCCACTCGCCTTTGATCTGATTGATCACGAGAGCGGAATCTCCGAAGACACTCAAGAACTTAATCCTCAGGTCAATTGCTGCTCGAAGACCCATAATGCACGCTTCATACTCCACCATGTTGTTGGTGTAGTTGAAACATAGTCGGGAGGTAAACGGAGTATGAGAGCCTTTAGGAGATATGATCACAGCGCCAATGCCATTACCCAAAGCGTTTGAAGCTCCATCAGAGTACGTAGACCATCGGGATCCTTCCTCAGGTCCTTCATCCGATCCAGGTGTCTCACAATCAGTTACTAGCATGATATTCTCATTTGGGAATTCAAAGTTCATAGACTGGTAATCATCCACTGCCTGATGTTCCAAATGATCTGCCAACACACTTCCCTTAATTGCCTTTTGGGTCGTATACTGGATGTCATACTCGGTCAAGATCATATGCCATCTTGCTATTCTTCCGGACAAGGCAGGCTTCTCGAAGATATACTTGATTGGATCCATCTTTGATATCAATAGAGTAATGTGAGTCAGCATATACTGTCTCAGCCGACGAGCAGCCCATGCCAAAGCGCATCAAGTTTTCTCAAGCAACGAGTATCGGGTCTTGCAGTCGGTAAACTTTTTGCTAAGGTAATAAATAGCATGCTCTTTTCGGCCAGACTCGTCATGCTGTCCCAACACACACCCCATTGAATTATTGAGCACTGTCAAGTATAAGATCAAAGGTCTCCCTTCAACTAGAGGCATCAGAATGGGTGGCTCTTGGAGATATTCTTTGATCCTTTCGAAAGCGGCCTGACATTCATCGTTTCATCTTACCACTTGATCTTTCTTCAGTAGCTTGAAGATTGGCTCACAAGTAGCAGTCAGGTGTGAGATGAATCGGGCAATGTAGTTTAGACGTCCCAGAAAGCCTCTTACTTCCTTCTCCGTTCGGGGAGCTGGCATCTCCTGTATAGCCTTCACCTTTGCAGGATCCACCTGAATACCTTTATCGCTTACGACGAAACCCAGTAGCTTACCAGATCTCACCCCGAAGGTACACTTGTTCGGGTTTAACCTTAGCTTGTACAACTTCAACCTGTCAAATAGCTTCTGAAGGTGGTCAAGATGTTCTTCCTTGGTCTGGCATCTTGCAATCATGTCTTTGACGTATACCTCAATCTCATGATGGATCATGTCATGGAACAAGGCGACCATGGCGCGCTGATACTTTGCCCCAGCATTCTTCAATCCGAAGGGCATGACTTTGTAGCAAAAGGTACCCCATTGAGTAACAAAGGTCGTCTTCTCCATGTCCTTGGGAGCCATTTTAATCTGATTATAACCAGAGAAACCATCCATAAAGGAGAAGACCTTGTGCTGTGCGGTGTTGTCAACCAGAACGTCGATATGAGGTAAAGGGAAATCATCCTTGGGGCTTGCCCTGTTCAGATCCCTATAGTCAACACACATTCGAACCTTACCATCCTTTTTCGGCACAGGAACCACGTTGGCAACCCACTGTGGGTAAGAAGTAACTGCTAAAAAACCGAAATCAAATTGTTTCATAACTTCAGCCTTGATTTTTCTCAGACATCTCTGGGTGCATTCGGCGGACTTTCTGTTTCACTGGAGGACAGTCTTCCTTGGTAGGCAATCGATGAACCACAATATCGGTATCCAACCCAGGCATATCTTCATAAGACCAGGCAATGATCTCAACATAGTCACTCAGCATCTGAATCAACCGTTGCTTAACACTAGCTTCTAGATTTGCACTGATCTTGACCTCTTTCATTGTCTACTTCTGTACCCAGATTCACTGATTCCACGGGCTCTTCATGCGGCTGAATAACCCTCTCTTCTTGAAGTAACAGTCTAGAAAGTTCACCAGGAACTTCACAATCATCTTCACCTTCGTCTTCGGCTAAGTTGATCGGACTTTCGAAGTCATAACCCGAAGTAGCAGAGTCATTACTAGTGAGATCCAGAGTGGATGTAGACCTGTATATGTGAGTGTGTGTAAAATAGTTGTTTTGCAATATATAATGAAAGAAAAACAAAGAGCGCAAAATTTGAAATGCAAGAAACGTCCAATGCTTTTATTAATGATATATGTAGATGACACACATAAAGCCCTCACAAATGAAGCCACGGTGCCCCGGGTAAGACACCGGGCCGTAAAGTTCAAAACATTGTCTGTTACAAATTCAAAACAAAAGTCTCATTACTGGGTAACAAAAGAAATTGGGATGAAGTCATTTGTTGTCCAGTTGCTTAGTCCACCATCAGTAGTAGGATAGATCCAACTGTCGAACTCAAATTCTTCAACATCGTCTTCAATGGCATTCACTCCAGAATTGCTGATGAACAGGGGAGGTCTTCCGATCCGTGCATTCCGAACAGCCTTTTGAGCTTCTGCAGTGAAACCCAAACAAAACTTGTTAGTCTTATGTGCAAAATCAGGGAGTTGGCCCCAATTTGCACACCCACCTTTCTCAACAACAGCCCGGGCATCCTTGAAGGAAGCCATCTTCATAGGAGGATCTTCAACAACAGTCTCAGTTGATGCCAGCGTCTGGGGAACCTCTTCAAAATGTTGAAACGGGGTCTCAATGAACTCCCCATCCATCTCTACATATTGGAAAGAGACGAGGTGGCTCACCATGTACTCCTCTTCTCCTTGCACTGTCACAATTTTCCCTTTCACTGGGTACTTTAGCTTCTGGTGGAGTGTTGAGGCCACTGCCCCAGCTTTGTGGATCCATGGACGACCCAGCAAACATGAATAAGATGGCCGAATGTCCATCACATAAAATATGGATGCAAAAACCTGAGAACCAACCTTAATCGGAATATCCACTTCTCCGTGTACCATTCTCTTGGACCCATCAAAAGCCCTGACTACGATGTTGCTTGGTTTCAGCTCTAACCCTTCACAGTCTAACCGGTCTAGAGCTTTCTTAGGTAACACGTTCAACGAAGATCCACTATCTACCAATATGTGAGCAAGAGTAGTGCCCCTGCATTCAATGGAGACATGCAGGGCATCATTGTGATTCTTCCCCTTAGTAGTTAAGTCGGCGTCAGAGAAACCCAACCCATTATCAGCAGTTAGACTAGCCACGCAATCTTTAAACTGATCAGCTGATGTTTCTTGCGGTACGTGTGCGGTCTTCAAGAAAGCAATCAGAACCTTGGCATGGGCTTCTGAGCATAGCAACAGTGACAACATAGAGATTTTGGATGGGGTTTGCCCCAACTGTTCGACTACATTGTAGTTGCTCTTTTTGATGATCTTCAAAATTTCCTCCATCTCTTGTTTAGAGGCTTCAACAGTAATCTTCTTTGGTGCCTCCGTCCGGGCAGGCTCATCAGTGATCTCTTTGCCCCGAGCATCAGGTGACTCGGCAACAGGGGTAAGAATTGGACCTTGAACAGGAACAGTAGCAGGTACATTGGCAGGTGTAATAACAACAGGCTTTGGAACAACTAGTGCAGAGATCTCGGGGGAGAACAACCTTCCGCTGCGGGTGACTTTACTGGATCCCACAATATTGCTGACGTCAACATCAGATTCTTCAGCATTCAAGTCTTTCTTAACTCCATGATAATATACGTCAGCCTCGTAATGCCATGGGACAGCTTTATTGGAGGTATAGGGGATAGGCCCTGGAACAGTGATGATCAGTGGTGCGATTCTTGGAACAGATGTAATTCTAACGGGATTTCTCAAGGAAGCCTTGGAAGAATTGTCGAAAATGGTGATTATAGCAACTTCTTCAGTAGGAACCAAAGGAACAACAGTCTTCTCAAACAGAATTTCTTTATTATCCATCAGGCGTTGGACACCTGACTTCAAAAGATGGCAACGGGTAGGTAGGACAGAACACATACGGCAACCTTTGTCACAGCCCGGAAATACACCGGCTAACAAAAGGTTCTTCTTTACAGTCATCAAAGGGGTAACAATGTCGTTCACAAAAACCACAAACGAGTCTCCATCTATAGCATTCACTCCATGCTTGGGCATAGGAGCAGTTACAACATTAGGTCTTTCAGGTGCTTCAAATTCAATCTCTTTCGCATCAATTAAGTCCTGTACTTTGTTCTTTAAGACCCAACAATTATCCGTATCATGCCCCGGGCTACCAGAGTGAAAAGCACAACGGCCATTCGGATCATACATGGGTGATGCAGTGTTGGGAGTCTTTCGGGCCTCCTTTAGAATCACCAAGTTGGTTTTCCATAACTGCGGAAGAATTTGGGATAAAGTCATGTTGAGCTGAGTGAATTGTCTTTGCGGTCTCTCGGCCCTTGGCTGATTGTTGCGCTGAGGTGCAACAGCAGGTCTTGAAATAACAACCGCATTAACATCTTGGCGGTGTTCAGGTCTATTCTGGCTTTTTGAACTGTAAACAGCACTGGACTCCTTCTTAAAAGGCTTCTTCTCGGTGCCTGATGAAGCACCCTTCTGTATCTTACCGGATTTGATACCAGCCTCAATCCTTTCCCCGGTCATAATCAGTTCCGTAAACCCGGACGAAGAACTTCCAATTAGATGGTTGAAATACGGACCAGACAAGGTCCCTAGAAATATATCCACTAGCTCCCTATCAGCCAAGGGTGGTTGCACTCTTCCAGCGAGGTCCCTCCACTTCTGAGCATAGTCTTTGAAACCTTCGCCCGCACCCATTGACATACCCTGGAGTTGGGTACGCGTGGGAGCGAGGTCGGCATTATATTGGTACTGCTTATAGAAAGCAGCAACCAAGTCTTCCCAACTACGGATACTGGCTCCTTCTAGCTGGTAAAACCATTCAAGATGAGTCCCGGAGAGACTGTCTTGAAAGAAGTGGATCCAGAGATTCTTGTCAGCGGTGTACGGCTGGATCTTCCTAACATACGAACGGAGGTGCAGTTTTGGGCAAGAAACCCCGTTGTACTTAGCGAAGGCTGGTGCTTTAAACTTGTGGGGAATCACCACCCCAGACGACAAACCCAAGTCACCAAAGTCCAGACCAGGAACTTTCTGAACTTCCATCGCGCTCAACCGGTCTTCCAGTTGTTTATACCTATCCTCAGCCGGAGGATACTGGTCTTCGTCGAAGTCGGTCTCGTTGTCTGAAACCACAGGGCTAAGAGCCCTCCTTTCTTCCTGATTATCCTTCCCTCCAGATGAGGGGGTCAAATCAACCTCTTCTCGCAAATCATTTCCGAATCTGCGACCCATATTAAATAGGACCTTCTTCTTCTTCTTCTTATTCTTCTTCTCCTTCAGGATAAGGGCCTTCAGATCTTGCTGAACCTTAGCCAGGTTCATGAACAATTCTTGGAACTGGGCGTTTTGAGCTTGTAGAGCCTTGATTGCTTGTTCAGTTGATGTTTCAGAAGACATGATGCTGAAATAAACAGCGAAGAAGATAAGAGACATGTAAGGGTACCTGTTATGAGGTGCATAGAATGAAATGCGTATGATATGATTTCAAAGACGTCGAGAGATTCAAATTCGTAAACCAAAAAAACGAAACACACTTTTATTAGATAAACTTTGAAATCAATTGTTCAACGGATTCCTTTAAGGTGTTACAAGAAAGAAAAACTGAAAAGTAAATTAAAACTAGAAATAATCAAAAAGACAATCAGTGCTCCCATGGTCGTTTCTTGTCGGTGCGGACATAGTCGTTGAGGATTCGCTCGTTCTCCAGCTGCCTTGTTAACTTCTGAATCTTCTGCTCTTGCTCGTGATACTTTTCTCTATAAGTATCCCGTTCTTCCCTCAGTTGCATCCAGGACCTCTTTAATGCCCCAATGTCCGTAGGCGTGTATGGATGGAGGATGGTAGGAGGAACCCCCTCTTCATCAGCAACTTCAAAAATGATAGGCAAGATGGCTTCGTACGACATTCCCAGCTTTTGGGCATGGATACGAACCCATGAGAGATATGGCTCCATCGGAAGAGAAGTCTTTGCACCCAGCTCGTGCGGATCAGACCTGTGTACTCTATCCCAAGCTCTTATGAATCTGCGGCGTTGCTCGTCACTATCCCCTTGGAAATCAAAGACAACACTAGGCATTAGCAACTCATGAGGTCCTTCCCTTCTAGCTCGCCCAAACTGACGTAAGGCCAAGCACGGATTATAAGTGATCCCTCCATTGGTTCCTATCAGTGGAACATTGGGGTATTCCCCATAGCTATTAATAATAGCCACCTCGTCCATACCCTTAATAGTCCAAATGATGTCATTATGAGAGAGAGACATAATCCTATAAGCCCATCCCATGCCTTCCTTGTTCTTAAGAACTGATTTGGGGAGGTGAGAAATAAACCACCTCGCCAACAATGGTGCACAACTCATAAGGGTTCCCCGCTTCCAAGCAGTACGGGCATAAAGAGAATGAAGAATGTCACCCTAGAGAGTGGGCACAGGGTTACCGGACATGAAAATCTTCACGGCATTCACGTCGGCGAAGGAATCCGAGTTAGGAAAAAACACCAAACCATATATGAGAAGAGCCAGAGTGTCTTCAAATGCCTGGAAGTCTAGACTGTCCCAGAACTGATTAGCCTTACCAAACAAGAATTTTGTCAAGAAGCCCTTTGCTCCACTTCTATTCTCCCAATTAGACATTACCTCAGCCTTTGTCAGATGAAGGGATGAAGCAATCTCTTCCGGCCTAAGGATCTTCTCCCAACCTGTGAATGGGGTCTGCTCCAGAATAGAGATACCAAGCAGATCAGAGAACTCTTCCAAGGTAGGGACCAAATGGTAGTCCGGAAAAGTAAAGAAATCGTACAGAGGATCAAAGAACTGGACTAAGACACTCATCATCTGTTCGTCCAATTTGGAAGTGACCAAACCCAGAAGATGCCCATGTCTTCTGATAAAGGAAGTAGTATCTGAAATATTTGCAACCAATTCCTTAAGCTGAGTGGGAACCTGGACAAAGTTGATCCGAATGGTGTTCCTACGCATGGGTGCCATGACCTACAAAACAGAACAAAGATGAATCCCTCTTGTCTTTGAAATAGGTTAGTCCAATGCAAGATGCATGCAATATCATGATGTCATAATGTCATGATAGAAAACACACCACAAGTATCCACAAATAGCAAACATGGTAAAGGCACACAAGTCACACAGATAGCCCTTAGATTTCAGGCTGGCGAGGAGTCTAGGTACTACCCTTTTTCAGTTCAGTTGGTTCAAACCTGTCCTAAAAATAGTAATCGGGTTCTAGAGGATCTCAATATCACTGACTACCCTCAATCGGTCATAATTCCAGTTTAGCAACCTTTTCTTGCAGTCGGAATCATCGCGAGAGTTTAGTCTCAATGAGTGTAGCATACTGCTACTGTTCTATGACCGAGTTGGTCAATTATAGGTTCTAAGGTCAGTTGGTGCTTAATGACCCCTTAGAAGACCCATATTCTCCTCGTTGCGCCACAAGGGATATCGGTACAAACTAAAGTGCCACACCAACGTAGCTACTGCTTCAACCGTATCGATCTACTCCGTACAGTTCCCTCATAGTTTATTGCTACTTACCTAAAGGGTATCCCCCATATCCGGTTTAGGATCTATAATAACTCTGATACAAGCCCACAAAGATAAAGCATACAAGTCAAGCAATTGAAAACAATATGAAATATTCCTAAGGTACACCCCACTTATTAAGATATCCTCAACAGAGTCGCCAGTTATGTGATACGGTGGGAAGAACTGATTGTTTTTTGAATGCTGGTTTGCATTTTGCATTTTTTGTTCGCAAAATGTCGCGGTAAGCAAGAGTCGCCACCGACTTTTATTTTATCCAACAAGGAAAGGAAAAAAAGCACATAAAAATTCCTTTTTCGAGACATTTCTCGGGTTCGGGGGGTAGATTATAGAAAGGGAAGGTGTTAGCACCCTTCCTATCCGTGGTTATCCACGGGCTCTTAGGTACTTGCTCATATTGTTTTCAAAATATTGCTTTCTTTGTGCTTGTGGGTTTGAAAAAAGTTTTTGTTTGAAAACTTCGATTTAACTCTTGCTTCTATCCTCAAGAGCGTATGAAGTGTTTTTTTTGAAAACTTTGTTCGAAAAGTGTAAGTGTGAAAAGGTTTTGTTTTTTGAAAGAGCAAGTATCTAAGAACCATCTACCTACTCGAAAAAGGAATCGTTCTATGCTAATTTCCTTTAGACAATGCTATCCCACTATTGATGAGTAGGTAGCACCGTCGTTGGAGTTTAAGGGTCAATTCGAATTTGGGGACTTACGGTCACTAAAGCAATGTTAGGACGCCTTAGCGGTAACCCTAATGTCTTAGATCATTTGTTTGAGGCAACAATATCCAAGGCAACCATTTCGAGGAGACTATGATCTTTTAGACAAGAGGGCGACCTCTAAAACAACCTATACTCAATGACCATGTACGAAGGCAACCAAGTGTGGTGTACCCTAAGAGTGCGCATGTGCGAGTGTGTCGTTTTTCAGTTATTTTTATCTTTGTACATGTTAAGGGTGATCTAGGTTGATTTTATGTTAAAACATTCAGTCTTGTCATGCATCCCTATTATCAAACATCTAACAGTGATAACTTGCAGAAATAAAATGCGGAATTTAAATTACAAGGCGTCGGGTATTTACATCGCCAAAGACAAATCCTTTAAAAATAAATAAAGCGATAAAATAAATAAATAGAAGTCCTATTAAGCTATTACAATCTGGGAGCAAGTACATAATTGGATAAAAGAAAATGAATCGCGGCGCAAAATTAAATCGAGCGTAAATTTGGGGTTTCAACCCTTTTTTGAAAAAAAAATATCTTTTTTGGTTTTTATTTTAAGAAAGAAGTTAACCTAAATTAATTACTAAATAAATGAATTAATTAATAAAAATAAATTATTTTTGGGTTTTTGATATTTTAAGAAAGAAAAATAAAATTAATTGAATTAGTAAAAACCTAATTAAATCTAATTTAATTTTAATTATTTACAAAAATATGTTAAAGTTATTCTAATTAAAACCTAAGTTAATTTAATTAGTGTTTATTAATAAAATTAAAATTAAAATTTGATTCGATAAAGAAAATATTTTTGTGATTTTATTTTATAAAGAAAATAATTTTTGATTGATTAGTAAATAATAAAAATAATTAAAACAAATTAAAATAAATAAACAAAAAAATTATGAGAGAGGAGTATGGGCCTGTTTCCATAGTGTAGAAAGCAATTTTGAGGCCCATTAGAGTTGGCCTTGTTGACTTTTTGAGATCCAATAGGCGTGCATGGACTTTGCTTATGGTAGACCCTCACTCCTGGATCACCAGATCTGACCTTTGTCCATCTGGCTATTGGATGTATGAAGGTGCACAGTGAGGTGCAGGCTTGAATACACACACAATCGCCTGAAATGAAAAATCAAATAGAAATTGGGGGACCTGGGATTCGAACCCAGGTCCTGAAAGTGATTGCCAATGCACGCTTGCCACTACATTGCTTTGTTTTGTTTGTTAGTGATATACGAAGAAAATATAATAAAATGAAAACTACACATATGCCAGCAAAGCAAAAACAGGCGCGCTTGGTTTGAATGGGGAAATGGGTGGACGCCACGTATTATCTTCAACCTTCATATGTGGCTAAAACCCTGTAAAACCTATAGCTACGGACACAGGCCGTCACTACAAGTCGTGCATATTCCAAAATCCGTTGTAGGCCATAAAAATGAATTCTAAGGGCATGGTTGTGCTCGTCTCATCATCTCGGTCACAACCATACCCTTCTTGATGGCCAATTATTCCTGAAACAAAAACACCCAAAAATATCCAAGAAACCCTAGCTATGGCATTTTGCAATACAGGTCATGTAAACGAAATTAAATAATGCCAAAAGCTTGGAAATGTTGTAAGGATTATAAATATGCCAATAATTTGTTCAAATGATGCAAGAATGAATATTTACAATTTCATAAACAGAGCGGGTTATCGTGATACTTACAACGCCTTAGGAAGCTGGAAAATGCATGATTCTGATTGGTTTTGCTTGAGTGAATGTCCAAGAAGCATTTGGGACAGGTCTCAGCCCTTGAAAAGGCCTCTAGCTATGGTTTTGATCTCAAGCTTTTTGATGAAATTTTCAACTTTCGTTCTGCCTATGCCTGCGCTTTCCAACCCTTGTTTCGATCTGTTTTGCTTGCTTATGTGCTATGAAGTGTATTAGGGTAAGAATTATGGCTTGAATCTTCCCATATCAATGCATTGGGATTTGATTTGATCTCCTCTTTACAACTTGCCAAATTTTCCCAAATCTCAATCTTTTTCACATGAATTGGTGAGATTCGAGTTTGATGATGATAATGATGAGAATCAAATCCTGAAATAGCAAAAAAAAATCTCATGTTATCAAGGTTTTAGATTTTATATGATTTAATTTTGATTTAAAATGAATAAATTCAATAAAAATCAAATTAAATAATAAAAATAAAATATGGGCTCATGGCTGAAGCTAGGACACGTGGAAAATGATGCAAACTCAAATCAAGTGGAAAAGAATGGGCCCATTTGACAAAGTTTGAAGTTTTGGGGATAGTTGACTTTTGGCAATTTTGCAAAAATGTCCAACTTCAACAGTGCTTAACTTCTTCAATTTTAAACTTTTGGAAGTGTTATTGGACTTTTTAGAAAGCTTGAGATGTCCTCTAAACAACCATTTTGGTCTCATCTCATTTTGATATTCCATGCTCAATTTATAAGCTTTGGCAAAAAAGGTGTTTTTGTTGACTTTCAAAAATGACCTATAATGTCCAAATTTGTAACTTCTTGTGAGTGCATTTTTTGATCTTGGGGTATGAAGATGGATCGTAGGGAATTGCATCCTATTCAAAATGAGATTTGGATGGGTCGTTTCTCATAAAGTATGAGAAAGTTATGCTTGGTCAAAGTTGAGTTGGCTTTTCCTATAAAACCCTAATTTAGCAACTTTTGAGTCTTGATGAATTTTGAGCAATCCTTGATGAATCATGATCAACCCTTGATCAAATAATGAAATATCCTTCAAAATTAGAATTCTGACAAAAAATCTTGAAGTTTGACTGTATTTGGGTCACAGTTGACTTTTGTCCTAACATAGTCGATTTTTGGACCTTTGAGCAATTGACTGAGCAAACTTCCTCTGCAAGGCATGAAACTTGACATGGATGATCTTGAGAACATATTAGGACAATGGTGAGAACTTGAGGTCATTTGGACTCAAGGATCTTGATGCAACACAAAACCCTAATTTGGGCTTGACTGCCTTAGGAGATAGTTTGTCTGACCAACTCTTGAGCAACCTTGAGCAACTTGGAGATCTTTCTTGCAATGTTTTGAGTAATATGGGAGGGAAAATTTTGGGGTACAACAGAATCCTTTCATCCTCTTGTCCAAGGAGACTTTTGACATCTTATCTACAAAAGAAAAGGAAGAATGGCATATATGAGCAATATTACGGGAAATGTCCCAAACAAGGTTTGTTACAATATTGAACTTGCTTAGATATGTATCCAAGTCTTTATCATCCCTTTGGTCCAAGGTGATCATGGTAATAAAATGCATAACCTCAAATTCATCTAAGATATGGACCCCTCACTATCTCATCAAGGGAAAGGTAATTGAATCAGTACCCAGTGATTGCCACTAAAGTGTTGATCCAAGCTAAAGAAAAGTGAGGGGTTTCATTCGCCACAGTAGTGACGGTAGAGGATACATATCACTCTATCATCTTTGCAAATTATCCTTTCAATTATTTTATTGGTTGGAGTATGATTTGAATAAAGCTCTCCCAAGAAAGGCACATAGGGTCACTCATGAAGGATAGAAGAACACAAGAAAGGGGGTTTGAATTGGGGTTTTCAAAAAATAAGGCTATAAAACACGTTGGTTATCCTGGTTCCTTTTGAACTCAAAACTACTCTGGTCCACCCGCCAAGGTGATTTCGCCTCTCTCAATCGAGGGCTTAATCCATTAATAAAAAACGATTACAATTCACGAAGGCAACTGCTAACGTCTTCTTGAGATCAAACCACAAGTTGTTTTCTCAATGAAATACAACTAAAAATAATTATATAATGTGTTTGAGTTTGCTTCTAACAAGCTTTATCAAAATTGTGATGTTTACACAAATTTTAGCACAAAGACTATTTTTAACAGATAGAAAGATGTGAGAAATTTTGAGCAACTGTTCGTATGTGTGTATGTGTGTTCTCTGATTCTTCTTCATAGTCTTCTTTATATAGGAATTTGATCCAAGAGATCCATTGAAGACATGTGCAATATTTCTAGAAGGTTTATGATTTGATATTAATATCCTTTCCAAAAATAAAGATCTTGTTTCCAACCCTAATGTTTCACCTGTTACAATCTTGATCTTGTAATGATTATCATTTAATGTGATGTTGGATTTATAATTCATCAGAGTATCTTGAACTTAAGTTTTGTGTCTTAGAACTTCATAATAGATGAGTGTGTGTAGACTTCCTTTATTCTTTCATGACTTCACTTATCAGGTTATAGCTTGCAGCTTGGTGCATCAAAAGTTTTACTGTCAGCATCACAACTTCTCTTTCTTGCACGATGTCATTATTTACAACAAATAAAATTAAAAGTCTGATAGATTTTAACCTGGCCACTAAAGCAAAGTTCTCTGTATAGTCTATCCCTTCTTGTTGATTATAACCTTGTGAAAACAGTCGTGCCTTATTTCTAACGACTTCTCCTTGTTCACTTAGCTTGTTTCTGAAGACCCATTTAGTTACAATTATATTGGAGCCTTTTTGGTTTCGGAACTAGATCTCATACATCATTTTTGGTAAATTGATTTAGTTCTTCCTGCATTGCAAGTATCCAATCATTGTCTTGAAGTGCTTCGTTTATGGAGGTTGGTTCGATCAGAGATACCAAACCCATGAGAGACTCTTCAGTATTTCTGAATGTAGATCTTGTTCTGATTGGATCATTCTTCTTTCCCAAAATCATATCTTCAGGATGTGCTGGTTTGCTTCTGGACTATCTTTTCTAGATGGGTTTTTCATAAGTTTCTGTAGTGTTGGTGTTGATGTCTTTTTCTGTATTATACTGAGTTTCTAAGCTTTTGTCTTTAGAAGATCTGTCTTTAGTACCTATAATTTTAACTTCTATATCAGCAAAATGTTCAACCTGCTTTGACTTTTGAGAGCCAAGTCTATCATCAAATATGACACTAATGGATTCTTCCACAATTCGTGTTTCTGTGTTATATACTCTATAACCTTTTGAGTGTTCAGGGTATCCTAACACAAAACACTTTTGTGCCTTAGAATCAAACTTGTTCATATGTTCTTTGGTGTTTAACATATAACAGATGCATCCAAATGGGTGGAATTAAGAAATGTTGGGATTTCTGTTCTTCCACTGTTCATATGGAGTCTTTTCCAAAATAGGTCTTATGGAGATTATATTCTGAATGTAGCATGGTGTGTTAACTTCCTCTGCCCAGAAGTGTTTAACAATGTTAGTCTCATTGATCATGGTTCTGGCCATTTCTTGTAAAGTTATATTCTTTTATTCTACAACTCTGTTTTGTTAGGGAGTTCTAGGACAAGATAAGTCATGAGAATTGACACTTTCATAAATAAAAAATTCAAAACTTTTATTTTCGAATTCACCACCATGATCACTTCTGAATTTTACGATTCTAAACTCTTTTTCATTCTAAATTTGGTTACAAAAGGTAGAGAACATAGAGTGTGACTCATCCTTGTGTCTTAAGAACTTTACCCATGTCCATCTGCTATAGTCATTGACAATCACTAATCCATACTTCTTGCTACTGGTGGATGCAGTTTTCACTAGTCCAAACATATCTATATGCAGAAGTTCTAATGGTCTAGAGGTAGAAACAACATTTTTAGATTTGAAAGAGGGTTTTGCAAACTTTCCTTTTTGACACGCTTCACACAGAGCATCTGAGCTAAACTTCAAGTTAGGAAGTCCTCTGACCAAATTGAGTTTGTTAATCTGAGATATTCTTCTCATATTAACATGTCACAATCTTTTCTGCCAGACCCATCCCCCATCGTTAACAAACATAAGACATTTTACATTCTGACTCTTTAGTTCAGAAAATTTAATCTTATAAATGTTATTATTTCTCTTACCATTAAAAAGGATAGTTCCATCTTTCAAACTAACTGCTTTGCAAGACTTTTTATTAAAGAGTATATCATAACCTTTGCCATTTAATTGACTTATCGACAACAGATTATGCTTTAATACATCTATTAAGAGAACATTAGTTATAGAAGGAAGTGTAATGTTACCAATAGTTCCAAAGCCAATTATTTTTCCTCTATGATTGCCTTTGAAAACTACATAACCTCCAATTTAAGTTATTGACTTTGGAACATATACTTTATTTTCGTTATGTGTCGAGAGCATCCAGAGTCCAGGTACCAAGACTGGTGTTGCAACTTTGTTGTTAAAGACATTTGCAACATAGGTGATTTTATTCTTAGGTACCCATATCTTTTTGGGTCCTTGTTGGTTAGAGTTTCATGAATTCTGATTGAATTTTGGTTTATCATAAGAGTTTATATAATAAGATTCACTAGTGTATTTGATGTCATGTGTGTGTCCATATGTGAAATGTGAATTTAGGGGTGTGTATTTTATGACCATGTCATCAACTTATTTTGGTTGATATGGTTCTTCCTCTTTTGGTTTCACATATCCTATACCTTTTCTTCCATTTATGCTAACTCCATAGATCATTGAGGCCATCTTGCTTCTATCTATGTTTCTAGCTAGAAATTTTTGAAATCTGCGAACATATTTTTATGATGTTATTAGAACTATTTGAAACTTCTGAAACATATTCTTTCTGAGCTTTTTGTAATTCAATGTTAATGAAGGAATTTTCATTTTTAAGTTTAGAATTAATTTCTTTTAGCTCAGAGTTTTCTGTTTTTAGTTTCCTAGTTTCTTCAGTTTCAGATACAAGACCGTGTTTCAGGTTCTTGTATTTGATTCTAAGTTGCTGATATCTTTCAAAAATTTCAAATAGACTATCTTATAATTGAGATCTAGAGAATTTTTAAAATACCTTTTGAGTCTGATTCAGATTCTGATGTATCGTTCATCTTCTGATTGATATCCTACTTCAGAAGACTCTGAGTCATCTCATGTTGCCATAAGACTTTTCTTTTTTATTTGACAAACTTATTTTTTGGCTTTTCTTTCTGAAGTTTGAGGCAGCCGCTTTTGTAGTGACCTGGCTCTTTGCATTCGTAATAGACGATGTCTTTGCTGCTAAACTTTATGTATTGAGAGGATGATTCAGAGTGATTACCTGATCTTCTAGGGTTTCTAAATTTCCTTTGTATGTGCTTCCATAGCTGATGGACTCTTCTGGAGAGAAGAGATAATTCGTCTTCTTCTGATGAGGATCCACCAGAGCTTTCTTCTTCTTCCTGAAAAGTTATAGTTTCATTTTCTTACTAGATTTAAGGGAAGGTGACTTACCTTTTTTCTGGGGCTCATCTTCTTCTAGTTCTATCTCATGACTTCTCAGAGAGATGATTAGTTCCTCTAGTGATATGGCATTCATATTTTTGGCTAACTTTAAAGTTGTGACCATAGGTCTCCATTTCTTGGGTAAGCTTCTGACAATTTTATTTACGTGATCTATTGTGGAGCACCCTTATTCCAGAACTTTTAAACCAACAACCAGGATTTGAAACCTTGAGAACATTGTCTCGATAGTTTCTTCTTTTTCCACTTTGAAGGCTTTGTACTTCTGAATAAGTGCAAGAGTTTTGGTCTCTGTGACTTGTGTGTTTCCTTCATGCGTCATCTTTAGAGATTCAAACATGTTCTGATCAATTTCTCTATTGCTGATCTTCTCATACTCAGTATATGAGACAGCGCTCAAAAGGATTGTTCTAGCTTTGTGATGGTTTCTGAAATATTTCTTCTGTTCATCTGGCATCTTCTTTCTATCGATCTTCTGACCTTTTTCATCGACTACATGAATGTAGCCATCAGTTACAATGTCCCAGAGATCAACATCATGATCTAAAAAGAAACTCTCGATTATGTCTTTCCAATAATCAAAATTTTCTCCATCAAAGATTGGCGGTCTAACGCTGATTTTGTCCTTCTCATGATGGTTGTCGTTGTTGTTGTTTTGACTTGGTTCCACCATAGTATTTTTATTTCTTAGGATCTTTTTCTGACACAGTTAAGTGTTAGCATCCAGAACCAGGCGCTCTCATACCAATTGAAGGATAGAAAAACACAAGGGGGGGTTTGAATTAGGGTTTTCAAAAAATAAGTCTATAAAACACATTGGTTATCCTGGTTCATTTTGAACTTAAAACTACTCTGGTCCACCCGCCAAGGTGATTTCTTCTCTCCCAATCGAGGTATTAATCCACTAATCACAAATGATTACAATTCACGAAGACAACTGTCAACATCTTCTTGAGGTCAAACCACAACTTTGTTTCTCAAGGAAATACAACTAAAAATAATTATACAATGTGTTTGAGTTTTCTTCTAACAAGTTTTATCACAAATGTGATGTTTACACAAATTTTAGTATAAAGACTATTTTTAATAGATAGAAAGATGTGAGAAATTTTGAGCAACTATTCGTATGTGTGTATGTGTGTTCTCCGATTCTTCTTCATAGTCTTCTTTATATAGGAATTTGATCCAAGGGATCTGTTGGATACATGTGTGGTATTTCTGGAAGGTTAACGATTTGATGTTAATATCCTTTCTAATAATTAAGATCTTGTTTCTAGACATAATCTTTCATCCGTTACAATATTGATCTTATAATGATTATCATTTAATATGATGTTGGATTTACAATTCATCAGAGTATCTTGAACTTGAGTGTTGAGTCTTAGAACTTCAGAATAGATGAGTGCGTTGAGACTTCCTTTGTTCTTTCAGAACTTCACTTATCAGAGTATAGCTTGCAGCTTGGTGCTTGAGAAGTTTGTCTGTCAGCATCAAAACTTCTCTTTCTTGCGTGTTGTTTTAGCTTTGCTTCAGAGCTTCTTATATGTTCTTCTTCTTAAAAGCTTCATATGTGATTTTTCACGTCATTAACTTTCTTTCTTTCATCAGAACTTCTCTGTAAATTTAATCAAATGATTAGAGTGCATAATTGTTCTTCACAATAATTATGTATTTGTTATCATCAAAACTAATAATTAGATGTAGAACCAAACTATGTTCTAACAACTCATCCCTCTCTAATGGTTTCCATGGTGCCATGGAAAAGGAAGAGCATACCTACGGTAAGATGAACCCTCATTCGTCGGCATATAAATGCAAATGCTTGGGCGTGATCTGGAAGGGGTGGCTTTGATCAGCTTTAAAAATTTCTCCTCAAATGGAGAAAATGGATGAGAACCCCCTAGGTAACAAATGACAAGGAGGTGAAGGTAGAAGTGAAGGCTGGGAGAATTGTCCAAAATGACCATATTTTCCATCTTTGTCGTAGAACACGTCTCCATGATGACTTCTTCCTCATCACCCGAGAAGGAAAGGTTAACATGCTACTGAAAGGAAGATATTCTTTATATAGTGACCTAATGGGACTTAAAATCCCCGACGCCCTTGTGCTCAGTGTTAGAGGTGGTCATTATATTCTTGTTTCTTGAGAAAATAAAAGGGAAAAAGGAATCATTATTGCTTCCACCACTACTATCTCTATCGGATCTAGTGAAACTCCCGCAACTCCTAAACAAGCCTAGCTCCGTCAATTTGTAGTCAATCGTCTCGTCAAGATGTTTGGAATTTCTATCATAGTGATTCCATATAGCATACGCTCATTGAGATTCAAAGGATTCACTAGGTTTCCGCTCTCGTCTAAATCCTTAATTATCATTATAAACAGGTAAAGGAATAAGAAAGGATGTTGAACATGTGCATGTGAATGGGAAATTGAATTGGAGAAGGTTGAAAGACTCGTGAAGGATTAAGATAAAACTCTCAAAGACTTCTAAGACAAATTGTGTGAATATGTAAAAGAGTTAGGGTTTAAACCCTTTAATAGAGGTTTAGAGACTAGGGATGATCAAAGGTCTCCTAGGTTTCCCACCAGATGTGAAATGCACTACACGCTTATAACATGTGCAAGATATTAAGGGAAAGTTGGTGTCCCCAGACTAAAACATCATTGATCGCATTTATTGCTCATGTGCTTTTCACCTCAACTGATGTTTGAGGATTTTCCCTAGCTGACATTTAAGGATTCACCTCGTTGACATCTGGTGGGCATATCTCAGACCATGCATGAGGGACTCTCCCCATGCTTGGGGGATTCATACAAATAAGAAGGAGAAGAAAAACTAAATCACTTCGCCCTTTTCAATTTCCCGCGGTTAAGGGACTGTGTGTTGGTATATTTGTAAAAGACCCAAGCAATGTGGCGCATGAGATTCATTAAGGGCAGGTGATACAACATGTCTCCCTCACAAGTCTCATAGTCTCTCATTGGGGTAGTGTTAGATGACAAAATGTGTTAATATTTAGTATAGATATTGGTGTTTTTCAATTCTAGGGTCAATACCATTTTACTCCCTCTGTCATATAGGCGACTTCTGATTTTACCCCCTGTAAAAATTTTGTCTGCAAAAGCACCCTTGCCATTTTACTCCCTCTGTCATATAGGCGACTTCTGATTTTACCCCCTGTAAAAATTTTGTCTGCAAAAGCACCCTTGCCATTGAGGAAAAATGACACACTCATGTGCCTATGTGTCATGCTATGTGGTATTATTTTTTGTTTTTTTAATATCAATTATTTTGACATGGATTTAAACATTAAGGGATTGAACCCGTGTTCTATAGGTAATAGGGTGCATACCTTAGCCACTAAGAGACTGCATCTGTGTTGTTTAATGTTACAAACTAAATGTATATATTAATTAGTATCAAAACTCATTAATTACTACACTTAATTACTAAATATATATATTAATTAGTATCAAATTAAATGTATTTATCTTTGTTGGTTAATGTTTAATTACTACACTTAATTATTATGATTATAAACTAAAATTGATATTGAATTTTATTCTAACAAATAAACTGAAACTATATATAAATATTTAAATATTATTAAATATATTTAATATGGAATTTCACTTATTTTTTAAATATATACTATAGGTCCTAAAATTAATTTATTATTTAATATATTTTACATTTTTTATTATTTAATACGTTTTTAATAAATTAATCTTAGTTCCAGTTAATTTTAGTTCACGTGATATATTTGAAATTTATTATAGTTCAAGTTTATTCTAAATTAATTAATTTTAATATTTTATTAAAAATTATTATTTCATACACTAAAGTTTAATATTATTAATTAAAAGTTATATATGCCAAATAAGTTTAAACTATTATTAGTTATGAAATAGTTTAAGAAAAAAAATATGACAAATAATTAAGTAATGGTATTAACCATGCAGCCGGCAAAAAATATTGAGACTAAGTCATTAATTGACTTAACTCATAAAAATCAATGAAGTTGTCACCGCATTTTATTTTTTTCAAAGAAAAATGGGAAAAGAGCGAATAAATGTAAAATAGAGATCAAGGTATGAGGGTTAGTTATGCAAGGAGAACGTATTAGCACCCTAAATAACTATGGTACTCCGCATGAACCTCTTTGAAAGTCTGTGTATTTTGACTATAAAGAAATATTTACAAAATGAGATTGGGGAGATGAGAAAAGAAGTATTTTTTTTACAATTTTTTTTGCACCTGTCACAATTACCAACTTTTTGTGTCTACGTACCCCCTTCGTGCAATAGAGGACCAGGGTACTCGTGGTTCATCTTAAAAATTTTGAAAATTAATGTGTCCATAGAATATGAGAAAGAGGGACAACGCACCAACATGAGGGAGGGTTTAAGAATGCCTCTAGTACTCAAGTGGAGAAGTCGACATCTTTACAACCATGGGGATAGTGAGATGACATCTCGGCTATAAATGAATCATGTCTAATCTTGAAAAAGATTTTAAAGGAAAAAGGTGCACGAGGGCACCAAAAAGTTTGAATGAGGTTGAATGTTTTTTAGTATTTTTTTAAAGTGTTAGAATCTGGTTAAATGAATTAGTATTTGATTAAGAAAAGAAGTTTTCAAAAGTCACTTGACAAAGTCAAGGTTTATTATGAAAGTGGCCAAGTTTATTGAAAACAAGAAGGTTTTGAAAAAAGAGGGAGAAGACTTTGAAATTAAAGAAGATAGGAGGAGATGAAGGGACTATCATATGTATATAAAGTAAAAGCTAAGGTAAGGAAAGGTCTACCCAACAAGAAGGCAACACTTGACATAAAGAAGTCAATGTAGAATTCTCATCCTTTAGATTAAAAAAAATCAAGCAAGCATAATACTAAGATAAGACCAAGCCTTAGATGAAAATAAGCCTCAGATGAACTTGTGCCTTAGATGAATTAAAAACCAAATAAAGTCTTCAAAAAAATTGGACAAAGTAACGGCTGAATTCAGAGGAATTCCCAATCACAGATAAGGCATAGAAATCAGAATAATCTGTATATAGATAAAATTCAACATAATGCCTTGAGTAAACCTCAAGGACTTCAGACAGCATAACAACAGGGCAACAAGGTCTCTAATTATCAAGGTTTCTAATCCTAAGTCCAACGGATCCATGACTTCAATATACTAATGGTAGTAACCAAGGAAGAGCTTAAGTCTTTTATGGTTCAATTTGATTATTAAGTGTCTTTAAAAGAAAAATAAAGCTCAAGTGAGCGAAGATGAAATGACATAAAATAAATGCTCAAGTGAGAAAAAGTAAATAGCATGAAATGTAAATGCTTAAAGTTAAATGACATAAAGTAAAGACATAAAATAAATGCATAAGTTAAAGGCATAAAATAAAGTTAATTGTTAATGATTAGTAAGTTAGGAGTTAAGTCACAAAGTATGATCAATAATGATTGAATAATCAACATTAGACAAAGTTAATGAAAACTCATTAGAGGATTGATAGAATCAAAGTCTCATAACAACAAGTTTCATAGGGTTTGAACCAAAGTCAAATAATCAACCATCCTTGGGCTTATAAATATCAAGTTTTAGGCCAGGAATGATCATTTTCTGATTCAGGACAAATTTAGCGCTATGTTAAGCAATCGTAAGTGGACTTATATAGAAGTCGCACCTATTTTGAAGTCGGTCAATAATATTATGTGTGTTAATACATGCTAGAGAAATTATATGTAGATCATTCTCTAAAAGCCATGTCACACAAAAAGAAAAAAGGAATGGTCTCGTCTTCATCATAAACTTAAAAAAAGTTCTAATAATATTGATGATTTTCATCAACCAAAAATAAAAGGAAAGAGGGAGAGAGAAAGAAAAATCACATTAGATCACATCCTCAAAGTTCTTTCATCTTCAAGTTCAATAACTCATAATTGATGTATTAAATCACTAAACATATCACCAATTCAAAGCATCAAGATCGAATTAAATAATTGGCAAAATACTCATTTTGATCCCTTAACTATACCCTTGGGTTCACGTTGGTCCCTTAACTTTTTTTCGTATCATTTTGGTCCCTTAACTATAAAAAGTTTCATTTCAGTCGTTTTTGTCTAATTAGCGACGGAAAAACTTTGAAATTCTTCGCTAAATCTGTCGTTAATTACACAAAAAGGACTAAAATGAAACATTTTGAAAGTTAAAGGACCAAAATGACACGAAAAAAAGTTAAGGGACCAATGTAAACCCAAGGTATAGTTAAAGGACCAAAATGAGTATTTTTCCTAAATAATTCACTCTAAGATAGATTTAAATTAATGAATGTTTATCCAACTTCATCTACATCCTAATTTCATTGAATTTGAAGAGAAATTGGACAATTAAAATTGCAATCCAAAGCAACAATTAAAAGAGAGGAGTTGGAAAAATAAAAGGAACCAAAATAGTCCTAAAACAAAGCAAAAAAGTGAATTTTTCCTTTAGGAAATGGATTTCCATTATAGGGGTAATCGATTTCCTGTGCTGATTTTTCAAAAATCTGGCGCAAAAACAGTTGAGGAAATCAATTACCCCAAAAGTGGAAGTCAATTTTCTGCAGCAAAAACAACATTTGAAAGGGAAAAGTCTTGATCAAACTTTTTATCAAACACCTTATGATCTTGAATTTAATTGAGCGTGAAAATTCCATCAAATTATTATAAAATAGCACCAATAGAATAAAAAAAAGTAGCTCAAAGAATCAAACCACAAAGATTAACAAGAGATCATATTGGGAAAGATGAAGATCCAACTTACCAAAGGTAGATCTAGAAAATTATCAAAAACCACTTCAAAATTTGCTTCAAGAATCAATCTCCCAAGCTTTGATGTAGAGAATTAATGAAGAGAAAGTGTTTGGATGGAGGTTTAGCTCAAAGATTAGTAAGCTTCAATGAAAAGCTTACTAAGTTTTATGAAAATATGGCTTTGAGTGAATTTGGTAGATGAAGACAGTAGAGAGAATTTTTAGCCAGGTGATTTTGGCTATTAAAAGCTTGAGAATCGAATGAAATGAGGGTTCTATTTATAGAGTTTAGGCTTGGAGTTAGTGGTGGTTTGGAGTTTGGTTTGGAACCAAAATTAGGCTTGGTAGTTGTTTTTTTGGAGTCAAAGTGAAACCAAGTGGTACACATGTAATCAAATGAAGGTGTATGATGGAATTTAATTAATATGAGGTATGGGAATTATTTTGGTAATCAAGAATATTCTCTAAAAAATAAAATGGAGCCAAATGCTAGAAACTTGAAAATTGCCTTTTTTTTTCTTCAAAATTCACCTCAGAAATCGATTTTCACATATGGGGTAATCGATTTCCACTGAAAAACAGAAACCTTGGTGCAAAAATAGTGAAGGACATCGATTTTCACAAATGGAGTAATCGATTTCCACAAAAGAAAAATGCTAGAAAACTCTGTTAGTTGGGTGCTTTGGCTCAGTACCTACAAAACACAAATATACAAGAAAATAAAGCGTATATTTTTGGTATTTTGATTAGAGGTCAGTAAAATATGAAACACATATATACAAGATACATAATTAAGGTGTTTGGAGATCCTTTGAGATCAAACTTAAAGATAGGGGTGAGATTAAAAGAGATATCCAACCCAAATGTGTGATCTTGACGCATTGTGATGAGATGAGATGAGATGAGATGATAGAGGATCTTAGGGGGGAAAATTGGGGTATGATAGTTGCCCCTATTTAAATATCTTCAACTAGATGATATGAAGATGATCAATCTTCATATAATCGTAGTGGGAGATAGTTAAATACTAAAGCACCCAATATTTGTCCCTTGATGCAATGCTATGCAATGGACTCTTTTTTGACACTTTTTGTATATGATATGATATGATGCATAAGATAAGACACTATGTGAGAAAACTTGAAACAATATATTATGGTAAATTAAATGAGACTACATGGAAAGAAACATTGGGAATACAAGTTATTTCTGGATACCTGTCAAGGTGACAAGAATTATCCATCAATACTTGGAAAGTAAGGGATAAAACCCTGAAAAAGGCAAGTAGTGACATCCAAGAATGCATCAGATGGAAACTACAACCAATATAAAGTTACGCCCAAAAGATGTCCAAGAATGGAATTGAACTCTACTGGGGATAATGACATCCAATTATTGGCTTTGGATGGCAACACAAAATCATGGCTTCTGATTACTGGCTTTTGATGACATAGAAAGAGGTAACAACACCCAGTTAGTGGCTTTGGATAGAAAAAGACCACAACATCTAATTACTGGCTTTAGATGAAATGAGGAAGGAATTATAACACTCAGTTACTAGCTTTGGATAAAGGGAAAAAGAATATGTCATCCAATTACTGTCTTTGGATGAAAAGAAAATGGATCCTAACATCCAATTATTGGCTTTGGATGAAGGGAAAAAGAATATAACATCCAATTACTGGCTTTGGATGAATGAAGACCACAACATATAATTACTGGCTTTAGATGAAGGTAAAGACTATATCATTCAATTACTGACTTTGAATGAAGGAAAAAATGATGTAACATCCAATTTCTGGCTTTGAATGAAAGGAAGGATCACGATATCCAATTACTGGATTTGGATGAAAGAAGACCTTGACATCCAATTACTGGCTTCGGATGAAGGAGAAGAATTATGACACCCAATTACTGGCTTTGGATGAAAGAAGACCTTAACATCTAATTACTGGATTTAGATGAAGAAAGAAGAATTATGACATCCAATTACTGGCTTTGGATGAAAGAAGACCTTAACATCTAATTACTGGATTTAGATGAAGCAAGAAGAATTATGACACCCAATTACTGGCTTTGGATGAAAGGAGATGTTGACATCTAATTATTATCTTTAGATGAAGGGGAAAATAATATGACATTCAATTACTGGCTTTGGACGAAATATCACGATATCCAATTACCGACTTTGAATAAAGTGAGAAATGGACTTTCAGGAATGGCACTGAAAGAAAATATAAACTTTCAGGAATGACACTGAAAGATATCCAAGAAAATTTGTTGGGAATAACAGGGCTTCCAGGAATAGCACTAGGGAGAAAAAGAGACAGACATCCAGGAACAGCACTGGAGTGAAAATACATGTATTTGTTTTGGTAGGTGCCAAGTGAGTTGGACTTTAACCGCAAGGTAAGACGTTGATAGCAACAAGACCTCGGGAAATGCAAAATGAGGATGAAACACTCTTTCTATGCATGATATTGAATGTTGCAATGCAGGATATATGAATGATATATGCTTGTAATGCATGTGTTTATGACAATAGAGCTTGACTCTTTTGTGGAGTGAAATGGAACTCTGATTCCTCAACATGGGGGACACTGCAAACTCTGCTTGAAAGAAGAAGTCTTGGGAATTGTATCAAGTTGATGATCCTTTGAGGAAGGACATAAAGAGCTACATGGTGATTGCCTCAGATTAACTTATTGTTGTAGATAAAGTGATCATGACTTCATCTGGCTCTTTCTAGGAATAAACTGATCATGGCTTCAGCTCTTGAAATGACTGTTGGGAAGGCTTGGCCCAGTATGAGTCTTGAAAATGATCTTCTAGCTCACCAATCCTGAGAATAACTTGCACTAAGTGTTGTACCCCAAAATTTTCCCTCTCATGTTTTCCAAGATTTTCTTATATTGGTGGTCACAGGCAATTGATTAAATAAAAATAAATTTTTTGAAGATGAATAAGGTGTCTTTCGATTCGCATTTTGACAGGCTCCGATTGGGCATCTAGATCCTTCGAACAAGCTTGGTTTCAAAGTCTTTGATTAAGCATTTTGCACTCTTCGCTGCAGGTCTAATTCACAAGCTTCAAATGGGCGTTGGGTCCCTCTTCGATCACGTTCAAATCACAAGGCTTAGACTGTGCATTGGTTACTTCAGGCTTGCCTTTAATTCACAAGGCTAACAGCCTCTACAAGTTCCTTTCCATTCACAGGGCTAAAGGCCTCTTTAAGTTCCCTTTGATTCACTAGGCCAAAGGCATCTTCATGCTTGACTTGGATTCGCTAAGTCAAAAGCTTCCCCCAACGGGCCTTCGACCCACAAGGCAAAGGTTTCTTCTATGATTGCTTTCAATGCATAAGGCATAGAATTCCTCTGTGCTTGCTCTCAAGGCAAAAAACCCTCAACACAGTTTATGCACTATGACAAAAAAATATGACCCCTTCGAAAGAGCACTCCAAAGTTCCATTCTAAGGACACACATTGAGCCATTTGAAGGAGACATATAGTTACTGGATACAAGTTTATCTTATGTTGGGTCTTGGTCCTACATGTGGCCAGGCCCAGGCCTTTTGTGCATTAGCATTCGAAGATGGTGACAAAAGAGGTTTTCGATGGGCCAGATTGAAGTTTCTGTTTTAGTTGTTTAAATCAAGCAGGTAGGGCAAGTAGACTCAATCGAAGAAGCTTTGATGAAGGAAACTCTGAACAGATTCGAATCCAGAGTCATCAAAAAGGACAAATGTTTTGATGAAGAGAATTTTGGGCAAATCGAATCAATGTAGAGATGACTTAATCAAAGAAACTATGATAAGGGAAAACTCTAAATTCAGAATCATCAAAAATATGAGCAATTCGAATTGACGTGGATGGACTCCATCGAAGGAGATGAATCAGAGCCATTCGAAGGAGGAAATCAGAGCCATTCGATGGAGGCAATCAGAGTCATTCGAAGGAGGCAATCAGAGCCATTCGAAGGAGGAAATTGGATCCATTCGAAGGTGGCAATTAGAGCCATTTGAAGGAGGAAATCAGAGCCATTCGAAGGAGGCAATCAGAGCCATTCGAAGGAGGCAATCAAAGACATTCAAAGGAGGTAGTCAGAGTCATTCGAAGGAGTGAATTCGAAAGTCATTTATGTCCACATTCATTCAAATTCAAAAAAGGGACAAGAAGCCATGTCTTCGGCAAAGTATTCAAAGTGACATTCATGGCCTTTAAAACACCAACTTAATGGTTGTTTATTCCATTGTCCTCTTGTCCCCTCCATCCCCTCTATATAAGAAGCACACTAGAAAGCTCCAAATGGGGACCCCAAAAAAGGAGGAGAAACATAAGCCCAGGGGAACCGTACACACATATTTGTTTTACACGCATACACTGTCTAAGAGAAACACACCAAAAACTCTCAAAACTCAACAAGATCACACCACACTTGTTCTCTCTCCTTTCGAATCCAAGAGCATCCAGCAACTCTAGTCTCCCACACAAGTTCCAGTTTTATCAAGGTAAGTCCCCTTGGCCTTACATCTTTCGTTTCAGCATGACATGTAAATAGCCCTGTACTTACTTTTCGTTTCAGCATAATATGTAGATAGCCTCTTAGTTGTGTTCTTCGTTTATGCCCTCTTGGTTTGTTTGCTTTTCTTGTTGGAACTAACCTGTACAGATTCAAACGAAAGACAAAAAGAGTATGAACGAAGGATATGCACTCATGCTGCTCCACAGGTCCATGTTACTTCATATTCTCAATCGAAAGAAATAGAGAAGGTGCAAATCGAAGGTTGCCTATACCACTCTTTGGCTCAATCAAAAGAGGCAGGAAAAGGTGCAAATCGAAGCTTGCTCACGTCAACTCTTAAGCCCAATCGAAAGAAGGCCAAAGGAGGGTGAATCAGAGGAGTCCTTCCTCTGGAATGAAAAAAAGCCTTTATATCATTTTCTTATTTTTTTTTGTTTTTAGTTATTTCTTTTATTTTCTTGCCTCATGTTTTATTAACATTAAAACCAAAATCACAAAAAATATTAAGTTAATATTTTTTTTAATTAAAACTAATTTTGTAAACAAATTAATTAATTATTTTAACCTTTTCTTGAAATTAAAATTAAATAGACTTAAGTTTTATTTTCTTTTATAAATAAAAACGAAACAAAAATATTTCCTCTTACCTTAGGATTTTTAGACGTTATTCTCAATTCGCGGCATTTATTTACTTTCGCATTTTTCATCTTATTGTAGTTGCTTCCTAGTTTGTAATAGTAACTAGGACTTTACTTTTCGCACTTCTTTAATGTACCTCTAACAAAGCCATGTAATAGCGTAGGATTTACATTCCCGCACTTTACATTTTTGCACTTTAAATTTCTGTACATATTAACTGTTAGTAATTAGGCTTGTATGGAAAGACTAATGACAAAAGGTTAGCAAACCTAACACAAAAGATAACTAGGATACCCCACTTTTGTTGCCTTCGGGAATAAAACAATCATGTCCCTTGAGACAGGGACGCTTTAGCAAAGACCCATAAATAAAAAGATCATAGTCCCTCAATGACCTTACAATTGCCTTTCGGTAAATGATCTAGTCCCTAAATAGAAATTGCTAAAGTGTCTCTACATTGTTGCCTTTATAACTGTACGTCCCTTTGAACGTCCCTCAAACATCCAACAATAGGGCTACCTACTCACTAATAGTAGAATCTCATTGTCTAGAGGATAAGGAGGAAAAGAACAAACCTTTTCGAGTACAAGTAGATATCTGTTAGATGCTATGCTCAAAACAAACTTTTTACACTTACACATTTAAAAAACAACTTTCAAAAAGATTTACTTTGTCAACACTCTTGAGGACTGATACAAGATTTATCACAAAGAGAATCGCCGCACTAAGGCATTTTCAATTACTTTTCAAAAACACAAAGCACAAGGTATTTCAAAAATGAGCTAAGCATCTAAGATACCGTAGAAAACTACGGATGAAAAGGGTGCTAATACCTTCCCTTTCCATAATCTACCCCCATTACTCAGAAAACTATCGAAAAGGTCTTTTTTTGTTCTTTTCACCCTTTCCTTAATTTGGATAAAAGAAAAGTCGGTGGTGACTCTTGCTTACCGCAACATTTGCAAACACAAAATGCAAAACCAATATTAACAGTCGGTTCTGCCACCGTATCATAGAAATGGCGACTCTGCTGGGGAATTATAAAAAGTTGGGTTACCTTAGAGTCTAGTTCATTTTAAACTGCTTTACCTTGTATGCTTTGTCTACTTTACTTTTGAGGGCTTGTTTGGGTTGTTACTATAGATCCTACACCCAGATCTGGGGCACCTTTTAGGTAAGTAGCAATAAATCATGGGGACTGTGTGGGGTATATCGACACGGTTGAAGCGATAGCTATATTGATGTGACACTTTGGTTGGTACCGGTATCCCTTGAGTAGTCAAGGAAAATACGGGGCCGCTGCATGGTGTCATGAAGCATCAAGTGATCTTAGAACCTTTAATTGAACAACTTGGCCATTAGGAAGTAGTGAGATAGTCGTCTTTGGTTTAGTCCTAAGTCGGTTGATACTTGATACTACACTCATTGAGATTTAACTCCCGAGTTTTGTTTGGTGGCAAGTCAATTGTCGATCGGGATGAAACTTGTGGGAAAAATCAGTGATATTGAGATCCTATAGAACCCGGTTACTATTACTAGGACAGGTTGAGCCAACTAAACTTCAAGAGGGTACTTACCTAAAAACCCCATGCAAGCCTAAACCTAAGGCTGCTTGTGTGACTTGTTTGCTTTCAATTTGAACTACTTGCAGGGTTTTTATTATCCAACAACATGATTTCCTTGCAGGATTTGTTTACAGTCATTATCCAATTATCTGGATTTCTTGCAGGCTTTACTTGCTTATGCCACCTTACACTTTTGCTTAATGCATAGCATACACATCATAACATCATCCCTTTGCATCTCCTTAACTATTTCAAGGATCTCAAGGGTCTGTGATGCAGGTAATGATGAACGAGACGTCTAGCAAGGGGCAAGGGGGTTTATTTTCCTCTAACCAAATGCCTTTAAAAGACAAAAACACAACAACTTGAGTCAGGGGCGATGACCCACTCGACATGGTGAGTTTGATTCTCGTTGAAGGACCTTCAACAATATAAAGTTCTTCAATCTAAGCTACAGTTGGATTCTAACATCTTCTTGTGTTTACCCTGCGATATCCTTGAAAACATTTACACATCATGCATGTCATTACATAACAGGTCTTTCAGTATAGGTCTCTCATGTTCTTGCTGTTTATTTCAGCAAGCGAAATGGCTTTCAAACAAAACAACAGAGATCTCCAAACTCAAGAGGCTCGGTTCATGGAAATGTTCCTCAACCTATCAAAGGGGAAAGAAGAGTTGAAGGCACTCCTCATTGGGAACTTGGCCAAGAAAAGTCCTGAAGACAACAAGGATGAACATTTGGAACAACTGCAAGCTGAGATAGAAGAAATGAGAATCCAGATGCTGGGGCAGATGGCTTTTATCCAAAGCCTAGCCCGAGGACAAGAAGAGCTGAGAGCCCTTATCAGCAAACTTCATCAAGATGGATGCAACTGCATGAAACAAACAGTCAAGGCCAGGGATCAAGTCATTAATCAGCCCCCGATGAGACAAGAAGTGGGTTTGGTGGAGAGTGGACCATTCCAAAATGCTGCTACGTCACAACCTCGCCAACAAAGACAAGGTAATCAGCGTAAGCAGAATACATCTAAAACACGCTTTAACGAGATCAACGTGTCATTGGCTCAAGTATTGCAACACGTGTTGGATGCCAAGCTGATTAAGTTGAAGGATCCTCCTCAGAATCCCAACACTGCTTCCACAATATACAATCCAAATGCAAGGTGTGTGTACCACTCCAACAGTCCTGGACATGACACTAATAGTTGTTGGACGTTGAAGAATAAGATTCAAAACTTGATCAACGAAGGAGTGCTGGAATTCACACAAGATGGTCAACTGGAATTCTTCTACCATTCCTTAAAGGCACACCATCTGAAGTGACAAATTTAGACAAAGAGGCTTTTTGTTCATCTAGAATTTTAAATTTGTAATTTCTTTTGATTGTTCGAACATTTGTTTCATGCCAAACTTTGTTATTTTATCAATGCATTGCATATGTTTATCTTGAATCATTTCATTCGTATTCACTATATTCAAACTGTGTTTTTACTTCCTTTTTTGTGATATCCAACTCTCGATTAAAAGCTTTAAGCCTTTAGAGGGAGGATGACGAAAACAATACCATAATCTCTACAGTATACTTTTGAACAGACCCTGCTGATGATGTACATGCATTATTTCAAATCCTAAACAGTGGATTTATAAGGAAGATAATCCCTAGTCAACCCCTTTGTTCCTAAGAAGTAGGAGTTTTTTCTTTTCACACAAATTAAAACCCTTAATCATAACCCAGGGCAGGGTAGCTTTCTCAATTAATTCAGAGGTGCATTCAGTCGCAAGCTCATCCTTCATACACGACAAAAAGTGTAGAAGATGCCTTCCAAAAGATGTTGATGGTTCTGCATAATCATCAAGACAGGCAGTCGTTATCTCTCAAAATAAAAGCCCGTTAAGTCAAAAACCTATGAATGGGAATTAAGGAAAAAAACTGGGGCATCCCGCTGACTGCAATCACGAAAGAAATAGTTTAGGCAAAAGTAGGGATAACAAAATCAAAAAAAGAGGTCCTACAAATCCTCAACAAAAAAAGAAAAGGTTACAAAAATGACTGCCTTCTCAAACAAACGTTCAATTTATGAACCATCACCAAGTATCAGAGCAAAGATTCCAGACTCAATTGGGATCTAAATGCACAATTAACTGAACATAGGATTGAAGAACATCACGAAGAATGGGTTGGGTACAAATAAAATTTGAGCCTTTATCCTTTGTTTCTTAAACCGTAAACCAGGCGACGTCATAACCCTTAAAAGTCCTAGCTGAAGCATGGGTTAGTTCGAAAGCATACTGTTACAAAAGGTATCCTGACTCCTGTAGGGTTCGCTATAAATCCTGAGCTGATATCACACTCTTACAAAATTTGTTTGTTTTACTAAAAAATGAATTTTCAAACTTCAAGACAGACATAAGCTTGGCATTCTTAAAATACCATTGTTTGCACATGACTATTTGTTCAACAGCAGAGAAATTTTCACGACGAATATTCGATGAATAGGAATCCTCTCAATGGACAGAATCGCCTCAGATGGAAAGGCATTCCAATGATAGGCCTTTCATAATCAAGGGGTATAGCATGGTGTTCATCTGATCTGGGGCAGTCAAGTCAAGGTTCAAGGAATCTCTCAAAAATGCCAAATAGCCAGGGACAAATCTCCATCTGAATCACTTGGGGAATTGGACATGAATTCCAGCAACGAATCCGGGCAGTGTGGCAACACTTACTACTATGCACAATGATAATTCTCCGTACTTGGTGAACATGGACATAGTCGGAAAACACTATGCATGAACAAAGACCCTCTAGGTTGACTGGCCTAGGCAAAAATAAGGGCATCTCGGAGAACCAAAAGGGTTCGGGAAAAAATCAGGGATATACATATGAAAAAAATTTGTACACCCGGCAAGTCGAAAACCTGAAAAAGCGGCTTGGGCAACAAAGGGTATCCCGATGGACTGAAAACCTGAAAGGGCGGTCCAGGAAAAAGTTAGGGATTAAAGCATACGAATACATCTCATCATCTCGTCACTTGTCAATCAGGATAAGGTTTATTACTCTAATCTGCATTCACCAAGGACTCCAAGACTTGGGATAACAGTTAAACCATCTACAAAATCCCAGCAGATATTTTCTCCAGCAGGTACTGAGGCAGGGGAATTATACTACAAGGTCACTGCTATATTCTTAGCATGCAGCCTAATGATGGCAGGTGTTCTTATACCCTCGGCAGAGCAATAATCTCTGACTACTGCTCCGACATCTAAAAATTTCCCAGTGAAGTCACCAAGCTTCTTAGGATTTCCCAACAGGATCTCACAAATCCCCAAGTGGATTACGGAGTTTCCCTTCCCCAATGTACTTCTTCTCAAACTAACAAAACAGGAATCCCCAACGGAAACATTCTGAATATTCCAGATTCTCTTCTAGAAACAGTGCATATACGATCCAGAGACGGGTTTCATTCTGATACTTATTCCAGACTATCTTCTAGCAACAGTTCAGGTACGATCCAGAGACGGATGTCATCCTGATACTTATTCAGATCATCTTCTAGAAACAGTTCAAGTACAATCCAGAAACGGAAGTCATCCTGATACTTATTCCAGACTATCTTCTAGCAACAATTCAGGTACGATCCAGAGAAAAATGTCATCCAGATACTTATTCAGATCATCTTCTAGAAATGGTTCAGGTACGATCCAGAGATGGATGTCATCCTGATACTTATTCCAAACTATCTTCTAGCAACAGTTCAGGTACGATCCAGAGACGGGTGTCATCCTGATACTTATTCAGACCATCTTCTAGAAACAGTTCATGTACGATCCAGAAACGGATGTCATCCTGATACTTATTCCAGACTATCTTCTAGCAATAGTTCAAGTATGTTCCAGAGACGGATGTCATCCTGATACTTATTCCAATTATCTTCTAGAAACGGTTCAGGTACGATCCAGAAACGGATGTCATCCTGATACTTATTCTAGACTATCTTCTAGCAACAATTCAGGTACGATCCAGAGACGGATGTCATCCTGATAATTATTCAGATCATCTTCTAGAAACGGTTTAGGTATGATCCAGAGACGGATGTCATCCTGATACTTATTACAGACTATCTTATAGCAACAGTTCAGGTACGATCTAGAGACAGACGTCATCCTGATACTTATTTAGATCATCTTCTAGAAATGGTCCAGGTACGATCTAGAGACGGATGTCATCCTGGTACTTATTCCAGTCTGTCTTCTAACAACAGTTCAATTCACGGAGTTTTCCTTCCCCAATAGAGTTTATTTCTCTAACAACGGAAGATCATCTCCCAACATGTCAACTTCAAACAAAATCCAAAGACCTACATTCTTCACCCCCAGCAACAGTCAGGGATTTATTTTCCCTAATTCAACGATACAACAATGGAACTACTGACACATTCATACATTGCATTCATACATCATTTCTACAAACATCATAACATATGCAGCACAAATACGTATATCACAATCTCATTTATTTTGAGAGCATCATGCAATTCATACATCATGACATCGCATGAAACTGACTTTACCTTTTCAGGTTAAATCAGCAGACAGACAAACACCATTAACTTATACAGTAGGTCAAAGATTAATACCAGAAACCAGACAGGGAAACTATCTATATGACCAATTGGTATGAACTCCCGAAGCAAGACGGGTTTACCAATAAATAAAACAAGTCCCAGGTTAATACTTGTAACCAGCCAGGAAAATTATCTACGGACGACCAACTATGGATTAACACCTGTAACCGACCAGGAGAACTATCTACATAAAGAGATTAAAGATTAATACATGTAACAAGCCACGAAAATTGTCTTTCTTTCTTAGTTCAGAGATTAATACCTATAACAAGCCAGGATAACTATATCAGCGACCGACAATTTTCAAGTTCCAAATTAATACCTGAAACCAGCCAGGAAAACTATCTTTCTTTCTTAGGTCATAGATTAATACCTGTAACGAGCCAGGACAACTATCTCAGCAACCGACAATTTTCAAGTTCCAGATTAATACCTGAAACCAGACAGGAAAACTATCTACGCAACCCGACGGAGCAATCTTACACGGTTTCTTTCTCATATATCTCCGGGTGCAGACTAACACGAACTCATCCTGGAAAAGCCCTACGCAGGCTCTTTCTAATGCATTTTCAGGTAACGGTTAATTCCATTATCCCCAGCAAGCTACTGTGAAGCCTGGATTTCAACCAGATAATAGTTTAAGTTACTACGAAGCCTGGAATCCAACCAGATAGTAGTTCACTTCTTTAATTACTGTGAAGCCTGGATTTCGACCAGATAACAGTTTAAGTTATTGTGAATCTTGGAGTACGACCAGATAACAGTTCAATTTCATTTTACTACGAAGCCTGGAATCCGACTAGTTAGCAGTTTACTCTGTCAATTTATTGCGAAGCTTGGAGTCCGACCAGATAGCAGTTTACTCTATCAATTACTATGAATCTTGGACTCAACCAGATAATAGTATACCTCAAATTCAAGTTGAAGCCTGGATCCAACCAGATAACAGCTTAATCTCTTCAAATCACTGAAGCTTGGACACGACCAGATAACAGTTCAAGTCACTAAAGCCTGGATTCCGACCAGATAACTGTTTGAGTTACTGTGAAGCCTGGGGTACGACCAGATAATAGTTTAATTTCATATTCCCAAGTAGATTATTGTGAAGCCTGGAATACGACCATATAACAATCAACTTTTTTATCCTTAGCAAGTTACCGTGAATCCTGTATTTCGACTAGAAAGCAGCAAACTTTCATCTCTCCAGTCAGGAGATAGCTTCCCCAGTAGAGTAATGGATAACTGAAGTTCCTAGACTCTATTTCCCACAGAGTTTCCTCAAGCAAGAGAACTCTAAAAACCCACATTCCCCAGAGGACTCCTCCTCAGACAGCAGGAACAGGAACCCCCAAAGGGACCATGTGTGAAATCAGCATCTACTTTGGATGGCTTCTTTAAGCCCATCTCCGACGTCTCTCTGTCATCTTCTCTAAATGGAATCTATAAGCCTATCCCCACCATCATCAACCATCAGCGTTACTTCATGCGAGTGCAAATTTCTGGGCACTTTAGTGTTCAATCATCTTCCACCTTCATATCACAAAAGGCAAACAAGCCAATCTAAATCTTCAGGTTTAAGAAGATTGAACAAGGGCAGCTGTTGTACTCCAAAATTTCCCCTCTCATGTTTTCCAAGATTTTCTTATATGGGTGGTGTGATACGGTGGGAGAATTGACTTGAAGGTTTTAAGTTTGATCGCAAATGTTGCAGTTAGAAAGAGTCGCCATCGACTTTTCTTTTATCCAAAAGGAAAGGTGAAAAAGCACAGGAAAGACCTTTGAGATTATTTCTTGAGTTTGGGGGGTAGATTATGAAAAGGGAAGGTATTAGCACCCTTTTCATCCATGGTTTTCCATGGGCTCTTAGTTACTTGCTAGATCACTTGCTTTTTGTTTGAAATTGTGCTTGATATGGTTTTTGAAAGTATTTTTTTAAAAGAGGCCATTGTTTAGGCAACCTTTGTAATGATTCTTGTTCGTAAGAATGTATACAAAGATGTTGATCTTTTGAAAATGTTTTCAAGTTTTGTAAGATGTTTTGAAAGTGTAGGTGTTTGTTTTTGAAAATAGTAAGGATGTTTATTTTGAAATGGAGCAAGTAATTAGGAGAAATCTACCTATTCAAATGTCTTTCTTGTTCATTTTCTTTTCCTTTGACATTGTTGTCTTACCATTGATTTGGTAAGCATGCCTATCTTTGGATGTAAACGGGACAGGCGTGGGTCATCGTATAACCATGATTAGCAATGTTGCAAGGTATCTTAGCATTCTTTTTGAGGGACTAAGATCATTTATAAGGCAACTTAGATAGCGTCGTCGAGGGACTATGATCTTGTATTTGCTTGTTTTTTGCTAAGATACCTTACATGCGTAATATGGCCATTTTGTATAAGGCAACCAAGTGGACTGACCCTAGGGGTGCTTGTATGCAAAATGCATTATTTTCATGCTTGATTTAGTCTTGAATTAGGGTTTTCTATTTATTGGTTTTAAGTCTTTCCATATAAAACCCTAATTACTAGCAATTGTATATAAAGCGATAAATTGCGGAATTTAAAGTTACTACGCTATCAAAACATTTGTGGGAAGGGGTGTACAAATTCATGAATGGGGATTGAAAGAATTTAAACCTAATTAGTCTATTACAACCATATTGAATTGATATCAATGTACAAGGAAATAAATAAATGCAAAGTACAAAAATGAATAAATGTACAAAAAATGCAAAATGTAAAGAAAGTGTATCTTTTTTTGATTTTCATGAAAAAGGGAATTTTGTCCTAACTTAATTAAATAAAGAAAAATAATTAATTAAATTTGAGTTTTGTTAAGAAAATATTTCTTGAATAAAACCCTAATTCTATTTAGTTGATTAAAAGAAAATAAGTTTAAGAAAAAAAGTATTTTTTTGGTATTTTTATCTTTAAAATATTTATAGCATTATAAAATATTTTTAGTCTTTTTTATATCAAAAATAATGTTTTTGAAATGGTGTGAAAAATAAATAAATAAAAACATAGTATTAATTAAGTTTACAAGATTATTTAATAAAATAAATAAAGTATAATAAATAAAAATATTTTTTGTGAGAAAAATAAAATAAACTAAGTCAAAATTTAAATATATCATTTTTTAGTATATTATGATTTTTTTAGTATTTAGAAAACATATTTAAGAAAATAAAAATGAAATAAATAAAAAAAAACAAACTTGGGCCAGAGTGCAAATATGAAACAGGGGGGAGGAATGTTACAAAAAAAGGCAGGCCCAGGAGGGGAAGGTCCATGTGCGCCGGAAGGATAAAAAATGTACAAAAAATGAGAGAAAAAGCAAAAGGCAGCGCATTGGGGCTCGAACTCATTACCTCCTAATTACCAGTGTGATGCCTTACCACTGGGGTGGCTATATATCCGTTAATATAACTAAAACAATAATTACATAACACAAAATGCGCCCTGATTATACTTCATCTTCAACCTCCAGCCAAAGGACCTGTATCTTCTTCATCTCTCAACAAAAATGAAAAGTTCAAACATGAAAGTTGGGGCATTTTTCCCACGAATCTAATCATATAAACAACTTAAGCTAACAATCAAAGATGAATGAGAATTTTTCTAGCCCTAATTCAAAACCTAAAAATTTTAGAAAACTTCAACCCTAAAATTCTCTAAGCTCAGGCCATATAAATGTAAACTATGGATATGTACAGCTTCATGGCAATGGTATCTACATTTTATTTTCACAAATCAAACTCAAATGATGCCTGTATGAAGAGATAGAAATTTGAAAACTTACCTCTTGCAGCTGGAATCGTGTATGGAGTTTGAGCAACCTTGGAGGTGTAAGGATGATCTGGTTAGCTTTCCAGGACCTCCCTGAGTGTGTTGCAAGCCTTACTTTGTTTTGAAACCAGCTAGAACTCTCTACTCAATTCCAACTGTAATGAAGGTTTTTAAAAATGGTGGATAATGAAGATGAAGTTACAGAAGTTTAACAGGTGTTGAGATGATTTCTGTATGATGTATGTGAAGTGTTTAGATGGTTAAAAGTGAAAACGCACGAGTGAAAATGGAGATGGATATTTGAAGTTCAAAAAATGGAGTTTTTGGCCAGTTCTGACTTATGAATGCTTGAGAGTATTTGAGGGATTATATAAACGTGTGTTGTGTTGCAATTGACTTGTTAATATGTATGGAAAATATCAGAGCACAAAATCACTCCAAGTTTCTGAGTTATAGGGTTATGGCTCTATAACTTGCTTTTTAAAAAAAGTGAAGTGACAGATCTCAAGTATTATACAAGCATGTTCTGAGCTTCTTGATTAAATATTGTGCAGAAAGAACAAGTTAGAAGCTCAAGACAAGTTGACTTTGTGATTAAAGCAACTTTTCAAGAATGGAATGGTAGCTTTCTTCCTAAAATGGAAAATTGGCTTGGACAATGCTTGAAACACTTGGATAATAGCTCAAAAGCAAGTGTAATCTTCTTATTATGGATAGATATTGAGGTTTAGAGGCCTGCAAAACAAGATTGTGCAGCATAGGTTTAAAATTGACTTCTTGTTCATCATAAAATGGCTTCTAAATTAAGTGACAAAACCCTAACTTCATCTCTTCGATTCTCCCTACTCAAGAATCATATCAAGGAGTTCTTGGACATTTTGGAAAGCTTGTAACATGCTTTACAACTCCTCTTTGAATTTCTTTTGATTATTCCCCTTGGAACTATGTGAAAAAGTGTCATAAAGTTAGGTCAAAATACTGTCCAAATTAGGGCAAAATTTCACTGTGTTTTCATGACCCTATGTTCATAAAATTGTAACATGAGATCCAAGCATTTTTGGAAGAATTTGTGTGAAGAAAAGTGGTAGATTTCATGGAGATCTAAAACTTTCATGTTGGAAGTTTCTCTTGAGTCATCTTGCATCATGGTGAAAATTTGGCTCAAAGTTATGAAAAAATAAGAAATTTTCCATACTTAGAAAAATTTCTAAGTTAAGAAATTTTAACATTTCAAGATGAAATCTTGAATTCTTGATTTCTTGATGAACAAGTTTCATATTTTGACATGTTTTGATGAATTGTGATCTTTGGCACTTGAATTTGACCAAAAAGTCAAAGTTTGACTTTTCAGTATACAGTTGACTTTTCATATTTTGACATGTTTTGATGAATTGTGATCCATGAAAATAATATGGGGCATTGGAAGTTCAAAAATCCTTTTGCAATCTCAAACCCTAATTTTGGTCATTGGAGCTTAAGGAGATGTCTTGAGCTGATCCACCCTAGTGTAGTCTTGAGTCGAAGGAGATCTTGTGAGAAAAATCTTGATAAGTGAGAGGGAAAATTTGGGGGTACAACAACTGCCCCTGTTCAATCTTCTTAAGCTTGAAGAGTTAGATTGGCATGTTTTGCCATTCGTGACTCGAAGGCGGAAGATGATTGGACACTAGAGTGCCCAAAAATTTGCACTCGGCGGTGTAATGGTTGAGGGGATGAGCTTAAAGATGCCATTTGGAGAGGTGATAGAAAGTTGCAGGAGATGGGCTTGTAGGGGCCATCCAAGAGTGATTGTTGAATTGTAATTTGTAAGCTGAAAGAATGAGTATCATAATGGCGTCCATGTCTGGAGCGTATTTAAACTGTATCTGAGAGCTGAACCTTGAATGAGTCATCAGAATGGCATCCGCGTCTGGAGCATATTTGTACTGCGTCTGAAAGTTGACTCTAAATGAGTATCATAATGGCGTCAGTGTCTGGAGTGTATCTGTACTGTATCTGAAAGTATAATTTGAATGAGTATCAGAATGACGTCCGTGTCTGGAGCGTATTTGTACTGTATCTGAAAGTTGAATTTGAATGAGTATCAGAATGGCGTCCGTGTCTGGAGTGTATATGTACTGCGTTCGAAAGTTGACTCTGAATGAGTATCAGAATGACGTCTGTGTCTGGAGCGTATCTGAACTGTATTTGAAAACTTGAATCATTGTTAATGGCAGCTGTTAACCTTATCCTGAAAAGGGTAAAATGTTAGCTAAAATGCAAAGTCATGTTGTATGAAATGCATGGTATGATGCATTTGTGTAACCAATGTTTATGATATATGGGTGCGATGTATGCGTATGTGAGTTAATTCTGTTGTATTGCTATTGGAATGGGGAAAATAAATCCATGTCTGCTGCTGAGGATTATAAGTCTTCATATTGTGAAGTTTGAAGTGCTAATGAATTTCCCTTAGAGAAATAAACTCTGTTGTAAGGGAAATGCCATGTACTGTTTGGAAAATTCTGGTTGGGGAATTCTGAAAAATTTGGATGACTTCTACTGGGGATTGATAATTGGAAGCATTGTTCTGTTGGGGATTAAACTGCTCACTATGGGGAATTTTATGGAGATAAACTTAGAGAGATTTCCCTATCCCTTAAAGCCATCAGCGATTGTCTTTTATTTTGTTTATTTGTAAACAATAATTATGTTCAACAATGAATCATTGGACGTTTTTGTAAACAAAACACAAGCGAAAAGAAAAAAAATAGATAGTTTTTGTACTTTCAAAGGGATGTCTTCGTATTGACTTTGAGTAAGTATTTTTGTACAATGAGACCAACCTTCTAGTAAGAGAATGTCGTCGTAAAAAATGAAAATTTTAATACAAAGAAAAGATAGCTATGTGCAATAATCCCATGGGGTTCCCATTCTGCTATAGCCTTTGTATCTCTGAGCATCTTGTCCATTTGTTGCCTTGTCCGAAGATGATTGAATTGGTCAGAAATGTCGAGTTTGCACGTTGTCTGTAAGGTGATCCAACGGGACATAGTCATACGCTTTAATTCCCTAACTTTTTCCTGGACCGCCCTTTCGGGTTTTCAGTCCACCGGGATACCCTTTTTTGCCCAAGTCGCCCTTTTGGGTTTTCAACTTGCCGGGTGTACATATTTTTTTTTATCCCTAATTTTTGCCCGGACCTTTTTTTGGTTCATCGGGATGCCCTTGTTTTGCCTAGGTGTGTCAACTTAGCGGGTCTCTTATGCGTAGTATCTTTTGACTATGTCGGTGTTCACAGGGTGTGGCAGGTCGTCGCCATCCATGGTGGTCAAGATCATTGCTCCACCAGAGAAAATGTTTTTGATTATAAATGGTCCTTCGTATGTAGGAGTCCATTTTCCCCTGGGATCACCTTCCGGCAGTATGATGCGCTTGATCACCAGATCCCCGACTTGGTACACTTGGCGTCTGACATTTTTGTTGAAAGCCTTGATCATCCGTTTTTGATACATTTGACCATGGAAAACAGCAGTAAGCATTTTCTCTTCAATCAAGTTCAGTTGATCAAGTCGAGTCTGGATCCAATCTTCTTCATTCAGCCATGCATCCTTCATAATTCTTAGAGAGGGGATTTGGACCTCAATAGGCAAGACAACCTCCATGCCGTATACCAGAGAATATGGTGTTGCCCCGGTTGATGTGTGAGTTGTGGTACGATATTCGTGGATAGCGAATGGTAGCATCTCATGCCAGTCTTTGTATGTGACTTTCATTTTATTTATGATCTTTTTAATGTTCTTATTCGCGGATCCGACATCACCATTCATCTTTGGCCGGTAAGGGAAGAATTATGATGTTGAATCTTGAATTGCTCGCAGAAGGCGGTGATCATAGTATTGTTCAGGTATGTACCATTATCAGTAATGATCCTCTTCTGGATACCATACCAGCAAATGAGATTCTGCTTGATGAACCGAGCGACAACATTCTTGGTAACAGAAGCGAAGGAAGCTACCTCCACCTACTTTGTAAAATAATCAATGGCTACTAAGACGAAGCAGTGTCCATTAGAGGTTGTCGGCTTGATTTCCCCAATCATATCTATTCCCCACATAGCAAAGGGCCAAGGAGCCGTCAAGACATTCAGAGGAACTGAAGGTACGTGCACCTTGTCATCATAGATCTGACACTTATGCCAAGTTCGAGAGTGTTGATAGAAATCTGCTTCCATGGTAGACCAGTAATAGCCTGCCCGTAGGATTTTCTTTGCCATCGTATGTCCACTGGAATGGGTGCCAAAAGTGCCTTCATGTAGATCATCCATGATCCTTTAAACTTCAACCTTGTCTACGCATCGAAGTAATACGGAGTCATGGTTGCGTTTGTAAAGAATGCCATTACTAAGGAAGAATTTAGCAGAGAATCTCCTTAAGAACTTCTTATCATTGACTGAAGCTCCTTCTGGGCATTCTTAAGCCTCGAGATACCTCTTGACCTCGTGAAACCAAGGCTGGTCCACTACTTCATCAGTATTAATCTCGTGACAGTGTGCTGGTTTATCCCTTCATTCAATGGTGATTTGGGGAGCCTCATTATCCCATTTAAGTTTAAACACAGATGACATTGTGGCTAGTGCATCGGCTAGCTGATTTTCTTCTCGCGGAATATGCTCGAAGGTAATCTTCTCAAAATGTGGGAGCAACGTCAAAACATGTTCTTTATAAGGGATAAGGTTAGGGTGTTTGGTGTCCCATTCCCCTTTGATCTGGCTAATGACCAAAGCTGAATCTCCAAAGACATTCGAGGATTTGATCCCCAAGTCTATGGCAGCTTTGAGACCAAAAATGCACGCTTCATATTCTGCCATGTTGCTTGTACAATTGAAGAAGAGTCTTGTTGTAAAAGGGGTATGACATCCTTCAGGAGATATGAGTACAACACCAATACCATTGCCTAGTGCGTTGGATGCCCCATCAAAAACCAGGGTCCATTGGGATCCTTGTTCAGGTCCGTCATATGGTCTGGATTCTTCATAGTCGTTTACCATCATGATGTCTTCATCTGAGAATTCGAACTTCATGGACTGGTAGTCTTTTACAGCTTGGTGAGCAAGGTGATCAGCTAGTACACTGCCCTTTATTGCTTTTTGGGTAGTATATTGTATGTCATATTCTATTAGGATCATCTGCCATCTCTCTATTCTCCTAAAGAGTCCAGGTTTCTCGAAGATGTATTTTATTGGATCCATTTTGGATATCAATAGGGTAGTATGAGTCAGCATTAACTGTCTTAGCCGGCGAGCAGACCATTCCAGAGCGCAGCAAGTTTTCTCAGTAGTGAATATCTTGTTTCACAGTCGGTAAACTTTTTGCTCAGGTAATAAATAGCGTGCTCTTTTCGGCCAGACTCGTCATGCTGCCCCAGCACACACCCCATTGAATTTTCCAACATGGTCAGATACATAATCAACGGTCTTCCCTCGGCTGGTGGCATCAAAACAGGAGGCTCTTGCAGGTACTCTTTTATCTTTTCGAAAGCAGTTTAGCATTCATCATTCCATTTGACTACTTGATCTTTCTTCAATAGTTTGAAGATTGGTTCACAGGTAGCTGTCAGGTGAGAAATGAATCTGGCAATGTAGTTTAAACGTCCCAAGAACCCTCTGACTTCTTTATCAGTACGAGGAGCATGCATCTTTGCATCACTTTCACCTTAGCAGGATCTATTTCAATACCCTTATTGCTGACGACAAAGCCTAGGAGCTTTCCAGACCTTACTCCAAATGTGCATTTATTTGGGTTCAACCTCAACTTGTACTTCTTTAGTCTCTCAAAGAGTTTTTGTAGATGGTCAAGATCCTCTTCTTCTGTTTGAGATCTAGCTATCATGTCGTCTACATAGACTTCTATTTCGTGATGTATCATGTCGTGAAATATAGCTACCATGGCTCACTGATAGGTTGCCCCAACACTCTTTAGTCCGAATGGCATCACCTTGTAGCAGAAAGTGCCCCACTGTGTGACAAATGTTGTTTTCTCCATGTCCTCAGGCGCCATTTTGATTTGGTTGTAACCTGAGAAACCGTCCATGAAGGAAAACACTTTGTGTTGTGCAGTATTGTCAACTAGGATGTCAATGTGGGGAAGTGGGAAATCATCCTTAGGGCTTGCCCTATTCAAATCTCTGTAGTCCATGCATATTCGTACCTTGCCGTCTTTCTTGGGCACGGGAACAACATTGGCAACCCATTGAGGATAGGAGGTGACGGCTAAGAATCAAGCATTGAATTGCTTCATGACTTCAGCTTTAATCTTCTCTGACATATCTGTTCGCATTCGATAAACCTTTTGTTTTATTGGTGGGCAATCCCTTTTTGTAGGTAGACGATGCACCACAATATATGCATCAAGTCCTGGCATGTCTTCATACGACCAGGAAAAGACCTCAACATACTCGTGTAGCAACTGAATCGGACGCTCCTTGACACTTGGTTCCAGATTGGCACCCAGCTTAACTTCTCTTTTGACTTCCTCGGTACCTAGGTTGATTGTATCCACGAGTTCCTCGTGAGGCTTAATGGTTCTCTCTTCTTGTAGTAGTAATCTGGAAAGTTCCCCTGGTACTTCACAATCTTCCTCACTTTCGTCTTCGGCTTGGTAGATTAGATTTTCAGAGTCACAAAAATCCATAGCATAACCGTTATCCATGGGATCCCGAATGGATGTAGACCTGCATTGTGAGTGTGAGTGTGTGTAAGGGTATATCTATCTTTGAAAGAAAAAATGTAAAAAGAAAAACAATGAGTGAAAAGTTTGTATGAAAAATGTCCATGATTCGTTGATGTCATATGTAAATGAGATAATAACCCTTACAAATGGACCATTGTGCCTCGGGTAAGACACGAGGTTTTAAGAGTTTTAATTATTTTAATATTACAGATCCAACAAAATGTAAAGACAAATTACTGTGGGATAAAAGTGATCGGGATGAAATCTCTAGCCTCCCGATTGCTGAGCCCTCCACTGACAGTTGGGAAGATCCAATCTTCCAGGTTGCCAACATCTTCATCATCCTCTACTGTGTTGACTTCACGGTTGCTGATCTTCAGGGGTGGTCCTCCAGCATGAGCGCGACGTACAACCTTCTGAGCAATTGAAGTGAAACCCAGGCCAAATTTGTCAGACTTGTATGGGATATCTGGGAATTACCCCCAGATAGTGCACCCACCTTCTTCTATCACTGCCTTTGCATCCTTCAATGATGACATTCTGAGTGGAGGCCTTGTGATTTTTGGAACAGCTCTGGTTACTGCCACATCTTGCGGGACTTCCTCAAAGTGTTGGAATGGAGTTTCAATAAATTCACCATATAACTCCACATATCTGAAGGAATTGAGATGGATGATCATATACTCTTCTTCTCCATGAACGGCTATAATCTTCCCTTGGATTAAATACTTCAGCATTTGGTGTAACATAGAAGTGACAGCGCCAACATTGTGAATCCACGGTCGGCCTAGCAAACAGGAATATGAGGGGCGGATATCCATTACATAAAAAGTTGAATCAAATGTTTGGGTTCCAACTTTTATGGGAATATCCAATTCCCCATGCACCATCCTTTTTGAGCCGTCAAAGGCCCTTACTACTATGTTACTCGACTTTAATGTCAATCCCTCACAATCAAGCCTATCAAGAGCTTTTTTAGGCAATACATTTAGAGATGAGCCAGTGTCCACCAAAACGTGAGCCAAGGTTGTGCCCCTACATTCAACTAAGACGTGCAATGCCTTATTATGCTTCCTTCCTCTTGGCGTTAAATCAGCATCCGAAAAAACTAGACCATTATCTGCAGTCAAGCTGGCTACGCAGTCTTGGAACTGATCGGCAGATGTTTCTTGGGGTACATGGGAAGTTTTCAGGAATTTTACCAAGGCTTTTGCATGCGCCTCAGAACATAGTGTGTTGCAAGCCTTACTTTGTTTTGAAACCAGCTAGAACTCTCTACTCAATTCCAACTGTAATGAAGGTTTTTAAAAATTGTGGATAATGAAGATGAAGTTACAGAAGTTTAACAGGTGTTGAGATGATTTCTGTATGATGTATGTGAAATGTTTAGATGGTTAAAAGTGAAAACGCACGAGTGAAAATGGAGATGGATATTTGAAGTTCAAAAAATGGAGTTTTTGGCCAGTTCTGACTTATGAATGCTTGAGAGTATTTGAGGGCTTATATAAATGTGTGTTGTGTTGCAATTGACTTGTTAATATGTATGGAAAATATCAGAGCACAAAATCACTCCAAGTTTCTGAGTTATAGGGTTATGGCTCTATAACTTGCTTTTTAAGAAAAGTGAAGTGACAGATCTCAAGTATTGTACAAGCATGTTCTGAGCTTCTTGAGACCTTAGACACATTGATTTTGGTTTATAGGGGTGGTGTGTGCAGAAAGAACAAGTTAGAAGCTCAAGACAAGTTGACTTTGTGATTAAAATAACTTTTCAAGAATGGAATGGTAGCTTTCTTCCTAAAATGGAAAATTGGCTTGGACAATGCTTGGAACACTTGGATAATAGCTTAAAAGCAAGTGTAATCTTCTTATTATGGATAGATCTTGAGGTTTAGAGGCCTGCAAAACAAGATTGTGCAGCATAGGTTTAACATTGACTTCTTGTTCATCACAAAATGGCTTGTAAATTAAGTGACAAAACCCTAACTTCATCTCTTCGATTCTCCCTACTCAAGAATGATCTCAAGGAGTTATTGTAAATTTTGGAAAGCTTGTAACATGATCTACAACTCCTCTTTTAATTTCTTTTTAAGATTCCTCTTGGAACTGTGTGAAAAAGTGTCATGAAGTTAGGTCAAAATCCTGTCTAAATTAGGGCAAAATTTCACTAAGTGTTTTGTTTCATGACCCTATGTTCATAAAATTGTCACTTGAGATCCAAGCATTTTTGGAAGAAGTTATGTGAAGAAAAGTTGTAGATTTAATGGATATATAAAACTTTCATGTTGGAATTTTCTCTTGAATCATCTTGCATCATGGTGAGAATGGCTCAAAGTTATGAAAAAATAAGAAATTTTCCATACTTATAAAAATTTCTAAGTTCAGAAATTTTAACATTTCAAGATGAAATCTTGAATTCTTGATTTTTTGATGAAAAAGTTTCATATTTTGACATGTTTTGATGAATTGTGATCTTTGGCACTTGAGTTTGACCAAAAGTCAAAGTTTGACTTTTCAGTATACAGTTGACTTTTGATCAGTTGACTGAAAAATTCATTTGTCAATCCAATGGACTTGCAATGTTTTGAACCATGTAATTAGGTCAAAATGATGAAATTGGACTCTGGAGATCATTCCTTGAACCAATTGACCATTTGCTAGGTCAAAAATCAGAAATTGCCCCTTCTTAGTCAAAACCCTAATTTTGACCATTTTGCCCTTTTGGAGATTTGATCAAATTTTTTGAGGAGTTGTGGTCCAAACTTGATCAAATGATACATATAAGTTTAAAATGTTGATATGGGTCAAAAGTTAAGAATTTTGATTGTAAATTGGCCATAGTTGACTTTTTCCTCAATACAACTGATTTTTAGGTCAACTGCTCAATTGACTGAGCAAAAATGTGATCCAAGGCTAGAAACGTGACATGAGTAATCTTGGGGGTCCATAATGATCCATGAAAATCATATGGGGCATTGGAAGTTCAAAAATCCTTGTGCAATCTCAAACCCTAATTTTGGTCATCAGTGCTTTAGGAGATGTCTTGAGCTGATCCACCCTAGTGCAGTCTTGAGTCAAAGGAGATCTTGTGAGAAAAATCTTGATAAGTGAGAGGGAAAATTTTGGGGTACAACAGGTGGTCACAAGAACTTGATTAAAGAAATATAAAAATTTTGAAGATGAACAAGGTGTCTTTCGATTGGCATTTTGACAGGCTTCAACTGGGCATCTAGATCCTTCGAACAAGCTTGGTTTCAAAGTCTTTGATTAGGCATTTGGCCCTTTTCACTGCAAGTCTAATTCACAAGCTTCGAATGGGTGATGGGTCCCTCTTCGATCACGTCCAAATCAAAAGGCTTCGACTGCGCATTGGTTACTTTAGGCTTTCCTTTGATTCATAAGGCTAATGGCCTCTACAAGTTCCTTTCGATTCACAAGGCTAAAGGCCTCTTCAAGTGCCCTTCGATTCACTAGGCCAAAGGCCTCTTCACGCTTGCCTTGGATTCGCTAAGTCAAAAGCTTCCCCCAACGGACCTTCGATCCACAAGGAAAAGGATTCTTCTATGATTTCCTTCAATGCATAAGGCAAAGACTTCATATGTGCTTGCTCTCAAGGCCAAGACCCCTCAACACAGTTTCTACACTATGACACACAATATGACCCCTTTGAAAGAGCACTCTAAAGGTCCATTCGAAGGACACACATTGAGCCATTCGAAGGAGACATAGAGTTACTGGATACAAGTTTATCTTATGTTGGGTCTTGGTCCTACATGTGGCCAGCCCCAGGCCTTTTATGCATTAGCATTCGAAGGTGGTGACAAAAGAGGTTTTCAATGGGCCAGATTGAAGTTTCCGTTTGAGTTGTTTGAATCAAGCAGCTAGGGCAAGTAGACTCAATCGAAGAAGATTTTATGAAGGAAACTCTGAACACATTCGAATCCAGAGTCATCAAAAAGGACAAATGTTCTGATGAAGAGAATTCTGGGCAATTCGAATCAATGCAACAGTGACTTAATCTAAGCAACTCTGATAAGGGAAAACTCTGAATTCAAAATCATAAAAAATCTGAGTAATTCGAATTGACATGGATGGACTCCATCGAATGAGCTGAATCAGAGCCATTCGAAGGAGGCAATCAGGGCCATTCGAAAGAGGCAATCAGTGCCATTTGAAGAAGGAAATCAGAGCCATTCGAAGGAGGCAATCAGAGCCATTCGAAAGAAGCAATCAGAGCCATTCAAAGAAGGCAATAAGAGGCATTCGAAGGAGGCAATCAGAGTTATTCGAAGGAGAGCATTCGAAATTCATTTGTGTCCATATTCATTAAAATTCAAAAAAGGGACAAGAATCCATGTCTTTGGCAAAGTATTCAAAGTGACATTCATGGCCTTTAAAACACCAACTTATGGATGTTTATTCCTTTGTCCTCTTGTCCCCTCCATCCCCTCTATATAAGAAGCACACTAGCAAGCTCCAAAGGGGAACGGAAAAAAAAAGGAGAAACATAAGCCCATAGGATCCATACACACATATTTGTTTTACACGCATACACGGTCTAAGAGAAGCACACCAAAAAATCTCAAAACTCAATAATATCACACCACACTTATTCTCTCTCCTTTCGAATCCAAGAGCATCCAGCAACTCTAGTCCCCCCCACAAGTTCCAGTTTTAAGTAAGGTAAGTCTCCTTGACCTTGCATCTTTCGTTTAAGCATGACATGTAAATAGCCATGTACTTACTTTTCGTTTCAGCATAATATGTAGATAGCCTCTTAGTTGTGTTCTTCGTTTCTTCCCTCTTGGTTTGTTTGCTTTTCTTGTTGGAACTAACTTGTATAGATTCAAACGAAAGACAAAAAGAGTGTGAACGAAGGATATGCACTCATGTTGCTCCACAGGTCCATGTTACTTCATATTCTCATGAGTGCATATTTCAAAAACATTTACTTTGTCAACACTCTTGATGACCGATACAAGAGTTATCACAAAGCGAATCGCCGCACTAAGTCATTTTCAAATACTTTTCAAAAACACAAAGCACGAGGTATTTCAAAAATGAGCTAAGCATCTAGGAGCCCATAGAAAACTACGGATGGAAAGGGTGCTAATACATTCCCTTTCCATAATCTACTCCCCTTACTCATAAAACTCTCAAAAAAATGTATTTTTATGTTCTTTTCACCCTTTCCTTAATTTGGATAAAAGAAAAGTCAGTGGCGACTCTTGCTTTCGGTAACATTTGCGAACACAAAATGTAAAACTAGTATTAATAGTCGGTTCTGCCACTGTATCCCACTAAGCAACAAATCTTGAACTGATTCATAATAGGATCTGGAATATACTTGCCCCTGATAAGATCATTGGCCAAGTTTCTAACCTGTTTGAACTTCTTTGATGAGGAAAATTATTTTGCAAGCAAAATTGATTATTCAAACGTGGTAATTTTAATGCAAAGTTCATGCAAAAGTTTTGAAATCAAAGTCATTTTTGGAATGATGTTATTGATGTAAGAATGAATCATTGGTCAAAACACGACAATTTAGACATTTTAAAGTGAAAAAGAAAGCAAAGGTATGATACCAAGACAAATGATTTGCAAAAGATCTTAGCAGTCAGTTTACGTAACCTTTTTGTAGTATGCTTTCAAAAGAAACCTGACTTCAATTAGGTCTTTTGAGGGTTGTAACGTGGCCCGATTCATAATTTATGAAACAAAGGATAAAGGCTCAAAGTTTATTTGTACCCAATCATTCTTTGTGATGTTCTTCAGTCCTACGTTCAGTTAACTCAGACTATGGATTCAGGTTCCAGGAGATTTTGGAATTGCACTGATGATAGAAATGATGATGGTTCATAAGCCAAGGGATTTTTAAGATGGTAGTCACTTCGTCTTACAACAATTTGTTGTTTTTTAAGGACTTTTGTCAACTCTAGTGGAGAACTTTGAGGATCTGAAGACCTATTTTTGATGTTTGTTATCCCTAACTTTTGCCTGAACTATTTCATTTGAGATTACAGTCAGTGGGATGCCCCAGTTTTTTCCTTCATAGGTTTTGACTTAGCGGGATTTTCTTTTGATTTTCCATTTCATCATTTTTTTTCTTTTTGGAAAGATAGTGATTGTATGGCTTAATGATTACGGGGAACCATCATTGTCACTTTTAATTTGAGAACATCTTCGACACTTATTTGATGTGTGTGAAGGTAAGCATGATCGCGACCTTTATTTAAAGGTGTCTTGCATGATTCTCTTCTTTTTGAATGCACGGCCAAATTAACTGAGAACTACCCATCCCCATGTTAAGATTGAGGTTTTTTCGTATAGAAAGAAACTCCAACTTCTAGGCTCAAAGGGGTGAACGAGGGATTAACTTCCTTATTTCTCCAGTGTTTAGGAATTGAAATAATTCTTTACATCATCAGCAGAGTTTTATTTGAAAGCATACCGATAGTGGTTATGGGTATTTCGTTTTCATCATCCTCCCTCAAATCTTTGCATAAACAAAAGCTTGCTAAAGGAAGTAAACAAAAGAAATATATTTGAAAGCATGTAAATGAAAATGATTTGAGTCAAAACATTGCAATGCTCATTTCATTAATATTAACATCAAAGTACAAACAAAGATTGAAAGAAACAATTTAAAATAACTAAAGGAAAATGCAAACAGAAAGAAACATGGCCTAGTACTAATTAGAAACAAGGATACATCATCCCGTCTGAAACATTGGCTTTAGGAAGTTACTTGAGATACTCTAACCCAGTCTTCAGCCTTTTTGTCTTGGAAAAGGACTATTGACAACATTAGGACCTGCATCTTTGAAGGAGAGAATATTCGCCTTCACCAATTCTTGCACTCTGGTCTTCAATGCATAATAGTTTTGTATATCATGACCAGCAGCTCCCTGATGAAACTCACAGTGAAGGTCAGATCTGAATCCGGATGGAAGAGGAATTCGCGGAGTTAGGGGCCTTGTTGTAATCAAACCTTTATGTAACATTGCAGGATACAACTCAGTATAAGACATCGAGATAGGATCAAAGTGAGTCCTATTGAGATTCTTATTATGCACAACATTCTATCATTGGGGAGCCTGAACTGGTTGAGCATTGACCACAGGAGAAATAGTCACTACTTGGGGTTGATCATGATATTGAGGCCTATGGAAAGGTCTTCCTCTCTCAGTGGAGACAGCATTGGCTTCACCTTCTTTCTTCTTCTGGAAATTCCCAAAGGATTTCTTCGCACTATTAGATGATTCAGTAGCTTTAGACACTTTACCATTCTTGATTCCTTCTTCTAATCTTCGGCTAATAATCACCAAATTTTTGAAGCTAGAAGACAAACTACCAATCATCTTCTCCCAAAATAAAGGGGACAAGGTATCCATGAACAAACTGGTCAGCTCTTTCTCTGCCAGAGGTGGTTTAACTTGAGATTCCATTTCTCTCCAACATTGAGCATACTCCTTGAAAGATTATTTCTCATTCTGAGACATATTTTACAGTTGGCGGTGATCAGGAGCCACGTCAAGGTTGTATTTGTATTGCTTCATGAAAGCATCAGCAAGATCTTGGAAGCATTGGATACGGTTCCCTATAAGTCCCATGTACCACTTGAGTGAAGCACCACTCAGACTGTCTTGAAATCAATAGATAAGCAGCTTCTGATTGCTGGTATATGCAGACATCCTCCTAAAGTACATGATCAAATGACTTCTCGTACAAGTATGCCCCTTGTATTTCTCAAAATCAGGAGTCTTGAACTTAGCCGACATCATAAGGTCTGAAACTAAACACATGCTGTCAACATCAATGCTGAAGAACTCATTTCCTTCCATAGATGGAAGTCTCTTCTCTAAAGTGTGATATTGATCTTTGATGTCTTCAAATTCACGAAAATCTCCATGACTCGCACTTCAGGGACTAGCATCATGGTATTCAAAGAGAGGGTTCCCATAAGCAACTTGTACAACAAGTTGATAAGAAGAAGTATGAATGATTTGTTGAGGTTTAGTGAAGACTGGAGCCTGAAGGACTGGTCGGGAAGATTGGACAACCAATGGTGCAGTTGCAATGGGTGGAGAATAATCTTTAGGAAAACAAAACTCTGACCATGTAGTGGCTGGATGCTAGATTGGTTAAGGATCAACAGCAGCAGTAACCTCTTAGATAACAGTACTTTGAGGTGGCTTCTCACTGGAAATTAGAACTTGCATCATCTCTGTGAGCTTGGTCGTGCCTAACTTTAACTCATCGATTTCCATCCTGACTTCCATGTTGTGTTGTTCTTAGTTTTCCATTCTCAATCTGACGGTAGCTCTATTTTTGTAGTTATGTTGGGGAAACAGCTTAAGGGTCGACAGATAACTGTAAGAAAGAAACAATTGGGAATGAGATCCTAGGTAACCTGGATGTATGCATGAATGATGCGGGGGATGCAAATGACATGTAATGTCATGTAATGCATATCACTGTAACATGATCACAAATTCAAAGTCAGAAGCATGGAGCCAAAGGTACTACCCAAAAGGTAAGGACTCATGGTTCAATCACCTATAAAATAAGTTTCTAAGGAATTCCCAGAGTCATCGATCTTCCTTACCAATATCCCAATTTACTCAGGAATTAGTAATATTCGCAGGAAAAACTCGTTTGAGTGCAGTATCATGTGACAACTATACTAGAATTGACTCATGGATAGTCTCTACACTACACCTAAAAGGCAGAGATGGGTTAAGGGTTCTACATCTCTCAGCTTCACGGGCTCCCAGGTCGAAAGTAGTAATATTTTCACAACTTTCTTGTTCAACCAATACTACCCTAAAGGGGCCTCCATTGAGCTGAGTTTTTTTCAAATCAAATTCCTAAGGACTTTATCCACAAAAGTTTAAGTGATTATACCTTCCATCCTATATTAAGTTTGCCCAAGTCCGGGTGTAGGACTTAAAAAGGACCACCAAACACCCTAAAAACCAGAAAAGTCCACACAAATATAAATAGAAATATAGAACATATACAGATAAACAAATATAGGCTCAACCCACTTAGATATTTCTCCCCAGTGAAGTCACCACTTTTTATGTAGCGGAAAAAATGTTGAGACTAAGCCATTAATTGACTTAACTCACAAAAATAGATGAATTCTCCACCGCAATTTATTTTTCCAAATAGAAATGGGAAAAGATCGAATAAACCCAAAGTAAATCATACATCAAGGTACAGGGGTTATTTATGCAAAGGAAATGTATTATCACCCTAAACATCTACGGTACTCCGCATGAACCTCTTTGAAAATCTGTGTATTTGGGCTATAAAGAAATATTTACAAAATGAGATTGGGGAGATGAGAAAAGATGTAATTTTTTACAATTTTTTTTGCACCCTCCGTGGTTGCAAACCTTTTGTGCCTACGTACCCCCTTCGTGCAATAGAGGATCAGGGTACTCGTAGTTCACCTAAAAAATATTTAAAATTAACGTGTTGATTGATTTTAAATGAAGAGACAAATCGTCATATTTAGGGAGAAGACTCGCCTAATCACCCACAGAGTATGAGAAAGAGGGACAATTCACTAACATGAGGGAGGGTTTAAGAACACCTCTAGTACTCAAGTGGAGAAGTCAACATCTTTACAACCATGGAGATAGTGAGATGACATCTCTTCTATAAATGAATCATGTCTAATCTTAAAAAGATTTTAAAGGAAAAATATGCACGAGGACACAAAAAAGTTTGGATGAGGTTGGATGTTTTTTAGTATTTTTGAAAGTGTTATAATATGGTTAGATGAATTAGTATTTGATTAAGAAAAGAAGTTTGAAAAGTCACTTATCAAAGTCAAGGTTTATTATGAAAGTGGTCAAGTTTATTGAAAACAATAAGGTTTTGAAAAAAAAGGGAGAAGATTTTGAAATTAAAGAAGATAGGAGAGGGTGAAGGGACTATCATATGTTTACAAAGTAAAAGCTAAGGTAAGGAAAGGTCTAACCAACAAGAAGCCAACACTTAACATAAAAAGTCAATGTAGAATTATCATCCTTTGGATTAAAAAAAAGCAAGCATAATACCAAGATAAGACCAAGCCTCGGATGAAAATAAGCCTCAGATGAAAATAAGCCTCAGATGAACCTGCGACTCAGATAAATAAAAAACCAAATAAAGTCTTCAAAAAAATTAGGTAGAGTAACGGCTGTATTCAGAGGAATTACCAATCATAGATTAGGCATAGAAATCAGAATAACCTGCATATAGAGAAAATTCAACCAAATGCCTTAGAGTAAATCTCAAGGACTTCAGACAACATAACAACAGGGAAAAAAGGTTTCCAAGTGTCAAGGTTTCTAATCCTAATTCCAAGAGATCCATGACTATAATATGCTAAGGATAGTAACCAATAGTCCAAGAAGAGATTAAGTCTTTTATGGTTCAAGTTGATTATTAAGTTTCTTTAAAATAAAAAGAAAGCTCAAGTGAGCAAAGAAGAAATGACATAAAATAAATGCTCAAGTGAGCAAAAGGAAAATAACATGAAACGTAAATGCTTAAAGATAAATGACATAAAGTAAAGACATAAAATAAATGCATAAGGTAAAGGCATAAAGTAAAGTTAATTGTTAATGATTAGTAAGCTAGGATTTAAGGTCACAAAGTATGATCAATAATGATTGAATAATAAACATTGGACAAAGTTAATGAAAACTCATTAGAGGATTGATAGATCAAAGCCTCCTAATAACAAGAATTATAGAGTTTGAACCAAAGTCAAATAATCAACCATCCTTGGGCTTGTAAACATCAAGTTTTAGGCCATGAATGATCATTTTCCAATTCAGGAGAAATTTAGCGCTATGTTAAGAAATCGTAAGTGGACTTATGTAGAAGTCACACCTATTTTGAAGCTGGCCAATAATGACCTTTGTGTTAATACTTCTAGAGAAATGATATGTAGATCATTCTCCAAAAGCTTTGCCACACAAAAAGAAAAAAGGAATGGTCTCGTCTTCATCAAGAACTTAACAAAAGTTTTAATGATATTGAAGCTTTTCATCAACAAAAAAAAAGAGGAAAGAGGGAGAGGGAAAGAAAAATCACATTGAATCACATCCTCAAAGTTCTTTCATCTTCAAGTTCAATCACTCATAATTGATGGATTAAATCACTAAACACGTCACCAATTCAAAGCATCAAGAATGAATTAAATAATTCACTCTAAGATAGATTTGAATTAACGAATGTTTATCCAACTTCATCTACATCCTAACTCCTATGAATTTGAAGAGAAATTGGACATTTAAAATTGTAATCCAAAGCAACAATTAAAAGAGAGGAGTTGGAAAAAGAAAAGGAACCAAATCAGTCCTAAAACAAAGCAAAAAAGTGCATTATGCCTTCAGGAATCGATTTCCATTATATGGGTACTCGATTTCCTATGCTGATTTTTCAAAAATATGGCGCAAAAATAGTTGAGGAAATCATTTACCCCAAAAGTAGAAATCGATTTCCTACAGCAAGAACAACATTTCAAAGGGAAAATTCTTGATCAAACTTTTTATCAAACACCTTATGATCTTGGATTTAATTGAGCATGAAAATTCCATCAAAATATGTGAAAATAGCACCAATGGAATAAAAAAAGGTAGCTCAAAGAATCAAACCACAAAGATCAACAAGAGATCACATTGGGAAAGATGAAGATCCAACTTACCAAAGGTAGATTTAGAAAATTATTAAAAACCACTTCAAAATTTGTTTCAAATTAGCTTCAAGAATAAATATCCCAAGCTTTGATGTAGAGAATTAATGAAGAGAAAGTGTTTGGATGGAGTTTTAGCTCAAAGATTAGTAAGCTTCAATGAAAAGCTTACTAACTTTTATGAAAATTGAGCTTTGAGTGAATTTGGTAGATGAAGAGAGTAGAGAGAATTTTTAGCAAGGTTATTTTGGCTATTAAAATCTTGATAATCGAATGAAATGAGGGCTCTATTTATAGAGTTTAGGCTTGGAGTTAGTGGTGGTTTGGAGTTTGGTTTGAAACCAAAATTAGGCTTAGTAGTTCTTTTTTTGGAGTCAAAATAAAATCAAGTGGTAAACATGTAATTAAATGAAGGTGTTTGAAGGAATTTAACTATGATGAGTTAGGGAAATTATTTTGGTAATCAAGAATATTCTCTAAAAAAAAGAAAATTGTGCCAAATGCTAAAAACTTGAAAATTGCCTTTATTTTTCAAAATTCGCCTCAGAAAATCGATTTCCACATATGGGGTAATCGATTTCCACTGAAAAAAGAAATCCTAGTGCAAATTTAGTGAGGGAAATCTATTTCCACAAATAGGATAATCGATTACCACAGAAGAAAAATGCCAGAAAACTCTGTTGGTTGGGTGTTTTGGCTCGGTACCTACAAAACACAAATACACAAGAAAATAAAGCATATATTTTTGGTATTTTGATTAGAGCTCAGTAAAATATGAAACACATATATACAAGATACACAATTAATGTATTTGTCAATTGTTGTACCCCAAAATTTTCCCTCTCATTTATCAAGTATTTTCTCACAAGATCTCCTTTGGTTCAAGACTGCACAAGGGTTAATCAGCTCAAGACACCTCCTTAAGCACTGATGACTGAAATTAGGGTTTGAGATTACACAAGGATAATTAAACTTTAAATGCCTCATATTACTTTCATGGATTATTATGGACCCCCAAGATTACTCATGTCAAGTTTCAAGCCTTGGATCACTTTTTTGCTCAGTCAATTGAGCAGTTGACCTAAAAATAAGTTTTATTGGGGAAAAAGTCAATTGTGGCCAATTTACAGTCAAACTTCATAATTTTTTATCCATATAAACATTATAAACTCATATGTATCATTTGATCAAGTTTGGACCATAATTCCTCAAGAAATTTGATCAAATCATCAAAAGGGCAAAATGGTCAAAATTAGGGTTTTGATTGAGAAAGGGCAATTTCTAATTTTTTACCTAGCAAATGGTTAATTGGTTTGAGGCATGATCTCAAGAGTTCAATTACATAATTTTGACCTAATGGCATTACTCAAAACATTTCTCAAGATCAATTGGTTGATAGTTGATTTTCAATCAACTGATCAAAAGTCAACTGTACACTGAAAAGTCAAACTTTGACTTTTTGGTCAAAATCAAGTGTCAAAGACCACAATTCATCAAAACATGTCAAAATAAGAAACTTGTTCATCAAGAAATCAAAAAGTCAAGATTTCATTTTGAAAAGTCAAAGTTTTCAAACTTATAAATTTTTTTGTGTGTTGAAAACTTCATGTTTTTTCACAACTTTGAGCCAATTTTTCACCATGATGCAAGATGATTCAAAAGAAACTTTCAACATGAAAGTTGTAGATCTCCATGAGATCTACAACATTGTTTTAAAAAACTTCTCCTAGAAATTCTTGGATCTCAAGTTATTATTCCATGAAGTCATGGTCTTGAAACTAAACACTTTGTGAAATTTTGAGAATTTAAGTCAGGATTTTGACCTAACTTCTGACCCAAGTTTCACATAGTTCCATTTGGATTTTGTAAAAGTGATTCAAATAGGGTTTTCACATCATATTACAATCTTTCTAAAAATTCCAATAACTCCTTGAGATCATTTGTGAGCAAGGAGAATCGAAGGCCAGAAGTTGGGGTTTCAAGTTGTTTTACAAGGCAAATTTTGTGATGAACAAAATTCAAATCTCAAACCTATGCTACATAATCTTTGCTTTGCAGGCCTCAAACTTGTTAGGCACTCCATAATAAAATGCTTGCACAGCTGTTAGAGGCTTCAACTCAAGCATTCAATGCAATGCCCATGTTTTATGTCCATTTTAGGAAGAAAGTGCACAATGCCATTTTGAAAAAGTAGCTTTATGCACAAAACTTGTTCTTGAGCTTTTCAATTGTTTTCTTCTGATCATACATGACCTATAACTCAAAAGAAGTTTGTCTCAAGCCTCACAATCACTCAGCCCATGCTTGTACTTCATCTTGGAACCATACTCCCACTTTTCTTCAAAATCAAGTAACACAGCAATCAGCCTAGATCTTGTACTTCTGACCCTCTCAAGCACTCAAAGCCTTCTCCTTACTTATGCACAAGTTATTTACATCAAAATACACACATACACAAGCCTAAAAAACTCACAAGAACTCAGAGCTGTAACACATACTTCCATTCTTGCATAACCTGACCAAAAACTTGAAACTCACATCTCCCTCGTGCGTTTTCAAGCCTTTTGGTTCATAAAGATTCTAAAGATCATTTAGAACTCATCCCACACCCTGTTAAAAGACTGTAACACCATTAACACCATCTTCCATTTACAAAAACAGAGCTTTGCACTTGGACTTCTCCAGCACGATTCAGCCATCTCCAGTACAAACTAAACATTGCATTAGCTTCCTAGGACCTCAGTGGAGTTATTCTGATCATCACAACACCTTGAGGAGTGCTCAAACTCGGAATATGATTTCCCGTTTTTAGGTAAGTTTCCTTAACTTGGAACTCTTCATACAAGCATCATTAATGGTTTATTTGTGAATAAGAAATGTAGATATCATTGTCCTGAAGCTAACCATGTCCTTAGATTTCATTATTATTGCTTGAGTAGTTAGAATTTTGGAACTGAATCTCTGAAAATAATTAGGTCAGGATTTGGTACTTTCAAAAATTCTCATTCATCTTTGATTTATAGTTTATGGTATTTATATGGCTGGATTCGTATGAAAAAATGGAACAACTTTCCTGTTTGCATTTTCCATTTTTATTGAGAAATGGTGAAGTTACAGGTGGTCTGGCTGGAGGTTGAAGATGAAGTGTGTTCAGGACTCGATTTGCCTCATATATTTATCATTTCAGTTATATTAACGGATGTATAGCCACCCCAATAGTAAGGCAGCACGCTGGTAATCAAGAGGTCATGGGTTCGAACCTCAGCGTGCCGCCTTTTACTTTTTTTTCACATTTTTCTCATATTTTTTTCACTCTTGCAGCCCCTGGGCCTCCATTTGTTTGGGCCTTATTTTTTTGCTATGTTTTGACCCCCTACCTTGCTGTTTGCACTCCTGGCCCATTTATTTTTCTTTTGTTATTTTCTTTTCTTTTCTTTTTCATTTTACATTTTCTTTATTATTAATATTATTATTTTCATTAATATAAAAAATCCAAAAATATTTATAATTATTTAGTTCATTTTTCTTCATAAATCAAAAGAATAAAAAAACACTTTTCTTTAATAAATTAATTTCTTTTTGTTTAAATATTTAGATGATTAGTTTTAATTATTATTGTATTACTTTCTTGTGAATAAAATTAATTTATAATTAGGGTTTCTTTTAATTAATTAATATACATTTTATTTTTACTAATTTAAAATCTTTTCATAAATAAAAACTCTAAAAAATCTTCTTTTTAGTTATTTTATTTTCTTATTTAGGTTAGGGTAATTTTGCTTAATTTTCCTTAATCATTTTCAATTAGGTCAAGACTTAAAACCCTTTTCATAAAAAACAAACAAAAATCACATTTCTTCTTACATTTTATATTTTTGCATTTTTATCTTTATTTTGTACATTTATTCAAAATTCAATATGGTTGTAATAATTATTTAGATTTAATTTCTTGCAATTCCCCATTTGTAATTTGTACAACCCCTTCCAAAAATCATGTAATAGCTTAGTATTTTTATTTTCCACAATTTAAATACTTTATATACAAATGCTAGTAATTAGGGTTTTGTATGGAAAGATTAAAACCAACAAATAGAAAACCCTAATCAAGACAAATCAAGCATGAAAATCAATACACTTGCACACATACACCCCTAGGGTAAATCCACTTGGTTGCCTTAGAAAATGGCCATATTATACATGTGAGGTATCTTAGCAAAAACAAACAAAATACAAGATCATAGTCCCTCGATGACGCTATCCATTATTTCCATTCAAAATGATCTTAGTCCCTAAAGAAAATACTAAGATACCTTGCAATATTGCTAATCGTGGCTATACGATGACCCTTGCCTGTCCCTTTTACATTCAAAGATATGGTTACTTACCAAATCAATGGTAAGATAACAATGTCAAAGGAAAGAGGAAATAAACATGAAAGACTTTTGAGTAGGTAGATTGCTCCTAGTTGCTTACTCAATTTCAAACAAAAAACATACTTGCCATTTTTAAAACAAACACCAATACTTTAAAAAAAAACACCTTTCAAACATGAAAACATTTTCAAAGGATCAACACTTTGTATACATTCTTACGAACGAGAATCATTACAAAGTTTTCCTAAACGATGGCACCTTTTCAAAATACTTTCAAAAACCACACAAAGCACATTTTCAAACAAAAGCAAGTAATCTAGCAAGTAACTAAGAGCCCATGGAAAACCATGGATGAAAAGGGTGCTAATACCTTCCCTTTTCATAATCTACCCCCTGAACTCAAGAAAACATCTCAAAGGTCTTTCCTGTTCTTTTCAGCCTTTCCTTTTGGATAAAAGAAAAGTCGGTGGCGACTCTTGCTAACTGCAACATTTATGATCAAACGCAAAACAACCAAGTCAGTTCTCCCACCGTGTTACAGAACTGGCAATTCTGCTGGGGATTCTTTTAAAGTGGGGTTACCTTAGGGCTAGATCACATTTATTTGCTTTCATTGTTTGACTTGTATGCTTTACATTTTGGTTCTTTGTTTGGGTTTGAATCCTCTACCCGGATTTGGGATACCTTATAGGTAAGTAGCAATACATTGTGGAAACTGTGCGGGGTATACATACATGGTCTAAGCAATAGCTACGTTAGTGTGACATATTTATGGGTACCGGTAGCCCTTGAGTAGTCAAGGAGAATACGGGGCCGCTGAGTAATGTCATGAAGCACTAACTAACTTCTAGAACCTTTACTTGACCAACTTGGCCATTAGAACGTAGTGAGATGGCCGGCTTTGGTGCAATCTGAAGTTGGTAGATACTCGATACTACACTTATTGAGGTTTGGTTTTTTGGGACATTTCGGTTGCCATTAAAGAGGCTTGCACTGAAATAATGCCCAAGGAAACAAACCAGTGATATTGAGCTCCTTAGAACCCGGTTACTATTGCTAGGAAAGGTTTGAGCCAACTAAACTTCAAGAGGGTACTTACCTATGAGACTCCATGCAAGCCTAAACCTAAGGACTTGTTTGCTTTATTTGTATATATTTACTTGTACATAACATCATAAACATCATAACATCATACTCATATTCACTAACCATTTCAAGGATCTTGGGATTTATCTTTGCTTTGTTTTGTAGGACATGGATTCTATTCGCTGAAAAACCATTCAAGTCAATCTTGTAAGGATCCCTCCTCAACTTAAAGAGATAGCATGAAGGGTTCCTGAAAATTCTCCATTTACCGAAAGACATGGTCGCCTACTAAACTTGGTTACGTCCAACACTGATGAGGACATGATAAAGGTGATCTTCCAGTCCTTTGATCCTCTACACCATTGCTTCACATTTCCCAATTATCAACTTGTGCCAACTTTGGAAGAATTCTCCCAACTCTTGAGGATTCCCATTCTCAATCAACTACCTTTCAACGGTACGGAAAGAGATCCAAAGCCAGAAGAGTTTGCTCAAGCCTTACACTTGCAACTATCTAATGTCACAACTAATTGGGAAACAAGGAGTGGTGTCAAAGGTTTCTTAGCCAAATTCTTTTTTGAGAAAGCCCAAAACTGTTGGAATTCCTTAGATTTGTAAGCTTTTGAGGAAATTGTGGCTCTCCTCCTCTATGGGATGGTTTTGTTTCCAAATCCCAACCAACTCATAGATGTGAACACCGTCAAAATCTTCATGTCTCGTAACCCAGTGCCTACTTTGTTAGGGGATATCCTACATTATTTTCACACTCGCACTATAAGGAAAATAGGTATCCTTATGTGTTGTACTCATCTTTTGGAAAGATGGTTTATTTTGCATCTTCCCCAATTTGTATTGAAGAACGAGCAAGGTTCAAGGTGGTCACATAGGTTGATGACACTCAAACATTCAGACATTCTTTGGTGTTCCTGATCTATAGAGAATGTTACTATCATTGACCGTTCTGGATAATTCCCTAATGTCCCCTTACTTGGCAATAGGGGAGGTATAACCTACAACCCCTGTTTAGCCTTAAGACAGTTTGGTTACGCCCGAAGGGATGGCCCACATGAAATGCTTATTCAAGGTTTGGTATTTGACTACGAGAACGACGATCAAGGTCACCACCAGAGGTTTATCCGAGCTTGGAGGATGTTTAACAAGGTAGATAGCAAGACATTGGGGCATAATAATTCCATCCCTCTTGAGCCCTCCTTTAAATGGGTACGAGCTCATGCTCAAAGTCTTATAATGCCTTACCCCTCCATTCTCTCGGCTATCATAGAGTCTGTTGTGGAAGGAGATGTTTCATACACTATCCTGCATCCTGACATGCCTACTTCTCTTGAGGACTTGCAAAGGGATTGGATGCAGCTTAAGGGGGATCGAGGCACTTTCAAGGCCCAATTCTACGCCAGCGAGAAGAAGGTTTTGGAACTCACCAAGCAACTACGTGAGGAGCTGAGTCTCAACACCTACATCGCACCAAAGAGGATGCGTACAACTTTTTTATCTTAGAGCTTTTGTATTTCTTTGTAAGCCCAAAGAAGGCATGATGTACTCAAACTTTGATTTATTAATATAAAGTGTTTTCCTTTTTGGTCTAAAGAAAATTTAAATCTCTAATTTCCCTGAAATCATTGCATATGCATCTACCATTCATCATAACATAAGCAGGTTTCTTATAACAACTCTCCTCATCTTTCTACTGTTTATATCAGTAAGATGGATCTCGAGCAGACAGTAAAAGACCTCCAGGCGCAAAATGCTCAGTTTCAACAGATGTTCTTGACTCTAGCCAAAGGACAAGAGGATTTGAAAACTTTGTTGATCGAAGAAAAGAAGAAGAAAGAAAAGAAAACAATCGGTGTTATAAATCTAGGAAGAAGGTTCCCAGAGGAAGCCAGAAAGATCTTAGACTTCGCAACATCATCTGGTGAAAAAGACAATCAAGAAGGGAAAGGCAAGGAAGCAACTGCCCAGCCAGAATCTGAAGAGGAAGAAGAACAAGACTACTCTGAAGAACAATATCCCCCGGCCGACGACAAATACAAACATCTGGAAGGGCGTCTAAGTGCAATGGAGATTCAGAAAGTGCCCGGGCTGGAATTTGAAGAGTTGGGTTTGGTAACTGGGATTGTTATTCCACCAAAATTCAAGGCACCGGTATTTGCTAAGTACGAAGGGGTTTCGTGTCCCAAGATGCATCTCCGAGCTTATGTGAGGAAGATACAGCCTCATACTGCTGACAGAGATTTATGGGTCCACTTCTTTCAAGACAGTCTATTCGGGACTCAGCTAGATTGGTTCTATCAACTGGAAAGGGATAATATCCATAACTGGGAAGACCTTGCCGCCGCTTTTTATAAATAGTATCAGTACAACGCGGATCTTTCTCCCACCCGTACTTAACTCCAGAGTATGGCTATGGTTTCAAGTGAAGGTTTCAAAGACTACGCTCAGAAATGGAGGGACTTAGCAGGAAGAGTCCAGCCTCCCATGTCTGAAAGAGAGCTAGTAGACATGTTTTTGGGTACCCTGTTCGTTCCTTTCTTCAATCATCTAATTGGAAACTCCTCAGCAGGCTTCGCTGAATTAATCTTGATCGGGGAAAGAGTGGAAGCTGGGATTAAGAGTGGGAAGATCCAAAAGGACGCATCCTTCGCTGTTGTAAGAAACCATTTATTGGGAAGAAAGAAGTTGGTGATGTGTATCCTCAAAGAAATCAAGATAGAACTGAACGTCGTTCAATGGTAGGGGCTGTCATGATCCCTAAGCATGCGCCTACTCAACAAAGGAGCAATCAGCCTAGAACAGAAAGACCGGTAAGACAATTTACCCAGATTAATATGACACTATCTCAAGTCCTGCCACATTTGTTGAGATCTAATCTGGTAACTTTGAAAGAAGCCCCGAAGAATCCCAACACAGCCTCCCCTCATTACCATCCTAATGCTCGATGTGCTTACCATTCAGAAAGTCCAGGCCATGATACCAACAACTGTTGGGCTTTTAAAAACAAGGTGCAAGACCTTCTTGAAGCAAAAGAAATTGAGTTTGATGCTCCAGAGATCCTAAATGTTATCACCACCCCTATGCCCAAGCATGGTCGTGATGTTAATGTTGTTGAAGATAATATGTTTGTTACTACTGTTGATGAACTTGTTACTCCTCTCTTGACTATCAAGAGGAACCTGTTGAAAGTTAGTTTATTTCCGGGCTGTGACAAAAGTTGCCACCTCTGTTTATCCCTACCAACCGTTTGTCATTTATTAAAAGTACGTGTCCAACGCCTAATGGATGACAAAGAGATTTTGTTTGAGAAGACTCTCGTTCCAACCATTTCTTACAATGATGTTTCAATAGTAACCATTTCCACCAATCTTTCCAGGGTCTCCACCAAAAGACCCGTTAGGATTACATCAGTTCCTAAAGTGCCTCCACTGATAATTATTATGCCAGGGCCAATCCCATACTCCTCAGGTAAAACTGTCCCATGGAACTATGGGGGCGACGTCTACTATCACGGTGTCAAACAGGATTGGTTGGCTGATAAAGACTCAATTTTTGAGAAGGTTGACCCCGACATCAGCAATATTGCGGGAACCAGCAATATAACCCGGAGTGGTAGAGTATTCTCTCCCGAGATTTCTCCTCCGAAAGCTATTACTGGTCATGTGATCATCCCTGCTTCTGTTCCTGTTGACACTACTACTACTACTACAATCCCTATGGTTACCCCTACTGACACCCCTACCACCGAGTCGACCGAGACTTGGGGAAAAGGTATTTTGGTTGAGCTTGTCTGGATGAAGGCACAATCAGTATCTATCCCAGAGACCTCCCAAAAGGAGATGGAAGAAATTCTGAAAATTATAAAAGAGAAGCGACTATAACATAGTCGAACAGTTAGGGCAGACTCCGTCAAAGATTTCCATGTTGGCTTTATTGTTGTGCTCTAAGGCTCATGCGAAGGCCTTGGTAAATTTTCTTAAAACTACCCATGTGCCACAAGAAACCTCTGCTGATCAGTTCCAAGACTGTGTGGCCAGTTTAACCGCTGACAATGGTTTAGGTTTTTCTGATGCTGACCTGACACCTAGAGGGAGGAAACATAACGAGGCATTGCATGTCTCTGTCGAATGTCGGGGCACAACTTTGGCCCATGTCTTGTTCGATACCGGTTCGTTTTTGAATGTGCTACCTAAGAAAGCTCTTGATGGACTCAACTGTGAAGGTTTGACCTTAAAACCCAACAACATAGTGGTAAGGGCCTTCGACGGTTCAAAGAGAATGGTGCATGTGGAGGTGGACATCCCCATAAAAGTTGGAACTCAAACCTTTGGTTCAACTTTTTACGTGATGGACATTCTCCCTTCCTATTCCTGTTTATTGGGCCGACCATGGATTCACAATGCTGGTGTCGTCACCTCTACATTATATCAGATGCTAAAATATCCAACCAAGGGGAAAATCATTACTGTCCATGGAGAAGAGGAATATATGGTCAGTCACTTAAACTCCTTCAGATACATGGAGTTAAATGGTGAATTCATTGAAACTCCGTTTCAGCATTTTGAGGAAGTGCCACAAACCGTTGCAGCTACCAAGGCTGTTTCCCAAGTTCCACAGATCACAAGACCTCCGCTAAAGATGTCTTCTCTGAAAGATGCCAAGGCCGTGATCGAAGAAGGTGGGTGTACTATTTGGGGCCAACTCTCAGATATCCCTTACAAATATGACAAATTTGGTTTGGGTTTCACTTTAGGATCCCAGAAAGTTATACGTCATGCTCATGCCGGGGGACCACCTTTGAAGATCAGCAACCACGGAGTCAACACAATGGAGGATGATGATGACAGTTGTGACCTAGAAGATTATATTTTCCCAACCATCAACGGAGGACTCAGCAACTGAGAAGCTAAAGACTTTGTCCCAATTACTTTTATCCAACAGTAATTGTCTTTAAATTTTTTTCGGACCTGTAATAATTAAACAATTCAGACTTTTAAAACCTTGTGTCTTACCCGAGGCACAACGGTCCATTTGTAAGGGTTGTTACCTCATTTTCATATGTCATCAATGAATCATGGACGTTTTTGCATACAAAATTTGTGCTATTTATCTTTCTTTTTCTACATTTTTATTTCTTTCAAAGATAGCTATACTCTTACACACACTCACATTCATAATGCAGATATACATCCACTCGGGATCCCATGGGTAACGATTCTGCTATGGCCTTTTGTGACTCTGAAAATCTAATCTACCAAGCCGAAGACGAAGGTGAGGAAGATTGTGAAGTGCTAGGGGAACTAGCCAGGTTACTACAACAAGAAGAAAGGACCATACAGCCCCACGAAGAACCAGTGGACACAGTTAACCTAGGTACTGAAGAGGACAAGAAAGAAGTCAAGGTGGGTGCCAATCTGGAACCCAGTGTCAAGAAGCGTCTGATTCAGTTACTACATGATTATGTTGAGGTCTTTTCCTGGTCGTATGAAGACATGCCAGGACTTGATGCTGATATCGTGGTCCATCGTCTACTGACAAAAGAAGACTGCCCTCCGGTAAAACAGAAATTCCATCGCATACGGCCAGACATGTCAGAAAAGATCAAGGTTGAAGTCATGAAATAATTCAACGCCAGATTCTTAGCCGTCACCTCCTATCCACAATGGATCGCCAATGTTGTGCCAGTGCCTAAAAAGGATGGCAAAGAATGCATGTGTGTGGAATACAGAGATTTGAATAGGGCAAGCCCTAAGAATGATTTCCCACTTCCCCACATCGATATTCTGGTTGACAACACCGCACAGCATAAAGTGTTCTCATTTATGGATGGTTTCTCAGGCTACAATCAAATCAAAATGGCGCCTGGGGACATGGAAAAAACAACCTTCATCATACAGTGGGGCACTTTCTGTTACAAGGTTATGCCATTCGGGTTGAAGAACGTTGGGGAAACCTATTAGCGTGCCATGGTAGCTCTATTTCACGACATGATACATTACGAAATAGAGGTATGTGTGGACAACATGATAGCCAGATCTCAATCTAAAGAGGAACACCTTGACCATTTGCATAAATTGTTTGAGAGACTAAAGAAATACAAGCTGAGGTTGAACCCGAATAAATGCACATTTGGGGTGAGGTCTGGTAAACTCCTAGGCTTTGTCGTCAGCGGTAAAGGTATCGAAGTGGATCCTGCCAAGGTAAAAGCAATACAAGAAATGCCTACTGTAACGCCTATAATTTAATTAATTATTTAATTAAATTATTTTTGGAATATTTGTGAAGTTGTGTTATAATTAATTGGATTTATTTTATTAAGTGGAGAAATAATATTATAGATATAATATTATATGGTGAAATAATATTAAAAGTGTAATATTATTTAATGTGGGCTTATTTTGAGAGAGTAGAAGTAATAAGGGGGTGTGTTGGTCTTAAGCCCAATAAGAAATAATAGAATAATAGGGTTATATTATTATTTGCTAGAAGGAATAGAAAGAAAGAAGCAGTAGAAGAATAAGGATTTGGAAGAGAACGTGCAAGCTGCTAGAGAAGTGCAAAACGGCAAGAACGTGAATCCAACCGGAAATTATAGAGCGACCTTTAATCCAAGGTAAAGGTGGGGTTCTAACTCTATAATTGGTTTTATGATGATTGGTATGTGGGATTAGTGATGATTGTTGTCTTGTTCTTGAATTGGATGTATATGATGATGTATGATGATGATTTGATGAATTTTAGATTGATATTGATGTCTTGATGTTGTTAAAACATTGTAGAATTATCAGATGATTATAGGTGATGAATTGTCATGAATATATTAAGTTTTAGGGCTTTAATCGTGAATCCCATAGTGAGATGCAGGGAAGGAAACGTTGAATATAGCAGTAATGAAAACACATAATTAGGCTAGAAGGATACCAGGTGCTGCTGTGTTAGAATGATGAATTATTTAGGGAATAAAATTAGCCGTATTGTTCTTGATTAGGGTGATAACAGGAAAAAGGAATTAAAATAATAACGTTAAGGAAAGGTAGCAGTTCTGACGTTAGAAGGATGCTGATAGAAGTTGTGTCAGATTAGTGCAAGATAGAATTTCTAATATTATACGTGTGTTAGTTAGAAATTGCATTGCACTATTAAAGAATAAAGGTTTTCGTAGTAGAAGTTGCACTAGCCAGAAGATGTGGCTGGTCAGAAGTTGTACTAGCTAGAAGATGTGGTTGGTCAGAAGTTGCACTAGCCAGAAGATGTGGCTGGTCAGAAGTTGTACTAGCCAGAAGATGTGGCTGATCAGAAGATGTAACTAGTCAGAAGTTGCATTAGTCAGAATTTGTACTAGTCAGAAGATGGGGTTAGTCATAAACTGTGACGGTTAGAGGTTGTATCTGGTCAGAGGTTAAGTCAGTCAGGAACTGTGATGATCAGAACTTGTAGTGGTCAGAAGATTGTGTCGCCCAGAGGTTACACCATTAGAAGCTATGTTATTAGAAATTGTGTTGGCCTTACGCTGCTTGTGCAGAATGATGAACGTTAGATGCTTAGAAGTTGTTGTTTGAGCTATAAAAGTAGGAAAGTGACGGCCTTGACTTTAGAGTTACAGAATGACAATGTTGATTTTACTGTGGAATTAAAATACTGTTGAGTTGTTAATAAGAAGTTATTAATAATATTGTGTTGATGATTTATAATAAATAAAAGATGTTGTTAAATTGAGATGTTTTGATATGTTAAATTGAGATGTTTTTGAGATGTTAAATTGAGATGTTTTGAGATGTTAAATTAAGATGTTTTGAGATGTTAAATTGAGATGCTTTTGAGATGTTAAATTGAGATGTTTTTGAGATGATTTGAGATGTTGTTAACTTGGGTGTTATTATTACATTCATGGTTGTGTCGCATACATTTCATTTTTGAGATGGAGCTTATGCTCGTTGAGATGGCCTGGATTGGCAAATTTTGAGATGAAGGCTATCCCTTGTTGATGCCTTTATTAATTGGCAAATTTTTGAGATGGGAGTTCTGCTCCAATGGTACCACATGCATTTGCATAGTATTGAGTCGCATTATATGATTTCATGAAGAAGTGTATTTTGATGTTGATGAATGTATATTATTGTTGAGATTGTCGTTGATTATAAGATGAGAAGTGGTGATGTTGTTGATCTAATTTAATATATTAATTATCATGCACTTTATTATATTGTTAGATATCTCACCCCTTCTGTTTGAATGTTGCCCTTATGTTGGTAACATGCAGGTAATCGAGAGTGAAGGTTATATACCTTCGGTAGTTCGAGTCGGTGTCATTACTCTGATATGTAACACTCGGGGAGATGAACGTTTGCTAATTTTTGATTTTTGATTTTCAGTTGTTGAATTTTTAATTGATTATTATTAAATATGAGATGTTTCGAAGTTGTTGTTTTGTTAGAGATGTTATTAAGAATTCCGCTGCGTAGATGTTGATTTATTTAATTAAAGATGCTATGTTGATGGTTCATCCGATGTTTGAAAAAGTGTTATATATCCACGATGAATGCAATGAATTTGTTAGAAGAATTTGTGATGTCCTGATTCATTTGTATGATTGAAATTTTATAACTCTGATTTATTTTGCATAATTGCTTGGGGTAGAATTGGGGTGTTACAAAGTTGGTATCAAAGCAAAAGGTTGGTCCAACCTTGTCGTCGAGTCGTAGTTTTCTAACAATCGAGTATTGTTATTTTGATGTTCTAATCGTTGTTTATGTTGTAGTGAGAAGTTGAGATGGCTAGAAGTAATGATGCTGCTCTTGCTGCTGCTCTAGAAGCAATGGCTCATGCGATAGAAAATCAGCCGAATGCTGACGGGAATGCTGGATCTCATAGCTTGGTGAATTTCCAGAGAGAGAATCCACCTACGTTCAAGGGAAAGTATGATCCTGACGGAGCATTAGAATGGTTGAAAGAGATAGAGAGAATCTTTTGTGTGATGGATTGCACTCCATCGCAGAAGGTTCGTTATGGGACTCATATGCTAGCAGTCGAGGCTGATGACTGGTGGCTAGAGACTTGTCAGAAATTGGAAGCTGCAAGTGAGAATGTCACTTGGGCTGTGTTCCATAGGGATTTTTTGAGAAAGTATTTTCCTGAAGATGTCTGTGGTAAGAAGGAAATTGAGTTCCTTAAGCTGAAGCAAGGAAACCTGTCTGTTGTTGAGTATGCTGCCAAGTTTGCTGAATTGGCCAAGTTTTATCCGCATTACGCTGAGGAAAACACTGAGTTTTCGAAATGTATTAAATTTGAGAACGGGTTGTGCCCGGAGATTAAAAAAGAAGTTGGATATCAGAAAATCCGTGTCTTTGCTGATTTGGTTGATAGCTGCAGGATTTATGAGGAGGACAATAATGCTCATTACAAGATTATCAGTGAGAAGAGGGGTAAACACCCACATAATCATAGTAAGCCTTATGATGCCCCAGCTGGAAAGGGTAAACAGAGAGTTACTCATGGTCAGAGGACTAGTGGGGGAGATGCTCCTGCTGGTGTGGTTTGCTTTAAGTGTGGGAAGTCTGGGCACAAGAGTAATGTGTGCACTACTGAAGTGAAGAGGTGTTTCCGTTGTGGTAAGAACGAACATGTTGTATCTGAGTGTGAGCACAAGAGTGTGGTTTGTTTCAACTGTAAAGAAGAAGGGCACATTGGTAGCCAGTGTCTGAAACCGAAGAGAGCTCAGTCTAGTGGTAAAGTGTTTGCTTTGGTGGAGGATCAGACAGCTGCTGAGGACAGACTTATTGGAGGTACATGTTTCATTAATAGTATTCCTTTAATCACTATTATTGATACTGGTGCTACGCATTGTTTTATTGTTGTTGATTGTGTTGAAAGATTGGATCTTGTGTTGTCTTCTTTGAATGGGGAAATGGTCGTCGATACTCCAGCCAAGGGGTCGGTTACTACTTCTTTTGTGTGTGCTAAGTGTCCCTTGTCGATCTTCGACAGAGACTTTGTTGTTGATTTGGTTTGTTTACCGTTAAGAGGTTTGGATGTAATTTTGGGTATGAACTGGTTAGAGCATAACTGTGTTCATATTAACTGTTATGACAAGTCTGTGAAGTTTTCTACTCCTGAAGAAGAGGAAGATGGTTTGTTGTCTGCTAGACAGTTGAGGAAGTTAATGCAAGAGGAAGCACATATGTTTTCATTAATGGAGACACTATCTATAGAGACTCAAGCTATAATTGAGGAATTGCAGGTGGTGTGTGAATTTCCTGAAGTTTTCCCTGATGAGATTCCTGATGTACCGCCAGAGAGGGAAATTGAATTTGCAATTTATCTTGTACCTGGTACCAGACCTGTGTCTATGGCACCATACAAGATGTCTGCATCTGAATTGTCAGAGTTGAAGAAGCAATTGGAAGAGTTACTTGATAAGAAGTTTGTAAGACCCAGTGTATCGCCGTGGGGAGCTCCAGTATTGTTAGTAAAGAAGAAAGATGGAAGTATGAGGCTTTGTGTTGATTATAGACAGTTGAATAAGGTGACGATTAAGAACAAGTATCTGCTTCCAAGAATAGATGACTTGATGGACCAATTGGTGGATGCTCGTGTGTTTAGTAAGATTGATTTGAGGTCGGGTTACCATCAGATTAAAGTGAAGGATGAAGATATTTAGAAGACGGCTTTCAGAACGCGTTATGGACATTACGAGTATTCGGTGATGCCTTTCGGTGTTACTAATGCGCCGGGAGTATTCATGGAATATATGAATCGTATCTTTCATACTTATTTGGATCGGTTCGTAGTGGTGTTCATTAATGATATTTTGATTTACTATAAGTCAGAAGAAGAGCATGTTGAACATTTAAGAGTAGTATTGCAAGTTTTAAAAGAGAAGAAGATGTATGCAAAGCTGTCCAAGTGTGAATTCTGGATGAAAGAGGTTAGTTTTCTTGGTCATGTGATTTCAGGTAGTGGCATTGCTATAGATCCATCGAAGGTTGATGTTGTGTTGCAATGGGAAACTCCAAAGTCAGCTACTGAGATTAGAAGCTTCTTGGGATTAGCTGGTTATTATAGAAGGTTTATTGAAGGGTTTTCTAAGTTGTCACTTCTGTTTACTAAGTTGACTTGTAAAGGTAGAGTGTTTGTATGGGATGTTCAGTGCGAAGAAAGTTTTACGAAATTGAAGAAGAGGTTGACGTCGGCTCCTATTTTGACGTTGCCTAATCCAGGAGAGCCTTTTGTGGTTTATTGTGATGCTTATAAGATGGGTTTAGGATGTGTGCTTATGCAGAATGGTAAGGTAGTTGCTTATGCGTCAAGGCAGTTGAGGACTCATGAGAAGAACTATCCTACGCATGATTTAGAGATTTTTGTTGTTGTCTTTGTGTTGAAGATTTGGAGGCATTATCTTTATGGTTCTGGATTTGAAGTGTTTAGTGACCATAAGAGCTTAAAGTATTTATTTGATCAGAAGGAGTTGAATATGAGGCAACGAAGATGGTTGGAATTGTTAAAGGATTGTGTTGTACCACAAAATTTGCCCTCTCATTTCATCAACATTTTCTCACCACAAGACTCTTGGAACTCAAGATCAAGTTAGGGTTTGCTCTGCTCAAGACCCCTCCCTGCACTGTTGACTCAAATTAGGGTTTGAGTTTGCACAAAGATGTTTTGAACTAAAATGCTCAAAGTGACTTTCATGTTTTATGTTGGACTCACAAGTTTATCCATACCAAGTTTCAAGCCTTGATTCCAATCTTTGCCCAGTCAATTGGACAGTTGACCTAGAAATCAGCTGTATTGGGGAAAAGTCAACTGTGGCCAATTGACAGTCAAACCTCATGATTTTTGACCCACATCAACATAATGAACTCATATGAACCATTTGGTCAAGTTTGGAGCACAATTCCACAAGAAATTTGATCAGATCACCAAAAGGGCAAAATGGTCATTTTTAGGGTTTTGACTGCACAAAGGCAAATTTTGACTGTTTGACCTAACCAATGGCAAACCAATATCATATATGGACTCAAGGACTCAATGGCATTGTCTTGATCCATTCAAAAAGTTCAAAAGATCTCAAATGCACAGGATTGACAGATGAGTTTTCCAGTCAACTGATCAAAATTTGACTGTATACTGAAAAGTCAAACTTTGACTTTTTTGGTCAAAATCAAGTGCCAAAGTTCATTTTTCATCAAGACATGTCAAATTATGAAACTTGTTCATCAAGAAACCCAAAATTGCAAATTAGGGTTTAAAATGAGAAAATTTCATAACTTAGAATTTTTCTAAGTTATGAAACTTCCTTATTTTTTCCTAACTTTGTCCCATTTTTTCACCAAGATGAAAATGGATTCAAACAAAACTTGAAACATGAAAGTTGTAGTCCATTACAAAATCTACAACTTTTATTCACAAAGTTTTCTCAAAGGAAGCTTGTATCTCAAGTTATGATTTTTGGAACAAGGGTGCAAAACATTTTTAACTTAGAGAAATTTTGACCTATTCTAGGCAGGATTTTTGTCCAACTTCTTGGCCATTTTTCACATGGTTTCACTTGGAGTTTCAATTTGCATTACAAATATGGATTGTAGTACACATTCCAAGCTTTCCAAATTGTCCAAGAACTTCTCAAACACCCTTGTGGTTAGAGAGAATCGAATTTGCAAAGTTGGCCAAAACTCACTTTTGTTCATGGCCAAAGCTTGTTCATAACATTTGCATTTTCAAGTCAGCAGGGTTTGTGATAGTTTGCAGGCCTATAAAACTCTTCACACTCAATAATTTAATGCCTAACCATTGTGTTCAAGCATTGTTTTGTGCATTTGGTCATTACACATAGAATTAATCCTTAAATGGAAAAAGCAAACTTGCCATTTTTGAAAAGTGGTGCTTTATGTCAAATACCAAATCTTGGAGGCAAGGGCCAGATCTTTGAGGCAAGAGTTTGTACACATATCCCACTGATCAAGAGAAAAGGTTGCAGCATGCTTGAGAGCCTGGTACAAGCCTATATGTCAACTTACACTTTCTTTCTTACAAGAGAGGAAAGCTTGCAAAAACTATCCATCTCTCATTCCTGTAAACACAGCCAAGAACAAACCTTGTGAACCTTTTCCATACATCAAGCCAAGCCTAAAACACGATTGAACCATACCTCACACTTCTTAATACTCAGAATCCCTGTTTTGCTGCAAAATAGAGCATTCTCTGCAGATTGACTTGCCTAACATTATCCACTCGTGCGTTTTTGCCCAAACAAGTTCCAATACATTCCATTCCATCCATACAAACTATCCCAAGCCCTAAACACAAGCTGTAACACCCCTAACCACGTTTGCCATTTTTACTTTCAAGCTGTGCAGGTGGACTTCTATAGCACGATACAGGAAGTTTCAAAGCAAGCTAGGTGTTGGAGAAGCTTCCTTGGACTTCAGGCAAGCTGTACAGAAGCTCAAACTCCATTGAAGTGGGCCACATTGCTTTGCACGATTCAAGCTGAGACAGGTAATCCATGGACTTCTATCTCTCAATCTAGGAAGAGTTGGGCTTAGGTTTGTGAATGAAACATGCTCTACTCATAGCACTGAAGCCATACATGTGTTCACTTTTTATTTATATTATGCGTGCTGTGAGAATTTTAGCCATGAACATTGAAGAAAAATTAGGTCAGAAATTGGGGATGAAGAAATTCTCCCTGGTTTCTTAGAGTTAGGTCAAGTATTTTATATGTCTGAACTCGTCTCTTGATGCTCTATAATATTGGTGTTATGAGTTTTGTGTAAAAGTCAAGGAATCAGGAGATGGTGCTGGATCAAAGAAGCGCGCGTTTTTGTTTCAAACAGGTTGATGGAGGTTGAAGACAAAGCTGGCTTGGGCTGGACCTGAGTCAGTCTTGCTCTTTGCACTCCCTTTTCCAATTTACACCCCCTGACCCATTGTGTGAAATATTTATCATTTTTGACTTTTTATTTTTATTTCTGACTTAATATTTATTGTTCAAACATAAAAAACATTAAAAATATTTGTCCTCACTTTTTTGCATTTATTTGGCATTTAATTGTTTTATTTAGTATATATATGTAAATAATATAAAAACCTTTTTATTTAAAACCCTAAAAAATAATACAAAAATAAATATTTTTCAGTTATTATTTTTTGTTTACATTTTGAAAGCATTTTCTAAAATATACTTTTTTTTTGTAAATGATTAATATTTTATTTTGTGTACATATTTAGCATATTAAATATATATAAATATACATATACATATTTTATTGAATACTTAGGATAAAAATATGAAAATAATACATTTTTATTTTTATTAATATTTGACATCAAAAATACTTTTTTACAATATACTTCTTATTTTTTGTATATAATTAACAAATATTGTATATAATTAATAAATAAATACTATTTATTCAAAAACTAGGGTTTTGCCCTAAATAACAAAAATATTCAAAATTTGACCCTTTTTATTTTTGTTTATATTTCACATGAAAAAATACTTTCACATACATAAAAAATCTTTTTTGTGCATAATACATTTTGCATATTTATTGTATTTACTTAAATATTGTACAATTAAATATTTGTATATTCGATATGGATGTAATAGCTTAGAATTTAATTTCTTGTCAAATATCCCCAAATTCAAACTTGTACCCCCATCCCCATAAGCATTGTTGTAATAGCTTAGCATTTAAATTTCCGCATTTAAAAGCTTTCAAATTATGCCATGATAGACTTAGGGTTTGTATGCAAATAAAATCAACAAATAGCTTGACCTAATTCAAGATAAACATGCATGAAAAACAAACACCAATCACACTTGCACCCTTAGGGTTACTCCACTTGTCGCCTTCAAAAATGGGCCATGTTTGCATGTCAAGTACTTTGGAAAAAAAAAACAAATCAAATGATCATAGTCCCTCGATGACGCTATCAAGTTGCCTAAACAAAAATGATCAAGTCCCTCAAGAAAAATTGCCAAAATACTTGACACTATTGCATTCATGGTCTAAACGATGACCCGCGCCCGTCCCGTTGACATCCTAACACAAGGTTGTTCACAAAATACAATGGTGAAACAACACTGTTAAAATTGTTAAAACATGAGAAAAACCTTTGAGTAAAATAGGGTAGACCAACTCTTAGTTACTTGATCAAACTTGCAAAACACACTTGCCTACTTTCAAAACACACTCCACAACACAACTTTCAAAACAACTTTCAAAAACATTGAAACATCTTTTCAAAAAGACAAACACCTTTGTAAAACATTCGAGTAAAGAATTGTTACAATGGTTGCCTAGACAAGGCATCTTTTTCAAAACATTTTCAAAAACCACACACAAAGCACCATTTCAAACAATTGAAAAGCAAAGGCAAGTGATCTAAGGAAGTAACTAAGAGCCCATGGATAACCATGGATAGAAAGGGTGCTAATACCTTCCCTTTCTATAATCTACTCCCCGAACCCATGAAACATCTCAAAGGTTTTTTTCTGTGCTTTTTAACCTTTCCTTAGGATAAAATAAAAAGTCGGTGGCGACTCTTGCTCAACCGAAACATTTGTGAAAACAAACGCAAAACCTCAAGTCAGTTCTCCCACCGTATCACAGAACTGGCGACTCTGCTGGGGAGAAAGTAAAAGTGGAGTAACCTTAGGGCCTAGATCACCCTTTTGCATGACTAATTGTTTGCTTTGATTGCTTTACATTTTGGTTCTCTTGTTTGGGCTTGAAATCCTACACCTGGATTTGGGAAACATTCATAGATAGCAATACGTTATGGAAACTGTGCGGGGTATACCGATACGGTTGAAGCAATAGCTATATTAGTGCGACATATTTGTGAGTACCGGTAACCCTTGAGTTCAATCAAGGAGAGTACGGGGCCGCTGAGTGATGTCACTAAGCACTAGTGACCTAGAACCTTACTTGACCATCTTGGCCTTTTATTAGGGGTAGTGAGATGACTGGCTTTGGTGCAATCCGAAGTTGGTAGATACTCGATACTACACGCATTGAGGGTTGTTTTCTTGGAATATTTTGGTCGCTAGTTAAGTGGCTAAACCAAAACAATGAACATAGAAAATAATCCAATGATATTGAGCTCCTTAGAACCCGGTTACTATTTTTAGGACAGGTTTTTAAGCCAACTATACTCAAGAGGGTACTTACCTATGAAACCCCATACAAGCCTGAAACTAGGGTTTTGTGTGACTTGCTTGTACATATGTTTGTGCATACATCATGAACATCATAAAGCATCATATGCATCCACTAACCATTTCAAGGGTTTGGATCTTCATCTTTGTTCTTGTTTTGTAGGTCATGGAAATTCTTCGCAGGAAAACTATCCAAGTCAACCTTGTGAGAATCCCTCCTCAACTCAAGGAGCTTACATCCAGAATTCCAGAAAGTTCTCCCTTCAGTGAAAGACATGGTAGACTGCTCAGCCTAGTCAACACCAACATTGAAGAAGACATGGTGAAATTGTTGTTCCAATTCTTTGACCCCCTTCACCACTGTTTCACATTCCCCGACTATCAATTGGTGCCTACTTTGGAGGAATTTCCTCAACTCCTGAGAATTCCTATTCCTAATCAACTATCCTACAACGGTACAGAAAAAGAACCAAAGCCTGAAGATGTTGCTCAAGCACTACACTTGCAACCATCTGACATCAAGGGGCATTGGGAGACTAGAAGTGGTGTCAAAGGCTTCTTGGCAAAATTCTTGTTTGAGAAGGCACAAGAGTGTTGGAATTCCCTGGATCTCCAAGCCTTTGAAGAGATTGTGGCACTCCTTATTTATGGGTTGGTCTTGTTCCCAAATCCTGACCAACTTATAGATGTCAATGCTGTCAAGATTTTCCTATCCAGGAATCCCATACCTACATTGCTTGGGGACATCCTCCACTCATTTTACACACGAACAATGAGGAAGAGAGGTGTTCTCATGTGCTGTACTCCTCTCCTTGCAAGGTGGTTTATTTCTCACCTTCCACAATCTATTTTGAAGAATGAACAAGGCTTAAGGTGGTCACAACGGTTGATGACCCTCACACATTCTGATGTACATTGGTGTTCTCGGTCCAGAGAAAATGTCATCATCATCGATCGCTGTGGTGAGTTCCCTAATGTTCCATTACTTAGCATTAGGGGAGGCATTACCTACAACCCCTGTCTAGCTTTGAGATAATTTGGATATGCACGGAGGGATGGCCCTCATGACATGCTGATTCCTGACCTAGTTTTTGACTTCAACAACGATGCGCAAGGACTTCGCCAAAGATTCATCAGAGCTTGGAGGATGCCTAACAAGGTAGATAGCAAGACACTGGGGCACAGGAACTCCATCCCTCTTGAGCCCTACCTCAAGTGGGTACGAACCCGAGCCCAGAGTCTTATGATGCCTTACCCTCACATTCTCCCTTTGATTAAAGAGCCTGTTAAGGAAGGAGAGGTTCCACACACCATCCTACATCCTGACATGCCAACATCATAGGAGGAAATGCAAAAGAGTTGGATCCAACTCAAGGAAGAACGGAACACTTTTGAAGCCAGCTTCTACGCCAGTGAGAAGAAGGTTTTGGAGCTTACCCGCCGACTTCATGAGGAGGAGACCCTTAACACTTACATCGCACCAAAAAGGATGCGCAACGTCTTTTTACCTTAAGAAGTTTTTGTAATATTTGGCCCATGGGGCATTTATGTACTGACAAAATTTCTTCTTATTAATATGACGTGTGTTCTTTTTGTCTGCAACAATTTTGAATTTCTAAATCCTTGAATGCATTGCATGAATAAACATATCATTCATCATATGCATAAACAGGTCTTCACACCAGGTTTCCTTATCTTTCTGCTGTTTATTTCAGTAAGATGGATCTTGAACAGACGATCAAAGATCTGCAGTCACAAAACTCACAGTTTCAACAGCTCCTTATGACCTTGGCAAAGGGTAAGGAGGATCTTAAAGCACTATTAGGGAACAAAGAGCAAGAAAAAGGAAAAAAGAAGAAGAAAAGAGTTGGGGTAGCTACACTGGGAAGAAGATTTGAGAATGAAGCTAGGAGAGTTCTTGAATTCCCCTCCACATCTGATGAGGGGAATGGTAAGGGAAAAGGAGCTGCATTAACTTCTGAGTCCGAGGCTGAGGAGGAAGAGGTCGAGGAAGATGAAGATTATTTAGAGCAGCAATACCCGCCAGCGGACGACAAATACAAAAACCTAGAGGATAGACTGGCAGCTATGGAGCTGCAAAGGGTTCCTGGGTTAGATTTTGAAGAATTGGGATTGATTGCTGGGATTGTGATCCCTCCAAAGTTTAAGGTGCCAACTTTTGCAAAATACGACGGTCTGTCTTTCCCGAAGATGCACCTGAGGTCGTATGTTAGAAGAATTCAACCTCACTCATCCGATAGAAATCTTTGGGTACACTTCTTCCAGGACAGCCTGTCCGGTACACAGCTTGATTGGTTTTACCAACTTGAGAGGTGAGACGTGCATAGTTGGGAGGATTTGGCAGCTGCCTTTTATCGCCAGTATCAATATAACGCTGACTTAGCACCAACCCGTACTCAGTTACAAAGTATGGGGATGGCCTCAAATGAGGGATTCAAAGAATACGCCCAGAAATGGCGCAACTTGGCCGGAAGAGTGCAGCCACCTCTTTCAGATAGGGAACTAGTTGATATGTTCTTGGGGACCCTATCTGGCCCTTTCTTCAACCATTTGATCGGGAGCTCTTCCGCAGGGTTTACTAAACTGATTCTGACTGGCGAACGGGTGGAAGCTGGTATTAAGAGTGGGAAGATTCAAAGGGACGCCTCTGCCTCCACAACTGTTAAGAAACCATTCCCGTCCAAGAAGGAAGCAGTTGTTGTGTACTCTCAAAAAGGATCGGGAAGAAATGAGCGCCGGCCGACTGTAGGGGCCGTGATGATTCAAAATTCGTCAAATGATCAGCCTCGTAACAATCAGTCCAGACCTAAACAACAATGGGGAGAACGGCCACAACGGCAGTTCACCCGCATCAATATGACGCCCGCACAAGTTCTTCCCCATTTGTTGAAACTGAATCTCACCAGTATCAAAGAGGCACCAAAAAATGTGAATACAACTTCCCCATATTATCATCCCAATGCTAAATGTGCCTATCATTCTGACAGCATCGGCCATGACACCAACGATTGTTGGGCGCTTAAGCATAAAATTCAAGATTTAATAGATGCTAAAGAGGTTGAGTTCGACGCCCCGGAGAAGCCAAATGTGATCTCCGCTCCGATGCCAAAGCATGGTCGCAATGTCCATGCTATTGAAGAAGATCTGTATGTTGCTGTTGTTGATGATCTGGTAACTCCACTACTAACAATCAAGTTGAATCTGTTGAAGGCTGGGATTTTCCCAGGATGTAAAGAAGATTGCTACTTTTGTTCCTCCCTACCAATCGACGGTCTATTGCTTAAGATAGGCATCCAACGCCTAATGGACAACCAACAAATTCTTTTCGAAAAGACTCCCGTTACTCCAACCCTTATCAATGATGTTTCAATAATCACCATTTCCGCCAATATTTCCAAGGTCCCCAAAAGGCCTGTTAAGATTACATCCGCTACGAAGATTGTTCCCTTGAAGATAACCATGCCTGGGCATGTCCCATACACATTTGACAAATCAATACCGTGGAATTATGGTGGAGAAATCTACTACCGTGGTGTTAAACAAATCGAGATAACTGAAGAAAGCTCTGACGAAGAAACTGCCGACATTGGAAACATTGCCGGTACGAGCAAGATTACCCGAAGTGGAAGAATTTTCTCTCCAGAGATTGCCCCTCCAAAGGCAATCTTTGGACCCTCAGCTGTTCCCAAAGTTACCCCTGCACCGGTAAAACTATCTGCAAGAATGCCAATGATTGAAGAAGCTGTTACTCCTGTGGTTGTCCCTCCTGCTGCTGCTGATAAGGGGAAAGGGATCCAAGAACAGCTCGTCGGGACGAGGGCTCAACCGTTGGTCATCCCTGAAACCTCTAAGAAAGAAATGGAGGAGATTCTGAAAATAATTAAGAAGAGTGATTATGATGTGGTAGAACAACTGGGGCAAACCCCCTCGAAGATCTCCATGTTAGCTTTGCTGCTTTGTTAGGAGGCTCATGCCAAAGCCTTGATAAGGTTTTTGAAGACAGCCCATGTGCCCCAAGAAACCTCAGCCGATCAATTCTAGGATTGTGTAGCCAGCCTTACCGCCGACAACGACCTGGGTTTCTCTGATGCTGACCTGACTCCAAAGGGAAGAAAGCACAATGATGCACTGCATGTGTCAGTTGAATGCCGAGGAACCACTCTCGCCCATGTCTTGGTCGACACTGGTTCTTCTCTAAACGTGCTGCCTAAGAAAGCTCTGGACCGGTTGGATTGTGAAGGCTTGGAGCTGAAACCAAGTAATATCATTGTCAGGGCCTTTGACGGGTCTAAAAGAATGGTGCATGGGGAGGTCGACATTCCCATCAAGGTAGGCACTGAAGTGTTCCACTTAACCTTCTATGTGATGGAAATCCGCCCATCTTACTCTTGCTTGCTAGGAAGACCGTGGATACATAATGCTGGGGCAGTCACTTCCTCTCTACATCAGATGCTGAAATACCCTGTTAAGGGAAAAATCATAATTGAGTACGGCGAGGAGGAGTATATGATCAGTCATTTGAACTCCTTTCGGTATGTGGAAGTGGATGGCGAATTCATTGAAACACCCTTTCAACACTTTGAGGAAGTTGCTCCCGAGGTTGCAGTAGCAAAGGCAGTAGCTGAGGTACCCAAGTAGGTGGCCAGGATGGCATCTCTGAAAGACGCAAAGGCTGCAATGAAGGAGGGAAAGAGCTCAACATGGGGTCAGTTGCCTGACTTTCCCCACAAGACAGACAAGTTTGGGTTGGGATTTACCGCTGCGGGGCAAAAAGCTATGCGTCGCTCAAAAATTGAAAGAACACCCATCAAGATTTCTCCTCATGGAATCAATGCTTTGGAAGACGAAGACGAAGATGCCAACATTGAAGATTGGATCTTCCTAACCATCGAAGGGGGACTACACAACTGGGAGGCGAAAGACTTCGTTCCCATTACTTTCATCAATCAGTAATTTATCTTTCGAACATTTCCTGTTGGTCTGTAATAATTACTAAAACAATCTGCACACTATTTTTCACCTCATGCCTTGCCCGGGGCATGTAGGTCCATTTGTAAGGGCTTGATTTTCCTTCATAATCATATGCCATGTTTAATGAATCATTGGACGTTTTTTCATTTATAAACTGTTGTGTTCAATTTTCTTTCCTTTTGCATTTTTGTTTGTTTAAGGATGGCTATCCCTTACACACACCCACACTCATAAATGCAGGTACCCATCCATTCTGGATTCTATGGGTGACTATTCTGTTGTATCCTTCAATAACTCTGAAGATTTGGTCAATCAGGCTGAGTATGAAGATGACGAAGATTGTGAAGTACCAGGAGAGCTAGCCAGACTTCTACAACAAGAAGAGAGGGCCATCTTACCTCATGAAGAGTTGTTGAAAACAGTCAACTTAGGAACAGAGGAAGACAAGAAAGAAGTACAAGTGGGTGTCAATCTGGAACCAAGTGTCAAGGGGCGCTTAATACAGCTGTTAAATGAATACGTTGAAATCTTCGCCTGGTCTTATGAATACATGATGGGGTTAGACACAGACATTGTGGTTCACCGTCTCCCTACAAGAGAGGACTGTCCACCGATCAAGCAAAAAGTCCGCCGAATGAGGCCCGACATGTCTGAGAAGATTAAAGCTGAAGTAATGAAGCAATTCAACACTGGCTTTCTGGATGTTACATCCTATCTGCAATGGGTTGCTAACATTGTGCCTGTTCCCAAAAAAGACGGCAAGGTCAGAATGTGTGTGGACTACCGGGATTTGAACAGGGCCAGCCCTAAAGATGATTTTCCGCTACCGCATATCGATATTTTGATTGACAACACGGCTCAGCACAAAGTGTTTTCTTTCATGGACGAATTCTCGGGCTACAACCAGATTAAAATGGCCCCCGAGGACATGGAGAAAACAACCTTTGTTACACAATGGGGTACCTTCTGCTACAAGGTGATGCCGTTCGGACTGAAGAACGCAGGGGCAACTTATCAACGCACCATGGTAGCTTTGTTTCATGATATGATACATCATGAGATCGAAGTTTACGTAGACGACATGATAGCTCGATCACAAACAGAGGAGGAACACCTTGAACATCTGCAAAAGCTGTTTGCCAGGTTGAAGGAGTACAAACTCAGGCTGAATCCAAGTAAGTGCACTTTTGGAGTTAGGTCTGGTAAACTTCTAGGATTTATTGTCAGCAACAAGGGCATTGAGGTCGATCCAGCTAAAGTGAAAGCAATACAAGAAATGACGGCCCCCCGTACTGAAAAGGAGGTTAGAGGGTTCTTGGGACGCTTGAACTACATCGCCAGATTCATCTCTCATCTGACGTCTACCTGTGAGCCAATTTTCAAACTATTGAAGAAAGATCAGGTAGTCGAATGGAACGATGATTGTCAAACTGCTTTTGATAAAATCAAGGAGTATTTGCTAGAACCTCCTGTTCTGATGCCACCCGTCGAAGGAAGGCCGCTGATCATGTATCTGACTGTTTTGGACAACTCAATGGGGTGTGTAATGGGCCAGCATGACGAGTCTGGTCGAAAAGAGCATGCCATTTATTACCTTAGCAAAAAAGTTTACCGACTGTGAGACTCGCTACTCACTGCTCGAGAAAACTTGTTACGCTTTGGTATGGGCTGCTCTCCGACTAAGGCAGTATATGTTGACTCATACCACTTTGCTGATTTCCAAAATGGACCCAATCAAGTATATATTCGAGAAGCCCACTTTATCTGGAAGAATCGCTAGGTGGAAAATGATCCTGACTGAGTATGACATCCAGTATACTACCCAAAAAGCTATAAAAGGGAGTGTACTAGTTGACCATCTAGCTCATCAAGCTATCGAAGATTATCAATCCATGAGATTCGACTTCCCAGACGAGGACATCATGACTTTGGACAACATTGAAGGTAACGGACCGTATGACGGACCTGAAAATGGATCCCGATGGACCCTGTACTTTGATGGTGCTTCAAATGCACTTGGAAACGGTATCGGTGCGGTACTCATTTCCCCGGAAGGTTGCCATACACCTTTCACGGCCCGACTTTGCTTCAGCTGTACCAACAATATGGCCGAATATGAAGCTTGCATCTTTGGTCTCAAGGCTGCTATAGACTTGGGGATCAAATCATTGATCGTATTTGGGGACTCGGCTTTGGTTAACAGTCAAATCAAAGGAGAATGAGACAACAAACATCCTAATCTTATCCCATACAAAGAACATGTCCTGACATTGCTGCCTCATTTCGAGCAGATCACCTTCAAGCATTTCCCGCGAGAAGAAAATCAGCTAGCAGATGCTCTGGCTACAATGTCTTCCATGTTTAAACTCAACTGGGATAACGAGGCTCCCCAAATCACCATCGAGCGAATGGATGAACCTGCACATTGTCATGAGATTAATACCGAAGAAGTAGTGGAACAACCCTGGTTTCATGAGATCAAAAAGTATCTCCAGACTAGAGAATATCCCGAAGGAGCTTCTGTCAACGACAAGAAGTTCTTATGGAGATTTGCTGCCAAGTTCTTCCTAAGCAATGTCATCCTTTATAAGCGCAACCATGATTGTGTTTTACTCTGATGTGTAGACAAAGCTGAAGCAGAGTTAATCATGACTGAGATACACAGTGGCACATTTGGCACCCACTTGAGCGGGCATACGATGGCTAAGAAGATTCTAAGGGCAGGCTATTACTGGTCTACCATGGAAGCTGATTGCCATCAACATTCCCGTACTTGCCACAAATGTCAAGTCTACGCTGACAAGATTCATATTGCTCCTGTTCCTCTCAACATTCTGACAGCTCCTTGGCCATTCGCAATGAGGGTAATTGACATGATTGGAGAGATCAAGCCCACGGCATCCAACGGACACCGCTTCATCCTGGTCGCTATTGATTATTTCACCAAGTGGGTCGAAGCAGCTTCCTTTGCCTCTGTTACAAAAAATGTGGTTGCCCGCTTCATCAAGCAGAACCTCATATGCCGGTATGGTGTCCCCGACAGGATCATCACAGACAATGGTACAAATCTGAACAATACTATGATCACCGCTCTATGCGAACAGTTCAAGATTTATCATCATAATTCATCTCCCTATCGGACGAAGATGAACGGTGCTGTTGAAGCTGCAAACAAAAACATCAAGAAGATCATTCAGAAAATGACAGTCACCTACAAGGACTGGCATGAGATGTTACCGTTTGCTCTGCATGGATACCGCACCACGGCACGTACTTCAACAGGGGCAATCCCATTTTCTTTGGTATATGGCATGGAAGCTGTCCTACCCATGGAAGTTCAGATTCCTTCTTTAAGGATCATGAAGGACGCTGGTTTGAATGAAGACGATTGGATTCAGACCCGACTTGATCAACTCAATTTGATCGATGAGAAGCGACTCACTGCTATTTGCCATGGTCAGACGTACCAAAAACGGATGATCAAGGCTTTCAACAAGAAAGTCAGACGTCAAGTATATCAAGTCGGAGATCTTGTAATCAAGCGGATCATCTTGCCGCAAAGTGATCCCAGGGGAAAATAGACTCCTACTTACGAAGGACCATTTGTAATCAAAAGCATATTTTCTGGTGGTGCAATGATTCTGACCACCATGGATGGCGATGATTTGCCACACCCTGCGAACGCAGACATAGTCAAAAGATACTACGCATAAAACGACCCGACAAGTCGAAAACCCGAAAGGGCGACTTGGGCAAAAATGGGCATCCCGGTGAACCGAAAACCCGAAAGGGCGGTTCAGGCAAAAATTAGGGATAAAACAAAAAAATCTATACACCCGGCAAGTTAAAAACCCGAAAGGGCGGCTTGGGCAAAAAAGGGTTTCTCGGTGGATCGAAAATCCGAAAGGGCGATCCAGGAAAAAGTTAGGGAATTAAAGCGTATGACTGTGTCTCGTCGGATCACTTTAAAAGAACAATCTCTTCATCAACAAGCTCCGAGCTTCTGATCAATCCAATCATCGGCAGACGAAGCATTGAATGGACAAGATATTCAAAGTTATGAAGGCTATAACAGAATGGAATCCCATGGAATTGTTACACATAGCCATCTTTCTTTTGTATAAAATTTTCAATTTTTTACGACAACATCCTCTTACTAGGATGCCTGTCCCCTTTGTACAAAGATACTCATAAAAAGTTAATACAAATACTTTTCCAAATACAGAAATTTGCCTTGTCTTCTATTTCTTTTTCCCACTTATGTTTTATTTGAGAAACGTCCAATGTTTTGTTAAATAGACATATGCATTTGAACATAATCATTTTCTTACAAATCAAGAAATATGATTGCTGGTAGGTTGAAGGTACAGATAGGTATCTTGATGCCCTTTCAGAGGAAATCCCCAGCGGAATTAAACTCCAAATTCCTCAATCCAGAACTTAATTCTCCAGACAGAGTTAAACTTCAGGATCCTCAGCAGAGCAAAAGCTTTCTCAAAACTGACTTCCCCAGCTAAGAGAGCCTTCCAAGAACTTCATTCCCCTCAGAGTTAAATTTCAGTATCCCCAATGGAGCCCTAAAATCTGAAAATCTTAAACCCCAGCGAAGTCAAAGCTGTTAATCCCCAGCGGAGCTAAAACTTCCAACTGTCAATCCCCAGCGGAACCAGATTAGTGAACATTCTCCCACAGAGATACTTCCCATTAGATTGAAGATTCTCAGTCTTACTCCTCCATCACGAGCCTCCCAGGTTCTGGACTCCCCAGTAGAGATCATCAGAATTCTCATTTCCCACAGGTCACCAAGGATTTTCAATTCCCAGCAGTGGTCATAAGATCCCTCAACAACTGAAGATCTTGTTCCCCAAGCAGTCAGCAATCAACAAGGATGTCTCAGCTTCAACAATCAAAGATTCCTGCAATCCCCTGCAACAGTCGAGGATTCACTTTCCCCGACAACAGTCAAGATTCTATTATCTCCGGCTATCCAGGATTCATCTATCCTCAGCAAGACAGCTCATCAGCTTACATGCACATTCATTACATTCATATCATAAACATTGATATAACATATATTGCATCATACATTTCATGCAACATGACTTTGTGTTTCAGCTAATATTTTACCCTTTTTCAGGATAAGATTAATAAGCTTCAAGACTTCTGAAAACAGTTTACGGGTTCTCCAGACACGGATGTTAACCTATCGCTTGTTCAGATTCTTCAACTTCTGAAAACAGTTTACGGATTCTCCAAACACGGATGTTAATCTATCGCTTGTTCAGACTCAACTTCTAAAAATAGTTTACGGATTCTCCAAACACGGATATTAATCTATCGCTTGTTCAGACTCAACTTCTGAAAACAGTTTACGGGTTCTCCAGACACGGATGTTAACCTATCGCTTGTTCAGATTCTTCAACTTCTGAAAACAGTTTACGGATTCTCCAAACACGGATGTTAATGTATCGCTTGTTCAGACTCAACTTCTGAAAACAGTTTACGGATTCTCCAAACACGGATGTTAATCTATCGCTTGTTCAGACTCAACTTCTGAAAACAGTTTACGGGTTCTCCAGACACGGATGCTAACCTATCGCTTGTTCATATTCTTCAACTTCTGAAAACAGTTTACGGATTCTCCAAACACGGATGTTAATCTATCGCTTGTTCAGACTCAACTTCTGAAAACAGTTTACGGGTTCTCCAGACACGGATGTTAACCTATCGCTTGTTCAGATTCTTCAACTTCTGAAAACAGTTTACGGGTTCTCCAGACACGGATGTTAACCTATCGCTTGTTCAGATTCTTCAACTTCTGAAAACAGTTTACGGACGCTTCCCAGCATGGATGCTGATCTATTGCTTATTCAATTTCAAGACTTCTGAAAACAGTTTACGGGTTCTCCAGACACGGATGTTAACCTATCGCTTGTTCAGATTCTTCAACTTCTGAAAACAGTTTACGGGTTCTCCAGACACGGATGTTAACCTATCGCATGTTCAGATTCTTTAACTTCTGAAAACAGTTTACGAATTCTCCAAACACGGATGTTAATCTATCGCTTGTTCGGACTCAACTTTTGAAAATAGTTTACGGATGCTTCCCAGCATGGATGCTGATCTATTGCTTATTCAATTTCAAAACTTCTGAAAACAGTTCAGGGGTTCTCCAGATACGGATGTTAACCTATCACTTGTTTAGATTCAACACTTCTGAAAATAGTTTACGGATTCTCCAAACATGGATGTCAATCTATTGCTTGTTCAGACCTCCCAGTCCAGAGATGTTCCAAATATGGACATCTTTCTGATAATCATAATAGTTTAACATACATTCCAGATGGCATCTTTAAGCCCATCCCCCAGCAAGATTCTGTCACATCTCCAAATGGCATCTTTAAGCCCATTTCCTCAAACTACACTTCGACGAGTGCAAATTTAAGGGCACTCTAGTGTCCAATCTCCTTTTACCTTCGAGACGCGAAAGGAAAACCTGCCAATCTAACTCTTCAGGTGCAAGAAGATTGAACAGGGGTAACTGTTGTACCCCAAAATTTGCCCTCTCATTTCATCAACATTTTCTCACCACAAGACTCTTGGAACTCAAGATCAAGTTAGGGTTTGCTCTGCTCAAGACCCCTCCTTGCACTGTTGACTCAAATTAGGGTTTGAGTTTGCACAAAGATGTTTTGACCTAAAATGCTCAAAGTGACTTTCATGTTTTATGTTGGACTCACAAGTTTATCCATACCAAGTTTCAAGCCTTGATTCCAATCTTTGCCCAGTCAATTGGACAGTTGACCTAGAAATCAGTTGTATTGGGGAAAGTCAACTGTGGCCAATTGACAGTCAAACCTCATGATTTTTGACCCACATCAACATCATGAAGTCATATGAACCATTTGGTCAAGTTTGGATCACAATTCCATAAGAAATTTGATCAGATCACCAAAAGGGCAAAATGGTCATTTTTAGGGTTTTGACTGCACAAAGGCAATTTTTGACTGTTTGACCTAACCAATGGCAAACCAAGCTCATATATGTACTCAAGGACTCAATGGAATTGTCTTGATCCATTCAACAAGTTCAAAAGATCTCAAATGCACAGGATTGACAAATGAATTTTCCAGTCAACTGATCAAAATTTGACTGTATACTGAAAAGTCAAACTTTGACTTTTTTGGTCAAAATCAAGTGCCAAAGTTCATTTTTCATCAAGACATGTCAAATTATGAAACTTGTTCATCAAGAAACCCAAAATTGCAAATTAGGGTTTAAAATGAGAAAATTTCATAACTTAGAATTTTTCTAAGTTATGAAACTTCCTTATTTTTTCCTAACTTTGTCCCATTTTTTCACCAAGATGCAAATGGATTCAAACAAAACTTGAAACATGAAAGTTGTATTCCATTAAAAAATCTACAACTTTGATTCACAAAGTTTTCTCAAAGGAAGCTTTTATCTCAAGTTATGATTTTTGGAACAAGGGTGCAAAACATTTTTAACTTAGAGAAATTTTGACCTATTTTAGGCAGGATTTTTGTCCAACTTCTTGGCCATTTTTCACATGGTTCCACTTGGAGTTTCAATTTTCATTATGAATATGGATTGTATTACACATTCCAAGCTTTCCAAATTGTCCAAGAACTTCTCAAACACCCTTGTGGTTAGAGAGAATCGAATTTGCAAAGTTGGCCAAAACTCACTTTTGTTCATGGCCAAAGCTTGTTCATAACATTTGCATTTTCAAGTCAGCAGGGTTTGTGATAGTTTGCAGGCCTCTAAACCTCTTCACACTCAATAATTTAATGCCTAACCATTGTGTTCAAGCATTGTTTTATGCATTTGGTCATTACACAGAATTAATCCTTAAATGGAAAAAGCAAACTTGCCATTTTTGAAAAGTGGTGCTTTATGTCAAATATCAAATCTTGGAGGCATGGGCCAGATCTTTGAGGCAAGAGTTTGTAAACATATCCCAATGATCAAGAGAAAAGTTTGCAGCATGCTTGAGATCCTGGTACAAGCCTATATGTCAACTTACACTTTCTTGCTTACAAGAGAGGAAAGCTTGCAAAAACTATCCATCTCTCATTCCTGTAAACACAGCCAAGAACAAACCTTGTGAACCTTTCCATACATCAAGCCAAGCCTAAAACACGATTGAACCATACCTCACACTTCTTAATACTCAAAATCCCTGTTTTGCTGCAAAACAGAGCATTCTCTGCAGATTGACTTGCCTAGCATTATCCACTCGTGCGTTTTTGCCCAAACAAGTTCCAATACATTCCATTCCATCCATACAAACTATCCCAAGCCCTAAACACAAGCTGTAACACCCCTAACCACGTTTTCCATTTTTAATTTCAAGTTGTGCAGGTGGACTTCCATAGCACGATACAGGAAGTTTCAAAGCAAACTAGGTGTTGGAGAAGCTTCCTTGGACTTCAGGCAAGCTGTACAGAAGCTCAAACTCCATTGAAGTGGGCCACATTGCTCTGCACGATTCAAGCTGAGACAGGTAATCCATGGACTTCTATCTCTCAATCTAGGAAGAGTTAGACTTAGGTTTGTGAATGAAACATGCTCTACTCATAGCCCTGAAGCCATACATGTGTTCACTTTTTATTTATATTATGCGTGCTGTGAGAATTTTAGCCATGAACATTGAAGAAAAATTAGGTCAGAAATTGGGGATGAAGAAATTCTCCCTGGTTTCTTAGAGTTAGGTCAAGTATTTTATATGTCTGAACTCGTCTCTTGATGCTCTATAATATTGGTGTTATGAGTTTTGTGTAAAAGTCAAGGAATCAGGAGATGGTGCTGGATCAAAGAAGCGCGCGTTTTTGTTTCAAACAGGTTGATGGAGGTTGAAGACAAAGCTGGCTTGGGCTGGGCCTGAGTCAGTCTTGCTCTTTGCACTCCCATTTCCAATTTACACCCCCTGGCCCATTGTGTGAAATATTTATCATTTTTGACTTTTTATTTTTATTTCTGACTTAATATTTATTATTCAAACATAAAAAACATAAAAAATATGTTTCCTCACTTTTTTGCATTTATTTGGCATTTATTTGTTTTATTTAGTATATATATGTAAATAATATAAAAACCTTTTTATTTAAAACCCTAAAAAATAATACAAAAATAAATATTTTTCAGTTATTATTTTTTGTTTACATTTTGAAAGCATTTTCTAAAATATACTTTTTTTGTAAATGATTAATATTTTATTTTTTGTACATATTTAGCATATTAAATATATATAAATATACATATACGTATTTTATTGAATACTTAGGATAAAAATATGAAAATAATACATTTTTATTTTTATTAATATTTGACATCAAAAATACTTTTTTACAATATACTTCTTATTTTTTGTATATAATTAACAAATATTGTATATAATTAATAAATAAATACTATTTATTCAAAAACTAGGGTTTTGCCCTAAATAACAAAAATATTCAAAATTTGACCCTTTTTATTTTTGTTTATATTTCACATAAAAAAATACTTTCACATACATAAAAAATCATTTTTGTGCATAATACATTTTGCATATTTATTGTATTTACTTAAATATTGTACAATTAAATATTTGTATATTCGATATGGATGTAATAGCTTAGAATTTAATTTCTTGTCAAATATCCCTAAATTCAAACTTGTACCCCCATCCCCATAATCATTGTTGTAATAGCTTAGCATTTAAATTTCCGCATTTAAAAGCTTTCAAATTATGCCATGATAGACTTAGGGTTTGTATGCAAATAAAATCAACAAATAGCTTGACCTAATTCAAGATAAACATGCATGAAAAACAAACACCAATCACACTTGCACCCTTACGGTTACTCCACTTGTCGCCTTCAAAAATGGGACATGTTTGCATGTCAAGTACTTTGGCAAAAAAAACAAAAAAAAAACAAATCAAATGATCATAGTCCCTCGATGATGCTATCAAGTTGCCTAAACAAAAATGATCAAGTCCCTCAAGAAAAATTGCCAAAATACTTGACACTATTGCATTCATGGTCTAAACGATGACCCGCGCCCGTCCTGTTGACATCCTAACACAAGGTTGTTCACCAAATACAATGGTGAAACAACACTGTTAAAAGGGTTAAAACATGAGAAAAACCTTTGAGTAAAATAGGGTAGACCAACTCTTAGTTACTTGATTAAACTTGCAAAACACACTTGCCTACTTTCAAAACACACTCCACAACACAACTTTCAAAACAACTTTCAAAAACATTGAAACATCTTTTCAAAAAGACAAACACCTTTGTAAAACATTCGAGTAAAGAATTGTTACAATGGTTGCCTAGACAAGGCATCTTTTTCAAAACATTTTCAAAAACCACACACAAAGCACCATTTCAAACAATTGAAAAGCAAAGGCAAGTGATCTAAGCAAGTAACTAAGAGCCCATGGATAACCATGGATAGAAAGGGTGCTAATACCTTCCCTTTCTATAATCTACTCCCCGAACCCATGAAACATCTCAAAGGTTTTTTTCTGTGCTTTTTAACATTTCCTTAGGATAAATAAAAAGTCGGTGGCGACTCTTGCTCAACCGAAACATTTGCGAAAACAAACGCAAAACCTCAAGTCAGTTCTCCCACCGTATCACAGATTGTGATTTCAGTTTGAATCATCATCCAGGAAAAGCAAATGTGGTAGCTGATGCGTTGAGTCGAAAGACTTTACATATGTCAGCAATGATGATTAAAGAGTTGGAATTGATTGAGCAGTTCAGAGATATGAGCTTAGTTTGTGAGGTTACTCCGCAGAGTGTTATGTTGGGTATGTTGAAGATTAATAATGAATTTTTAGACAGTATCAGAGAAGCTCAAAAGTTGGATGTGAGACTGGTAGATATGATGGTTGGGATTGACCAGTCTGAGAATAATGATTTTAAGCTAGATGCGCAAGGTGTGTTGAGATTTCGTAACCGGATTTGTATTCTTGATGATGCCGAGATGAAGAAAGTGATACTTGAAGAGATTCATAGAAGTAAGTTGAGTATTCATCCAGGAGATACAAAGATGTATCAATATTTGAAAGGTTTGTTTTGGTGGCCTCGGATGAAGAGTGATGTGGCTCGGTTTGTGTATGCATGTTTGACTTATCAGAAGTCGAAAGTTGAACATCAGAAGCCTGCAGGATTGATGCAACCGTTGGAAGTTCCAAAATGGAAATGGGATAGCATTTCAATGGACTTTGTGACAGGGTTGCCTAATACTTTAAGAGGATATGATTCGATTTGGGTGATTGTTGATAGACTTACGAAGTCATCTCATTTTATTCCTATTAACATCAGTTTTCCAGTGACGAAGTTGGCTGAGATTTATATTAGTGTGATTGTGAAGTTGCATGGTGTTCCTTTGTGCATTGTGTCAAATAGAGATCCAAAATTTACTTCTGATTTTTGGAAGAGTTTGCAAGAAGCATTGGGTTCTAAGTTGAGGTTGAGTTCAGCGTATCATCCTCAGACAGATGGTCAGACTGAACGGACTATTCAATCGTTGGAAGATTTGTTGAGGGAATGTGTTCTTGAGCAAGGAGGTTCGTGGGATACTTATCTTCCGTTGATAGAGTTCACTTATAATAACAGTTACCATTCTAGTATTGGGATGGCACCTTTTGAAGCATTGTATGGTCGAAGATGTAGAACTCTGTTATGTTGGCATGAATCTGGAGAAAGTGTAGTACTTGGACCTGAACTTGTTCGTGAGACTACTAAGAAGGTGAAGTTGATTCGAGAAAATATGAAAGCTTCACAAAGTAGACAGAAGAGTTATCATGACAAGCAAAGGAAAGATCTAGAATTCCAAGCTGGTGATCATGTGTTTTTGAGAGTTACACCTGTGACTGGTGTTGGGCGAGCATTGAAGTCTAAGAAGCTCACTTCTCGTTTTATTGGACCGTATCAGATTTCGGAGAGAGTGGGGAATGTTTCTTATAGAGTGGCTTTACCGCCTAATCTTTCGAATTTGCATGATGTGTTTCATGTGTCATAACTTTGGAAGTATATTTCAGATCCATCTCATGTGATTCATATGGACAATGTGCAAGTACGGGATAATCTTACGGTGGAGACGATGTCTGTACGGATTGCGGATCATGAAATGAAGACTCTGAGGGGCAAAGAGATTGCCTTGGTTAAATTGGTTTGGCTAGGAGCTGCTGGTGAAAGCATGACTTAGGAGTTGGAGAGCAAGATACGAGACTCCTATCCTGAATTGTTTGATTGAGGTAAATTTTCGAGGACGAAAATATTCTAAGTGGGGGAGAGTTGTAACGCTCGTAATTTAATTAATTAAATTATTTTTGGAATATTTGTGAAGTTGTGTTATAATTAATAGGATTTATTTTATTAAGTGGAGAAATAATATTAGAGATATAATATTATGTGGTGAAATAATATTAAAAGTGTAATATTATTTAATGTGGGCTTATTTTGAGAGAGTAGAAGTAATAAGGGGGTGTGTTGGTCTTAAGCCCAATAAGAAATAATAGAATAATAGGGTTATTTTATTATTTGTTAGAAGGAATAGAAAGAAAGAAGCGGTAGAAGAATAAGGATTTGGAAGAGAACGTGCAAGCTGCTAGAGAAGTGGAAAACGGCAAGAACGTGAATCCAACCGGAAATTGTAGAGCGACCTTCAATCCAAGGTAAGGGTGGGGTTCTAACTCTATAGTTGGGTTTATGATGATTGGTATGTGGGATTAGTGATGATTGTTGTATTTTTCTTGAACTGGATGTATATGATGATGTATGATGATGATTTGATGAATTTCAGATGGATATTGATGTCTTGATGTTGTTAAAACGTTGTAGAATTATCAGATAATTATAGGTGATGAATTTTCATGAATATATTAAGTTTTAGGGATTTAATCGTGAATCCCATAGTGAGATGCAGGGAAGGAAACGGTGAATATAGCAGTAATGAAAATGCAGAATTAGGCTAGAAGGATACCAGGTGCTACTGTGTTAGAACGATGAATTATTTAGGGAATAGCATTAGCCGTATTGTTCTTGATTAGGGTGATAAGAGGAAAAAGGAATTAAAATAATAACGTTAAGGAAAGGTAACAGTTCTGACGTTAGAAGGATGCTGATAGAAGTTGCGTCAGATTAGTGCAAGATAGAAGTTCTGATGTTATACGTGTGTTAGTTAGAAATTGCATTGCACTATTAAATAATAGAGATTTTGGTAGTAGAAGTTGCACTAGCCAGAAGATGTGGCTTGTCAGAAGTTGTACTAGCCAGAAGATGTGGCTGGTCAGAAGTTGCACTAGCCAGAAGATGTGGCTGGTCAGAAGTTGTACTAGCCAGAAGATGTGGCTGATCAGAAGATGTAACTAGTCAGAAGTTGCATTAGTCAGAATTTTTACTAGTCAGAAGATGGGGTTAGTCATAAACTGTGACGGTTAGAGGTTGTATCTGGTCAGAGGTTGAGTCAGTCAGGAACTGTGATGATCAGAACTTGTAGTGGTCAGAAGATTGTGTCGCCCAGAGATTGCGCCATTAGAAGCTATGTTATTAGAAACTGTGTTGGCCTTACACTGCTTGTGCAGAACGATGAACGTTAGATGCTTAGAAGCTGCTGTTTGAGCTATAACAGTAGGAAAGTGACGGTCTTGACTTTAGAGTTACAGAATGACAGTGTTGATTTTACTGTGGAATTAAAATACTGCTCAGTTATTAATAAGAAGTTATTAATAATATTGTGTTGATGATTTATAATAAATAAATGATGTTTGTTAAATTGAGATGTTTTGAGATGTTTTGAGATGTTAAATTGAGATGTTTTTGAGATGTTAAATTGAGATGTTTTGAGATGTTAAATTGAGATGTTTTGAGATGTTAAATTGAGATGCTTTTGAGATGTTAAATTGAGATGTTTTTGAGATGATTTGAGATGTTGTTAACTTGGGTGTTATTATTGCATTCATGGTTGTGTCGCATATATTGCATTTTTGAGATGGAGCTTATGCTCGTTGAGATGGCCTGGATTGGCAAATTTTGAGATGAAGGCTATGCCTTGTTAATGCCTCTATTAATTGGCAAATTTTTGAGATGGGAGTTCTGCTCCAATGGTACCACATGAATTTGCATAGTATTGAGTCGCTTTATATGATTTCATGAAGAAGTGTATTTTGATGTTGATGAATGTATATTATTGTTGAGATTATCGTTGATTATGAGATGAGAAGTGGTGATGTTGTTGATCTAATTTAATATATTAATTATCATGCGCTTTATTATATTGTTAGATATCTCATCCCTTCTGTTTGAATGTTGCCCTTATGTTGGTAACGTGCAGGTAATCAAGAGTGAAGGTTGTATACCTTCGGTAGTTCGAGTCGGTGTCATTGCTCTGATATGTAACACTCGGGGGGATGAACGTTTGCTGATTTTTGATTGTTAATTTTCAGTCTTTGAATTTTTAATTGATTATTATTAAATATGAGATGTTTCGAAGTTGTTGTTTTGTTAGAGATGTTATTAAGAATTCCGTTGTGTAGATGTTGATTTATTTAATTAAAGATGCTACGTTGATGGTTCATCCGATGTTTGAAAAAGTGTTATATATCCACGATGAATGCAATGAATTTGTTAGAAGAATTTGTGACGTCCCGATTCATTTGTATGATTGAAATTTTATAACTCTGATTTATTTTGCACAATTGCTTGGGGTAGAATTGGGGTGTTACACCTGCTCCTCGTACTGAGAAGGAAGTCAGAGGATTCTTAGGACGACTAAACTACATTGCCAGATTCATTTCTCACTTGACCGCTACTTGTGAACGAATCTTTAAATTACTGAAGAAAGATCAAGTAGTCAAATGGAGTGATGAATTCCAAGCTGCCTTCGACAAGATCAAAGAGTACCTACAAGAGCCTCCTGTTTTGGTGTAGCCCATCGATGGAAGACCCTTGATCATGTATCTAACTGTTTTGAAAAATTCAATGGGGTGTGTGTTGGGGAAGCATGACGAGTCTGGCCAAAAAGAGCATGCTATTTATTACCTGAGCAAAAAGTTTACTGACTATGAAACAAGATATTCACTGCTCGAGAAAACTTGATGCGCTCTGGCATGGGCTGCTCGCCGGCTAAGACAGTATATGTTGACCCATACTACCTTATTGATTTCCAAGATGGATCCAATAAAATAAATATTCGAGAAGCCTGCCCTATCTGGGAGAATAGCAAGATGGAAGATGATCCTAACCAAATACGACATTCAGTACACTACCCAAAAAGAAATAAAGGGCAGTGTACTAGCCGATCACTTTGCTCATCAAGCTGTGGATGACTATCAGTCCATGAAGTTCGAATTCCCAAATGAAGACATCATGATGATAAACAATTGTGAAAAACTCAGACTATATGACGGACCTGAACAAGGATCCCGATGGACCCTGGTTTTTGATGGGGCATCTAACACACTCGGCAATGGCATAGGTTTTGTACTCATATCCCCTGAAGGATGTCATGCCCCCTTTACCGCAAGACTTTACTTCAATTGTACAAATAACATGGCCGAATATGAAGCGTGTATTTTTGGTCTCAAAGCTACCATGGATTTGGGAGTCAAGTCCTTAAGTGTATTCGTAGATTTATCCTTAGTCATCGACCATATCAAAGGATAATGGGACATGAAGCACCCTAACCTCATCCCCTACAAAGAACATGTGTTGACATTAATCCCGTATTTCGATGAAATTACCTTTGAGCATTTTCCACGAGAGGAAAATCAACTAGCAGACGTGCTAGCCACAATGTCATCCATGTTTAAACTCAAATGGGATAACGAGGCTCCCCATATCACCATTGAACCGATGGATGAACCAGCTTACTGTCACGAGATCGATACTGAAGAAGTTATGGACCAACCTTGGTTCCATGAAGTCAAGAGGTATCTTGAGGCTCAATAGTATCCAGAAGAAGCTTCAGTCAATGATAAGAAGTTCTTAAGGAGATTCTCTGCTAAGTTCTTCATCAGCAATGGCATTCTCTACAAACGCAACCACGACTCTGTTTTGCTTCGTTGCGCAGACAAGGTTGAGGCAGAAAAGATCATGGTTGATCTACATGAGGGCACTTTTGGCACCCACTCCAGTGGGCATACGATGGCTAAGAAGATCCTACGTGCAGGGTACTATTGGTCTACCATGGAAGCAGATTGCTATCAACATTCACGAACATGTCACAAGTGTCAGATCTATGCTGACAAAGTGCATGTGCCTCCAGTTCCTTTAAACGTCCTGACTGCTCCCTGGCCATTCGCGATGTGGGGCATCGATATGATTGGAGAAATGAAACCAACAGCTTATACTGGACACCGCTTCATCTTAGTGGCCATTGACTATTTCACAAAGTGGGTTGAGGCAGCTTCTTTCGCTTCCGTTACCAAGAATGTTATGGCCCGGTTCATCAAACAGAATCTCATATGTCAGTACGGTATCCCAGAGAGAATCATCACAGATAATGGTACGAATCTCAACAATACTATGATCATCGCACTATGCGTGCAATTCAAGATCCAGCACCATAATTCATCTCCTTACCGGCCGAAGATGAATAGTGTTGTCGAAGCCGCAAATAAGAACATTAAGAAGATCATACAAAAAATGACAGTAACCTACAAGGACTGGCATGAGATGCTACCATTCGCTCTCCACAACTATCGCACCATGGTGCATACATCAACAGGGGAAACTCCCTTATCCTTGGTATACGGCATGGAAGATGTTCTACCAATTGAAGTACAAATACCTTCTCTAAGAATCATAAAGGATGAATGGTTTAATGAAGACGATTGGATCCAAACTCGACTTGACCAGTTAAACCTAATTGATGAGAAGAGGCTTACGGCTGTCTGTCATGGCCAGATGTACCAAAAACGTATGATCAAAGCTTTTATCAAAAAGGTCATATGTTAAGTATATCAGGTTGGTGACTTGGTAATCAAGCGTATCATATTACCATAAGGTGATCCCAGGGGAAAATAGACTCCTACATACGAAGGACCGTTTGTGATCAAAAGCATATTCTCTGGTGGAGCAATGATCCTAACCACTATGGATGGTGACGACCTTCCGCACCCTGTGAACGCGGATATAGTCAAAAAATACTATGCATAAGAGACCCGCTAGGTTGACACACCTAGGAAAAACAAGGGCATCCCGACGAACCACAAAGGTTTGGGCAAAAATTAGGGATAAAACAAAAAAATATTTGTACACCCGGCAAGCTGAAAACCTGAAAAGGCGGCTTGGGCAAAAAAGGGTATCCCGGTGGGCTGAAAACCCTAAAGAGCGATCCAGGAAAAAGTTAGGGAATTAAAGCGTATGACTATGTCTCGTTGGATCACCTTACAGACAACAGTTAGCTTCGACTGACAAACTCAGTGGTTTTGATCAATCCAATCAACTTCGGACAAGGCAGCAAATGGAAAAGGCGCTCAGAGACATGAAGGCTATAGCAGAATGGGAACCCCATGGGATTATTTCACATAGCTATCTTTGCTTTGTATCAAATTTTCACTTTTCTACGACGACATTCTCTTACTAGGATGTTCGTCTCATTGTACAAAAAATACTTATTCAATTTAATACAAAGATATCTCTTTGAAAGTGCAAAACCATCTATTTTTCTTTATTTCTGTTTTTTGTTTACAAAAGTGTCCAATGATTTATTTTTGAACATATGCATTTGAACGTAACTACTGTTTACAAATGAACCAAAAAAAAGGGGAACAAAAAATAGAAAGACAATCACTAATGGTTTTAAGAAATAGGATAATATCTTTAGACTGTTCCAAAAGATACCCCATAATGTGCAGGTTAATGATATCAATCTCTCTCACATCCCCGGCGGAACTAAACTTCCAGTTATCACTCCCCAGTAAAAGTCGCCCAATTTCTTAGGATTCCCCAACAGGATTTCACAAGCAATACACGGTGTTTTCTTTACACAACAGAGTTTGTTTCTCTAAATGGAAGCTCATCAACTCATCAGCAACTTCAAAACATGAATACCTACACCCTTTGTACCCAGCGGTACTCGAGGATTTATCTTCCCCAGCAACACTGAGGCATAACAATTAACATGTCCATACATCGCCCCTATACGTCATAACATTGACAGCACAAATACATACGACACAATCTCATTTATTTTGAGAACATCATTACACCATGCATTTCATACATCATGACATTGCATACAACTAACTTTTCATCTTTTTCAGGAAAGATCGATCAACAGAAAACTATCGTCAAAATTTCAACAAGTCAATTACAGATCAATTCCCAAGAAAGGATTGGTCAACCATCTACACAACAGATGTTTCTCAAGAACTCTTTTGGTTCAGTTTAAACCCCTCAACGGTTTATCCTGATACTTTCCAAAGGAACCTTTCGGGTTCAGATAAGTCTCTCAATGATTTATTCTGATTCTTTCCCGCAGGCACTTTCTCTGGTTCAGATAAATCACTCAAAGATTTACTCTGATTCTTTCCAGTTAAAGAATATTCAAGATTTATTTTGGTTCAATTTAAACCCCTCAATGGTTTATCCTGATACTTTCTAAAGGAACCTTTCGGGTTCAGATAAGTCTCTCAACGATTTATTCTGATTCTTTCCCGCAGGCACTTTCTTTGGTTCAGATAAATCACTCAAAGATTTACTCTGATTCTTTCCAGTTAAAGAATATTCAAGACCTCTTTTGGTTCATTTTAAACCCCTCAACGGTTTATCCTAATAATTTCCAAAGGAACCTTTCGGGTTCAGATAAGTCTCTCAATGATTTATTCTAATTCTTTCCTGCAGGCACTTTCTCTGGTTCAAATAAATCACTCAAAGATTTACTCTGATTCTTTCTTGTTAAAGAATGTTCAAGATTTCTTTTGGTTCAGTTTAAACCCCTCAACGGTCCATCCTGATACTTCCCAAAAAGAATACTTCGGGTTCAGATAAATCCCTCAATGATTTATTCTAATTCTTCCTATTCAAACAACATACAAGACTTCTCCTGGTTTAGATAAATCGCTCCAAAGATTTATTCTGATTCTTTTCTGGTTGAAATCAAGTTCAGACTTAGTATATTCTCTGGAAACAGTCACCTTTGGATGGCATCTACAATCCCATCTTCGGAAAATCTCCATCATTCCTCCAAATGGCATCTATAAGCCCATTCCCATTTCATCTTCGAGTGCAAATTTCTAGGCACTCTAGTGTCCAATAAACTTCCACCTTCAAGCCACGAATAGCAGATCCGCCAATCTAACTCTTCAGGTTTAAGTAGATTGAACAGGGGAAGCTGTTGTACCCTAAAATTTTCCCTCTCATTTATCAAGTATTTTCTCACAAGATCTCCTTTGGTTCAAGACTGCACAAGGGTTAATCAGCTCAAGACATCTCCTTAAGCACTGATGACTGAAGTTAGGGTTTGATATTTCACAAGGATAATTGAACTTTCAATGCCTCAAATGACTTTCATGGATCATTATGGACCCACAAGATTACTCATGTCAAGTTTCAAACCTTGGATCACATTTTTGCTCAGTCAATTGAACAGTTAACCTAAAAATCAACTGTATTGGAGAAAAAGTCAACTGTGGCCAATTTACAGTCAAACTTCATAATTTTTTATCCATAAGAACATTATAAACTCATATGTATCATTTGATCAAGTTTGGACCATAATTCATCAAGAAATTTGATCAAATCATCAAAAGGGCAAAATGGTCAAATTAGGGTTTTAACTAAGAAAGGGCAATTTCTGATTTTTGACCTAGCAAATGGTTAATTGGTTTGAGTAATGATCTCAAGAGATCAATTACATCATTTTTAGCTAATGGCATGACTCAAAACATTTCTCAAGATCAATTGATTGATAGTTGATTTTCAGTCAACTGATCAAAAGTCAACTGTACACTGAAAAGTCAAACTTTGATTTTTTGGTCAAAATCAAGTGTCAAAGATCATAATTCATCAAAACATGTCAAAATATTAAACTTATTCATCAAGAAATCAAAAAGTCAAGATTTCATTTTGAAAAGTCAAAGTTTTCAAACTTAGAAATTTTTCTGTGTGTTGAAAACTTCATGTTTTTTCACAACTTTGAGCCAATTTTTCACCATGATGCAAGATGATTCAAAAGAAAATTTCAACATGAAAGTTATATATCTCCATGAGATCTACAACATTTCTTTTCAAAACTTCTCCTATAAATGTTTTGGTCTCAAGTTATTAATCCATGAAGTCATGGGCTTGAAACTTAACACTTAGTGAAATTTTGAGCATTTTAGGTCAGGATTTTGACCTAACTTATGAACCAAGTTTCACATAGTTTCATTTGTATTTTGTAAAAGTGATTCAAAGAGGGGTTGTAGAGCATATTACAAGCTTTCTAAAAAGTCCAATAACTCCTTGAGATCATTTGTGAGCAAGGAGAATCAAAGGCCAGAAGTTTGGGTTTCAAGTTGTTTTACAAGGCAAATTTTTTGATGAACAAAATTCAAATCTCAAACCTATGCTGCATAATATTTGCTTTGCAGGCCTCAAACTTGTTAGGCACTCCATAATTAAATGCTTGCACAGCTATTAGAGGCTTCACCTCAAGCATTCAATGCAATGCCCATGCTTTATGTCCATTTTAGGAAGAAAGTGCACAATGCCATTTTGAAAAAGTAGCTTTATGCACAAAACTTGTTCTTGAGCTTTGCAATTGTTTTCTTCTGATCATACGTGACCTATAACTCAATAGAAGTTTGTCTCAAGCCTCACAATCACTCAGACCATGCTTGTACTTCATCTTGGAACCATACTTCCACTTTTCTTCAAAATCAAGTAACATAGCTATCAGCCTAGATCTTGTACTTCTGGCCCTCTCAAGCACTCAAAGCCTTATCCTTAGTTATGCACAAGTTATTAGCATCAAAAGACACGCATACAAAAGCCCAAAAAACTCACAAGAACTCAGATCTTTAACACATACTTCCATTCTTGCATAACCTGACCGAAAACTTGAAACTCACATCTCCCTCGTGTGTTTTCAAGCCTTTTGGTTCCTAAAGCTTCTAAACATCATTTAGAATTCATCCCACACCCTGTTACAAGAATGTAACACTATTAACACCATCTTCCATTTTCAAAAACATAGCTTTGCACTTGGACTTCTCCAGCACGATTCAGCCATCTCCAGTACAAACTAAACATTGCATTAGCTTCCTGGGACCTCAGTGGAGCTATTCTGATCATCACAACACCTTGAGAAGTGCTCAAACTCAAAATACGATTCCCAGTTTTGAGGTAAGTTTCCTTAACTTGGAACTCTTCATACAAGCATCATTAATGGTTTATTTGTGAATAAGAAATGTAGATATCATTGTCCTGGAGCTAACCATGTCTTTAGATTTCATTATTACTGCTTGAGTAGTTAGAATTTTAGAACTGAACCTCTGAAAATAATTAGGTCAGGATTTGGTACTTTCAAAAATTCTCATTCATCTTTGATTTATAGTTTATGATTTTTATATGGTTGGATTCGTATGAAAAAATGGAACAACTTTCATGTTTGCATTTTCTGTTTTTATTGAGAAATGGTGAAGTTACAGGTGGTCTGCATGGAGGTTGAAGATGAAGTGTGTTCAGGACTCGTTTTGCCTCATATATTTATCATTTCAATTATATTAACGGATGTATAGCCACCCCAATGGTAAGGCACCGTGCTGGTAATCAAGAGGTCATGGGTTCGAACCTCAGCGTGCAGCCTTTTTCTTTTTTTTCACATTTTTCTCATATTTCATTGACTCTTGCAGCGCATGGGCCTCCATTTGTTTGGGCCTTATTTTTTTGCTATGTTCTGACCCCCTACCTTGTTGTTTACACTCCTGGCCCATTTATTTTTCTTTTGTTTTTTTATTTTGTTTTTTTTTTCATTTTACATTTTCTTTATTATTAATATTATTATTATTATTATTATTATTTTCATTAATATAAAAAATCCAAAAATATTTATATTTTATTATTTATATTTATTTAGTTCATTTTTCTTCATAAAACAAAAGAATAAAAAAACATTTTTCTTTAATAAATTAATTTCTTTTCGTTTAAATATTTAGATGATTAGTTTTAATTATTATTATTATATTACTTTCTTGTGAATAAAATTAATTTAGAATTAGGGTTTCTTTTAATTAATTAATATACATTTTATTTTTACTAATTTAAAACCTTTTCATAAATAAAAACCCTAAAAAATCTTCTTTTAGTTATTTTCTTTTCTTATTTAGTTTAGGGTAATTTTGCTTAATTTTCCTTAATCATTTTCAATTAGGTCAAGACTTAAAACCCTTTTCATAAAAAACAAACAAAAATCACATTTCTTCTTACATTTTATATTTTTGCATTTTTATCTTTATTTTGTACATTTATTCAAAATTCAATATGGTTGTAATAATTATTTAGATTTAATTTCTTGCAATTCTCCATTTGTAATTTGTACACCCCCTCCCAAAAATCATATAATTTGTACAACCCAAATGCGTGCTTTTGATGCATTGTGATAAGATGAGATGATAGAGGATCTTAGGGACAAAAATTAGGGTATGACAAACCCTTTAAACTATTATTAATTATGAAATAGTTTAAGAAAAAAAGGTATGACTAATAATTAAGTAATGTATACGTTTAAGTAGCAAAATAATACAAAGAGAATACAATGGCCTAGTGGCAGCGCCAAATGCATGGGACATGAATGGACTGGGTTCAAGTCTCATTGTCTACAATATTTAAGAGTATTGCCACATTTAATTTTTCCAAAAAAATAATAATAACTAAAATACCAATGTGGCATTTAAAATAATTCAGAAAATAATTATAAAGCCACGTCAGTCTTTTTGAAATTAAAAATAAATAAATAACAAATATATATATATATATATATATATATATATATATATATACAGTCAGCGCGCCACCTAGGCAAATGCCATGTGTCATTTTCCCCCAAGGTCTAAACAAACGGAATGTTGAAATGGCAAGGGTGCTTTTCCAAAAAATTACAGGGGGAAAACCAGAAGTCTCATATATGGAAGGGGTAAAATGGTATTAACCCTCGATTCTATTTATCACATTTTCTTATATTTCCCCTTGTTTCTATGTAAATAATTGTATTTTGATTTAATCGAGTGAATAGTTTATAGTTAATCATTTTTTGTATAAAACTTGTAGATTTATGCATTTGATTAAAGCTTGGACCATTTAAGGGCTTAGAGATGGTTTGCAAGCAATTTTGGATGAAGAAAAGCATGTTGCAGGGCAGGCTTAGCACGGTCATAGCGCGGTGGATGAGAAAAAACCCAAGACATTGGTGCTAAACCCAGTGGAGCATGTTATAAGGCGGTTTGATTTTTAAGTGGGAGCGCGCTTAGCATGCAAGAGCGGGCTAAGCATGGTTTGCGATGTTTGCCCCTTCTATAAGTAGATGTCTTGAGATATTTTGGGGGTGTTAACATATTTTGAAGAGAGAAAACATATCAAAACACTGTAGAATCTAAGAATCAAAGAATCGAAGTTGAGTCTGCATCAATAGTTGACAAATTAATGTTGATGCTTGATCATCTTCTCATTTTACTTGTTATTTAAGCTACCATGTTTATGGATAGTTAAACATCTCTTGTGTCAAGATTAGAGGTAGTTAATCTATGTAGTATGTATTCTTTTTTATCCTTTGTATGTGAACAAATTTATGATCAATATAGATGTTAATATTTGCTTTTATTGTTGTCTCTTTGATTTGAATCATTGTTGAAATATATTTTTCAAACCATGACCTAAGATTATCATGTATCAATGAACAAACTCTAGACATAGATTTTGAGTTGATATTCACATGTATCAAGCTTTAAGATTATTGTGTTATTTGTTGGCATAAGACATCATCTAGTAATAAACACAATAATAGTCACAATATCTCTTTAGATATAAACGATATTGAGAAGATACGTGATTATAATGATCATCGACAAGTTCACATGCTAGATCTTAAGGATATGTATGAAATAGGTTAATGAACCCTTATCTTGACATGCTTTTTAATCCATAAAATCTCAATTTTTTATCGTTGTTTACTCATTTTCATGCAATCAAAACTTTCTGATACCAAAACCTTTAATAAACCCTTACTCAAAACATTATTAATTATAGAACGGAGGTAATATTGCATTAGTCTATGTGGAAATGATAAAGCAAATACTTACCCTATCAAAAGTGTTTCAACAAAATAGTGTCGTTGTCAAGGATTGGCGTATAGATATTACAAGCATTGCAATAGTTTATTATTTTAAAAGTTACTTGTACTAATACTTTGATATATTATTCCTAGTCTTTGTTCACTTGGTTGGCTAGTGCTTCATATTGTTGTTTATGCGAGGAAGTGTGCTTGAAGATCAAGTCCTTTTTTATCCTAAGATTGAACGAATTATTCATAGACTTAATAGCAAAACCAGAAGGAGAAGAAAGTTATCCAAGGGAAGGGACAAATAGAAGAAACTTCTACTTCTTCACCAATTCAAAATCTTAAAGAAGTATTGGCAGACCCAGTGCCTCCAAATAGAGGTCCATGTACTAATAGTCTGAGGAGAAATACTCAGTTTTCTTGTGAAATTATGGTATGACAGAACTCAGATGTCTTATGATATATTGGGACATATAATTCGACATATACAAATAGGCAAGGTATAAATAATGAAAAACAGTACTGAAAAGCATAAACCACACACCAGAATTGTTAACCCAGTTCGGAGCAACTCTCCTACTCTGGGGGCATACCAAGCCAAGGACAAATCCACTATGATAGTATCAATTCAAAGTTAAACTCCTACATTTACAACTTATCACTTAATCACTACATGTGCTATATTATATCTATGACTCACCTAGATATGAGGTCCTCCTCAATCCCTATTCAATCACAGACTGTGATTGGATCAACACAATTCTGAACAAACAGGAAGACACACTTCCATGACAATCTCTAGCCAAGACTCTTGACTAAGACCAGAACTTGGAGTTGCTTCAAAGCTTCCTCCAAGAACAATACTCAACATATTACTTCACAGCTTCTGAGTGAGAACACAGTGGCCATCTCACAACCAGAGTGGTTCACAAATACCAACTCTCCTAGAGAGTGGCTAACAGACTCAGCGCTAATGATTACATATTTACAATTCTCGGCTGGTCCCAATCCTAGGTTACAAAGCTTCTATTTATAACCTATACTCAATTTGGTTTGGTCCTTCAAAACACAGCTCTCTGGTTGTTACAAATAGTAGAAAATTCTGCTATAAAATAGGTCTTCAATGAAATCTTCCTAAATTATCTCCATATTTAGAAAGTCAATATTCTTCTTGATTCTTCTTGACCTACAAATCAGCGCCACATAGGATAATAAAATATCCTCAAGGTATATTTTGTCTCTGTGACTTAACAGAATATAATAGTTCAATTCAACTCAGGCGCGATGTCGTATGACTTGCATAGGACATCTTATTCGACATGTTGCTCCAAATATTGAAATACTTCAACTCAACATGTCCTAACATAAAATAGGACTTCTTGCTTCACTTGTCCTATTAATATATTGTGATATATTATTTTTACCAAATATAACGCCAACCATAAAAATAGAGAATTAACAATCTCCCCCTTTGGCTTATTTTGGCTAAAACTAATTTACATAACCTTTGCATAAATACAACCAGAACATAACTTAAGGGATAAACGATAAAACAACAGCAACTATAAACTAAAAACATCATAAGCAGTCAGTTTTTAGTCTTCACGCATTTGACAGTATTTATTGTCTTCTCTTCACATGATGTCATAACATCAATAGTAGGACTTCTTCATGACAGTCCAACACATATACTCTCCCCTTTTTTATCCAGAATATGACAAAGGTAGCAATGTCAAAACATCATATCCAACATTTATTCACAACAGCTCACAGACTGCTCCTTTTCAAACTCAGTCGAACCAATCCACTATGGCTAACACCGGATGGTGTTAATTCCAAAAACATTCCTCCCAGGATGAATTCACTCCCCCTCAATCCAGAAACATTCCTCACAGGGGGACAAATCTTCCTCAAAGGAAGCACAAGAAGAAACTTAAGAAGTACCCAGCCACCTTTTTGAGCAATCCATTTGACGACACGGGCGACCTCACTGTTACTCCTGAGTAACTCAGAACACAAGACACAATTGTGTTCATAACTCAGATCACAAGACATAAAAAATGCTTAAAGAGGACCAAACACAGAATAGGACATCCTATTCGACATTTTTGCAAAAGCAACTACAAAAACAGACCTCGGATTTATCAACATCTGAACAATACCTTTCTCCCCAAGCTCGTGACGTACAAAACCTTCACAAAACCAAACCCAAACAAAAATCACTCATACCCGGACAAAGGACATGAGGGCAATGTTGAACACAAATAACCACCAGATAAAGAACATAATAAATGACCTCTTTAAAAACCATGCAATGACATAGGAATCTCAGACTTAGTAAATGGTCTTGGTCAAAAGCGTCATTATAGAAACAAACCAATAGCTAATGCAACTTCCAAAATAGTTTTTGACTTCCTTTTTGATTGATTCTTCTAGAAGAAGATATTTCCCATAACAGCTCATGCAAAGTCTATTATCTTGTTTTACACTTCATTTTGACGAGTAGAGAGTGCACCTTCCATAAAACATCCTTGTTTGGCTCAAGGAGAAAACATGTCCTTAAAAATGTTCTGACATCTAGTTAGACATTGTCTATTTCAAAGAGAATGTGACCAACACTTCTTCTGAGCGTACTCCTTTCAAGGCAACACACATCAAAATATCTCAAAACACCACAAGAGTGACATCCATATTCATCAAAAACCTTCAAAGAGTCCTTCCAAAATCTATAGAGAAAAATAATCTCTCACACATAATCAACATTGTCCTTCAGACTCCTCCTAGGAAACATGTAGGCACATGCTTCAAACAATTGACTTCACATAGCTAGAACAACACACCAACAATAATATTCAGTAGCCCAATGTCACAACATGTTGTCTGACATTATAACCTCATAAGAGGCAGATAAACTTCATAAGCTTGAATATCAAGCAAGCTTCAAAAGTCTGCATCATTGCATCAATATCCCATATATAAGCACTACACTCCCCTTGTTAAGGATAATCAGTACTCCTTCTGAAGATGGAAACTTGAGCATGGGATAAGAACACATGAAAGTCTTCATACTTCAGAGTGGAGGGAAACTGTTGTACCCCAAAATTTGCCCTCCCATATTCTTCAAGATTTCTCAAGATCAATCTTCAAATGGATCAAGATCTCTCAAAGGGTTGCACAGTTCAAATGCCTCATAAGCCAGCTGAAATTAGTGTTTTGATTCTTACAGGGAAATTGAGGTTTTCAATGGTTCAATCAAGACTCATGGGCCTATACATATTCTCAAGCATCTACATGTTAAGTTTCAAGATTCACAGTGTCAAATTCCACAATCAAAAGCCCCATTTGATCTACAGTCAACTGTAGGGGCAAAATGGTCATTTTACAGTCAAAAGTCAAAAAATTTGGTCAACATCTTATTTTGAGCTCACAATCATCATTTGATCAAGTCTTGATCATGATTCCACAAGCATGGCTCAAAAATCATCAAGATGCAAAAACTTACTATTTTGGGACAGCAGAAAAGTCAACTGTATCTTGACCAAGGCATAACTTTTCCATGGTTCATCAGAAAAATCCCATCAAATGCTCATTTTGAAGGGGATGACATTTCCTATAACTCATCTTCACACTCCAAGTCCAAGAAATGCTCTCATTAAAAGTTATCAATTTGTACATTATAGGTCAATTTCAAAAGTCAACAAAAAGGCACTTTAAGTCAAAGACCATAACTTGAGATTGGTAAATCCAAATGACATGGGACCAAAGGCATTGGTTATAGGACTTCAAGACCTTTCCAAAATGTCAAAGCAAATGTCCATATGATCAAAATTGAGCAAGATATGCATTGGAGAAGTTGGGAAATTTTTATGAATTTGCAAAAGTCAACTTTGCTCAAAACACCTTGTTTTTGCTAATGGGCCTCAAATTTCTTCTTGAAACTTTATTCAAAGCTTATGCACGACCCATTGAGATTATTTGAATTTATTTTCTTATTTTGTATTAATTAATTGTATTTTTAATTGATTTTAATTCATTTAATTAATTTAAAATGTAGGAAATACAAAGATTTGATTTTTTCAATCTTTTTGTGAAGCAAACAAGCTCAAGATATGCTGGCAATTCGTGTGAAAATCAAAGGGACAAGAATCTCCAAGTTTGGCAAGTATTTCCAATCAAAAAGATTCAAAAATATATGATTGCAAATCAAATATACAAACATCAATTCCATGGATTTCTTGGCAAAGATTTAACCTAGTTTCATTCTCCTATAAGTACACAAGCTAATCCTACTCATGCACACGCGAAAATTGCTGCAGAAAAGCCATAAGCATATTGAAGAAAATCAAAGAAAAGTGAAAATTGTTTTTTGCATTCCAACACGATTCAAAGCTTTTTCTTGTTTCTAATACCTTGCAGGAACTCCCAGGGACCTTTTGCAATCAAAATCATACGCTAGAACTCAAGAAATCCTCAAGAACGAACCCACGGTTTGCATACTTTTTTCGTAATTGAAACTCATGATTCATGCATATTTGATATGATTTTTTGTTGGTTTTGCATTGCTAGCACTCACAGGAAACTAATGGTATTGGTTAATTGGATTATAGCGCCCTAAATAAAAAGATACCATTGACAAATTCTAGGGTTCCGAAGCTTTGATTTTGGGGCTTTATTATTCAGGAAAAATTGGACCCTTTAAGACCCATGGTTGAATTCAGGAGATTCAGACGAATCTAACAGGACCATCGCGCCATATTTATATAGCCTAGGGAGCTAATCGCTATTTTTCCTTATCACTGTTTGTGGGGGTTAAAAACCCCCGCTATCTATTTGTTATTTGCAGGCTTCAGCGAAGAAGATGAAGACGTGTTGCTTCATGGTTGGTCCATTCAAAAAATAACGCGCGCTTTTATTTGTTTCCAGCATAATTGATCTTTCTTATATATTATGTTCATTGTCCATCATAATTACAAAAGCAAGCAAATGGCTCAGTGGATGGTGTGATGGCTATGTATCATTGAGACCTGGGTTCGATTCCCAGGTCCACCCAAAACCATTATTTGTTATTTTTCTTCACCTTATCATGTGCAGGTTCCAAAGGCAGGTTCACCATATGCCTCCACTCATCCAAAAGCCAAGTGGCTGGCAAAGCAGATCTGAAGGCCAAGCGTGAGTGTTCATGGTACCCCCATTCAATGAACGTGCATCTGATCCAGAAAGTCAAACGTGGCTTGGTAGCTTAATGGGCCTCAGATTGCCAAACAAACCTCCTAAGGGCCCAAAACCCCTTGGTTCTTTCATAATTTTTCTATTTTTATTTTCTTTTACTAATTATTATTATTAATTACTATTACTATTATTTAATTAACTTAATTAATATTTTTCATAATAAATTCAGACAATTAAAAAATGTAAATATTTTTATTTTTATTATTTATTAATTTCACTATTAATTATTATTTCGTAAATAAATTCTAACAAATCAATTTAGTTAATTAGGTTAATTTTAATTGTTTTCACAATAAATAAAATCCATGTAGAAATTAGGTTTTGACAACTTTTAATTCCTTTTATTTTTATCTTATTTTCATTAAAACATTAAAAACACAAAAATACTTTTTTTTCTTGTAATTATTTAATTAATTAGAATTAGGTTTAATTAATCGCAAAAAGGACCAAAATTCCATTCTTTTCTCAAAAGGGGTCAAAACCCTAAGGACGTCCCTGATTTGATTTCTTTGCGCACATTAATTTTTTATTCATATTGATGTATCTGCTCCGAGAATGTAATAGATAATTAGGACTTTTATCGCTTTCTTTATTTTCCCGCATTTATCTTTTCAAGGGTTATGTTTTTGGCGATGTAAATACCTGACGCCTTGTAATAGCATAGATTTACTTTCCGCAATTTACTTTCCGCAAATTATTAACTGTTAACTATGCATGACAAGACTTGCCTGAAAAATAAAATCAATCCGTAGCTCACCATAAAAATGTGCAAAGATAAACATAAACTGAATTCTGACACACGTGCACATGCCACTCCTAGGGTATGCCTCACTTGGTTGCCTCGACGTGGTCATTGAGTATAGGGTGTCTTAGAGGTCGCCCTCCTGTCTAAAGATCCAAGTTGCCTCGAAACAGTTGCCTCGGATAAAAAAGGATCTAGGACATTAGGGTTACCGCTAAGGCGTCCTAACATTGCTTTGGTGACCACACATGTCCCTATAATCGAATTGACCCGAATAACTCCAACAACGGTGCTGCCTACTTCTCAATAGTGGGATAGTATTGTCTAAAGGACTCTTACACAGTTTAATTCCTTAGAGTAGGTAGATTTCTCAGGTACTTGCTCTTTCAAAACAAAAATACTTTTCGCACCTACACTTTCAAAAAGTTTTCAAACAAATACTTCATACACTCTTGAGGACTGATACAAGAGTTACCTAGAAGTTTTCAAACTAAACTTTTTCAAAACCCACAAACACAAGAAAAGCAAACATTTTTTGAAAACATAGTGAGCAAGTACCTAAGAGCCCGTGGATAACCACGGATAAAAAGGGTGCTAATACCTTCCCTTTCTATAATCTACCTCCCGAACCGAGAAACATCTCGAAAAGGAATTTTGCTGTGCTTTTGTCCTTTCCTTGTTGGAGAACATAAAAGACAGTGGCGACTCTTGCTTACCGCGACATTTCGCGAACCAGCATTTCAAAACAGTCAGTTCTATTTCCACCGATCACAGAACTGGCGACTCTGCTGGGGACACAATTAATAAGTGAGGCGTACCTTAGGATTAGACCACTCTTGTTTTCAATTGCTTGCTTTGTTTGCTTTAATATTATGGGTTTGTTTTGGAGTTTCATAGATCCTAACCCGGATCTGGGGGATACCTTTTAGAAGTAGCAACAAACTGTGAGGGAACTGTGCGGGGTATACCGACACGGTTGAAGCAGTTGCTACGTTGATGTGGCACTTTGGTGAGTACCGGTAACCCTTGAGTCAAGTCAACGAGAGTACTGGGCCGCCGCATGGTGTCGTGAAGCATCAACTGACCTTAGAACCTTACTTGACCATCCTGGCCTCTTTAGGGGTAGTGAGATGACCGACTTTGGTGCAGTCTGAAGTTGGTAGATACTCGATACTACACTCATTGAGGGTTGTTTCTTGGAATATTTTGGTCGCAAGTTAAGTGGCTAAATCAAAACAATGAACATAGAAAACAACCCAATGATATTGAGCTCCTTAGAACCCGGTTACTTATTGATAGGACAGGTTTTGAGCCAACTAACTTCAAGAGGGTAGTACCTAAACTTCATGCTGGCCTAAACTCTTAAGGCTATATGTGTGACTTGTGTACCTTCAAACTTGAACTACTTGCACATTCTTGTTATCTGACAATATGAGTTCCTTGCAGGTTTTTGTTTACAGTCCTTAATCTGGGCTTATAACAGGGTTTACTTACATCACTCCACGCATAGCATAACATCATACCATCATACCATTGCACACATCCTGCATAAGGACTAACCCATTTCAAGGATCTCAAGGGTCTGTGATGCAGGTCATGATGAACCAACTGTCTAGCAAGGGGCAAAGGGGATTTATTTTCCTCTAGCCAAGGTTGTTTGGAGATAAAAACCTGGCAACTTGAGTCAGGGGCTATGACCCACTCGATATGGTGAGCTTTGACTCTTGAAGAAGGACTCTCAATAACATGAAGTTCCTTCAATCAAGCTATCAAATTCAAATCCTAACAAGTTTCTTGGTTTACCCCGCGAGATCCTTGAAAACATTGCATGCATATCATACATATCATTGCATTACAGGTACACTTTTTACAGGTCTTTTATCTTCTTCGCTGTTTATTTCAGCAATCATCATGTCTACTGAACTTTCCGCTGAACAAGCTATCAAGGCCCTCCAGGCCCAGAATGCCCAGTTCCAGGAGTTGGTTATGAGCCTAGCCCAGGGTCAACAGGACTTGAAAACTCTGATTCTGAAAGAGAGGAAGAAGAAGAAGAAGAGGATTGTTTTGTTCAACACTGGACGCAGGTTTGGAAATGGACTACAAAATGAGGCTGATCTGGCTACTTCCTCTGCAGGGAAAGACAGTCCCCAAGAGAGAAGGGTTCCTAGTCCTGTGGTCTCCGACAATGAGACGGATTATAATGATGAGCAGTACCCTCCTGCTGAGGACAGGTACAAACAGCTGGAGGACCGTTTAAGTGCTATGGAGATCCAACATGTGCCCGGGTTAGACTCTGGAGACCTAGGCTTATCCTCTGGGGTGGTGATTCCTCACAAATTCAAGGCACCTGCTTTTGCAAAGTACGATGGAGCTTCCTGTCCTAAGCTGCATCTCAGATCATATGTAAGGAAGATCCAACCTTATACTGCGGACAAGAATTTATGGATCCATTTCTTCCAGGATAGTCTCTCAGGGACTCAACTCGAATGGTTCTATCAGCTGGATGGAGCCAGTATTCGTAACTGGGAGTACTTGGCTACTGCGTTCTACAAACAGTATCAGTATAATTCCGACCTCGCTCCTACGCGTACCCAACTCCAGGGTATGTCACTGGGGACGGGTGAAGGATTCAAGGAGTATGCTCAAAAGTGGAGAGACCTGGCTGGAAGGGTGCAGCCACCTTTGACTGACCGTGAACTCGTTGACATGTTCTTGGGGACCCTGTCTGGTCCTTTCTTAAACCATCTGATTGGGAATTCTTCTGCTGGGTTTACAGATCTGATCTTGACTGGTGAGAGAATAGAAGCTGGTATCAAGTCTGGGAAGATACAAAAGGGTAACTCCTCGAACACTGAGAAAAAACCATTCAAGAAAGAATCCAGTGTTGTCTATGGTTCAAGAGGGAAGAATATGTCTGAACACCGCCAAGCTGTCAACGCGGTAGTTATTTCAAAACCGGCAAGTGATCCTCAACATCGCAACCAACAAAGGGAAGAGAGACCTAGAAGGCAATTCACTCCTCTCAGCATGACCTTGTCCCAGATATTGCCACAGTTGCTGAAGATCAATTTGGTAACTCTAAGGGACCCTCCTAAGAATCCCAACAAGACACCTTCAAGGTATAACCCCAATGCCCGCTGCGCTTATCATTCTGACAGCCCAGGGCATGCTACAGATGATTGTTGGACTTTGAGGAACAAGGTTCAGGACCTAATCGATGCAAAGGAGGTCGAGTTCGAAGCGCCCGAGACTCCCAATGTGATCACTGCTCCCTTGCCAAAGCATGGCTAAGATTGAGAGACTTTTGTTCATTTGAATTCTGATATTGTATTTTTATTTGCTTATTCAAACAATTATCATGTCAAACTCTCTTATTTCATTAATGCATTACACGTGTCTGTTTTGAAGTAATTGTTTTTACTATGCTTAAAATTGCTTTCATTTCGGTGATGATTCAACTCTCGATTAAAAAATTCTAAGCCTCTTGAGGGAGGATGACGAAAGCGATACCACGATCTTTACAGTATGCTTTTGAACAGACCCCGCTGATGAGGTACAGGAATTGTTTCAAATCCTAAACACTGGAGTTATAAGGAATATAATCCCTCGTCAACCCCTTCGAGCCAAAGAAGTAGGAGTTTTTTCTTTTCACAAAAAATTAAAACCCTTAATCATAACCTGGGGCAGGGTAGTCTTCTCAGTTGATCCAGGTGCACAATGAATGGCATCAAAGGAGTCCTTCCAAAGCAAAAGACAGTGATGGTTCCGGATAATCATAAAGACAGACAGTCATTATCTCTCAGAAATAAAAGCCCATTAAGTCAAAACCTATGAAGGAGACTTACAAAACTGGGGCATCCCGCTGACTGTAATCACAAAAGAAACAGTTCAGGCAGAAAAAATAGGGAGGACGAAATCGAAAAGAAAGAGGTCCTACTAACCCTCGACAAAAAAGAATTGACTGCCTGTTCAAAATAAATTGTCAAAATCCGAACCATCACTAGAATATCAGAGCAAAGACTCAAACAAGGTATAACGCACGATTAGCTGAGTTTAGGTTTGAAGAACATCACGAAGAACGGGTGGGTACAAATAAAATTTGAGCCTTTATCCTTTGTTTCTTAAACCGTGAACCAGGCCACGTTACAACCCTCAAAAATTCCTAGCTGAAGCATGGGTTAGTTCGAAAGCATACTGTTACAAAAGGTTTCCTGACTCCTGTAGGGTTTGCTGTAAAATCCTGAGTTGACATCACATTTTACAAAAATTCACTTGTTTTATTGAAAATCGCATTTTCAAAAAACTTCAAAACAGACATAAGCTTTGCATTCTTGAAATAATATTGTTTGCATATGACTACTTGTTCAACAGCAGAGAAATTCGCACGACGAATATCTAATTAACAAAAATCTTCTCAAGGATCACCTCAAGTGGAAAAACATTTCCAACCAAGGAGCAGACATGATCATGGTCCGTCATCTGGGCAGTCCAGTCAAGATTCAAGAAATCTCTCAAAAATGCCAAATAGCCAGGGGCAAATCTCCGCTTGAGTCACTTGGGGCATTGGACATGAATTCCAGCAACGAATCCTGCACGATCAAACGACGAACTTCTGGTAGTATGGCAACACAATACTACTGACAGTGACAACTCCCTACATCCTGAGAGCATGGACATAGTCGAAAAAGTACTACGCATAATCAAAGACCCGCTAGGTCGACTGGCCTAGGCAAAAATAAGGGCTTCCCGGCGAACCAAAAGGGTTCGGGCAAGATAAGGGATGAAAATTTAAAAAAAAATTGTACACCCGGCAAGTCGAAAACCTGAAAAGGCGGCTTGGGCAAAAATGGGTATCCCGGTGGACTGAAAACCCGAAAGGGCGGTCTAGGCAAAAATTAGGGATCAAAGCGTACGACTATGTCCCGTCATCTCGTCACTTGCCTACCAGAAGAAGATTTGTCAAATCGGCAGTTATCGAGACCTCCACAGGTACCTTCTCCCACAGAAGCTGGGGCAGTAAGAAGTGTTTGAACTGTACAAACTGCTTTGTCCTCGAGGTACCAAGGTATGTTTAGCTGAAGAATATGACCAGGATACCTTCACTCCCTATAGAGTAAGACAAGATTCAGCCATACTCTCCCCAAGCAGAGTTGGTCTCCCATCAGCCCCGAAAAGGCACAGTGTCCCTAGCAAGTCAGCAACACTCTCCCCAAGCAGAGTTAGGCTACCGTCATCCATAAGGAAGTTGGGTATCCACAGAAGATCTTAATATTCTCCAGCGGAGTATAAAGATATTCCCCAGCAAGCATCCCCGGCAGTCTCAATATTCCTCGACCGAAATATAAGATTGTTCCCCGGCGGAATACCAGACACCCCAGTGGAGCCATTCCCCAGTGTAGTCCAAAAGTTTCCCCAGGAGAGTTGAACCATCTCCCCAGTAGATTCTGGAAGCTTGTCCCTTGTAGAGTACAAACATCTCTCCCCAGCCATATACAGAGGTTATCCCCCACCAGAGTGTAACTGGGTTATCCTCAGTAAATTGCAACGGAAAGATCGTCCTCAGCGAAGTTCTTCCTATCCCCAGCGGAGTTCATCAAATTCCCCAACAAAACTTATCAACGGTATCCCCAGCGGAGTTATCGTTAAAATCTCAGCGAAGCATCTCTTCCCACAGAGTAATTCCCCGCAGAGTAATCTCTTCGCCAGGTTTATGCCCCAACGGAGTCATCTTCTCCTACCGGTTTATTCTTGCAACCATCTTCGTTCATCATCCCCAGCGGAAACGAAGAACTCTACTCTTAGACATCAGCCCAGGATTCAACGAACTTCCCGGCATTCGTCAAGGAGTTATTTTCCCAAACGAAGATACATTCATAAACATCACATTGTCATACATCATGATACATGCATATACGCATCATATCATGCAATCTCATTTATGTTGAGAACATCATTGCTTGATCCATATCATGCATTGCATATGACTGACCTTTACCTTTCAGGAAAGATGCAGTTAAACTCTAAATTCAGTCAATAGAGACAAATTCAGTCAAAAAAGACAACTTGTCAATGAAGACAACCTGTCAATGAAGACAACCTGTCAATGAAGACAACCTGTCAATGAAGACAACCTGTCAATGAAGAAAACCTGTCAATGAAGACAACCTGTCAATGAAGACAACCTGTCAATGAAGACAACCCGTCAATGAAGACAACCCGTCAATGAAGACAACCTGTCAACGAAGACAACCTGTCAATGAAGACAACCTGTCAATGAAGACAGCCCGTCAATGAAGACAACCCATCAATAAAGACAACCTGTCAATGAAGACAACCCGTCAATAAAGACAACCCGTCAATAAAGACAATCCGTCAATGAAGACAGTCCGTCAATAAAGACAACCCGTCAATGAAGACAGTCTGTCAATGAAGACAACCCGTCAATAAAGACAACCCGTCCATGAGGACAACCCGTCAAAAGAGACAACTCGTCAAAGAAGACAAAACCTCCCATGGTTCAGTTAAATCGATTCCTAAAGATTTTTCTGAGATAACCTGTCAGTAGAGACAACCCATCAACCTTTTGAAGTTCCATATTCGATACCTGTATCTAGCCAGGGCATATCTATGGACGACTGATTGTAGATCTATACCTGTATCTAGCCAGGAAAGTATCTGCATGAAGAGATTGAAGATCAACACCTGTAACAGGCCAGGAAATTATCTTTCATTCTCAGGTCAGAGGTCTACACCTGTATCCAACCAGGAAAGCTATCTCGACCCACCTTTTGAAGTTCCAGATTCGATACCTGTATCTAGCCAGGGCATATCTGTGAGCGACTGATTAGAGGTCTACGCCTGTATCTAGCCAGGAAAGCTATCTCGATCAACCTTTTGAAGTTCCGGATTCGATACCTGTATCTAGCCAGGGCATTTCTGTGAGCGACTGATTAGAGGTCTACGCCTATATCCAGCCAGGAAAGCTATCTCGATCAACCTTCCAAAGTTCCAGATTCGATACCTGTATCTAGCCAGGGCATATCTGTGAGCGACTGCTTAGAGGTCTACACCTGTATCCAGCCAGGAAAGCTATCTCGATCAACCTTTTGAAGTTCCAGATTTGATACCTGTATCTAGCCAGGGCATATCTGTGAGCGATTGATCGTAGATCTATACCTGTAACTAGCCAGGAAAGTATCTGCATGAAGAGTTTGAAGATCAATACCTGTAGCAAGCCAGGAAACCATCTTTCTTTCTCAAGTATGCAAGTTCTCGCTAAGGAATCTCTTACGCGATCGACACCCCAGATGGCATCTTTAAGCCCATCTCCATAACTATCCATTACATTTCCAAATGGCATCTATAAGCCCATTCCCCGACAAGATTCTGTCACATCTCCAGATGGCATCTATAAGCCCATCCTCCTATCCACCATCTCTCCAAATGGCATCTGTAAGCCCATTCCCGACATCACATTGCTGATACTCCACTATGCGAGTGCAAATTTCTGGGCACTCTAGTGTTCAATCATCTTCCACCTTCGGATCACGAAAGGCACGCAAGCCAATCTACATCCTCAGGTTTAAGAAGATTGAACAGGGGCAACTGTTGTACCCCAAAATTTGCCCTCTCATATTCTTCAATATTTGTCAAGATCAATCTTCAAATGGATCAAGATCTCTCAAAGGATTGCACAGTTCAAATGCCTCCTAAGCCAGCTGAAATTAGGGTTTTGATTCTTACAAGGAATTTGAGGTTTTCAATGGTTCAATCAAGACTCATGGGCCTATACATATTCTCAAGCATCTACATATTAAGTTTCAAGATTCATAGTGTCAAATTCCACAGTCAAAAGCCCCATTTGATCTACAGTCAACTGCAGGGGCAAAATGGTCATTTTACAGTCAAAAGTCAAAAATTTTGGTCAACATCTTATTTTTAGCTCACAGTCATCATTTGATCAAGTCTTGATCATGATTCCACAAGCATGGCTCAAAAATCATCAAGATGCAAAAACTTACTATTTTGGGACAGCAGAAAAGTCAACTGTATCTTGACCAAGGCATAACTTTTCCATGGTTCATCAGAAAAATCCCATCCAATGCTCATTTTGAAGGGGATGACATTTCCTACAACTCATATTCACACTCCAAGTCCAATAAATGCTCTCATAAAAAGTTATCAATTTATACATTATAGGTCAATTTCAAAAGTCAACAAAAAGGCACTTTAAGTCAAAGACCATAACTTGAGATTGGTAAATCCAAATTACATGGGACCAAAGGAATTGGTTAGAGGACTTCAAGACCTTTCCAAAATGTCCAAGAACATGTCCATATGATCAAAATTGAGCAAGATATGCATTGGAGAAGTTGGGAAAGTTTTATGAATTTGCAAAAGTCAACTTTGCTCAAAACACCTTGTTTTTGCTAATGGGCCTCAAATTTCTTCTTGAAACTTTATTCAAAGCTTATGCACGACCCATTGAGATTTTTTGAATTTATTTTCTTATTTTTTATTAATTAATTGGATTTTTAATTGATTTTAATTCATTTAATTAATTTAAAATGTAGGAAATACAAAGATTTGATTTTTTCAATCTTTTTGTGAAGCAAACAAGCTCAAGATATGCTGGAAATTCGTGTGCAAATCAAAGGGACAAGAATCTCTAAGTTTGGCAAGTTTTTCCAATCAAAAAGATTCAAAAATATATGATTGCAAATCAAATATACAAACATCAATTCCATGGATTTCTTGGCAAAGATTTAACCTAGTTTCATTCTCCTATAAGTACACAAGCTAATCCTACTCATGCACACGCGAAAATTGCTGCAGAAAATCCATAAGCATATTGAAGAAAATCAAAGAAAAGTGAAAATTGTTTTTTGCATTCCAACACGATTCAAAGCTTTTTCTTGTTTCTAATACCTTGCAGGAACTCCCAGGGACCTTTTGCAATCAAAATCATACGCTAGAACTCAACAAATCCTCAAGAACGAACCCACGGTTTGCATACTTTTTCGTAATTAAAACTCATGATTCACGCATATTTGATATGATTTTTTGTTGGTTTTGCATTGCTAGCACTCACAGGAAACTAATGGTATTGGTTAATTGTATTATAGCGCCCTAAATTAAAAGATACCATTGACAAATTCTAGGGTTCCGAAGCTTTGATTTTGGGGCTTTATTATTCAGGAAAAATTGGACCCTTTAAGACCCATGGTTGAATTCAGGAGATTCAGACGAATCTAACAGGACCATCGCACCATATTTATATAGCCTAGGGAGCTAATCGCTATTTTTCCTTATCACGGTTTGTGGGGGTTAAAAACCCCCGCTATCTATTTGTTATTTGTAGGCTTCAGCGAAGAAGATGAAGACGTGTTGCTTCATGGTTGGTCCATTCAAAAAATAACGCGCGCTTTTATTTGTTTCCAGCATAATTGATCTTTTTTATATATTATGTTCATTGTCCATCATAATTACAAAAGCAAGCAAATGGCTCAGTGGATGGTGTGCTGGCTATGTATCATTGAGACCTGGGTTCGATTCCCAGGTCCACCCAAAACCATTATTTGTTATTTTTCTTCACCTAATCATGTGCAGGTTCCAAAGGCAAGTTCACCATATGCCTCCACTCATCCAAAAGCCAAGTGGCTGGCAAAGCAGATCTGAAGGCCAAGCGTGAGTGTTCATGGTACTCCCAGTCAATGAACGTGCATCTGATCCAAAAAGTCAAACGTGGCTTGGTAGCTTAATGGGCCTCAGATTGCCAAACAAACCTCCTAAGGGCCCAACACCCCCCTGGTTCTTTCATAATTTTTCTATTTTTATTTTCTTTTACTAATTATTATTATTAATTACTATTACTATTATTTAATTAACTTAATTAATATTTTTCATAATAAATTCAGACAATTAAAAAATGTAAATATTTTTATTTTTATTATTTCTTAATTTCACTATTAATTATTATTTCGTAAATAAATTCTAACAAATCAATTTAGTTAATTAGGTTACTTTTAATTGTTTTCACAATAAATAAAATCCATGTAGAAATTAGGTTTTGACAACTTTTAATTCCTTTTATTTTTATCTTATTTTCATTAAAACATTAAAAACACAAAAATACTTTTTTTTCTTGTAATTATTTAATTAATTAGAATTAGGTTTAATTAATTGCAAAAAGGACCAAAATTCCATTCTTTTCTCAAAAGGGGTCAAAACCCTAAGGACGTCCCTGATTTGATTTCTTTGCGCACATTAATTTTTTATTCATATTGATGTATCTGCTCCGAGAATGTAATAGATAATTAGGACTTTTATCGCTTTCTTTATTTTCCCGCATTTATCTTTTCAAGGGTTATGTTTTTGGCGATGTAAATACCCGACGCCTTGTAATAGCATAGATTTACTTTCCGCAATTTACTTTCCGCAAATTATTAACTGTTAACTATGCATGACAAGACTTGCCTGAAAAATAAAATCAATCTGTAGCTCACCATAAAAATGTGCAAAGATAAACATAAACTGAATTCTGACACACGTGCACATGCCACTCCTAGGGTACGCCTCACTTGGTTGCCTCGACGTGGTCATTGAGTATAGGGTGTCTTAGAGGTCGCCCTCCTGTCTAAAGATCCAAGTTGCCTCGAAACAGTTGCCTCGGATAAAAAAGGATCTAGGACATTAGGGTTACCGCTAAGGCGTCCTAACATTGCTTTGGTGACCACACATGTCTCTATAATCGAATTGACCCGAATAACTCCAACGACGGTGCTGCCTACTTCTCAATAGTGGGATAGTATTGTCTAAAGGACTCTTACACAGTTTAATTCCTTAGAGTAGGTAGATTTCTCAGGTACTTGCTCTTTCAAAACAAAAATACTTTTCGCACCTACACTTTCAAAAAGTTTTCAAACAAATACTTCATACACTCTTGAGGACTGATACAAGAGTTACCTAGAAGTTTTCAAACTAAATTTTTTCAAAACCCACAAACACAAGAAAAGCAAACATTTTTTGAAAACATAGTGAGCAAGTACCTAAGAGCCCGTGGATAACCACGGATAGAAAGGGTGCTAATACCTTCCCTTTCTATAATCTACCTCCCGAACCGAGAAACATCTCGAAAAGGAATTTTGCTGTGCTTTTGTCCTTTCCTTGTTGGAGAACATAAAAGACAGTGGCGACTCTTGCTTACCGCGACATTTCGCGAACCAGCATTTCAAAACAGTCAGTTCTATTTCCACCGATCACAGCAACCACTTCACACACCTTAGTATCTAATATGCATTCCTCTTCCTTTCACTCACTAGAAATTGTTGATACTGGTGAAGACTTCAACATAGTATTCATACATTCTCCGAGCATGCTACTGAAGACAAGATCAAAATTTGTACATTTTAATCCTTATAGTCAAAACTGCCACTTCCTAACAACAAAGTTGATCCTCAATCCTCCATAATCATAATCCTAGACCTCCTTCATGGATGACATAGTGATGTTACGATATCATTTAGGACATGATCTTTTCTTCACAAAACTCAATCAATTGGTTCATGATTTTGTTAGAACATAGTTTGATTCTACAACCCTTAATTAGAGTTTTGATGATAACAAACACAAAGAACAAATATGCACTCTAAATTTGTGTTATTTTGTATGCAGAAGTTCTGACCAAAACAGCATTAGAAGTTAAGCTATAGAAGCTTTCAAGCTGAGGTAATCAGAATCTGCGCTGAAGAATGATGATCAGAACCTGCACTGAAGTGAGGAATACTCTGATTCTGAACAGAAGTTTCATATACCATCAGATCCTCACATCTCTGAGTCATCAATGTTCTGAAGCAATTGCAGCTTGCAAGATTCTAAGTTTTGAAGCGTTACTATTCAATCAAGACAACATCACATGCAACGGCTTCATTCAGACAAGAATCTTCTCAATATGGAAACACCATTGAATGTCTATTATCACGCTTTATGTTGGACAGAATTTCCATTCCTATATAAACAAGCTAAGAGAACAAATCGTTAACGATTTTCCATACAACTGTAACATATCTCTAAAATGCTGCAAGCCTACATATTCATATCTACGCTCAAAATTGTGTAAAATATCACAGTTGTGATACTGTTTTGTAAGGAAAAACAACTATACACAGAATACTCTTTTATCTTGATTAAGCTAGTTTTCCTTGAGATTAACCGGGTTGTGGTTGTACTCAAGGAGACTTTGGAAGTTGTCAAAGTAGTGTTGTAATTAGTTTTTGATTAGTGAATTAAGTCCTCATTGGAGAGAGGCAAAATCACCTTGACGGGTGGACTGGAGTAGTTTGAGATCAAACGAACCAGGATAAAAATATTGTGCCTACTGCGCTTTTGATTTTAAGTTTTCAATTCAACCCCCCCCCCCTTCTTGTGTTTTTCACTTCTTCAATTGGCATCAGAGCACCTAGTTCTGAGTTCATACACTTAACTGTGTCAATATAAGATCCAAGCTTTAGAAAAACACTATGGTGGGACCAAGCCAAAACATCAGCAATGACTATCATGAGGACAAGAACAGAGTCAGCGGCAAACCTCCAGTCTTTGATGGAGAAAATTTTGACTACTAGAAAGACAGAATTGAGAGCTTATTTCTGGCTCATGATGCTGATCTATGGGACATGGTAATTGATGGGTACACACATCCAGTGGACGAAAATGGTCAGAAGATAGACAGAAAAAGGATGTCTGACCAGCAAAAACGTGATTTCAGAAACCATCATAAAGCCAGAACAATACTTATCAGTGCTATCTCATACTCAGAATATGAGAAAATCTCAAACAGAGAGACATCCAAAAACATGTTTGACTCTCTGAGAATGACGCATGAAGGCAACACACAAGTCAAAGAAACCAAGGCCCTTGTGCTCATTCAGAAATATGAAGCATTCAAGATGGAAGAAATTGAATCCATAGAAGCAATGTTCTCAAGATTCCAGATTCTTGTTGTTGGGCTGAAGGTTCTTGACAAAGGATATTCTATTGCTGAAGATATCAACAAGATATCTCTGGAGGAACTTGTCAGCTCCCTCAAAAGTCACGAGATAGAGCTAGAAGAAGATGAGCCTCAATAGCAAGGTAAGCCTTTAGCATTAAAATCTAACAAAAAATCGGATTCTAAGGTTTTGCAGGCTATGGAAGAAACCTCTGATGGATCTTCATCGGAAGAAGATGAATTGTCTCTCCTCTCCAAAAGGGTCAATCAACTGTGGAAGAAGAGACAAAGGAAATTCAGAAACCTTAGAAGATCAGAGAATCCAAATGAATCCTCCTCCAGATACAAAAAGTCTGAGTCCTCCTCTGGACACAGAAGATCTGAAGGTTCTTCAGGACACAGAAAGCCAAATAACAAGGACATCATCTGCTATGAGTGAAATGAGCAAGGGCACTATAAAAGTGACTGTCCAAGGCTTCAGAAGGAGAAGCCCAAAAAGAAGTTCTTCAAGGAGAAGAAGAAAAGCCTCATGGAAACATGGGACAATTCAGACACTTCTGATGCTAACTCAGAGTCAGATGATGAAAGAGCCAACATAGCTCTCATGGAAAATGTGTCAGAAGATAGTGAAGCTTCTGGTTCAGACTCAGAATCAGACACAGAAGAGGTATTTCCTAATTTCACTGTTAATTTTACTAAGGTTGAACTTGCAGAAAGTATGAATGAAATTCTGGAAAGGTATCAGCAAATCAGAGTCAAATTCAAGAACCTGAAAAGGGATCTTGTCTCTGACTCTGAAAAGACTGGGAGTCTTAGATTAGAGAATTCTGAGTTAAAAGAAAAGGTTTCAAAATTAGAAAATGATTTACAAAACTCTCAGAAAGAAATAATCTCAGAGACTCCCAGTAATGCTGATAAGATCTTCAAAGAGTATGATCACAACTTTCAGAAGTTTCTGGCTAAAAACATAGATAGAAGCAAGATGGCTTCAATGATCTTTGGAGTTAGCAGGAATGGCAGAAAAGGAATAGGATACCAAGGTAAGGTATCTACACCTAAGAAAGTCATGGACCTTGTCATAAAACACACACCACTAAAATCACACTTCACATATGGGCACACACATGACCTAAAATACACTAGTAATGATTACTCTGTCAAACCAAAATTCAACCAGAATTTTGGTAAAACTAACAAACCAGGACCCAAGAAGATATGGGTACCTAAGGACAAAATTATATATGTAGCATATATCTTTAGCAGCAAGGCTAAAACACCAGTCATGGTACCTGGATTCTGGATGCTCTCGACACATGACGGGAAGAAAGCATATGTTCCAAAGCCTGGAACTTAAACCTGGAGGCTACGTGGGATTTGGAGGCAACCAAAGAGGGAAGATCATTGGCTCTGGAACAGTAGGTAATGGTAATCTTCCTTCTATAAATAATGTGCTCTTAGTTGATGGATTAATGCATAACCTGTTATCCATAAGTCAATTAAGTGATAATGGTTATGATATAATCTTTAATTAAAATTCATGCAAAGTTGTTAGTCAGAAAGATGGAACTATCATTTTTAATGGAAAGAGGAAAAACAACATTTATAAGATAAAACTTTCTGAACTAAAGATTCAGAATGTAAAATGTCTTCTTTCTGTTAACAACGAGCAATGGGTCTGGCACAGAAGATTGGGGCATGTTAGTATGAGAAGATTATCTCAGATTAACAAACTCAATCTGGTCAGAGGACTTCCTAATCTGAAGTTCAGCTCAGATGCTCTGTGTGAAGCATGTCAGAAAGGCAAATTTGCAAAACCTGCTTTTAAATCTAAAAATGTTGTTTCCACCTCTAAGCCATTAGAACTTCTGCACATAGACTTATTTAGACCAGTAAAAACTGTGTCTGTTAGTGGCAAGAAGTATGGGTTAGTGATCATAGATGACTATAGCAGATGGACATGGGTAAAGTTCTTAAGACACAAGGACGAGTTACATTCTGTGTTCGTTGCATTCTGTAACCAAGTTTAGAATGAAAAGGATATTAGAATTGTCAAAGTCAGAAGTGATTATGGTGGAGAATTTGAAAATAAAAATTTTGAAATATTTTTTAATGAAAAAGGCATCTTGCATGAATTCTCTTGTCCTAGAACTCCCCAACAAAATGGAGTTGTAAAATGAAAGAATAGAACACTGCAAAAAATAGCCAGAACCATTATCAATGAGACTAACATTGCTAAGTTCTTCTGGGCAGAAGCAATTAACACAACGTGTTACATTCAGAATAGAATCTCTATAAGACCTATTCTGGTAAAGACTCCATGTGAATTGTGGAAGAACAGAAATCCCAACATTTCTTATTTCCATCCTTTTGGATGCACCTGTTTTATTCTGAATACTAAAGATCATCTGAACAAGTTTGACTCTAAAGCACAAAAGTGTATTATGTTAGGATACTTTGAACGCTCAAGAGGGTACAAAGTATACAATACAGAAACACAGATTGTTGAAGAGTCAATCAGTCTTAGATTTGATGATAAGCTTGACCCTCAAAAGTCAAAGCAGAATGAATTCTTTGTAGATATAGAAGTTGAATTCACAAGTACTGAAGACAACTCATCAGAAGTTCCCAACAGAGACGCTCCAAGAACTTCAGAAAGAAATGTTACAAGTGATCCAGTACCTTCTATTGACCAACTCCAGAAAAGGTTATCCAGAAGCAGCATAGCTCACCCAGAAGATAAGATCCTGGGAAAGCAGGATGATCCAATCAAAACAAGATCAACATTCAGAAACTCTGAAGAATCCCTCATGGGAATGGTCTCTCTGATTGAACCAACAACAATTGATGAAGCTCTTCTGGATAATGACTGGATTCTGGCAATGCAGGAGGAACTAAATCAATTCACTAGAAATGACGTATGGGATCTGGTTCCCAAACCAAAAGGATTCAACGTTATTGGAACAAAGTGGGTGTTCAGAAACAAACTGAACAAGCAAGGAGAAGTCATCAGAAACAAAGCACGACTGGTGGCATAAGGTTATAGTCAGCAAGAGGGGATAGACTATACATAAACCTTTTCTCCAATCGCCAAGTTAGAATCTATCATACTCTTAATCTCATTTGTTGTAAACAATGGCATCACTCTGTATCAGATGGATGTCAAAAGTGCATTCCTAAATGGCTACATAGATGAAGAGGTATATGTGCACCAACCCCCTGGGTTTGAAAATTCCAAACACCCTGAATATGTTTTCAAACTAAAGAAGTCACTATATGGTCTGAAACAAGCTCCCAGATCTTGGTATGAAAGACTAAGTAACTTCCTGTTAGAAAAGGAATTCACCAGAGGGAAAGTGGACACAACCTTGTTCTGTAAGACATTTAAGAATGACATTTTAGTTTGTCAGATTTATGTAGATGATATCATTTTTGGATCCACTAAACCTTCTTTGGGAAGACAAATTGCTAAGTGCATGCAGGCAGAGTTTGAGATGAGCTTAATGGGGGAACTCAAATTCTTTCTGGGCATTCAGATAAACCAAACTCCAGAAGGAACCTACATTCATCAGAGCAAATATGTCATAGAACTTCTGAAGAAATTTGACCTCTCAGAATGTAAGCCCTCAAAGACTCCAATGTATCCCACGTACATTCTAGAAAAGGAAGAGGTAAGTAAAAAGGTAGAGCAGAAAATCTACAGAGGTATGATTGGCTCTCTCCTTTATCTGACGGCTTCAAGGCCTGATGGTTTATTCAGTGTTTGCTTATGTGCTAGATTCCAATCAAATCCTAGAGAATCTCACTTAACATCAGTTAAGCAAATTTTCAAGTATCTGAAAGGTACTACTAATCTGGGTTTGTTTTATAGAAAATCCAACGAATAAAGCTTAGTAGGATACTGTGATGCTGACTTTGCTGGAGACTGAGTAGAGCGTAAAAGCACTTCTGGGAGCTGCCAGTTTCTGGGAGACAATCTGATCTCATGGACCAGCAAGAGACAGTCCATAATAGCATTGTAAACAACAAAAGCTGAATACATAGCAGTTGCTGGATGTAGCACTCAAATGCTCTAGATGAAAAGTCAACTTGAAAACTTCAACATATTTGAGAGTAACATTCCTATCTTCTGTAATAACACTTCTACCATATGTCTTAGTAGAAATCCCGTTTTGCATTCTAGGGCTAAGCATATAGAAATAAAACATCACTTTATTAGGGACTATATTCAGAAAGGAATTCTTACTTTAAAATTTATTGACACAGACCATCAATGGGCTGATGTATTTACAAAACCCCTTTCTGAAGATAGATTCAATTTCATTCTGAAACATCTTAGCATGAAATTATGCCTAGAATGAAATGTTTTATTTGCATAACTTAACCCTTAGACTTTAGTGTTTTTCTGTGAACATCTGATCAACTTGTCTTCAGAAGTTAGAAGTACAGTTGCCTCAGAATCTATCTATGAAGATCTGAATGTTTCATTTCAAGGATAGAGGCGTGCAGTTCACATCATCAAACATATGTCATCCTCTCACAAGCTACCTTCTGAGGCTGAACACACGTTCAAATTCGGAAGGGTCTAAGGCTCTGATTGGATGCATTGAGACACTTGTCAGTGGTAACTGTTCAATATCTCTCTAAATCCCCTAATTTCAAGTTTCATTAATGCATATAATCATTACTTATTTTCTTTCTTACTTATTACGCTTTCTAAAAATCTATATAAACTCAATTTACTATTTCATTCACGTTTTACCAGCTTCTATATTCTCTTTTGTTCTAGTTCTTTTTCAAAAACCCTTTCCATTATTTTTCTTCAAAGAATATGTGTGAACAATGGCATCATCATCAAGTCTCAAGAATCTCAGTGCTCCTGAATCTTCATCAATGGAACAATATGAAGAACCCATTAGAATGCTACTCACTCCGGTTGACAACCTTGAAGTTATCTCTGAATTGATCATTGATTTTGAAAGCTTACAAGAAAATGGGTTTAATATGTATGAAGATGTAACTGCACAAGGATGGAACAGATATTTTGATCATCTGTTGGGTCCAACTTTTCCCATTATTGTTAAAGAGTTCTGGATTCATGCTACCTTATCCAACCACCAGGTCACATCATATGTTACAGGGAAGAAGATAGTGATAACAAAAGATTTGATTGGGAAACTCATTGGATACAATGGCGGTGGAGTCGGGTGCATTGATATAGCTGATAGGTGCTCTGACCTAAAATCTATTGCTAGGGAAATCTTCACTTCTGGACAGCCATCCAACAAAATCAGAGACTTGAAGGATCACCACAGAATCTGGGCTAGAATAATTCTGGGATGCATCAATCACAGGAAGCCTACAAGCTCTCCTGATTACATCAATATTGATCAGCAGTTTCTGATTTACTTCATTGCAAAGAAGACCAAGATAAACCTTCCACACTTGCTCTTCAACCATCTCAGAACAAGTGTGAAAGAGACAAGATAAGAAGAAAGAACTAAGAGGGATTGGATTCCTCTTGGAAGATTGATTTCAGATATTCTAACAGAAAACAGGCTGATAGAACATCTGACAGAGGCTCAAGAAATCAGTACTCTGGAAGCAACTGCTGGGAAACCCTTGAATGCCAAGAATCTGAAGAAAATGAAGATTATTGAAAACATTAAGGAACCAACAACTGCTTCTCATAAGACCATCACTTCTAGGAGAATCCCTCTGAAGGATTTTCCACTATTTTCTGAAATAGATGCCTCTCCAAAAATCATAGTCAGATACCTTGAGGCTTGCAAAGCTGATGGGACTATTCCAGAAATCAACATCCAAGATCTGCACAAGCCAGCTCCAGAGGTTGTGTTAAAGAAATCCAAAAAAAGGAAGGCAACAGGAGAAGGATCCTCTCAGAAGACACCTAAAGCTGCGAAAAAGAAAGGTAATCCATCTTTTGTTTCTGTTGTAGAGTCAATAGTTATTCCAACATATGAAACCATTCCCCCTCAACCAACAGAAAATCCTTCACCCCAAACATTTGAGGATTTTGACATAGAGTTTGATCCATCTGTAACTCTTGGAAACTTCTTGAATGAACCTCACTCCCCCAATCCAAATCCAAATCCAGAACAACATCAACCAGAACTTGCCAAAGTTCTATCTAATATTGACCTGTTTGATCAAGATTTTTCCTCACCACAACTAGAAAATCCAAACACTCAACCTCAACAACCAGAAAATCTACAAGCACACTCTCCTCAACCAAAAAATCCATAACCACACTCTCCTCAACCAGAAAATTCACTACCACACTCTCCTCAACCAGAACATCTGAACCTCAACTCACCTCAACCAGAGAATGGAAACTCTTTCACTCATCCTTCTGAAAATCCATCTTCTGGAATTCCTGAACCAGAAATTCAACACGCTACTGCAAACCAATCTGAAGACTCCCCTTCAAATTCTGATACCACTATCCCAATCTCTGGAATAACATAACCTCTTACGGTTTGCTTACCTCTCACTATTCATGATATTCTAGAAATCCCTTCACCATATGAATCTACACCACCAAACACCCCTAACTCACCAATCCTAACTTCTGACTCTTCCACTCCATCACCCATCAACCGTCTAGCTGAAAACCTCAGACTTGTCATTGATCCACAAGTGTTGGACCAACTAGCTTCCACCTCAAACAAAATTGCCACTCCCAAACCTAAACCAACCTCAACCAAATCAGATGTTGGTAAGAATCTGTTGCTTTTTGAAAGAGAAATGCGGGAATGGATTACTTCTTTGAAGCAAGCAAGTCAAGAGATTTCTAATCCTGCTGCTTCTGATTCTCTATGGGAAAGGTTCATAAAATGGCTCAACTCTAAAACCCAGAAGCTGAAGGAAATCGGCTATGGAAGGGCTCAGCAGAACTTCAGTGATCAGCTGAAAGCCTTCTAAGATCAAGTTCTGAATCAATGGTACAAGAAAGATATTCTTCTGCTGGATAGTGCTCCCTGGAAGGAGCACCATCCTTAAGAAGTCACTGAACCAGATTCTGATAGTCACTATCTGACTACTGCTCCAGAAAACATGATTGCAATAGAAGAAGTGGTTTAATCAGAAGAGGCTGTAGAATGTTCTGAACGACATGCAACCCCTGAAGATACACCAGCTTCGTCACTAGTCATGCAAACTCTGGAAGAGTTGAAGAAGGAGAATACCTTAATCCATGCCAGACTGGATAAGCAAGAGGATGCAAACAAAGAGATCAAGGGTATTTTGGATAAACAAGAAGATACAACAAAAGAAATCAAAAACATTATGGGAAAGCAGGAAGAGTCAAGCACTCAGATCAAGATCTTGTTGGAAGCGTTGTTCACACGCCTTCCCCCTCCTTCTTAGATTTTCTTTAAACTGTTTATCTGTATTTTTTATCTTATCCTCCTAGTTTCTGAAAATTGTCATTGCATTCTGTTTTCAATATAATTCATCCTTTTTTACTCTGATTATATTGCTTTTTGATACCTGACAAAAAGGGGGAGAAAGTAAGATATTTTCAATAACAGAATACCGGGACAAAGTCTCAAACATTCTAAATATTTTAACCTCTAGATTTTCTGAAAAACTTGAACAGGAACACATTCTGATAAGGACAGAAGGAGGTGCATCAAAAGCTCTGGCAAGAAGGAACTTCAGGGAAGTAATCCACTCAGGGAGAGTCTCTCTTAAGCTTTTTGTTCTATATTTTTCATTGAAAATCCTAGTTTTTATCATCATCAAAAAGGGGGAGATTATTAGAACATAGTTTGATTCTACAACCCTTAATTAGAGTTTTGATGATAACAAACACAAAGAACAAATATGCACTCTAAATTTGTGTTATTTTGTATGCAGAAGTTCTGACCAAAACAGCATCAGAAGTTAAGCTATAGAAGCTTTCAAGCTGAGGTAATCAGAATCTGCGCTGAAGAATGATGATCAGAACCTGCGCTGAAGTGAAGAATACTCTGATTCTGAACAGAAGTTTCATATACCATCAGATCCTCACATCTCTGAGTCATCAATGTTCTGAAGCAATTGCAGCTTGCAAGATTCTAAGTTCTGAAGCGTTACTATTCAATCAAGACAACATCACATGCAACGGCTTCATTCAGACAAGAATCTTCTCAATATGGAAACAGAATTGAATGTCCATTATCACGCTTTATGTTGGACAGGATTTCCATGCCTACATAAACAAGCTAAGAGAACAAATCGTTAACGATTTTCCATACAACTGTAACATATCTCTAAAACGCTGCAAGCCTACATATTCATATCTACGCTCAAAATTGTGTAAAATATCACAGTTGTGATACTGTTTTTGTAAGGAAAAACAACTATACACAGAATACTCTTTTATCTTGATTAAGCTAGTTTACCTTGAGATTAACCAGGTTGTGGTTGCACTCAAGAAGACTTTGGCAGTTGTCAAAGTAGTGTTGTAATCAGTTTTTGATTAGTGAATTAAGTCCTCGTTGGAGAGAGGCGAAATCACCTTAATGGGTGGACTGGAGTAGTTTGAGATCAAATGAACCAGGATAAAAATATCGTGTCTACTGCGCTTTTGATTTTAAGTTTTCAATTCAACCCCCCCCCCCCCTTCTTATGTTTTTCACTTCTTCATATTTATCATTCAAAGAGCTCATTATACTTGATAGTCCTTTTAAACAAGAAGATCTCAAAATTATACACCTTCTGCAGCTTATTCAGATAATCATAGACACCCGAGCACCAAATGAGAGAAATAAACTCTCATAAACTTGGATCCATATAACAGATAAGTACCCACCTCCTGACAAGGTCTTTACCATCAGTAATATGCACATCTTCACAAGATCAGACTTATACCCAGCTCCCGATAAGGTATTTGTCATAAGAGAAAAAAACTTCCTCACACACAAATTGTAGTTGATGCTTTCCTTCATAAATGTTAGGACATGTAATCTGACATCCTTTCTAGCACAAGAGGATTATTCTCAACATTCCATACTTGATCAGAGACTGGACTTCATACGCCATCATGGCTATTCATTCCAACTTAGAAATCCAATGGTGAACAGCAATATTCACCCCCATAATATTTAAACCAAGATTTCTTCTGAAGCAACAACCACTTGAGATGATGTTCCAATAACTTATTCAGACACCATTCTCAGTCATCTGGATTTCTTCCTTAACTATGGTTCTAGAGACAGCACCATAGTAAACCAAGCACCACTCTTTGAAGGAACACAAGATGATCAAACATCAGTAGTTAATCAACCTTTAAGACCAGATCAAAATACATGCAGAGCATTCACATAACACACCTCAAGAGCCTTCTTCTTAAGCATAAAATCCAGACCACTTGTCTGACTTTGAGGTGTTTGATCATAATTCTTCTGAAGCAGATCACCCCAAGAATTGGGTATTGACTGATCATAATATCACATATACTGTTAAGAGAAGAGTTTGCTTCTCCCAATTATTCAACACACAAGGATGCACTTTAATCCTTGCAAGAACAAATGTTCCATTATGTGAGGATACCACATAACTGAACTCCATCAACTTCTCCTTTCTCCAGACACAAATCTGAAATGCTCATCCTAGGTGATTTAGATGACACTCTAAGATGAAGACATCAATCAACCACTGAACTCAGATTGATACACCTCCAATGCTCATACTCGTCTGAACAGAACAAGAGCTTCATGCTCTCATAGAGTTAATGAGTGATATCAAGTTAGAGTAGACAACCTATATCTTGTTTGTGAGAAACATCATCCAAAAATGTTTAGAAAAATCAATCCTTAACACAAACATGTCCAGACATTATGTCTAAAATTTCTTCAAGGTCTTCCAACTCCAAATTTGGAATTCCCCTTCAACGAATGCTAGGAACCACTTAGAGAATTATACATTCTCCCCCTAAATAACAGTATGGCGTGTGGTTAGTGCACACCCACACAAGACTTTTTCTGTGTAGCAGAAACCGTTTCATCTGGCTTCTTTGATTAGGAGAAACTAGATGACAGAGAGAATTTCCTTGACATATGAACTTGACCTTCATATTTAAGAGACCTGGATGAGATGAAAAAACTCTACTAGATTTAGAGCTCATCCTCTGTACTTCTACTTACTTGGATCAGAAATAAACTGAACTAAGAAGTAACCACTTGGTTTATCAACATTCAACTGTCCACCGTTCTAAGATGTATTTTTATGGGTAACACATCTTAGATACACGGCTCAAATGCCTCTTTTTCCATATCAGGAATAGGTTCCAAACACATGTGATCAGCACACATTTTTTTGACACCCAGAGCATCTATTTTGCAACAGGTATTTGTACGCCTGCTGACACAATGTCCTAACATCTTGGAGAACATTAGTTTCCTAATTCTAGAACTCACAAAACAAAGCTTGGTTCTGAAGCCTAACACTGCTTCCAGAGAACAGATAACCCTTGATCACTTTCAAGGTTCACAAAAATATTCCAACCTTCAGTGATACCAAACTGCAGCAAGACTCGAAGTCACTTTCCTAATTAGGTCAAGTATTAGGAAGACTCTACTAGACACCAAAATAAATAGCTCTAAAATTTCATTAACAGACTCATCAAAAGTTCCTTTATGAGTGGACTTGAGAGATACAACTCAAGTATCATTGGAAAATTATCATAGTTAGTTGAGACTATCTTGAACACACTAAAATGTATCACACTAAACCTTCCCAGGAGACCAAACCGTAAAGTCATTCATTTGCTTGTGATACAAGGAACAACCAGGGTTACAACAGATACCATGCAGCGGAATACACAAAACTCCTCAACAGTATTCAGGCACACCAAAAACCTTTGCACAAACACATCATACTCCTGGTATAATAGGCTAACCTGGGTTTGAAAATAAACCAAACCTTCAACATAGTAACTTGCCACCAAAGCTACACGCTTGAAAATAACACAAACAGGTCCAATACATACCCTGTCATGAATAATTCATCTTCCACTTCTAGGGACCGTTCAAACAACAATATGAACTCTCCAAGTTCAAACAGGTTTTCAATAGAACCCTTTTACCTTGCACAGAAACTAGAAAGTATCTACGTTGGATCTCATCCAGAAACAGACAGGATGTCTGCTCTAATACCAATTGAAATTCTGGTATAACAGAACTCAGATGTCTTATGACATGTTGGAACATATGACCTGACATATACAAACAGGCAAGGTATAAACAATGAAAAACAGTACTGAAAAGCATAAACCACACACCAGAATTGTTAACCCAGTTCGGAGCAACTCTCCTACTCTGGGGGCATACCAAGCCAAGGACAAATCCACTATGATAGTATCAATTCGAAGCTAAACTCCCCTGTTTACAACTTATCACTTAATCACTACCCATTCTATATTTATATCTAAGACTCGCCTAGATATAAGGTCATCTTCAATCCCTCTTCAATCACAGACAGCGATTGGATCAACACAATTCTGAACAAATAGGAAGACACACTTTCATGATAATTTCTAGCCAAGACTCTTGACTAAGACCACAACTTGGAGTTTCTTCAAAGCTTCCTCCAAGAACAATACTCAACTTATTACTTCAAAGCTTCTGAGTGAGAACACAATGACCATCTCATAACCCGAGTGGTTCACAAATGCCAACTCTCCTAGAGAGTGGCTAACAGACTTAGCCCTAATGATTACATATTTACAATTCTCGGCTGGTTCTAATCCTAGGTTACAAATATTCTATTTATAACCTATACCCAATTGGATTTGGGCCTTCAAAACACAACTTTTTGGTTGTTACAAACAGCAGAAAATTCTGCTATAAAATAGGTCTTCAGCAAATCTTCCTAAATTATCTCCATATTTAGAAAGTCAATATTCTTCAGTATTCTTATTGATTCTTATTGACCTACAAATCATCTCCATATAGGATAATATAATATCCTAAAGATATATTTTGTCTCTATGACTTAACAAAATATAGCAATCTAGTTCAGCTCAGGCGCGATATCGTATGGCTTGCATAGGACATCTTATTTGACATGTTGCTTCAGATGCTGAAATACTTCAACTCAACATGTCCCAACATAAAATAGGACTTCTTGCTTTACATGTCCTATTAATATATTATTGTTATATTAGTTTTACCAAACATAACGCCGACCATAAAAATAGAGAATTAACAGCTTGAAATTCTAACCATTCAAGGAATTTTGAGATGAAGACCGACATACTTCAAATATTGTATGAAAATCCTTTCACTGGTCTTGATCATGAAGACCCATACACTCGTCTCACAAAGTTCTACGAGATTTTTGGAGAAATTAGAGCTCCCGAAGTGGAGGAAGAGAAAGTGTTCAAGAGATTATTCATGTATTCTTTGATTGGGAAGGCGAAGGGTTGGAACCTTGATCAACCCAATCAAACAATGACATAGTGGAATGTTCTAGAGGATAAATTTGTTGAGAGATTTTTTCCACAATCCAGGTTCATGGAAACTAAAACTACAATTTCAGTATTTTCATAAGGTGGAAATGAATATCTTAAAGAAGCTTGAGAGAGGTATAAATTAATTCTTAGGAAGTGTAAGAGTCATGGTTTCGATGATATCACTCAAATACACATCTTTCGTAATGGTCTTTTACCTCAACCAAAACTCTTGTTAGATGAAACAGCGGGTGGTTCTTTGATGGCGAAAACTGCAGAAGAGGCAATTGAAATTGTTTATAAGATGGCTCAGAATGATCACCAAGTTAAACATAATCAAGGGTGTTCATAAAAGAAACCAGGAATTATTGAATTGGGGACCAATGATGCAATCTTAGCTCAAAACAAGTTGCTTAGTAAACAAGTGTAGGAGCTCACAAAGCAAATGTCTAGACTCCCCCCAACAAATTAAAGAAATTCAAGAGCTTCCTAGCAAAAAAAAACAAGTTGCTTCATGTGAGTTGTGTAAGGGAGATAATCTAACAGTGTGTTGTCCACCGGAGAATAAAGAGGTAAATTACATGGGTAACCAAAATCAATTCCAACAAAGACAAGCTTTTTACTAAAATCAAGGTGTTGTAACCGGTTTTAAAATGAGAGTTGCCACCCTTAATTTTTATTTATGTGAAGGGAATATAAAGGATAACCCTAACTTGATCAGAGATTCTAAGTTGTTGGACTCGTTCTTAGAAAAATGGAAGGTGTTCGGCACCCCTCATCTACCTTGTTCACAAGGATAATAGGGTTTAGAAACGTGATCTTTGAGAAATAGGGTTTTAATTTTTATTAGGGTAACTCGCCACGATTTTAGTCGTATGCCTATGTATCCTCTTAGGAGGAATTAGAGTCCCAATTCGTAGTTCGTAGTTGGTTGGTTTTTTTATGGATTACGAAGATGTTTTGAATTTCCCTTGTACTCATTCTGGGTGTGTGAATAGCGGAGTTGTTAGACAAAGTTCACAGTAAATTTAAAGTATCTTCATAATCCTTTTTGAAATTTATCTTGGATTTTATTAAATTATAAAAAAAGATTTGGTGTTGGTTAGATATTTTTTAAAGGTACTAATATATAAAAATCTTTTTAATGCATGAAGAGAAATAATTTTAATGCAATTAAATAATTATGAGTTAGTAGAAAAATAAATATTTGAATTTTATAATAAGAATAAAGTAATTTCAGAATTATTAAATATAAAAAATATTAATAAATAAATATAACGAAATATAAAAACAAAATTTTAATAATAAAACCCGGGGGGTGTATTTTTTGTTGGTGAGTAATTTTAGGGGGTGCAAAAAGTAGGTCCCTGAATTCATATATTGAATTCAGGCCCAAAAACGCAGGGAGGTATAGATTTGAACTACGTTGCAAAACATGGGGGTGTAAGAATTAAGGGGCTCAAGTTCAGATGTTGAACTGGGTCCAAATGGAGGGGGATTTAGTTTCTAAGGTTGTAGTAAAAACAAAAACAAGGGGGCGTGATTAGAGATGGGTCAGGCCCAAACAGAATTGTGACATCCCGTTCGGCTTGCGTGAGGGCGAGAACTAGAAGCTTACGATGGACGCATAGTTTGGGAACATTAGATGATGATCATGCGGACGACAGTAAGGGCGTATGGTAGCGATTATGGGATTTCAAGTACCAGATTATTGAGGATATTATATTTTTAAATTTTCATCTCATTCCTGTCATTTTCCTTTCTCTCTCTTAACCCGTTCTCTCATCTCACTCACTCCTCGTTGAACAACGATCTTAAAACCCTGGCCGTCGCTCTGACGGTGGCTGTTGTACCCCAAAATTTTTCCTCCCATATTTCTCAATACATTTCAAGTGAGGTCCTCAAATTGCTCAAAGAAGTCCAAGGGTTGACCAGACAAACTCTCTCCTAAGGCAGTCTACCTCAGATTAGGGTTTCAGTTTGCATCAAGATGTTTGAGTCCAAAGGATCCCAAATGCTCACCATTGTCCTAATATGTTCTCAAGATCATCCATGTCAAGTTTCAAGCCTTGCGGAGGAAGTTTGCTCAGTCAATTGCTCAAAGGCCTGAAAATCGACTGTGCTATGGCAACAGTCAATTGTGTCCTACATACAGTCAAACGTCAATATTTTTTGTCAACATTATCATTTTGAAGCATTATTCATCATTTGATCAAGGTTTGATCATGATTCCTCAAGGATTGCTCACAATTCATCAAAACCCAAAAGTTGCTAAATTAGGGTTTTCTAGGAAAAGTCAACTCAACTTTGACAAAGCATAACTTTCTCATACTTTATCAAAAATGACCCATCCAAAGCTCATTTTGAAGAGGATGTAATTAACTATAATTCATCTTCAGCTCCCAAGTTCAAAATATACACTCACAAGACGATATGAATTTGGACATTATAGGTCATTTTGAAAAGTCAACAAAAACACCTTTTTTGTCAAAGCTTCATACATGAACATGGAAGACCCAATTGTTATGAGACCAAAAGAGTTGCTTAGAGGACATCTTAAGCTTTCTAAAAAGTCCAATAACACATCTCTAGGGTCAAAATTGAGAGAGTTGTGCATTGGCAAAGTTGACCCTTTTTACAAAATTGCCAAAAGTCAAATGTGCCCAAAATTGCATTTTTTTGTCACATGGGCCCAACGTTTTGTGTTTGCATTGAGTTTGTAACATGACCCATGACCTATGATCCTTCCCGTTTGTCATTCTTTTATTTTTGTCATTCATTTTGATTTTATTTTAATTAAATCAAATAAAATCAAAATAAAATCATGAAAATATCAAAACTAATCAAAGCTTGAGATTTTGTGCATGTTTAGACCTATTATATAGCTAGAAAGAGAATCAAATCGTGCAAGCTTCATTTGGACACAAAAAGATTGGATTTGGCTTGATTTGGAAATATTTGCATAAGGATCAAATCTTGAATCAATGATCTTAATTGAGGAAGATTTGAAACAAGTTTGTCACCCTAATTCGTTCTAGGGTACATAAGGAACATGTGCTGACCAAAAGCAGGAGGATTGGAGGCGTGAAAAGAAGAGAACAAATCTCAAAATTTCAAGGAAAAGTTTCAATCTGATTTCCTAGTTCCAGGCTTCCTCAAGCCATTCCAGGCACACCATTCGTTTCCTGGACATTCAAGGATCACATTGTAACCCTTAGCAAGCTCCCTCAAGCCTTGAAACACACTGTAAGTACCACGCGGTTTTCATATTTTCTTGATTTTGAATCCATCAATTCTGGCATCTTTAACATGATTCATTGATATATTCTTAATCCTTGAGGTGTTTGCAAGCTAATGGTAATATTCAATTGTAGTTTTATTGGCTATACAGCAAGTTGCCATGTTTAGGGTTTTAGTTTCGTTTTAGGGGTTTTGCATGCAGGAACAATTAGCCATAGATAGTGGTACCATGATGCTCGTGAGGTTGCAACGAGTTGATTGGTACCACTGGTATTGATTTATCATGCAGGGATATGATTTTGGAGATGCACAGGGTTATACCTACACCCAGATGACTGTAGGTAAAAGTCACAGAACTTTTAGCAACGGTGGGAGGAAGGAGATGATAACGTGGCCTTCCCTGCCTGGCCCATTTAAATTTCACGCGCTGGAGAATTGATATTTTGTGTTTTTCCATATAATGCATTTTTGTTGTTCTTTTTACAATTAACAAAGCCAGCTCAGCTGATAAGCGTGCAGGGAGAAAACGCCTAAGGGCCTGGGTTCGATTCCCAGGTCCCCATATTATTCCATATTATTTTGCATTATATGATCAGGGACATAGGCGCCCCATAAGTCCACCATGCGCTATCAGCTTTCAGCCATCAGATTCCCAGCATGCCCAGATCCAAGGCTTCCCACATGAGGGTCCACCATGGGCACAAGTCAAGCAAGCGCATGAGATCTGGAAAGGTCAACAGGGCCAGGCGTTGTTGGGCCCAGAATTTTCCAGCCACACCCCCCTGTTTGCTAGCATACCACCAGGCCCATTCTATTTCTCTTCTAATTTCCTTTATTTAATTTAATTAGTTTAATTTATTTTCTAACAAAATAATTTCTTTTTTCAAAAAAGTCATAAAATCAATTTTCACAAATTTAGATTTAGGTTTTATTTTTATTATATATAAAATTTAATTTAATATTAATTTAATTTAATTTTAGGGTAATTCTAACTTTTTTGTAAATAATTTAAAATCAATTAGAAAATTAGGGTTTGTTCTTAATTTAATTTTTATTTCTTTTCTCAATAAAACAAAATACAAAAATAGGTTAACTTAATTATTTTTCTTAACTTAAATTAATTAGTAATTAGGTTTGTATTTTATTCAATTAAAATCTTATTTTCTCAAAACAATCAAAAACAACAAAAAATGATTTTTCTTTTAATTAGGTTTAGACGGGGTCAAAACCCTAATTTCTCTCGTTCTTAATTCATCGCGCGCATTTATTATTTTTGCGATATTAATGTAACTGCTCATGGTATGTAATAGTTTAATTAGGATTTTCTTTTATTTATCGTTTTACGGGTTTTTGGCTATGTAATTAATCCCCCTCCCCGAAGCCTTGTAATAGCGTAGTTTTATTTTCTTGCATTTTAATTCTCGCAAATATTAACTGTTAGATGTATGACAATAGGATTGTATGACAAGATTACATGACAATTTAAAATGGCTATCAAACCCTAATGTGCAAAGATAATAATTGAAATCAAATCACTCACACATGCGCACTCCTAGGGTATACTCTCACTTCGGTTGCCTTCGGTAAACGATCATTAAGTATAGGGTGTTTTAGTGGTGGCCCTCTTGTCTAAACAAAGATCAAAAGTCATGTTCGGAAATGTTGCCTCGGAAAGGTTGCCTCGAATATGATCTTAAGATATTAGGGTTATTACTAAGACGTCTTAACATTGCTTTAGTGATCATACGTCCTTTTCGAATTGTCCCTTACAACTCCAATGGTGGTACTTCCTATTTCTCAATAATAGGATAGCGTTGTCTAAAGGAAACAAGAACAGAAATAATCTTTTTTCGAGTAGGTAGATGCTAGTAGCTACTTGCTCAAAATCAAACTTTTTTCACACTTACACTTTTCCAAACAAAGTTTTCAAAAACACTTTGTAACACTCTTGAGGACTGATACAACGGTTAAAACGAAGTAAAACAAAAACTTTTCAAAACACACAAATACAGAAGCAAATTTTAAAATGATGAGCAAGTACCTAAGAGCCCGTAGAAAACTACGGATAGAAAGGGTGCTAATACCTTCCCTTTCTATAATCTACCCCCCGTACTTAAAATCTCGAAAAAGGAATTTTTCTGTGCTTTTGTCCTTTCCAGTTGGATAAAATAAAAGTCGGTGGCGACTCTTGCTTACCGCGACATTTTGCGAACACAAACGCAAAACATAAACCAGCATTTTCCAAAATAGTCTGGTTCTGCCACCATATCACAGAACTGGCGACTCTGCGGGGGACTTAATAAGTGGGGTATACCTTAGGATTAGTTCATCATAAATTGCTTCTCTTGTTTGTTTTGGTTGCTTTACTTTTAAGGGTTTTGTATTGGGAGTTACTATAGATCCTAACCCGGATCTGGGGACACCTTTTAGGTAAGTAGAAATAAATTGTGAGGGAACTGTACGGCATAGACCGATACGGTTGAAGTAGTAGCTATGTTGATGTGGCACATTGGTTGGTACTGGTATCCCTTGTGGAGAAACGAGGAGAATACGGGGCTGCTATGTGTGTCGTTAAGCATCAACTGACCTTAGAACCTTTAATCGACCAACTTGGCCAGTATGAAGTAGTGAGATAGCCGGCCTCACCATACTCTCGAGATAGTTCTGGCTGAAAGAAAAGATTGCGTGAGCTGAAACCATGACCGATGGAGGATGGTCAGTGATATTGAGAACCTCTAGAACCCGGTTACTATTGCTAGGATAGGTTGAAACCAACTAAACTTCAAGAGGGTAATACCTTTGACCCCATGCAAGCCTTGAACTTAAGGGCTTTTGTGTGTCTTGTTTGCCTTTGCCATGTTTGTTATCTGCTATACTTGTGTTTGTTTTATCATGACATCATGCATCATAACATAGCATGCATACTTCATTATACTAACCATTTCAAAGACCGAGGGGATTTATCTTTGTTCTGTTTTGCAGATTATGGCTTTCGTGCGTAGAAACACCATCCGAGTTAACCTTGTGCAAATACCTGCTCAACTCAAAGAGTTAGCCTCAAGAGTTTCTGATACTTCTTCATTCATTAGGAGACATGGTCAGCTTCTTAGCTTGGTTACCTCAAAGTTTGATGAGCAGATGATGAGTGTGCATTTCCAGTTCTTCGATCATGTGCAGCATTGCTTCACCTTCCCATACTACTAGTTGGTCCCCACGTTGGAAGAGTTTTCTCACTTATTGGGCATATTCATCCTTGAGCAGGTGCCCTTCATAGGTTTGGAAGAGACTCCTAGACCAGAAGACATTGCTTCGGCTCTACATTTGAAACGGGTTGATGTAGTATCCAATTGGGAGACACGAAGCGGGGTTGAAGGTTTCTTAGCCAAGTTTCTGATAGATCAAGCACAGTTATTTTGGGATAGTTTGGATTTTTCAGGCTTTTGAAGACATCTTGGCTCTCCTTATCAACGGTTTGGTTCTCTTCCCGAATCCAGATTCCTTTATAGATGTGAATACGGTAAAGATCTTCCTTTCTCGCAATCATGTGCCTACTCTACTGGGTGATATCTTGCATGCCCTCTACACTCGTACTGTGCGTAGAAGAGGGACTCTCATGTGTTGTATGTCACTGTTGTCAAGGTGGTTTATTTCACACCTCCCTAAGTCCGTGTTGAAGAATGAAGAAGGTTTAGGATGGTCTTACAGGATAATGCCCCTTGCCCATACATACATTCTTTGGAGTTCCAAGACTATGGAAAGCACTGCTGTCATTGATCGTTGTGGGGGATATCCTAATGTTCCGTTGCTTGGAATCAGAGGGGGTATAACCTATAGTCCTTGTTTAGCTTTGCGACAATTTGGTCGTGCTCAGAGAGATGGTCCTCATGAGATACTTCTTACGGATATTGCATTTGACTACAAGGAGGACGTAGACGAGCACTGCCGAAGGTTTATACGAGCTTGGGGCATGGTGAACAGATCTGACCCCCAAGAGCTAGGACCAAGGACTTCTCTCCCTATGCAGCCTTATCTCCAGTGGGTCCGAGCTCGAGCCCAGAAGCTTGGGATGCCCTATGAAGTTGTATTTCCAGTGATTGTGGAGCCTACTAATGAAGAGGGCATTCCTTATACAGTCCTTTATCCCTACATGCCCACTGATCTTGGGGCATTGAAGAGATCCTGGATTCATCTGAAAGAGGAGAGGGATACCTACCGGGAGAAGTACCATGAGCAAGAAAGGAAAATCTTGAAGCTCACCAGGCATCTCGAGAATGAAAGAATGATCAATGACTACGTCAGCACAAAGAGGAAGCGTCCATGGGATTTCTGATTTTTCTTTTTCTAGTTTAGATTTGTTTTCCATTTATTTCTTTGTAACGCCTCAAAGGCATTGTTGAACCTTTTTACAAGTTTAATCTAATAAAGTTTGTTTATTTTTTGGTTTGCAATTTTAAATCTCCCAAAGTCTTTGAAATCATTACATACGCATCCCATTATCATGCACACCATTACAGGTTTTTCATCTTCTTCGTTGTTTATTTCAGCAGAAATGTCTTCCGATCAAGCTATCAAAGATCTTCAGGCACAAAATGCCCAATTCCAAGAGATGCTCTTGAGCTTGGCTAAAGGGCAAGAGGATTTGAAAGCTCTCATTCTGAAAGAGAAAGAGAAGAAGAAGAAGAAGAAGGTTGTTATTCTGAGTATGGGCAAAAGGTTTGGGGATAGGTTGAAACAGCAAACTGATCTGTCCTTTTCATCCAAGGAAGGGGAGACCCAAGAAGAAGAAAAGGGCCCCAGTCCTGCAGTTTCTGATGATGATACATATTATGATGAGGAGCAATATCCTCCTGTCAAGGATATGTACAAGCAGTTAGAAGACCGTCTAAGTGCAATGGATATTCAGAAGATCCCTGGTTTGGATTTTGGAGAGCTGGGACTGGTATCTGGAGTGGTGATCCCTCATAAGTTCAAAGCTCATGTTTTTGCCAAGTACGATGGAGTATCCTGTCCAAAACTCCATCTTCTCTCGTACGTCAGAAAAATCCAACCCCACACTGCTGATAGAAATTTGTGGGTACATTTCTTTCAAGATAGTCTGTCAGGGACTCAGCTTGAATGGTTTTATCAGTTGGAAGGAGCCAATGTTCGAAACTGGGAAGACCTTGTCGCTGCTTTCTATAGGCAATATCAGTATAACGTCAGCCTTGCTCCCACTCGTACTCAGCTTCAGGGTATGTCAATGGGTGCAAGTGAAGTTTTTAAGGACTATGCTCAAAAGTGGAGAGACTTAGCTGGGAGAGTTCAACCCCCTTTGTCTGACAGGGAGTTGGTTGACATGTTTCTAGGGACGCTATCTGGTCCATTTTTCAATCATCTGATCGGCAGTTCGTCGTCTGGGTTTACGGAGTTGATCTTGACTAGAGAGAGAGTAGAAGCTGGTATTCGAAGTGGCAAGATAAAGAAAGATACCTCATCAAGTGCAGTAAAGAAGCCTTTCACCGGTAAGAAAGAAGCTAGTGCAGTCTACGGCCCGAGGGGCCAAAACAGACCTGAACACCGTCAAGCAGTGAATGCGGTAGTGATATCAAGACCCACAGTTGCTCCACAATGCAACAATCAATAGAGGGTGGAAAGACCACAGAGACAGTACACTTGGCTCAATATGACCTTGTCTCAAATTCTACCACAATTATTGAAGACCAATCTGGTAACTCTGAGGGAGGCCCCGAAGAACTCCAACACCACTTCTCCTCATTATAACCTGAACGCCCGTTGCGCCTATCACTCTGACGGCCTGGGCCATGATATAAACAATTGTTGGGCCTTGAAGAATAAGGTGCAAGACTTGATCGAAGCCAAAGAGATTGAGTTTGACGCTCCGGAGAAGCCCAACATCATAACTGCTCCTATGCCCAAACATGGTCATTGAGTGAATGTTGTGGATGATGATTTATTTGTGACCTCTGTGGAAGACATTTCTACTCCTTTGATGACAGTAAAGAAGAATCTATTGTTGGCCGGTTTATTTCCGAGTTGTGGCGAAGGTTGCCACGTGTGTTCAATTATGCCTGCTGATTGCCACTTATTAAAATCAGGTGTTCAACGCCTGATGGATAACAAAGAGATCCTGTTCGAAAAGTCTATGATTCCATTGGTTCCAATTCAATATGTTGCCATCATAACCATTTCCGTCAACCCTTCCAAGGCTTCCTCGAGAAATCCTGTTAGGATTACATTCGTCCCAAGAATTGCTTCGTTAATAATTATTCTCCCTGGTCCTATCCCATACACTTCGGATAAAGCTGACCCATGGCACTATGGGGCTGACGTGTATTACCATGGAGTTAAGCAAGACTTAAAGAGTGAAGAAGCTGATGTTGATGTTAGCAATATTATCGGGTCTAGCAAGGTCACCAGAAGTGGAAGACTTTTTTCTCCCGAGATTTCCCCTTCGACTGTTCACAAACCTGTTGTAATTCCATATGCTGGTACATCAGCTACCATCCCAGGGCCTATTCCAGTTATCACCCCTGTCACCGAGCCGTCTGGGACTCGGGGCAAAGAAATCATAGGTGAGCCTGCCCGGACGGAGGCACCTAAGAAGATCATTGTAGAAACCTCGAAACAAGAGATAGAAGAAATTCTGAAGATTATCAAGAAGAGCGATTACAATGTAGTCAAGCAGCTAGGGCGGACCCCGTCAAAAATATCCATGTTGTCCTTGTTATTGTGTTCTGAATCCCATGCAAAGGCTTTAATTGCATTCCTCGAGACTGCGCATGTGCCGCAGGAAACCTCAGCTGATCAATTCAAAGATTGCGTAGCTAGTTTGACTGCCGATAATGGGTTGGGTTTCTCAGACGCAGATCTAACTGCTAAAGGAAGAAATCATAATGATGCTCTGCACGTCTCAATCGAGTGCAGGGGCACTACTATGGCCCATGTACTGGTGGATATCGGGTCCTCATTGAATATTTTGCCAAAGAAAACGTTAGACTGTCTGGACTGTGAAGGCCTAATTCTAAAGCCGAGAAATATTGTGGTCAGGGCTTTCGACAGGTCAAAAAGGATGGTGCACGGGGAAGTGGACGTCCCCGTTAAAGTTGGCTCTCAGACTTTTGCATCTACTTTCTACGTGATTGACATCCGACCATCATATTCTTGCTTACTGGGTCGCCCGTGGATTCATAAGGCTGGGGCAGTGACTTCTACGCTCCATCAGATGTTGAAATATCCAGTGAAGGGGAAGATCGTCATGGTACGAGGTGAAGAGGAGTATATGGTGAGTCATCTTAATTCATTTTGCTATGTGGAGATTTATGGGGAGTTCATCGAAAACCCGTGTCAGAACTTTGAAGAGGCCCCCCAGACTTTGGCGTCAACTGAAGTTGCTGCTGACAAACCTCCGATGAAGATGGCTTCCCTCAAGGATGCCAGGGCTGTAATTGAAAAAAGGTGGGTGTGCAAATTGGGGTCAGCTCCCTGATTTCACACACAAAACTGACAAGTTTGGTTTGGGCTTTACTACAGGGGCTCAAAGGGCTGTTAAGCGCGCGCGGATTGGAAGACCTCCTCTGCATATCAGTAATCATGGAGTGAATGCAATTGAGGACAGTGAAGAAGATTCAGATATTGACAGCTGGATCTACCCGACAACCAATGGTGGATTGAACAACTGGATGGCGAAAGACTTCATACCCGTTTCTTTTATTACACGGTAATTGACTTATGTTTTAAGTGTTGTAACAGACAGTTTGAAACTTTACGGCTCGGTGCCTTGCCCGAGGCACCTTGGCTTTGCTTGTGAGGGCTTATTATTTGTCATTTTCATATATTATCAATAAAACATTAGACGTTTCTTACATTACAAATTTTGTGCTCCTTGTTTTTTCTTTTCCTATCTCTCACTTTATCAAAAACAGCTATTGTCTTACACACACTCACATATCATAATGCAGATCCATATCCACTCTAGATCCCATTGATAACAACTCAGCTACTGCTAGTTATGACTTCAAAAATCCGATCAACCAAGCCGAGGATGAAGGTGAGGATGATTGTGAGGTGCCCGGAGAACTTGCTAGATTGTTACTACAGGAAGAAAGGGCCATACAGCCTCATGAAGAGCCAATGGAATCAGTGAATTTGGGTACATAGGAAGACAGGAAAGAGGTCAAGATAGGTGTGAATTTGGAACCTAGTATCAAGCAACAGTTGATACAGATGCTACGCGACTATGTTGAGATCTTCGCTTGGTCGTATGAAGATATGCCTGGTTTGGACACTGACATTATGGTTCATCGCCTGCCAACTAAAGAAGACTGCCCTCCGGTAAAATAGAAGGTTCTTCGTATGCGCCCTGAGATTTCTGAGAAAATCAAAGTTGAGGTCATGAAACAGTTTGACACCGGATTTCTAGTTGTCGCCTCTTACCCGCAGTGGGTTGCCAATGTTGTTCTGGTGCCTAAGAAAGATGGTAAGGTGCGGATGTGTGTGGACTATAGAGATCTGAACCGGGCGAGCCCCACGGATGATTTCCCGCTTCCTCACATTGATGTTCTGGTCGACAACACCGCGCAGCATAAGGTCTTCTCCTTTATGGATGGTTTTTCTGGTTACAATCAGATCAAGATGGCTCCCAAAGACATGGTGAAGACGGCCTCCGTTATGCAGTGGGGCACCTTCTGTTAGAAGGTAATGCCTTTCGGATTGAAGAATGCTGGGGAAACTTATCAGTGCGTCATGGTCGCTTTGTTCCATGACATGATTCACCATGAGATTGAGGTTTACGTTGATGACATGATCGCAAGGTCCCAGACTGAGGAAGAACACCTTGACCATCTCCAGAAATTGTTCGACAGGTTGAAGATGTATAAGCTGAGGTTGAACCCGAATAAGTGCACCTTCAGGGTAAGGTCTGGTAAGCTGTTGGGTTTCGTCGTTAGTGATAAAGGTATTCAGGTGGGCCCCGCCAAGGTAAAAGCCATACAGGAGATGCCGTCTCCCCGCACAAAAAAGAAGTTAGAGGTTTCTTGGAACGTCTGAATTACATCGCCCGATTCATTTCACACCTAACCTTTACTTATGAGCCAATCTTCAAGCTGTTGAAGAAAGATCAACTGGTAAAATGGAATGATGAATGTCAGACCGCCTTCGAAAGGATCAAGGAATACCTCCAAGAGCCACCAATTCTGATGCCTCCAGTTGAAGGAAGACCTTTAATCTTATACTTGACAGTACTGGATAATTCAATAGGGTGCGTGCTGGGGCAGCATGACGAGTCTGGCTGAAAAGAGCACGCTATTTACTACCTTAGCAAAAAGTTTACCGACTGCGAGACCCGATACTCGTTGCTCGAGAAAACTTGTTGCGCTTTGGCATGGGCTGCTCTCCGGCTGAGACAGTATATGCTGACTCACACCACCTTATTGATATCAAAGATGGATCCAATCAAGTATATCTTCGAGAAGCCTGCCTTGTCCGGAAGAATAGAAAGATGGCAGATGATCTTAACCAAGTACGACATCTAATACATAACCCAAAAAGCAATCAAGGGGAGTGTATTGGCGGATCATTTGGTGCATCAGGTCGTGGATGACTACCAGTCCATGAATTTCGAGTTCCCGGATGAGAACATCATGTTGGTGACCGACTGTGAAGAACCTGGACCGGATGAAGGACCTAAGGAAGGATCCTGATGGTCTATGTATTTTGACGGAGCTTGAAACGCGTTGGGTAATGGCATTGGCGTTGTGATTATATCTCCTAAGGGTTGTCATAATCCGTTCACCGCCCGATTATGTATTAACTGCACCAAAAATATGGTGGAGTATGAAGCATGCATCATGGGCCTTCGAGCTGCTATTGACCTGAGGATTAAGTTCTTGAGTGTATTCAGAGATTCTGCTCTAGTGATCAGTCAGATCAAAGGCGAGTGGGATACGAAACACCCAAATCTCATTCCTCACAGGGAGTATGTATTGACGTTACTTCCGCACTTCGAGGAGATAACCTTTAAACACTTCCCAAGAGAAGAGAATCAGCTGGCGGACGCGCTAGCTACCATGTCTTCTATGTTCAAGGTCAGGTGGGACAATGAAGCTCCCCAGATTACCATTGAGAGGTTGGAAGAACCCGCACATTGCTATGACATTGAGACTGAAGAGGTAGCAGATAAACCCTGGTTTCACGAGGTAAAGAGGTATCTTGAGACTCAAGAGTACCCCGAGGGTGTGCCTATTAATGATAAGAAGTTCTTGAGAAGGTCCGCTGCAAAGTTCTTCATCAGTAATGGTGTCCTTTATAAGCGTAACCATGATTCAACCTTACTGTGGTGTGTGGACAAAAGCGAGGCAGAAAGGATCATGGCAGAGTTACATGAAGGTACCTTAAGAACTCATTCCAGTGGACATACCATGGCAAAGAAGATCCTACGGGCAGGATATTATTGGTCCACTATGGAAGCCGATTCTTATCAACACTCTCGGACCTGTCATAAGTGTAGCGATAAAAAATGTAGCGGGGTAAATCGGAGATCGAATTATTGATTAATTCGTCTCACAAAAGCAAGAGTCGCCACCGCGCTTTATTATTTCCAAGGGAAAAGGGGAAAGAGCGAAATAAAACCCTAAATATGCAATGTAAAATAATACTTTCTAGAAGTAATAAAAATACAAAGCGTTTTTGAAAAGAGATCTATGGTTCGGGGGTTGGTTATACAGTGAGAAGGTATTAGCACCCAATGTATCTATAGTACTCTATAGGAACCTTTTGAAATATCTGTTTATTAAAATTGTTTGTTTGATCGAAATAAATTGTTTTGGCCGAAAAGGGGTACGGACGGGTTTTTGAAGGTGCGACGACCTAACGTCGAAGTTTTGGCTTAAAAGGTATAAGTTTTGAAAAGGTTGGATATTTGGGGAAAAATAGTCTTAAGTTTTAATGAAATGCAAATGTTCGCGTGATTGGACTTGAGGACATGAAGTCAACAAATTTAATCATTTTTTCCTTTGGATTTAGACGTAAATAGAATAACCAAATAAAGATGGGATAATTAAACAGAAAATTATGCAGATAATGATATACAACCATAACAATGATTAAATAACAAACTAAAGGATGTGAACATGCATTTTTGTATTTTTGTTTAATATTGATAACGCAAGAGAAATAATTAAATAAAATGTTTTTTAAGTTTTTATTATATGCATTTTTTAATATGGATAAAGCAAGAGAGTTAATTAAAGAAAAGATAAAATGTTTTTAGTGTTTTTATTATTTTATATGTTTTTAGAGTTTTTTTTTAATATTAATATAAGTATTATTTTAAGAGTTATTAAATAATTAAACTAACTTAAAACTTGAAAGTTATTTAACTAAACCTAATAAAAAAAATACTAAAATTACTAGATTAAACCTAAAGTTAAACTAATAAAATGATCCCATTATTTAAAAATGTTTTAATTAAATTATACCTCTTATTCTTGATTAAACTTACTAATTATCTAAACTAATAAAATTCTAAAAGTAAAACTAAAGGAAAATAAATAGAAAAAAAAGTATATGAAAAAAAGGGTGGATGATAAATAATTATATGGGCTAAAGGTTTTAAAGGGCCTAATCAAAACTGAAAACAGGGGGGGTGCATAAGGAGAACGCTGGGCTTTAGGCAGGAAGCAAGGTTAAGTCCAAACATCTCCTAATTGTTTTTCTTAGGGTTAAACATTGTTTTAATTGGAAAAGGGATTAGGGTTTGGCAAAAGGGATACAGCGGCGCTCGTTCTCTCTTCGTCTTCTCCGATCTCTCTTCGTCTTCCTCAAGGTCAAACCAACAGAACCAAGTCTTCCTCGTCTAAGCCAAACACGTTGCCGTCTGTCTCTCCTCCATGGGCCATGCAACGACGTAACTTGAAGGTAACATTTTTCTGAGTTATTCGAGTGAGGGTTTCCGTTTTGACGTTTTACATGTTTCTTTTCTGCTTATTGCTTCTGATTCTAGTTTTGTGGTGGTTATGAAAAGGGAAAGAAAACTACCTTTATTGGAGGGAGAGACGGAAATGGCGGCGTCTGGAGGGCTTTGACGGCGAGGTGACGACGGTGATGAAGCTTCTGCTTCCTGGTTTGCGTTTCTTATTTCCTTTAGTGGTTTGATGATGACAGTTTGAAAACCCTTTGTGATATCTTTTCTTCTTCTTCCTTCGCTTCGCTTCGTATACTTCTGTTTGCCTCGTTGCTTGCTTATGTTGCCTCTGAATGCTTGAAAGTTGCCTTCGTTAAGACACTTCTTTTCTCTTCTTCTTTTGCTGTGATTTCGTACACTTGAATATGCTGTCGTTGAAATGCTTTGTTTTGACCAGCTTTCTTCTTCTTCCTTCTGTGATTCTGTACGCTTTAATGTGGCCTATGAATAATTTTCTTCTCTTCTTCTTCATTGTGATTCTGTTGCTTCTCTTATTGGCCTATGATGAATACTGAGGTTTGATGCTTTGAACATGCTAGTGTTTAAATATTGTTTTGACTAGCTTTCTTCTTCTTCCTTCTTGCCTTGCTACTGTCGCTTTCTTAATGGCCTATGATAAATACTGAGGCCTTTGTGGGTTTGGACATCGATTTATGGTTTATGCTTTTGGTTTAAGGTTGAAGGTTCATGCTGGTTTTGGAAACAGGTTTGGCCTAGTTTATGTTACAGGTTATTGTTTGTGAAAAGGGATAAGGCTTTTGCTGGACAGTATGTTATGTTTTCTGGTTTTTTAGGATGGTACAGGTTTTATGGTTTAGGCCATGGTTTTGACATGGTTTAAGGTTTGATGGTGTTTATGCTGGTTTTGGAAACAGTTGAACTGGTTTTTGGTTTGAGATGTTGTGTTTTTGAAATGGTTCACAGGTTTTATGGTTTAGGCCATATTTGATTGAGGCTTGGAGAAATGGTTTTTGTAATTGTTTGACAGTCTTCGTTTTTTTTGAAAGCTTCAAGACAGGTTGTGAACTCTCTCAATTTTGAAGGGGTTTGTTGTGTTATCTCAGTTGCTGGCTTTTTTTTTATGCTACAGGTTTGGTAATGTTATAACAGTTGGTTGCCTTCTCTTGAGGTTTTTGTTACAGGTTGTGAGTATTTTACTATATTTTCTTTTGACCTCTGCATACCAAACTGTTTTATCAGTTTTGTTTGGTAACCTCTTTCATGCTTCCCATTTTCTTATTGTATTACTGTTGTTCTGTTTTTATGCCTCTTTCTGCCTAAGGCCAAAACCTGTAAAAACCAACTCTTCCTCTCTTCTCTCTCTCTAGTACCATTTGACATTAAAATGATGTGTACTTTATTTGTTCTGAAAAAGTAAAATGCTGGAAAATGATGAGAATAGAAAATATATTATGCTTGCATATTGGTTTAAACTGCATACTCTCTTTGTCTCTTGCATTTGTACAGTAGAGGAGCCTATTTTTTTGGCCTCTTCCTATATTTTTGGATAGTTTACGTTGGACTTTTGTCTTGTGTTGAAAATGCATGTGCTGTTTTGTTTTTTGAAATATGCATTTGGCTTTTGAAATATGCAATTGATTTTTAATTATGCAGTTTTCAATAAAAATGCAATTTTGACAAAAAATGAATTTGTGCATATTTAAATTTGTGCATTCATTTTTATCAATAAAAATTCATCCCTTTTTGTGAACCGGGAAAAATCTCGTGATTTGCAAAAAGGGTAAAAACTGATTCCAGTCGTTTGCTTTTAATGATGAACACTAAAATTAATTTTTTTGCTTTTAATTATCTATTTATTTCTGACTTTTTTTCTTTAATTCTTTTGCAGGTAAAAAATCAAATGATCATCAAAAGAAGTATTGGATAGAAGATGAAGATTTAGAACTTAGGAAAAAAATAGGATAGCTTTTATTTCATTTTAAACATTGTAAAAATTATCGTTGTAAATACGTTGTAAATAACTACGGTATTTAAACAACAATTGTAACAATTAGAATAAAATGAATAAATTTCTATTATTTTCCAGTTAATTATTTTCTTCTTTCCAATTATTTATTTTATCATTTATAATTCTTTAAATTATATAATAACTGAAAATCCAATTCCAATTATTTAAATTTAGAATGATAAATAATTAAACAAACATCATTGACCAATTAACTTCTCTTCAATTAATTATTTCATTATTTATAATTCTTCTAAATTATAATAACTGAAAATAAAATTTCAATTATTTAAACCTAGAACAATAAATAATTAAATAACAACGTTTGATCAATTAATAACCTTCTTTTCAAATATTTATTTTATTATTTATAAATCTTTAAATTATATAATAACTGAAAAGAAAATTCCAATTATTTAAATTTAAGATAATAAATAATTAATAAACATTGTCTGATCAATTAATATACCTCTTTTCAAATATTTACCTTATTATTTATAAATCTTTAAATTATATAATAACTGAAAAGAAAATTCCAATTATTTAAATTTAAGATAATAAATAATTAATAAATATTGTCTGATCAATTAATAAACTTAGCGTTCAAAAATAAACAGCTCTCGACTTGAAAAAGTTATGAATTTTAAAATCAATAGATCAAAACGCTTGCCATGTAATGATGCAGATGGAAGATGGTATCTTAGGTCAAAATTTGGGGTACAACAGCTGCCCCTATTTAAGTTTCTTCTATCCGGAGATATGAAGATTAAAATCTTCGTTTCGACGAGATTGAAGGTACTTAAATACATAATACGCAAATTTTGGTCCTAAGATACCGCCATTATGTTTGATATGAATGCAGTGATTGAATTCACAGAGAAAGATAATGGATGAAACAAAACAATGCTGGAGAAATCAAACACCAACAAAACGCAGAGACATGGATTATACACTACTGGGGAAACGAGTCATCGGCTTCAAATGACAGACTCTTGACAGCGAATAATATTGAGGGAATACGACCTCTGACCCTAACAAATAAGGCATCTTGCATAGGCCATAAAACAGATTATTGACCCAAAAATAATAGTAAGTTCATGACTCAAGGTGAACGATAGACAAAAAGTATCAATTTTGCTGATGACGGATTACCAACTTCTGAAGGTAAAGATTCATGACAAACTTCTCTGCGAGATTTCCGAGATATACCGATTAATGCTGAGATAATAATAATATTGTAGATACATAAGTTGCCTCAAATAAAGAAGCTGCCACTCGCTGTCTTCCAAAAAATATGACATACAAGTTTCTCAAATAAAGAGGCTGCCACTTGCTATTGTCCAGGGATGTCAATAACATACAAGCTGCTCAAATAAAGAAGCCGCCACTTGCTGTTTTCCAAAAAATACCAATAACATACAAGCTGCTCAAATAAAGAAGCTGCCACTTGCTGTCGTCCAGAAAAATAATAACGTACAAGTTGCTCAAATAAAGAGGTTGTCGCTTGCCGTTTTCCCAAAATAATAATAACACACAAGTTGCTCGTGAAGAGCTGTTGCTTGTCATTTTCCGAAAATAATAATAACGCACAAGTTGCTCGTGAAGAGCTGCCACTTGTCGTTTCCCGAAAATAATAATAACGCACAAGTTGCTCGTGAAGAGCTGCTGCTTGTCGTTTCCCGGAAATAATAATAACACACAAGTTGCTCGTGAAGAGCTGCCGCTTGTCGTTTTCCAACGATGTCTATAACGTACAAGTTGCTAATGAAGAGACCGCCGCTTGTCGTCTTCCAATAATAATAACGCACAAGTTGCTCGTGAAGAGCTGCCGCTTGTCGTTTTCCAACGATGATAATAACGCACAAGTTGCTCGTGAAGAGTTGCCGCTTGTCGTTTTCCAAAGATGATTCAGAAGGAAATTGCGATTATACTGGCAGAGAATAAAATCTTCGTCAAAGAGAATCATGAATCAATCCTTCCCGAGGAGATCACATACTTAAATGTTCAAAATAAATGCACCATTCGTCCAGGTCGCGATTTCACTGGGGAAAATCATGAGATAGCCTACGCAAGAGACAACAACTTCATCCAGGGATAAACTAGAGAGAAAACAGTCAAACAAGACTCCAACCAATGAGAAAATAACTCGATTGGGGAATTCATCCTATCCAGAAATGGACAAGGTAGGCTAAATCAAAAATCATCCATGAGGATTAGCTCAGTTGGGGAATTTAGAAAGGAAGCACATTTTCTGCCTAAGCTAACCTTCTACTTGGAAAGAACGTGTATATTGTATGAATAAACAAAGTACAACCCAACATCAACGGCAAATGTGAATATGCGTGCGTGATGTAAGTGTAAATGAGTAAATGACTGTTATGCTGACAAAACGAACAGATGGAATAACTTGAAGATAATAAGATGTCACAGCATAATAGATACTTGGCCAATCTTGAAAAAGACGGAAAATAAATGGAACTGGAACCCCACAACAATGTCGGAGCGTACCACGCTACAAAGCTCAAATCTTCTAAGGAGAAAAGTATCCAAATCCAATCTTCTAATACCAATAGACCACTGGCATGAGACAAAGCGTACCACACTTCAGAAATTGCCCAAATAAAGGTAACCAAAACGACGCTTAACTGGAACAGCTGGGGAGTCACCAAACTTAGTACCACGAGAAACGCAAGCTTAACACAACCAACGCCTCATGACGATTTTGAAACGAAACATGTTCATCATGCAAGGATAAAATTACTGTACTGTTTCGTATTTCATGGCTTGACCATCCTCGGAACAACTGTTGATATTCCTTTCATTATTTATGACGCATTTTAAAAATAAAATACTTTAAATAACTTTGTTTCGAATATTTCTGTAAAAATTAAAATTTTGCCCACAAAAGGTAAATGCTCAAATTTCATTAATAATATGGTAGTTCGCTAACAATGCGACTCCAACGGTTTACAAAAGTTTGGGAAATAGTACATGAAAGAAAGGGTTACATAAAAACAATGATCACTATTCTCTCTAACAACTTCGAATTCCAAAATGTGTTCAAATGCCACAGCCGGGATGACCAAAAGCCTGCCTAAGCCGCCCCTTCGGGTTTTCAACTTAGCAAACTGTCGACTCAAACCTAAGCGAAATACTTCTTGACTGAATCGGCGTTCATGGGACGCGGGAGCTCTTCACCGTCCATATTGGTGAGAATCAAAGCACCTCCAGAGAAAACCTTCTTAACGACATACGGTCCTTCATAATTCGGAGCCCACTTGCCCCTAGAATCAGGTTGGAAAGATAATATCTTCTTGAGCAAAAGGTCACCTTCTCTGAACTCGCGCGGTCGAACCTTCTTATCAAAAGCCTTCTTCATTCTCTGCTGATACAATTGACCGTGACACAACGCTGTCAATCTCTTTTCTTAGATTAAATTCAACTGATCATATCTGCTTTGACACCATTCAGCCTCGGAAAGTTTAGCTTCCATCAACACTCTCAGAGACGGAATATCGACCTCCACGGGGAGTACTGCTTCCATACCATAAACTAGGGAAAATGGGGTTGCGCCTGTTGAAGTGCGAACTGAAGTATGGTATCCATGCAAAGCAAACGGAAGCATTTCATGCCAATCTTTATAAGTTACCACCATCTTCTGGACAATCTTTTTGATGTTCTTGTTAGCAGCCTCAACAGCCCCATTCATCTTCGGTCTATAAGGAGAAGAATTATGATGTTCGATCTTGAACTCCTCACAAAGCTCTCTCATCATCTTGTTATTCAAATTCGAACCATTATCAGTGATGATCTTGCTCAGGATACCGTATCGACAAATGATCTGATTCTTGATAAATCTGACCACCACCTGTCTGGTTACATTAGCATAAGATGCTGCTTCCACCCATTTAGTAAAATAATCGATCGCTACCAAGATGAAACGATGACCATTTGAAGCTTTGGGTTGAATCATTCCAATCATATCAATGCCCCACATAGAGAAAGGCCAAGGTGAAGAGATAACATTAAGGAGGGTCGGTGGCACATGTATCTTGTCCGCATAAATCTGGCATTTATGACATTTCTTCACATACTTGCAGCAATCAGATTCCATTGGCATCCAATAGTAACCAGCTCTCAACATCTTTCTAGCCATCGCATGTCCGTTGGCATGAGTACCAAAGGATCCTTCATGTACTTCTTGCATCAGCATGTCTGCTTCACGTCTGTCTACACATCTAAGCAGGACCATATTGTAATTCCTCTTATACAAAACTTCTTCATTGAGGAAGAAACTGCTTGCTAATCTCCTCAATGTCTTCCTATCTTTATTGGATGCCCCAGGCGGGTACTCTTGAGTTTGAAGAACACGTTTAATGTCGTAGAACCACGGTTTGTCGTCAATGGCCTCTTCTACTGAGAACACATGAGCAGGTCTGTCAAGGCGCATAACTCTGATCGTAGGCACATCGTTCCAACCATTCACTTGAAACATTGAAGACAAAGTAGCTAAAGCATCAGCCATTTGGTTTTCATCTCTAGGGATATGATGTAACTCCACTTTGTTGAAGAAAGTTAACAATCTTCTAGCATAGTCTCTGTAAGGGATCAAACCGGGATGACGAGTCTCCCATTCTCCTTTGATTTGATTAATTACCAATGCCGAATCTCCGTAAACATCAAGAATCTTAATCCTTAGATCCACTGCTTCTTCGAGACCCATAATACATGCCTCATATTCAGCCATGTTGTTCGTACAGTCAAACTTCAATCTCGCCGTGAACGGGATATGAGTACCTCGGGGAGTGACGATGATTGCCCCAATTCCATTTCCATAAGAGTTCACAGCTCCGTCAAATATCAAACCCCAATGCGATTCGGGATCAGGTCCTTCTTCAGGTAATGGCTCTTCACAATCTTTAGCTTTCAAGTACATAACATCTTCATCTGGGAAATCAAACTTGATGGATTGATAATCGTCAATTGGTTGGTGAGCCAAATGATCGGCCAAAATACTCCCTTTGATTGCTTTCTGAGTGTGATACTCAATGTCATATTCAGATAACAACATCTGCCAACGGGCTATTCTTCCAGATAATGCGGGCTTCTCAAAGATATACTTGATCGGATCCATTTTGGAGATCAACCAAGTGGTGTGGTTAATCATATACTGGCGCAGACGGCGAGCAGCCCAAGCTAAAGCACAACAGGTTTTCTCAAGCAATGAGTATCGAGACTCACAGTCTGTGAATTTCTTACTCAGATAATATACGGCATGTTCTTTTCTTCCAGTCTCATCTTGTTGACCAAGCACACATCCCATGGAATCTTCCAATATAGTCAGGTACATAATCAAAGGTCTTCCTTCCACCGGAGGAATCAAAATGGGAGGTTCAAGCAAATATTCTTTGATGCTATCAAAAGCTCTCTAACAATCTTCTGTCCACACACATCCTTGGTTCTTTCGGAGAAGCTTGAAAATCGGCCCACATGTAGCAGTCATATGAGATATAAATCTAGAAATATAATTCAGTCTCCCAAGGAATCCTCTTACTTGTTTTTCCGTCTTGGGTGCGGGCATTTCTCGAATAGCTTTGACTTTATCAGGGTCTACCTCGATACCTTTCTGACTGACAATGAAACCCAGAAGTCTTCCAGAACGAACACCAAAAGTGCACTTTTTGGGATTCAGACGGAGTTTATACTTTCTCAAACGCTGGAATAACTTCAATAAATGTTCCAAATGATCTTCTTCAGTCTGTGATTTGGCAATCATGTCATCTACATACACTTCTATCTCTTTATGCATCATATCATGGAATAAAGCAGTCATATCCCTTTGGTATGTTGCACCATCATTCCTCAAACCAAACGGCATAACCCGATAACAAAATATTCCCCAAGGTGTAATGAAAGCTGTCTTCTCCATATCTTCTGGTGCCATCCTGATTTGATTGTAACCAGAGAAACAATCCATGAAAGAAAAGACTTTGAACTTTGCGGTACTGTCGACCAATACGTCAATGTGCGGTAATGGGAAGTCATCCTTTGGGCTATCTCTATTCAAATCTCTATAGTCTACACACATCCGAACTTTGCCATCTTTCTTAGCAACAGGCACTATATTGGCTAACCATTGAGGATAGACCGATGTAACAAGGAAACCTGCATTAATCTGTTTTTGAACCTCTTCTTTGATCTTGTCAGCCATATCGGGACGAGTCCTTCTCAACTTCTGCTTAATCGGTGGACATTCAGGTCTCAACGGTAAACGATGCTCCACAATATCGTTGTCCAAACCTAGCATATCTTGGTAGGACCAAGCAAACACATCAACATACTCTTTGAGAAGCTCCAACATTTTCTCTTTAACCTCTGGGATAAGCAATGCTCCGACCTTAACTTCCTTCTTATCCTCTTCATCACCCAAATTGATCAACTCTACAGGTTCTTCAAACGGCTGAATAATCTTTTCATCGTGCTCAAGCAAACGGGAAATTTCATCAGGAATCTCTTCACTATCTTCTTCTTCGGCTCTGAACACAGGGAATTCAAAGTTGGGAGAGGGCATAGGATCATTGTTTTCAATGGTTAAGTCATGGATTAATCTGCACATATGATTATGCTTTATTTTAGAAATCGATTAATATGAATGTTGTACAAATGAAACAAAATATTATTATATTTTCCTATTACTACCAATTAATTTTCATTACTATTTCCCAGAAAAAAGTGAAAAATAAAACAGTAGTGGACAAAATATCATTTTATTCATGACGGGAAATACTTGAAACAAAGAGCCCAGACATTTCTCTTTTGCCTTGGGCAGAGCAAAAGGATTTATTTTCATCATAGCCTGACACAAATATTTTTCGCCTTGGGCAGAGCGAAAGTTTTTTTCAAAAAGTAAAACAAAACATTACTCAGAAATGTGCATCACAACAGGAACATCAACAGCAATCCAGTTCTGGCAAACCACTCCATGCGTCATAAAATCGGGTAAATCCTCTTCAGAATCGTCTCCTATTACAGCATCAACCTCAGGAGGAGTCGGATGGATAAAGCCTGCGCTTCGGAAAACCTCTTGAATTGGACGAGTAACCACTTCCTGCTTGGCTCTCGCAGACACGGGATGAAAACCAAGACCTTCTCCAGACTTGTTCTTGGGCAAAGTCAACACTTGGCCCCAACCTTCAGCCGAACCACTTTCAACCACTCGTCGCGCATCCTCAAAAGAAGAAATAGATGTCCCTTGCTTCTTCACTTCATTCTTAGCAACAGAGAGAGCCTGGAATTGGGTTCCAACATCCTCATCAGCATCGATAAAAGAGAAAGATGACAAATGGCTTACCACCATAGCCTGCTCTCCACCAATCATTACCAGCTTTCCATGCCTTACAAACTTCAATCTCTGATGGAGCGTGGAAGTGACTGCCCCTGCATCATGGATCCATGAACGACCCAATAAGCAACTGTAGGCAGCACGAATATCCATTACTTGAAAAGTGATCTGAAAAGTATGAGGACCAATTACAATAGGAAGATCCACTTCACCAATGACAGTCTTCCTAGAACCATCAAACGCTTTAACAATTACCCCACTGGGTCTCATGGGAGCACCTTGATATGAGAGTCGAGATAATGTAGTTTTGGGCATTACATTCAACGACGAACCTGTATCTACCAACACGCTTGATAAAGTATCATTTCCACAACTTATTGAGATATGCAAAGCCATATTATGGTTCCTTCCCTCCTCCGAAAGTTCTTCATCACTGAAACCAAGATTGTTAAACGAGGTAATATTTCCCACAATTCCATCAAATTGGTCAACCGTCACATCATGATCCACGAACGCCTGGTCCAAGACCTTCATCAAAGCTTCTCTATGGGCACCAGAATCTCTCAGTAAAGCAAGCAAAGAAATCTTGGAAGGAGTTTGCAAAAGTTGGTCCACAATCTTATATTCACTTCTCTTGATAAGCTTCAGAATCTCATCATCCTCAGGGCGAGGGATAGGTTCATTGGATCGGCCTATCTCAACCCTTGGTTCAACATTTCTCGCTGGAATTTCTGGCGGTATGGGTCTCCTGACTTGAACTTTTGGTCTCTTCAAAGGTACTGCTGCAAAGACACGTCCACTTCTTATAACTCTACTCACATCAGCAATGTTAACAAAAGACGGCCTTGTTGGTATAGGGACTTCTACCCCATTCTCAATCATTGTGGCATTATACTTATACGGTACAGCTTGGTCCGAGTTGTAAGGCACAAGACCAGGTGGATAAATGGTCAAAGGAGCAACAGGTGCAGTCTGACTGTCGTAAACGATCTCTACTGATTCAGGAAAATTGAATTGTGGTATTATAACATTCACTTCATCCTCCGGATTTCTGTCATACGTAATAGTGATAACTCTCTGGTCTAACAACTTTTGAATATCCTCCTTCACAATAGGGCAATCAACCTCTCTTGAACAAAATTCACAAACATCATAATCATGTTGATGCCTAACAAAGGCAAGTCTTCTTAAACTCTGATGTAACCTGATCAACGACTCTCTTATGTGCTCAACTTGAAAAACTCGAAACTTTCTCGGACAACCTTCCACCATATTCACTGAAGCTGCCCCATGTCGAGGCAAAGGATTATCTCTAACATTCGGGTTAACATCCTTGAAAGACAAGATACCATTCTTAATCAACCTCTGCACGTCCGCCTTTAAAGCAAAACAAATCTCAAGATTGTGCCCCGGCGACCCTTGATGATATTCACAAAACTGATCCGTCTTATACCACGGAGAAGTACTATTTGGTGCGACAGGAGGAGGCTTTGTCGTTATGAGATTATTTCTGATAAGAGCAGGGAAAAATTCAGTATAAGTCATAGGAATGGCATCGAATTGCGGTTTTCTTGGTGAACTGTTCTAGTTGTTGAATGAATAAGCCTGTTGTCGAGGCTGCTGCTGAAATGGCCGTTGTTGAGATGGTGGGGTTTGATGAGCTGGGGTCATCAAAGCTGGGCGGACAGCCGGAGTGACTGCCGCAACGTGTGAGTAACCTCTCCTTGGTCTCCCTGGGAAGATTACGCTGACATCCTGTTCTTTTCTTTTCGGGAAAACACTTCCAAATTTCTTGGTACTGCTAGACGGACTTCCTTCTTTAACCAAACGCGCTTCACGAATCCCTTCCTCCAACCGCATGCCCATGCTTACCATTTCGGTGAAGTCACTGGGTGCGCTGGCGATCATTCTCTCATAGTAAAAGGAACCTAAAGTCTTCAAGAATATCTTCTTCATCTCTTTCTCCTCAAGAGGTGGATAGATTTGAGCAGCAATTTCACGCCACCTCTGGGCGTATTCCTTAAAAGATTCTTTGTCCCTCTGCGACATCGCCCGGAGTTGATCCCTGTCCGGCGCCATGTCAACGTTATACTTATACTGGTGGACAAAAGCTTCGCTAAGATCGTTGAAGTTGCGGATCCGAATACTGTCTAAACCCATATAGCACATTAGAGTAGCACCCGTCAAACTGTCTTGAAAATAATGAATCAACAAGTCATGATCATCGGAATACGTAGACATCTTTCTCACGTACATAGTCAGATGACTTTGAGGACACGAATCACCCTTATATCTTTCAAAGTCTGGCACTTTGAATTTTGCTGGAATCTTGACATTCGGAACTAAACAAAGGTCATGAGTGTTCTTCCCAAACAAATCCTTCCTCTTTAACGCTCTGAGCTCCTTCTGCATTTCTTGGAATTGATCCTGAAATTCTTCCATTCTATCAAAAAGACCCAAACTTTCAGCAGGATCGGCAGGATAAGTAGGTTCATTCAAGTATGGCACGGAGTGAATCACAGGAGCGACAATTGTCATTACCGGTTGAGGAAAAGGTGTCACAGACGGGATTACAGTCGGCATGGCAGTTGTCTCTGGCTGAGGAAGAGACAAAGCAGGTTGAAACAAAGGCTATACGACAGGCTGATACCCCTCTGGCACAAAGTTGTAAGGCATTCCCCACGGAAAACCTTTCGGCATCTGATGTTGAAGTGGAGAGTTGATTTGAGTCACAGATGTGGGAACGGTGACAATCTCAGAAACCACAGTAGTTGGAGTCTGAATCTCAACAGCTGTAGTCGATGGCTGATTCTAAACAGCCACCAAACTTTCCACTAGCGCAGTTAACTTTTCCATACCGACATGAAGGGTAGCGACCTCCTCACGAAGCTCATGGTTTTCCTGTTCCAGATCTTCCATCTTCCTCTGACGATTGGCTCGAGTATCGTATCGATGAGACAGCTTGACAATACTACTGGAGTGGAAAAAGAAACAAGGTTAAGACTCTAGAAAACATGTGAAGTGGAATGTTGAATGATGCATGATGTGCGATGCAAAATGATGATTCATTTTAATAGTTTTTCAAGGAACTTCAATAATTTTGCACACATCAATGGTAAAGGAATTTGGAACAACAAAAACTCAATCCATTAATCAAAAGCGGTAAATTACAACTTACAACTTTGGAACAACAAAATAATGAATTACACTTTGGGGTAACAACCCAATAATAAAAGCAGTAAACTACAACTTTGGAACATGAAGCCCATAATAAAGCAGTAAATTACAACTTTGGAACATGAAGCCCATAATAAAAACAGTAAATTACAACTTTGGAACATGAAGCCCTTTTACATAGTTTTACAAAATGACATCAGTAAAATAAAACTAAAAGCTAAATATCACTCAGAATCATCAGATGAAGGACCAAATACCAACTGTAACCGGAGCTTCCTGATCTTCTTTTCATAAAAGTCTTCCATCTCTTTCTTCTCAGCCACCAGTCGATCAACGATTTCCTTTTGTGGATTAGGAACAAGAGCAACGCTAACCGAACCTTCCTTCTTTCTCTTCCTTTCACTAGCATACTTCTTCAGTAAAGCATCCTTTTGACGAAGTTTCTCATCATGATCAATGAACCAGCCGTCTTGAATAAAGAGTAAATCCTCCTTTTCCTTTAGCTGTCGAGTCAGGACCCGATTCTCATATTCAGACATGTTATACTTTTCTTTCCAAGCATCTCTCTCGGACTTCATCCTAGCCAGATTGCCTTGGTATTCTCCCATATTCTCGATAGGGATATCAATAGACGATGATGCAACGGTAGGGAATAAAGGTTTCTCGGGTTTATAGGGCATCTTGAGAGCACAAGCCCTAGCACGGACCCATTGTAGGTAAGGCTCCAACGAAACAGCACCCCTATGTCCTAACATATCTCTCCCTTTCCTATGGATGTGGCGCCAAGCTCCTTCGATCTCCCTCTTAGCTGCCTGGTGATCTTGTCCTTCCTGCAGAAAGAAACCACTCACATGGATGTTGTTTGGCTTGTCCCTCATCGGGTATCCAAACTGACGGCGCGCGAGAACAGGGTTATAGTTAATTCCACCTTTCGTACCAAGAAGAGGCACGTTAGGAAAAGCACCACAGCTATCGATGATCTTCACGTCATAGTAAACTCGATTATACCAATCAATGTCGAAATGAGTGAGAGCCATAATTTTTGGCGCCCATCGCGGCTCCTTCTCGAGATCCCAGAAAACATCAGACCGAGGTAGATGAGAAACATACCACTGATACAGCAACGGTGCACAACAAATAATCATCCCTCCTTGATAAGAGTTTCGAAGATGGATGGAGTAGTAGGTATCTCCTAGCAACATAGGGACCGGATTTCCAATCAAGAAAATTCTGATGGCGTTGATATCCACAAACTTATCAACGTTAGGGAACAAGAATAGACCATAAGCGAGTAGAGCAAAGACGTCTTCAAAGGCAATAGTATCTTTTATCTCAGCGAAATGACGAGCTTTCCTCAACCAAAACTGCGCAGACAAGCCTCGGATTCCCCCTTTTGTAGTCATGTTCTCCTCTATCTCTGACTTCTTCAAGTGGGTGATGGTCGCTATCTCGTGAGATTTGGGTTCCTCTTCTAAGCCAGAAAAAGGAACACAGTCGGTGATCGGCAAACCAAGTATGTAGGAGTACTCTTCTAAGGTGGGCATTAACTGGTAATCCGGAAAGGTCAAACATCGGTACAAAGGATCGTAGAATTGGACCAACGTATTAAGGATGTCTTCCTTCATCTTGCGCTTCATGAGAGGTATAATGGACCCATACTTTTTCTGAAAATCCGTCGGGTTCTTGATCTTAGGAATCAAACTCTTCAGTTCTTCAATCTCGGGCTCCTTAAAACTAAAACTTCGAGTGTTTCTCCTTCCAAATTCCATAATAATAGTACCTGAGACGTCTGCAAAAATCATTCCTAAGCTCCTTGAAAAACAAGTTTTTTACAAAAAATGTTGATGAATGCATGAATGAATGATAATGCAATAGTTACACACAAGTTCACAAACATGGGGTTTAAAGGTTCAACGTTTCGAGCATGGAGTCAAAGGTAAAGCCCACCCCAAGGTATGTACTAACGGTTCAATCACACCTGTAAGACAAGGTTCTAAAGGTTCCCAGAGTCTACATTCCTCCTTCGGATATTGCCAACATCTTGATTACTCAATAATTAGCAATATTCTCAAGAGAAACTCATCTGAGCGTAGCATCGCGTAACAACTACTTCCGAATTACTCCGTTATAGTCTCCGCGCTACACCTAAAAAGGCCAAGATGGGTTAGGGTTCTACGGTTCTCAATTTCTCTGGCTCCTAGGTCGAAAATAATAATGTCTTCCCAATTACTCGGTAAACAAATATTAAGTTCAAGTGGGCCTTCCATTGAGTGGGGGATCTCACGCCTCCTTCTTCGGGATTACTCCCTCAAAGTTAACATGACTGTATCGCCCGTCCTATTCCTTAAGTGTAACTTAATACGGGTATAGGATTCGTCCTTTGAAAAAACCCAAACAATCCCAATTTAAACACATGATCAAACAAATCAAATGATAATAAAACAGATAAAACAAATTAGGCCTAACCCACTTAGGGATGGACCAGCAAGAGGTCAATCTTTCCCCAGCAGAGTCGCCAATTCTGTAGCGATAAAAAATGTAGCTGGGTAAATCGGAGATCGAATTATTGATTAATTCGTCTCACAAAAGCAAGAGTCGCCACCGCGCTTTATTATTTCCAAGGGAAAAGGGGAAAGAGCGAAATAAAACCCTAAATATGCAATGTAAAATAATACTTTCTAGAAGTAATAAAAATATAAAGCGTTTTTGAAAAGAGATCTATGGTTCGGGGGTTGGTTATACAGTGGGAAGGTATTAGCACCCAATGTATCTATAGTACTCTATAGGAACCTTTTGAAATATCTGTTTATTAAAATTGTTTGTTTGATCGAAATAAATTGTTTTGGCCGAAAAGGGGTACGTACGGGTTTTTGAAGGTGCGACGACCTAACGTCGAAGTTTTGGCTTAAAAGGTATAAGTTTTGAAAAGGTTGGATATTTGGGGAAAAATAGTCTTAAGTTTTAATGAAATGCAAATGTTCGCGTGATTGGACTTGAGGACATGAAGTCAACAAATTTAATCATTTTTTCCTTTGGATTTAGACGTAAACAGAATAACCAAATAAAGATGGGATAATTAAACAGAAAATTATGCAGATAATGATATACAACCATAACAATGATTAAATAACAAACTAAAGGATGTGAACATGCATTTTTGTATTTTTGTTTAATATTGATAACGCAAGAGAAATAATTAAATAAAATGTTTTTTAAGTTTTTATTATATGCATTTTTTAATATGGATAAAGCAAGAGAGTTAATTAAAGAAAAGATAAAATGTTTTTAGTGTTTTTATTATTTTATATGTTTTTAGAGTTTTTTTTTAATATTAATATAAGTATTATTTTAAGAGTTATTAAATAATTAAACTAACTTAAAACTTGAAAGTTATTTAACTAAACCTAATAAAAAAATACTAAAATTACTAGATTAAACCTAAAGTTAAACTAATAAAATGATCCCATTATTTAAAAATGTTTTAATTAAATTATACCTCTTATTCTTGATTAAACTTACTAATTATCTAAACTAATAAAATTCTAAAAGTAAAACTAAAGGAAAATAAATAGAAAAAAAAGTATATAAAAAAAAGGGTGGATGATAAATAATTATATGGGCTAAAGGTTTTAAAGGGCCTAATCAAAACTGAAAACAGGGGGGTGCATAAGGAGAACGCTGGGCTTTAGGCAGGAAGCAAGGTTAAGTCCAAACATCTCCTAATTGTTTTTCTTAGGGTTAAACATTGTTTTAATTGGAAAAGGGATTAGGGTTTGGCAAAAGGGATACAGCGGCGCTCGTTCTCTCTTCGTCTTCTCCGATCTCTCTTCGTCTTCCTCAAGGTCAAACCAACAGAACCAAGTCTTCCTCGTCTAAGCCAAACACGTTGCCGTCTGTCTCTCCTCCATGGGCCATGCAACGACGTAACTTGAAGGTAACATTTTTCTGAGTTATTCGAGTGAGGGTTTCTGTTTTGACGTTTTACATGTTTCTTTTCTGCTTATTGCTTCTGATTCTAGTTTTGTGGTGGTTATGAAAAGGGAAAGAAAACTACCTTTATTGGAGGGAGAGACGGAAATGGAGGCGTCTGGAGGGCTTTGACGGCGAGGTGATGACGGTGATGAAGCTTCTGCTTCCTGGTTTGCGTTTCTTATTTCTTTTAGTGGTTTGATGATGACAGTTTGAAAACCCTTTGTGATATCTTTACTTCTTCTTCCTTCGCTTCGCTTCGTATACTTCTGTTTGCCTCGTTTCTTGCTTATGTTGCCTCTGAATGCTTGAAAGTTGCCTTCGTTAAGACACTTCTTTTCTCTTCTTCTTTTGCTGTGATTTCGTACGCTTGAATATGCTGTCGTTGAAATGCTTTGTTTTGACCAGCTTTCTTCTTCTTCCTTCTGTGATTCTGTACGCTTTAATGTGGCCTATGAATAATTTTCTTCTCTTCTTCTTCACTGTGATTCTGTTGCTTCTCTTAGTGGCCTATGATGAATACTGAGGTTTGATGCTTTGAACATGCTAGTGTTGAAATATTGTTTTGACTAGCTTTCTTCTTCTTCCTTCTTGCCTTGCTACTGTCGCTTTCTTAATGGCCTATGATAAATACTGAGGCCTTTGTGGGTTTAGACATCGATTTATGGTTTATGCTTTTGGTTTAAGGTTGAAGGTTCATGCTGGTTTTGGAAACAGGTTTGGCCTAGTTTATGTTACAGGTTATTGTTTGTGAAAAGGGATAAGGCTTTTGCTGGACAGTATGTTATGTTTTCTGGTTTTTTAGGATGGTACAGGTTTTATGGTTTAGGCCATGGTTTTGACATGGTTTAAGGTTTGATGGTGTTTATGCTGGTTTTGGAAACAGTTGAACTGGTTTTTGGTTTGAGATGTTGTGTTTTTGAAATGGTTCACAGGTTTTATGGTTTAGGCCATATTTGATTGAGGCTTGGAGAAATGGTTTTTGTATTTGTTTGACAGTCTTCGTTTTTTTTGAAAGCTTCAAGACAGGTTGTGAACTCTCTCAATTTTGAAGGGGTTTGTTGTGTTATCTCAGTTGCTAGCTTTTTTTTTTATGCTACAGGTTTGGTAATGTTATAACAGTTGGTTGCCTTCTCTTGAGGTTTTTGTTACAGGTTGTGAGTATTTTACTATATTTTCTTTTGACCTCTGCATACCAAACTGTTTTATCAGTTTTGTTTGGTAACCTCTTTCATGCTTCCCATTTTCTTATTGTATTACTGCTGTTCTGTTTTTATGCCTCTTTCTGCCTAAGGCCAAAACTTGTAAAAACCAACTCTTCCTCTCTTCTCTCTCTCTCTAGTACCATTTGACATTAAAATGATGTGTACTTTATTTGTTCTGAAAAAGTAAAATGCTGGAAAATGATGAGAATAGAAAATATATTATGCTTGCATATTGGTTTAAACTGCATACTCTCTTTGTCTCTTGCATTTGTACAGTAGAGGAGCCTATTTTTTTGGCCTCTTCCTATATTTTTGGATAGTTTACGTTGGACTTTTGTCTTGTGTTGAAAATGCATGTGCTGTTTTGTTTTTTGAAATATGCATTTGGCTTTTGAAATATGCAATTGATTTTTAATTATGCAGTTTTCAATAAAAATGCAATTTTGACAAAAAATGAATTTGTGCATATTTAAATTTGTGCATTCATTTTTATCAATAAAAATTCATCCCTTTTTGTGAACCGGGAAAAATCCCGTGATTTGCAAAAAGGGTAAAAACTGATTCCAGCCGTTTGCTTTTAATGATGAACACTAAAATTAATTTTTTTGCTTTTAATTATCTATTTATTTCTGACTTTTTTTCTTTAATTCTTTTGCAGGTAAAAAATCAAATGATCATCAAAAGAAGTATTGGATAGAAGATGAAGATTTATAACTTAGGAAAAAAATAGGATAGCTTTTATTTCATTTTAAACATTGTAAAAATTATCGTTGTAAATACGTTGTAAATAACTACGGTATTTAAACAACAATTGTAACAATTAGAATAAAATGAATAAAATTCTATTATTTTCCAGTTAATTATTTTCTTCTTTCCAATTATTTATTTTATCATTTATAATTCTTTAAATTATATAATAACTGAAAATCCAATTCCAATTATTTAAATTTAGAATGATAAATAATTAAACAAACATCATTGACCAATTAACTTCTCTTCAATTAATTATTTCATTATTTATAATTCTTCTAAATTATAATAACTGAAAATAAAATTTCAATTATTTAAACCTAGAACAATAAATAATTAAATAACAACGTTTGATCAATTAATAACCTTCTTTTCAAATATTTATTTTATTATTTATAAATCTTTAAATTATATAATAACTGAAAAGAAAATTCCAATTATTTAAATTTAAGATAATAAATAATTAATAAACATTGTCTGATCAATTAATATACCTCTTTTCAAATATTTACCTTATTATTTATAAATCTTTAAATTATATAATAACTGAAAAGAAAATTCCAATTATTTAAATTTAAGATAATAAATAATTAATAAATATTGTCTGATCAATTAATAAACTTAGCGTTCAAAAATAAATAGCTCTCGACTTGAAAAAGTTATGAATTTTAAAATCAATAGATCAAAACGCTTGCCATGTAATGATGCAGATGGAAGATGGTATCTTAGGTCAAAATTTGGGGTACAACAATAAGTGCCAAGTATATGCTGATAAGGTGCATGTACCTCCAGTTCCTCTGAATGTTTTGACAGCTCCTTGGCCTTTTGCAATGTGGGGCATCGACATGATCGGCGAGATCATACCTACTACATCCAACGGGCATCGTTTCATTCTGGTAGCTATTGATTACTTTACGAAGTGGGTTGAAGCAGCTTCCTTTGCTACAGTAACCAAGAATGTCGTGGCGCGGTTTATCCGACACAATTTGATCTGTCGATATGGTGTACCAGAAAGGATCATCACGGATAATGGTACAAATCTCAACAATACAATGATCATCGAGCTCTGCAAACAGTTTAAGATACAGCATCATAACTCTTCCCCCTACCGGCCGAAGATGAATGGGGTTGTCGAAGCGACTAATAAGAATATCAAGAAGATTGTGCAGAAGATGACGGTGACATACAAAGATTGGCATGAGATGTTACCATTTTCTCTTCATGGGTACCGTACCTCAGCACGGACGTTGACAGGGGTAACACCCTATTCCTTGGTGTATGGTATGGAGGCAGTCCTACCCATTGAAGTCCATTGGATCCAAACTCGGCTTGACCAGCTGAACCTAATTGATGAGAAGAGACTTACTGCTATTTGTCATGGTCAGACGTATCAAAAGCGAATGATCAAGGCTTTTAACAAGAAAGTCAGACGACAAGAGTATAAAGTAGGGGATCTGGTGATCAAATGCATTATACTGCCACAAAGTGATCCTAGGGGCAAATGAACCCCTACGTACGAAGGGTCATTTGTGGTTAAGAACATTTTCTCAGGAGGAGCCATGATTCTAACCACCATGGATGGTGACGACCTTCCTCACCCCATCAATGCAGACATAGTGAAAAAATATTACGCCTAACCAAAGACCCGCTAGGTTGACTGGCCTAGGCAGAAATAAGGGCTTCCCGTCGAACCAAAAGGGTTCGGGAAAAAATAAGGGATGAAATGAAAAAAACTGTACACCCGGCAAGTCGAAAACCTGAAAAGGCGGCTTGGGCAAAAAGGGGTATCCCGGTGGACTAAAAACCCGAAAGGGCGGTCCAGGCAAGAATTAGGGATAAAAGCGTAACACTATGTCTCGTTGGATCATCTTGTAACCAGACTTCAGTATCGACTATCAAGCTCGGACGGCGCCAATCAATCTGATCTACCTTCGACCTAGTAGCAAAGTGATGAGACGCTCGAAGATATAAAGGCAATAGCAGAGTTGGAACCCAGTGGGATTGTTTCACATAGCTGTTTTTATTTATTATTCATAAAATGTATAATTCCCTCGGCGGTGTTCTCTTACTAGGAAGTCAGCCTCTTGTAAAAAACGCCTATTACAGGCTAACTTCAAAAATCAATACAATTCGTTTTCACAAAGAAATTTCAATTTGTTTTTTTCTTTTTTCTGTTTTGTTTTGTAAGAACGTCCAATGGTTCATTTTTTATACATGCATTTAAAAATAATCGCTGCTCATAAATATTTACATGTGGAACAAAAGACAATTACTCGTAATTCCAAGAACAGGGGCAAACAAGAAGTGTCCAAACCTTACGGTTGCTCTACCCACCAGGTACAGGGATAGAGCCAGTTTGAAAATATGACTAAAAGTGCATACACTCCCCGCATAGTAGGAAGTACCCAAAGACATTGGTGACAACTCTCCCCAGTTGAGGTTCATAATCGCGAATGAGTCGGCGAATTCTCCCCAAGCAGAAATTCAATCCCCGACAAGGTTCATTATCACCAAGAAATGGTAATTCATCCCCAGTGGAGTTGTTTCTCCAAAATCAGCAGATCATCCAGCAGAGTACTTCTCTTCCCCACAGAGTCATTCTCTCGCCAATTTATTCTCAAACAGAGTCTCTCCCAGCGGAATATTCTCAAACAAAACGGACGCGAGTCTCCGGGTAATCATCTTTGGTCATTATCCCCAGCGAGGACGAAGAACTCAACTCCTTGTATTCTCCAGCAGCAGTCCGGGATTTATTTTCCCCAGCTAGAGAACCTCACAAGAACATTGCATATCCATACATCATGGCGTACGCATATGCATCATACAGTACAATCTCATTTATTTTGAGAACATCATTACTCAATACATGTCATACATCATGACATTATATACGACTAACTCTTTACCTTTCAGGGAAAGATGCAATTAAATTCTCACAAGTTTTCTCTGGTTCAGTCAAATCAATGCTAAGATTTCTGTTCCAATTCAAGTTATGAAGCTCGGATTCGACCGGATAATATCTTGATTTCTCCAAAACACCATGAAGCCTGGAATCGACCAGATAGTGGTATATCCTAAATTCAAGCTATGAAGCCCGAAAATCGACAGGAAAATAGTTGAATCCCCAGCAAGTTACTGTGAAGCCTGGAAATCGACCAGATAGCAGTACAAGACACCATGAAGCCTGGAATCGACCAGATATTGGTATATCATAAACATAAGTTGTGAAGCCCAGAAGTCGACCGGAAAACAGCTTAACAAGGTATTGTGAAGCCTGGAAATCGACCAGATAGCAATACAAGATACCATGAAGCCTGGACTCAACCAGATAGTGGTATAAGACACCGTGAAGCCTGGATTACGACCAGAAAGTGGCAAAGGATACTGAAGCCTGGGACACGACCAGATAACAGTATGGGATACTGCGAAGCTTGGAATTCAATCGAATAGCAGTTTACCCGGCCAATCACTATGAAGCCCGGAATCGACCGGATATTAGTAGGCCTTAAAATCAAATGGAAGCCCGGATGTGACCGGATGACCACTTGATTCCTTCTGAAGCCTGGAGCATGACCAGATAAGAAGTGAGAAATTGCAAAGCCTGGAGAACAACCAGATAGCAAGTTTAATCTCATCCCCCGGTGTTGTACCCCAAAATTTGCCCTCTCTTTCTTCAGGAAATCATTCTGGATTCTCAGAGTCCCTCTGAAACAAATCCAAGTCTTGAATTATCATTTCTTCCCAAGCAAACCATTTACAAGAGCAAAATGATCACACAAGCTCTAAAGGCAACGCTTTCATCTAAAAAAAATTATTCTAAACATTTGGAATTTTTCTAAAAAATGGGTGTTTAAGAAGAAAATAGCGCTTCAGAACTTCTGGACCAAACTCTAGACAGAAACGGTCAGAAGTTGCAAGCTTGGCTCAACGCAGTCAGAACATGGCTCTTCAGCAGCTACATCAACTCAGTCAGAAGTTGCAAACGTGGTTCAACACGTAAGCCTCAAACAGAACATGGCTCTTCAGCAGCTACATCAACTCAGTCAGAAGTTGCAAACGTGGTTCAACACGTAAGCCTCAAACAGAACATGGATCTTTCAGCAGCTACGCAAGTCCAGCCAGAGTTTTCTAAAGGAATGCAAAAGAAGCAAGGAAGTCTGAAGGCTCCTTCAGAACATGCTGAAATCAGAAGATGAAAGGGTCAGAAGAGTGGGTGTTACACTGATACAGAATCTCTAAGTCCAGGATTTCCAGAAGCAAGGAACGTGTCAGAAAGTCAGGAGAATCCCCAGAATTTGCTAAGACAACAAGAGGCCAAGACCAGAGCATGGTTTACGTTGTTTTTGGTAAAGCAGAACTGCTGGTTCAGGTTTTTCTCCTATTACAAGAATTTTGGTGTTGATAAGTCTCATCACCATTTAATGCTCATTAATGCTCCCAACCACTCATGAACATTCATCCAAGGGTTCTCTTCACGTGTGGCTTGGTAAACGCCTTTATGCAGATTTAGGCATGGGTCTACGCGCCACCTTCCACCTATAGAGGTCACTTCTCCTCAATCCTTGCCTGTTGTTCCAGCCTAGGTTGAAAGGCTATCCTTTATCACAATTTTCCAGGAACTTCTTTCAAAAAAAATAATAATTTAACCTCTATTGGCGCCTTTAACGTTCAATAATCCACAAGATCTTTGCCTATAAATAGAGCACCATTGTCCATCACAAAGAGGGCGTGAAAAAACATCCAGAAAAATTTAGAAGAAACAGAAAACTCTGGTGAAGAAAACCTTGTGAAACTCTGCCAAAATTGCCAGTGTTTCATAACTTTGAACTTCCTACCTCCAAACTTCATCAATACCCAGTTTTCTTTGTGACTAAAGAACACCCTCTCAGCCTCTGACCATACATACACATACACCTTCATCTACCCCTTCAAAAAAAGAAAAGAGAACCTGTCCAGAACACCATCAGAGCTAAAAGCTAGCTCTCATTCACAAACTTTTCCAACAGCCAGGTAAGCACCTGCTGACCTTCATCACGCTGCTAAGCATCATCAGCTTTGCATGCTCAAATAAACATAATGTAAACATCATGTTGTTGTTGTTTGTGTTCTGAGGATTTTCATACCTCAGAATGTTTAGATAGGAAGTGAGTCAGCATAGAACCTGCCTGTGACCTTGTTGGTTCTGTCTCCTGAAACACTTTGACATTTGCTGAAGTTGTTCCAAACATGTTTTCTGTTTTGTGGAAAAATAACAAAATTGCAGATGTTCTGACTAGTACAGAGAGAAGCCAAGTGCTGACTTTGACATTAGCACATCTGAAGCCTGTTTTGCTGTCAATAATATCAGAACTTCTGAGAATTATTGTATTTCTAGCAGGATAAGAACTTCTGATATCCCCACTAACAAACTTTTGTCTTGCAGCGCATGGGGGTCAGAACTTCTGATCTTCCCACTAACAGGTTTCTGTTTTGCAGGTGCCAGAGTCAGAAGTTCTGACTCATACAGTTTAACCAAGAGGTTGATAATCTGGCAGCAGGCCTGAGTCAGAACTTCTGATGACCTCTCAGCAGCGCGTTGGCTCCCTCTCTCTTTCTCTCTATCTTGCTTTTGTTATTTTCTTTTCTTATCTATTTTTCTCATTGAACCACCCCATGTACAAATATGTATCCCCACCCCCTAATTGCTGTAATAGCATAGGATTTTATATTTCTGCTTTTTTATTGCTTTCAAATATAAATGCTAGTAATTAGGATGTGTATGGCAAGATAAAATCAATGAAAAATAGAAAATCCTAATTCAAAGATAAACTCTTGTATGCAACAAAACACACTTGCACACTTACACCCCTAGGGTTACATCCACTTGTTGCCTTCAAAAAAATGGGCCATGTTGCATGTTGAGTTTTTTTGGCAAAACAGAAACAAATCAAATGATCATAGTCCCTCGATGACGCTTTCGAAGTTGCCTAAACAAAATGATCATGGTCCCTTCAAGAAAATTGCCAAAGGCACTTGGCACCATTGCATTCATGGTCTATACGATGACCCGCGCCCGTCCCGTTAACATCCTAACGCAAGATTGTCCACCAAATACAATGGTGGAACAATATTGTCAAAAGGGTTAAAACATGAGAAAGATCTTTGAGTAAATTTAGGGGTAGACAACTCTTAGTTACTTGATTAAACTTGTAAAACACACTTGCCTATTTTCAAAACACACTCCACAACACAACTTTCAAAACAACTTTCAAAACATTGAAACATCTTTTCGAAAAGACACACACCTTTGTAAAACATTCGAGTAAAGAATTGTTACAATGGTTGCCTAGACAAGGCATCTTTTTCAAAACATTTTCAAAACCACACACACAAATCACCATTTCAAACAATTGAAAATGCAAGGCAAGTGATCTAAGCAAGTAACTAAGAGCCCATGGATAACCATGGATAGAAAGGGTGCTAATACCTTCCCTTTCTATAATCTACTCTCCGAACCCAAGAAAACATCTCAAAGGTTTTTGCTGTGCTTTTTAACCTTTCCTTAGGATAAAATAAAAAGTCGGTGGCGACTCTTGCTAAACCGAAACATTTGCAAAAACAAACGCAAAACCTCAAGTCAGTTCTCCCACCGTGCCACAGAACTGGAGACTCTGCTGGGGATTGAATATTTAAAAGTGGAGTAACCTTAGGGCTTAGATCACCCTTTTGCATGACTAATTGTTTGCTTTGATTGCTTTACCTTTTGGTTCTCTTGTTTGGGCTTGAAATCCTACACCCGGATTTGGGGAAACATTCATAGATAGCAATACATTGTGGAAACTGTGCGGGGTATACCGACACGGTTGAAGCAATAACTATATTAGTGTTACATATTTGTGAGTACCGGTAAGCCTTGAGTTCAATCAAGGAGAGTACGGGACCGCTGAGTGATGTCACTAAGCACTAATGACCTAGAACCTTACTTGACCATCTTGGCCTTTTATTAGGGGTAGTGAGATGACCGGCTTTGGTGCAGTCCGAAGTTGGTAGATACTCGATACTACACTCATTGAGGGTTGTTTTCTTAGAATATTTTGGTCGCTAGTTAAGTGGCTAAACCAAAACAATGAACATAGAAAACAATCCAATGATATTGAGCTCCTTAGAACCCGGTTACTATTTATAGGACAGGTTTTTTAAGCCAACTTCACTCAAGAGGGTACTTACCTATGAAACCCCATGCAAGCCAGAAACTAGGGTTTTTGTGTGACTTTCTTGTACATATGTTTGTGCATACATTATGAACATCATAAAGCATCATATACATCCACTAACCATTTCAAGGGTTTGGATCTTCATCTTTGTTCTTGTTTTGTAGGTCATGGAAATTCTTCGCAGGAAAACTATCCAAGTCAACCTTGTGAGAATCCCTCCTCAACTCAAGGAGCTCACATCTAGAATTCCAGAAAGCTCTCTCTTCAGTGAAAGACATGGTAGACTGCTCAGCCTAGTCAACACCAACATTGAAGAAGACATGGTGAAAGTGTTGTTCCAGTTCTTTGACCCCCTTCACCACTGTTTCACATTCCCCGACTATCAATTGGTGCCCACTTTGGAGGAATTTTCTCAACTCCTGAGAATTCCTATTCTTAATCAACTACCCTACAACGGTACGGAAAAAGAACCAAAGCTTGAAGATGTTGCTCAAGCACTACACTTGCAACCATCTGACATCAAGGGGCATTGGGAGACTAGAACTGGTGTCAAAGGCTTCTTGGCAAAATTCTTGTTTGAGAAGGCACAAGAGTGTTGGAATTCTTTGGATCTGCAAGCCTTTGAAGAGATTGTGGCACTCCTTATTTATGGGTTGGTCTTGTTCCCAAACCCTGACCAACTTGTAGATGTCAATGCTGTCAAGATTTTCCTATCCAGGAATCCCATACCTACCTTGCTTGGGGACATCCTCCACTCATTTTACACACGAACAATGAGAAAGAGAGGTGTTCTCATGTGCTGTACTCCTCTCCTTGCAAGGTGGTTTATTTCGCACCTTCCACAATCTGTTTTGAAGAATGACTAAGGCTTAAGGTGGTCACAACGATTGATGACCCTCACACACTCTGATGTACATTGGTGTTCTCGGTCCAGAGAAAATGTCGTCATCATCGATCGTTGTGGTGAGTTCCCTAATGTCCCATTACTTGGCATTAGGGGAGGCATTACCTACAACCCTTGCCTAGCTTTGAGACAATTTGGATATGCACGGAGGGATGGCCCTCATGACATGCTGATTCCTGACCTAGTTTTTGACTTTGACAACGATGCGCAAGGACTTCGCCAAAGATTCATCAGAGCTTGGAGGATGCCTAACAAGGTAGATAGCAAGACACTGGGGCACAAGAACTCCATCCCTCTTGAGCCTTATCTCAAGTGGGTAAGGACCCGAGCCCAGAGTCTTTTGATGCCTTACCCTCATATTCTCCCTTTGATTAAAGAGCCTGTTAAGGAAGGAGAGGTTCCATACACCATCCTATATCCTGACATGCCAACATCATGGGAGGAGATGCAGAAGAGTTGGATCCAACTCAAGAAGGAACGGAATACTTTTGAAGCCAGCTTCTACGCCAATGAGAAGAAGGTTTTGGAGCTTACCCGCCGACTTCACGAGGAGGAAACCCTCAACACCTACATCGCACCAAAGAGGATGTGCAACATCTTTTTACCTTAAGAAGTTTTTGTAATATTTGGCCCATGGGGCATTTATGTACTGACAAAATTTCTTCTTATTAATATGACGTGTGTTCTTTTTGTCTGCAACAATTTTGAACGTCTAAATCCTTGAATGCATTGCATGAATAAACATATCATTCATCATGTGCATAAGCAGGTCTCCACACCAGGTTTCCTTATCTTTCTGATGTTTATTTCAGTAAGATGGATCTCGAACAGACGGTCAAAGATCTGCAGTCACAAAACTCACAGTTTCAACAACTCCTAATGACCTTGGCAAAGGGTCAGGAGGATCTAAAAGCACTGCTTGGGGACAAAGAGCAAGAAAAGGTGAAAAAGAAGAAGAAAAGAGTTGGGGTAGCTACATTGGGAAGAAGGTTTGAGAAGGAAGCTATAAGAGTTCTTGAATTTCCCTCCGCATCTGATGAGGGAACCAGTAAGGGAAAAGGAGCTGCACTACCCTTTGAGTCCGAAGCTGAAGAGGAAGAGGATGAGGAAGATGAAGACTACTCAGAACAGCAATACCCACCAGCGGACGACAAATACAAGAACCTAGAAGATAGGCTAGCAGCTATGGAGCTACAAAGGGTTCCTGGGTTAGATTTTGAAGAATTGGGATTGATTGCTGGAATTGTGATCCCTCCAAAGTTTAAGGTGCCAATTTTTGCAAAATATGATGGGCTGTCTTGCCCAAAAATGCACCTAAGGTCATATGTCAGAAGAATTCAACCTCATACATCCGACAGAAATCTTTGGGTACACTTCTTTCAGGACAGTTTGTCCGGTACACAACTAGATTGGTTTTACCAGCTTGAGAGGTCAGAAGTGCATAACTGGGAAGACTTGGCAGCTGCCTTTTATCATCAATATCAATATAATGTTGACTTGGCGCCAACCCGTACTCAGCTCCAGAGTATGGGGATGGCCTCAAATGAGGGATTCAAAGAATACGCCCAGAAGTGGCGCGACTTGGCCGGAAGAGTGCAGCCACCTCTTTCTGATAGAGAACTAGTTGATATGTTCTTGGGGACCCTATCTGGCCCGTTCTTCAACCATCTGATTGGGAGCTCTTCCGCAGGGTTTACTGAATTGATTCTGACTGGCGAACGGGTGGAACCTGGTATTAAGAATGGAAAGATTCAAAGGGATGCCTCTGCCTCTACAACTGCTAAGAAGTCATTTTTGGCCAAGAAGGAAGCAGCTGTTATTTACTCTCAGAAAAGATCGGGAAGAACTGAACGCCGGCCGACCGTGGGGGCCGTGATGATCCAAAATTCATCAAATGATCAGCCTCGTAACAATCAGTCCAGACCAAATCAGCAACGGGTGGAGCGGCCACAACGGCAGTTCACCCGCATCAATATAACGCCTGCACAAGTTCTTCCCCATTTGTTGAAGCTAAATCTCACTACTATCAAAGAGGAACCAAAAAATGTGAACACATCTTCCCCACATTATCATCCCAATGGTAAATGTGCCTATCATTCTGACAGCGTCGGGCATGACACCAACGATTGTTGGGCGCTTAAGCATAAAATTCAAGACTTGATAGATGCAAAAGAGGTTGAGTTCGATGCTCCAGAGAAACCAAACGTGATATCCGCTCCAATGCCGAAGCATGGTCGCAATGTCCATGCTATTGAAGAAAATCTGTATGTTTCTGCTGTTGATGATCTGATAACTCCACTGTTGACAATCAAGTTGAATCTGTTGAAGGCTGGGATTTTCCCGGGATGTAAAGAAGACTGCTATTGTTGCTCCTCCCTACCAATCGGCTGTCCATTACTGAAGATAGGCATCCAAGGCCTAATGGATAGTCAACAAATTCTTTTCGAAAAGATTCCTGCTACTCCAACCCCTATCAAAGATGTTTCAATAATCACCATTTCCACCAATCTTTCCAAGGTCCCTAAAAAGCCAATTAAGATTACATCCGCTACGAAGTTTGTTCCTCTGAAAATAACCATGCCTGGGCCTGTCCCCTACATTTCTGATAAATCAATACCATGGAATTATGGTGGAGAAATCTACTACCATGGTGTTAAACAAGTTGAGATAACTAAAGAAAGCTCTGACGAAGAAGATGCCGACATTGGAAACATCGCCTGTACAAGCAAGATTACCCGAAGTGGGAGAATATTTTCTCCAGAGATTGCCCCTCCAAAGGCAGTCTTTGGACCCTCAGCTGCTGCCAAAGTTACTCCTGTGCCAATAAAACTTTCTGCAAGAATTTCGTTGATTAAAGAAGTTGTTGCTCCTATGGTTGTTCCTCCTACTTCTGCTGATAAGGGGAAAGGGATCCAAGATGAGCTCGTCAGGACGAGGGCTCAACCATTGGTCATCCCCGAAACCTCTAAGAAAGAGATGGAGGAGATTCTGAAAATAATTAGGAAGAGTGATTACGATGTGGTAGAGCAACTGGGGCAAACCCCCTCGAAGATCTCCATGTTAGCATTACTGCTTTGTTTTGAGGCTCATGCCAAAGTATTGATAAGATTTCTGAAGACAGCCCATGTGCCCCAGGAAACCTCAGCCGATCAATTCCAGGATTGTGTAGCCAGCCTTACCGCAGACAACGGCCTGGGTTTCTCCAATGCTGACCTGACTCCGAAAGGAAGAAAGCACAATGACGCATTGCATGTGTCAGTTGAATGCCAAGGAACTACTCTGGCCCATGTTTTGGTCGACACTGGTTCTTCTCTGAACGTGCTGCCTAAGAAAGCTCTGGATCGATTAGATTGTGAAGGCTTGGAGTTGAAACCAAGTGATATCATTGTCAGGGCCTTTGACGGGTCTAAAAGAATGGTACATGGGGAGGTCGACATCCCTATCAAGGTAGGAACTGAAGTATTCCACTCAACTTTCTATGTGATGGACATCCGTCCGTCATACTCTTGCTTGCTAGGGAGACCATGGATACATAATGCTGGCGCAGTCCCTTCCTCCCTACATCAGATGCTGAAATACCCTGTCAAAGGAAAGATTATAATTGTACACGGTGAAGAGGAATATATATGATCAGTCACCTGAACTCCTTTTGGTATGTGGAAGTGGAGGGCGAATTCATTGAGACGCCGTTCCAACACTTCGAGGAAATTGCTCCCGAGGTTGCTGTAGCGAAGGTAGTAGCTGAGATACCCAAGCAGGTGGCCAGGATGGCATCTCTGAAAGACGCAAAGGCTGCAATAAAGGAGGTAAAGAGCTCAACATGGGGTCAGTTGCCTGACTTTCCTCACAAAACAGACAAGTTTGGGTTGGGATTTACCGTTGCGGGGCAAAAAGCTATGCGTCGCTCAAAAATTGAAAGAACGCCCATCAAGATTTCTCCTCATGGAATCAATGCTTTGGAAGACGAAGACGAAGAGGGTAACATTGAAGACTGGATATTCCCAACCATCGAAGGGGGACTGCACAACTGGGAGGCGAAAGACTTCGTCCCCATTACTTTCATTAATCAGTAACTTATCTTTCGAGCATTTCCTGTTGGTCTGTAATAATTACTTTTAAACAATCTGCACATTACTTTTCCACCTCGTGCCTTGCCCGGGGCATGTAGGTCCATTTGTAAGGGTTTTGATTCTCTTCATATTCATATACCATGTTTAATGAATCATTGGACGTTTTTCATTTATAAACTGTTGTGTTCATTTTCTTTCCTTTTGCATTTTTGTTTGTTTAAGGATGGCTATCCCTTACACACACCCACACTCACAAATGCAGGTACCCATCCACTCCGGATTCTATGGGTGACTATTTTGCTATGTCCTTCAATAACTCTGAAGATTTGGTCAATCAGGCTGAGTATGAAGATGACGAAGATTGTGAAGTACCAGGGGAACTAGCCAGACTTCTACAGCAAGAAGAAAGGGCCATCTTGCCTCACGAAGAGTTGTTGGAAACAGTCAACTTAGGAACAGAGGAAGATAGGGAAGAAATACAAGTGGGTGCCAATCTGGAACCAAGTGTCAAGGAGCGTTTGGTACAGCTGTCGAATGAGTACGTTGAAATCTTCGCCTGGTCTTATGAAGACATGCCGGGTTTAGACACAGACATAGTGGTTCACCGTCTCCCTACAAGAGAGGATTGTCCACCAATCAAGAAAAAAGTCCGCCGAATGAGGCCCGACATGTTTGAGAAGATTAAGGCAGAGGTAATGAAGCAATTCAACGCTGGTTTTCTGGCTGTTACATCCTACCCACAATGGGTTGCTAACATTGTGCCGGTACCTAAAAAAGACGGCAAGGTTAGAATGTGTGTGGACTACCGGGATTTGAACAGGGCTAGTCCTAAAGATGATTTTCCGCTACCGCACATCGACATTTTGATTGACAACACAGCTCAGCACAAGGTGTTTTCCTTCATGGACGGATTCTCGGGCTACAACTAGATCAAAATGGCCCCCGAGGACATGGAGAAAACAACCTTTGTTACACAATGGGGAACCTTCTGCTAATGGTGATGCCGTTCGGGCTGAAGAACGCAGGGGAAACTTATCAACGCGCCATGGTAGCTTTATTTCATGATATGATACATCATGAGATCGAAGTTTACGTAGACGATATGATAGCTCGATCACAAACAGAGGAGGAACACCTTGAACATTTGCAGAAGTTGTTTGCCAAGTTGAAGGAGTACAAACTCAGGTTGAATCCGAGTAAGTGTATTTTTGGAGTTAGGTCTGGTAAACTTCTAGGGTTTATTGTCAGCAACAAGGGCATTGAAGTCGATCCAGCGAAAGTGAAAGCAATACAAGAAATGCATGCCCCCCGTACTGAAAAGGAGGTTAGAGGGTTCTTGGGGCGCTTGAACTATATTGCCAGATTCATCTCTCATCTGACGTCTACCTGCGAGCCAATTTTCAAACTATTGAAGAAAGATCAGGTAGTCGAATGGAACGACGATTGCCAAGCTGCTTTTGATAAGATCAAGGAGTATTTGCTAGAACCTCCTATTCTGATGCCACCCGTCGAAGGAAGGCCGCTGATCATGTATCTGGCCGTTTTGGACAACTCAATGGGGTGCGTATTGGGCCAGCATGACGAGTCTGGTCGAAAAGAGCATGCCATTTATTACCTTAGCAAAAGTTTACCGACTGTGAGACTCGCTACTCACTGCTCGAGAAAACTTGATGCGCTTTGGTATGGGCTACTCGCCGACTAAGGCAGTATATGTTGACTCATGCCACTCTGTTGATTTACAAAATGGATCCTATCAAGTATATCTTCGAGAAGCCTGCTTTATCTGGAAGAATCGCTAGATGGCAAATGATCCTAACTGAGTATGACATCCAGTACACTACCCAAAAAGCTATAAAGGGGAGTGTACTAGCTGACCATCTAGCTCATCAAGCTATCGAAGATTATCAGTCCATGAGATTCGACTTCCCGGACGAGGACATCATGAATTTGGACAACATTGAAGGTAATGGACCGTATGACGGACCTGAAAATGGATCCCGATGGACCCTGTACTTTGATGGTGCTTCAAATCCACTTGGAAACGGTATCGGTGCGGTACTCATTTCCCCGGAAGGTTGTCACACACCTTTCACGGCCCGACTTTGCTTCAGTTGTACCAACAACATGGCTGAATATGAAGCTTGCATTTTTGGTCTCAAGGCTGCTATTGACCTGGGGATCAAATCTTTGATCGTATTTGAGGACTCGGCTTTGGTTATCAGTCAAATCAAAGGAGAGTGGGATACCAAACATCCTAATCTTATCCCGTACAAAGAACATGTCCTGACATTGTTGCCTCATTTCGAGCAAATCACCTTCGAGCATTTCCCGCGAGAAGAGAATCAGCTAGCAGATGCTCTGGCAACGATGTCTTCCATGTTTAAACTCAACTGGGATAATGAGGCTCCCCAAATCACCATCGAGCGAATGGATGAACCTGCGCATTGTCATGAGATTAATACCGAAGAAGTAGTGGAACAACCCTGGTTTCACGAAATCAAAAGGTATCTCCAGACTAGAGAATATCCTGAAGGAGCTTCCGTAAATAACAAGAAGTTCCTAAGGAAATTTGCTGCCAAGTTCTTCCTAAGCAATGGCATCCTCTATAAACGCAGCCATGATTGTGTTTTACTCCGATGTGTGGACAAAGCTGAAGCAGAGTTAATCATGACTGAGGTACACAGCGGTACGTTCGGCACCCACTTGAGCGGGCATAAAATGGCTAAGAAGATTCTAAGGGCAGGCTATTACTGGTCTACCATGGAAGCTGATTGCCATCAACATTCCCGTACTTGCCACAAATGTCAAGTCTACGCTGACAAGATTCATATTCCTCCTGTTCCTCTCAACGTACTGACAGCTCCTTGGCCATTCGCAATGTGGGGCATTGACATGATTGGAGAGATCAAGCCCATGGCATCCAATGGACATCGCTTCATCCTAGTTGCTATTGACTATTTCACCAAATGGGTCGAAGCAGCTTCCTTCGCCTCTGTTACTAAAAATGTGGTTGCCCGCTTCATCAAGCAGAATCTCATATGCCGGTATGGTGTCCCCGACAGGATCATCACGGACAACGGTACAAATCTGAATAATACTATGATCACCGCTCTATGCGAACGGTTCAAGATTTATCATCACAATTCATCTCCCTATCGGCCGAAGATGAACGGTGATGTTGAAGCTGCGAACAAAAACATTAAGAAGATCATTCAGAAAATGACAGTCACCTATAAGGACTGGCATGAGATGTTACCGTTTGCTCTGCACGGATACCGTACCATGGCACGAACTTCAACAGGGGCAACCCTATTTTCTTTGGTATATGGCATGGAAGTTGTCCTACCCATGGAAGTTCAGATTCCTTCTTTAAGGATTATGATGGATGCTGGTTTGAATGAAGACGATTGGATTCAGACCCGACTTGATCAACTCAATTTGATCGACGAAAAACGACTCGCTGCTGTTTGCCATGGTCAGACGTACCAAAAACGGATGATCAAGGCCTTCAACAAGAAAGTCAGACGTCAAGTATATCAAGTCGGAGATCTCGTAATCAAGCGGATTATCTTACCGCAAAGTGATCCCAGGGGCAAATGGACTCCTACTTACGAAGGACCGTTTGTGATCAAGAGCATATTTTCTGGTGGTGCAATGATACTGACCACCATGGACGACAATGATTTGCCGCACCCTACGAACGCAGACATAGTCAAAAGATACTACACATAAAACAACCCGACAAGTCGAAAACCCGAAAGGGCGGCTTGGGCAAAAATGGGCATCCCGGTGAACCGAAAACCTGAAAGGGCGATTCAGGCAAAAATTAGGGATAAAACAAAAAAATATGTACACCCGGCAAGTCGAAAACCCGAAAGGGCGGCTTGGGCAAAAAAGGGTTTCCCGGTGGATCGAAAACCCGAAAGGGCGATTCAGGCAAAAGTTAGGGAATTAAAGCGTATGACTATGTCTCGTCGGATCACTTTAAGGATAATCTCTTCATCAACCAGCTCCAAGCTTCTGATCAATCCAGTCATCGGCAGACGAAGCATTGAATGGACAGATATTCAGAGTTGTGAAGGCTATAGCAGAATGGAATCCCACAGAATTGTTACACATAGCCATCTTTCTTTTGTATAAATTTTTCAATCGTTACGACAACATCCTCTTACTAGGGTGTCTGTCTCCTTTGTACAAAGATACTCCTAAAAAGTTAATACAAATACTTTTCCAAATACAGAAGTTTGCTTTGTATTCCTCTTTTTGCTACACTTATGTTGTATTTGAGAAACGTCCAATGTTTTGTTAAATAGGCATATGCATTTGAACATAATCAGTTTCCTTACAAACCAAGAAAAGATGATTACTGATTAGGTTGAAGGTACAGATAGGTATCTTGGTGCCCTTTCAGAAGGAATCCCCAGCAGTTCTAAACTCTAAATTCCTCAACAAAGTCAAAATCCAGAACTTAATTCCCCAAACAGAGTTAAACTTCAGGATCCTCAGCAGAAAAAGCTTTCTCAAAACTGATTTCCCCAGCCAGAGAGTCTTCCGGAACTCAATTCCTCACAGAGTTAAGTTTCAGTATCCCCAGCGGGGCCTTAAGAATCTGAAAATCCTATCCCCGGCGGAGCTAAAACTTCCAACTATCAAATCCCCAGCGGAACCAGACTAGTGAACCTTCTCCCCACGGAGATACTTCCCGCCAGACTAAAGCTTCTCAGTCTTACGTCCCCAGCATAAGTCTACCAGGTTCTGGACTCCCCAGTAGAGATCATCAGAATTCTCTAGCCCCGCAAGTCACCAAGGATTTTCAATCCCCAGCAGTGGTCTTAAGATCCCCAAGCAATTGAAGATCTTGCATTCCCCAAGCCGAATCAAGACTCTCAGTCTCAGTTCCTCACAGGATATTCAGATGTTCCCCAATGAAGATCTCCTCAAGACAGGAATCCCCAGTAGATTGGCATACAACCCAAGCTCCTGATTCCCCAACAGTAGTCAACAAGGATGTCTCATCCTCAGCAATCAAAAATTCTTGCAATCCCCTGCAGCAGTCAAGGACTCACTTTCCCCAGTAGCAGTCAAGATTCCTTTATCTCCAGCCATCCAGGATTCATCTATCCTCAGCAAGGCAGCTCATCATCTTACATGCGCATTCATTACATTCAATTCATAAACATTGATAGAACATACATTGCATCATACATTTCATGCAACATAATTTTGTGTTTAGCTAACATTTTTTCCTTTCAGGATAAGAATAAAGGCTATCATTAACAATTATTCAGATACAGTTCTACACGGACTCATCATCAGGCAACCCTACACCTGTTCCTTATTCAATTTCAAGACTTCTGAAAACAGTTTACGGGTTCTCCAGACACGGATGTTAACCTATCGCTTGTTCAGATTCTTCAAGACTTCTGAAAACAGTTTACGGATTCTCCAAACATGGATGTTAATCTATCGCTTGTTCAGATGCAACTTTTGAAAACAGTTTACGGACGCTTCCCAACAACGGATGCTGCTCTATTGCTTATTCAACTCTAAGACTTCTGAAAACGGTTTACGGGTTCTCCAGACACGGATGTTAACCTATCGCTTGTTCAGATTCTTCAAGACTTCTGAAAACAGTTTACGGATTCTCCAAACACGGATGTTAATCTATCGCTTGTTCAGATGCAACTTTTGAAAACAGTTTACGGACGCTTCCCAACAACGGATGTTGCTCTATTGCTTATTCAACTTCAAGACTTCTGAAAACAGTTTACGGATTCTCCAAACACGGATGTTAATATATCGCTTGTTCAGATGCAACTTTTGAAAACAGTTTACGGACGCTTCCCAACAACGGATGCTGCTCTATTGCTTATTCAACTCCAAGACTTATGAAAATAGTTTACGAGTTCTCCAGACACGGATGTTAACCTATCGCTTGTTCAGATTCTTCAAGAATTCTGAAAACAGTTTACGGATTCTCCAAACACGGATGTTAATCTATCGCTTGTTCAGATGCAACTTTTGAAAACAGTTTACGGACGCTTCCCAACAACGGATGCTGCTCTATTGCTTATTCAACTTCAAGACTTCTGAAAACAATTTACGGATTCTCCAAACACGGATGTTAATCTATCGCTTGTTCAGATGCAACTTTTGAAAACAGTTTACGGACGCTTCCCAACAACTGATGCTGCTCTATTGCTTATTCAACTCCAAGACTTCTGAAAACAGTTTACGGGTTCTCCAGACACGGATGTTAACCTATCGCTTGTTCAGATTCTTCAAGACTTCTGAAAACAGTTTACGGATTCTCCAAACACGGATGTTAATCTATCGCTTGTTCAGATGCAACTTTTGAAAACAGTTTACAGACGCTTCCCAACAACGGATGTTGCTCTATTGCTTATTCAACTTCAAGACTTCTGAAAACAGTTTACGGATTCTCCAAACACGGATGTTAATCTATCACTTGTTCAGACTCAACTTTTGAAAACAGTTTACGGACGCTTCCCAACATGGATGCTGCTCCATTGCTTATTCAAATTCAACTTTTAAAAATAGTTTATGGATGCTTCCAAATACGGATGGCAATCTATTGCTTATTCAGACCCCCAGTTCAGAGATATTCCAAAACATGGACACCTTTCTGATACTCATTCCAGATGGCATCTTTAAGCCCATCCCCGACAAGATTCTGTCACCCTTCCAGATGGCATCTTTAAGCCCGTCTCCAAATGGCATCTCTAAGCCCATTCCCGCATCCATTGTTTCAACGAGTGCAAATTTAAGGGCACTCTGGTGTCCAATCTCCTTTTACCTTCGAGTCGCGAAAGGCAAATCTGCTAATCTAACTCTTCAGGTACAAGCAGATTGAACAGGGGCAACTGTTGTACCCCAAAATTTGCCCTCTCTTTCTTCAGGAAATCATTCTGGATTCTCAGAGTCCCTCTGAAACAAATCCAAGTCCTGAATTATCATTTCTTCCCAAGCAAACCATTTACAAGAGCAAAGTGATCACACAAGCTCTAAAGGCAACGCTTTCATCTAAAAAATTTATTCTAAAAATTTGGAATTTTTCTAAAAAATGGGTGTTTAAGAAGAAAATAGCGCTTTAGAACTTCTGGACCAAACTCCAGACAGAAACGGTCAGAAGTTGCAAGCTTGGCTCAACGCAATCAGAACATGGCTCTTCAGCAGCTACATCAACTCAGTCAGAAGTTGCAAACGTGGTTCAACACGTAAGCCTCAAACAGAACATGGCTCTTCAGCAGCTACATCAACTCAATCAGAAGTTGCAAACGTGGTTCAACACGTAAGCCTCAAACAGAACATGGCTCTTTCAGCAGCTACACAAGTTCAGCCAGAGTTTACTAAAGGAATGCAAAAGAAGCAAGGAAGTCTGAAGGCTCCTTCAGAACATGCTGAAATCAGAAGATGAAAGGGTCAGAAGAGTGGGTGTTACACTGATACAGAATCTCTAAGTCCAAGATTTCCAGAAGCAAGGAACGTGTCAGAAAGTCAGGAGAATCCCCAGAATTTGCTAAGACAACAAGAGGCCAAGACCAGAGCATGGTTTACATTGTTTTTGGTAAAGCAGAACTGCTGGTTCAGGTTTTTTTGCTATTACAAGAATTTTGGTGTTGATAAGTCTCATCACCATTTAATGCTCATTAATGCTCCCAACCACTCCTAAACATTCATCCAAAGGTTCTCTTCACGTGTGGCTTGGTAAACGCCTTTATGCAGATTTAGGAATGGGTCTACGCGCCACCTTCCACCTATAGAGGTCACTTCTCCTCAATCCTTGCCTGCTGTTCCAGCCTAGGCTGAAAGGCTATCCTTTATCACAATTTTCCAGAAACTTCTTTCAGAAAAAATAATAATTTAACCTCTGTTGGCGCCTTTAACGTTCAAGAATCCACAAGAGCTTTGCCTATAAATAGAGCACCATTGTCCATCACAAAGAGGGCGTGAAAAAACATCCAGAAAAATTTAGAAGAAACAGAAAACTCTGGTGAAGAAAACCTTGTGAAACTCCGCCAAAATTGCCAGTGTTTCATAACTTTGAACTTCCTACCTCCAAACTTCATCAATACCCAGTTTTCTTTGTGACTAAAGAACACCCTCTCAGCCTCTGACCATACATACACATACACCTTCATCTACCCCTTCAAAAAAAGAAAAGAGAACCTGTCCAGAACACCATCAGAGCTAAAAGCTAGCTCTCATTCACAAACTTTTCCAACAGCCAGGTAAGCACCTGCTGACCTTCATCACGCTGCTAAGCATCATCAGCTTTGCATGCTCAAATAAACATAATGTAAACATCATGTTGATGTTGTTTGTTTTTTGAGGATTTTCATACCTCAGAACGTTTAGATAGGAAGTGAGTCAGCATAGAACCTGCTTGTGACCTTGTTGGTTCTGTCTCCCGAAACACTTTGACATTTGCTGAAGCTGTTCCAAACATGTTTTCTGTTTTGTGGAAAAATAACAAAATTGCAGATGTTCTGACTAGTACAGGGAGAAGCCAAGTGCTGACTTTGACGTTACTACATCTGAAGCCTGTTTTGCTGTCAATATTATCAGAACTTATGAGAATTATTGTATTTCCAGCAGGATCAGAACTTCTGATATCCCCACTAACAAACTTTTGTCTTGCAGCGCATGGGGGTCAGAACTTCTGATCTTCCCACTAACAGGTTTTTGTTTTGCAGGTGCCAGAGTCAGAAGTTCTAACTCATACAGTTTAACCAAGAGGTTGATAATCTAGCAGCAGGCCTGAGTCAGAACTTCTGATGACCTCTCAGCAGCGCGCTGGCTCCCTCTCTCTTTCTCTCTATCTTGCTTTTGTTATTTTCTTTTCTTATCTATTTTTCTCGTTGAACCACCCCATGTACAAATATGTATCCCCGCCCCCTAATTGTTGTAATAGCGTAGGATTTTATATTTCTGCTTTTTTATTGCTTTCAAATATAAATGCTAGTAATTAGGATGTGTATGGCAAGATAAAATCAATGAAAAATAGAAAATCCTAATTCAAAGATAAACTCTTGTATGCAACAAAACACACTTGCACACTTACACCCCTAGGGTTACATCCACTTGTTGCCTTCAAAAAAATGGGCCATGTTGCATGTTGAGTTTCTTTGGCAAAACAAAAACAAATCAAATGATCATAGTCCCTCGATGACGCTTTCGAAGTTGCCTAAACAAAATGATCATGGTCCCTTCAAGCAAATTGCCAAAGGCACTTGGCACCATTGCATTCATGGTCTATACGATGACCCGCGCCCGTCCCGTTAACATCCTAACGCAAGATTGTCCACCAAATACAATGGTGGAACAATATTGTCAAAAGGGTTAAAACATGAGAAAGATCTTTGAGTAAATTTAGGGGTAGACAACTCTTAGTTACTTGATCAAACTTGCAAAACACACTTGCCTATTTTCAAAACACACTCCACAACACAACTTTCAAAACAACTTTCAAAATATTGAAACATCTTTTCGAAAAGACACACACCTTTGTAAAACATTCGAGTAAAGAATTGTTACAACGGTTGCCTAGACAAGGCATCTTTTTCAAAACCACACACACAAAGCACCATTTCAAACAATTGAAAATGCAAGGCAAGTGATCTAAGCAAGTAACTAAGAGCCCATGGATAACCATGGATAGAAAGGGTGCTAATACCTTCCCTTTCTATAATCTACTCCCTGAACCCAAGAAAACATCTCAAAGGTTTTTGTTGTGCTTTTTAACCTTTCCTTAGGATAAAATAAAAAGTCGGTGGCGACTCTTGCTAAACCGAAACATTTGCGAAAACAAACGCAAAACCTCAAGTCAGTTCTCCCACCCTGCCACACCCGGTAAGTCGCTGTGAAGCCTGATGCACGACCAAATAGCAGTTCATTTTCACCTCCTCGACTAAGAGATGATTCCCCAGTAGAGTAATGGACAACTGAAGTTCCTAAAGCTCTATTTCTCTAAAGACAGAGACCATCATTCCCCTGCGTAGTCCTCCTCAACAACAGGTATACGGGCTCTCGCAAAGGAATCTATTATGCGATCGACACTTCTTTGGATGGCATCTTTAAGCCCATCTTCCGACATCAACCTTCAAATGGCATCTATAAGCCCATTCCCGATATCGCAAGACCAGTACCACTTCATGCAAGTGCAAATTTCTGGGCACTCTAGTGTTCAATCATCTTCCACCTTTGGATCACGAAAGGCAGACAAGCCAATCTATATCCTCGGGTTTAAGAAGATTTAACAGGGGCATTTGTTGTACCCCAAAATTTTCCCTCCCATATTTCTCAATATATTTCAAGTGAGGTCCTCAAATTGCTCAAAGAAGTCCAAGGGTTGACCAGACAAACTCTCTCCTAAGGCAGTCTACCTCCGATTAGGGTTTCAGTTTGCATCAAGATGTTTGAGTCCAAAGGATCCCAAATGCTCACCATTGTCCTAATATGTTCTCAAGATCATCCATGTCAAGTTTCAAGCCTTGCAGAGGAAGTTTGCTCAGTCAATTGCTCAAAGGCCTGAAAATCGACTGTGTTGGGGCAAAAGTCAATTGTGTCCTACATACAGTCAAACTTCAAGATTTTTGGTCCACATTATCATTTTGAAGCATTATTCATCATTTTATCAAGGTTTTATCATGATTCCTCAAGGATTGCTCACAATTCATCAAAACCCAAAAGTTGTTAAATTAGGGTTTTGTAGGAAAAGTCAACTCAACTTTGACCAAGCATAACTTTCTCACACTTTATCAAAAATGACCCATCCAAAGCTCATTTTGAAGAGGATGTAATTCCCTAAAATTCATATTCATCTCCCAAGTTCAAAATATGCACTCACAAGAAGATATGAATTTTGGACATTATAGGTCATTTTGAAAAGTCAACAAAAACACCTTTTTTGTCAAAGCTTCATACATGAACATGGAAGACCCAATTGAGATGATACCAAAAGGGTTGCTTAGAGGACATATTAAGATTTATAAAAATTCTAAGAGCACATCTCTAGGGTCAAGATTGAGAGAGTTGTGCATTATCAAAGTTGACCCTTTTTACAAAATTGCCAAAAGTCAAATGTGCCCAAAATTGCATTTTTTGTCACATGGGCCCAACTTTTTGTGTTTGCATTGAGTTTGTAACATGACTCACGACCCATGATCCTTCCCATTTGTCATTCTTTTATTTTTGTTATTCATTTTGATTTTATTTCAATTAAATCAAATAAAATCAAAATAAAATCATGAAAATATCAAAACTAATCAAAGCTTGAGATTTTGTGCATGTTTAGGCCTACTATACAGCTGGAAAGAGAATTAAATCGCGCAAGCTTCATTTGGACACAAAAAGATTGGATTTGGCTTGATTTGGAAATATTTGCATAAGGATCAAATCTTGAATCAATGATCTTAATTGAGGAATATTTGAAACAAGTTTGTAACCCTGATTCGTTCTAGGGTACATAAGGAACATGTGCAGACCAAAAACAGGAGGATTGGAGGCATGAAAAGAAGAGAACAAATCTCAAAATTTCAAGGAAAAGTTGCAATCTGATTTCCTAGTTCCAGGCTTCCTCAAGCCATTCCAGGCACACCATTCGTTTGTTGGACATTCAAGGATCACATTGCAACCCTTAGCAAGCTCCCTCAAGCCTTGAAACACACTGTAAGTACCACGCGGTTTTCATATTTTCTTGATTTTTAATCCATCAATTCTGGCATCTTTAACATGATTCATTGATATATTCTTAATCCTTGAGGTGTTTGCAAGCTAATGGTAATATCCAATTGTATTTTTATTGGCTATACAGCAAGTTGCCATGTTTAGGGTTTTAGTTTCGTTTTTAGGGGTTTTGCATGCAGGAACAATTAGCCATGGATAGTGGTACCATGATGCTCGTGAGGTTGCAACGACTTGATTGGTACCACTGGTATTGATTTATCATGCAGGGATAAGATTTTGGAGATGCACAGGGTTATACCTACGCCCAAATGACGGTAGGTAAAAGTCACAGAACTTTTAGCAATGATGGGAGGAAGGAGATGATAATGTGGCCTTCCCTGACTGGCCCATTTAAATTTCGCGCGCTGGAGAATTGATATTTTGTGTTTTTCCATATAATGCATTTTTGTTGTTCTTTATACAATTAACAAAGCCAGCTCAGCTGGTAAGCATGCAGGGAGAAAACGCCTAAGGGCCTGGGTTCGATTCCCAGGTCCCCATATTATTCCATATTATTTTGCATTATATGATCAGGTACATAGGCGCCCCATAAGTCCACCATGCGCTATCAGCTTTCAACCATCAGATTCCCAGCATGCCCAGATCCAAGGCTTCCCACATGAGGGTCCACCATGGGCACAAGTCAAGCAAGCGCATGAGATCTGGAAAGGTCAACAGGGCCAGGCGCTGTTGGGCCCAGAACTTTCCAGCCACACCCCACCCCCCCCCCCCCCCCCCCCCCGTTTGCTAGCATACCACCAGGCCCATTCTATTTCTATTCTAATTTCCTTTATTTAATTTAATTAGTTTAATTTATTTTCTAACAAAATAATTTCTTTTTTCACAAAAGTCATAAAATCAATTTTCAAAAATTTAGATTTAGGTTTTATTTTTATTTTTTATCAAATTTAATTTAATATTAGTTAAATTTAATTTTAGGGTAATTCTAACTTTTTTGTAAATAATTTAAAATCAATTAGAAAATTAGGGTTTGTTCTTGATTTAATTTTGATTTCTTTTCTAAATAAAACAAAATATAAAAATAGGTTAACTTAATTATTTTTCTTAACTTAAATTAACTAGTAATTAGGTTTGTATTTTATTCAATTAAAATCTTATTTTCTCAAAACAATCAAAAACAACAAAAAATGATTTTTCTTTTAATTAGGTTTAGACGGGGTCAAAACCCTAATTTCTCTCATTCTTAATTCATCGCGCACATTTATTATTTTTGCGATATTAATGTAACTGCTCATGGTATGTAATAGTTTAATTAGGATTTTCTTTTATTTATCGTTTTACGGGTTTTTGGCTATGTAATTAATCCCCCTCCCCGAAGCCTTGTAATAGCGTAGTTTTATTTTCTCACATTTTAATTCTCGTAAATATTAACTGTTAGATGTATGACAGTAGGATTGTATGACAAGATTACATGACAATTTAAAATGGCTAGCAAACCCTAATGTGCAAAGATAATAATTGAAATAAAATCACTCGCACATGCGCACTCCTAGGGTATACTCTCACTTCGGTTGCCTTCGGTAAACAATCATTAAGTATAGGGTGTTTTAGTGGTGGCCCTCTTGTCTAAACAAAGATCAAAAGTCCCGTTCGAAAATGTTGTCTCAGAAAGGTTGCCTCAGAAATGTTGCCTCGAATGTGATCTTAAGACATTAGGGTTATTACTAAGACGTCCTAACATTACTTTAGTGATCGTACGTCCCTTTCGAATTGACCCTTACAACTCCAACGATGGTGCTTCCTATTTCTCAATAATAGGATAGCATTGTATAAAGGAAACAAGAACAAAAATAATCTTTTTTCGAGTAGGTAGATGCTAGTAGCTACTTGCTCAAAATCAAACTTTTTTCACACTTACACTTTTCCAAAAAAAGTTTTCAAAAATACTTCGTAACACTCTTGAGGACTGATACAAGGGTTAAAATGAAGTAAAACAAAAACTTTTCAAAACACACAAACACGGAAGCAATTTTTAAAATGATGAGCAAGTACCTAAGAGCCCGTAGAAAACTACGAATAAAAAGGGTGCTAATACCTTCCCTTTCTATAATCTACCCCCCGTACTCAAAATCTCGAAAAAGGATATTTTATGTGCTTTTGTCATTTCCAGTTGGATAAAATAAGAGTCGGTGCTGACTCTTGCTTACCGCGACATTTTGCAAACACAAACGCAAAACGCAAACCAGCATTTTCCAAAACAGTCTGGTTCTGCCACTGTATCACAGCGGCAGTCTCCTTTCTAACCCAAAATCAAACCCTACCCCAAAAACCAAATCTCAAAATAAATAGAAAAATACACAAGCTGAGTTTTGTTACCTCCGATCATGATTGTTTTTGCTCTAATGAGTGAGTTCTTCACTAATATTCTCCGTTTGCTTTGCAGGTGAGGGTGACGATGGAAGTAGCGGAGGCGATTTGAAGATTAAAGGGCTTGATGGCGGTGACGAACACAGATCTAGGGTTTCGGACTTCGAGACTCATATCTCAGCTCCCTCTGATTCTCCTCGTTCTTTGGTATCCTTCTCCTAATTCTTTGTTCTTCTTAATTCCTCCCCCCCCCCCTTTCTCTTAGGTCTTTAGGGGTTTATATATGTTCAGATTTAGGCAATTTTAGGAAATATTGTTGTTGATTAGTGTTACAATTTGTAATTAGAGATTTTAGGTTTAGAAAATAATTGTAATTGGATTTGATTTCATGTAATTGATTTGTTTTAATTTCCGAGATTTGTTACGATTTTGTATAGTCTGAGTTTGTTTTGCTCTGGATTGATATGGTTATGTACAGATATAATTGATATGATTAGATTTGTTTTACTTTTAAAGTATGTGTTTTTCTTTTTAGATTTGAACAGTGGTTGTTATCTGGGCTTTGGGTTTGTAGTTTAAGGAACAGGGCACCACAAGGAATGCAATAGGTTTTCAACCCTAATTTTCTTAATTTTGACTTTTTAGTCAACACATATCAAAAAAGGAAAAATATCTGATGATTTCCTATAATAAAAAAATAATTTTGATAAAAACAATTTTATAATAATAATCATAATATAAAATATAATAATTGTTTTGATAACAATGTTTAAAATAATAATAATAATAATAATAATAATAATACTAATAGTATTTAATACTAAAAATAATAATATTTAAATGAATAAAAAATCCAAAAGTCAGAAATTGACTTCCAGTCAACCGAAGAAGATGGGCCTTCAATAAAACTCCTAATGGACCGTCCCAAAAAACGCACACCCCTCCTCACTCTTGAACCATACACAAAAGTGGGCTAGAAAACCCTCTTACTAGGCCATACACAACAACATAACCTGAGCCCTTATACCCAAAAAATGCACCCCCCCCCTCCTTTATTATCCAAAAACAAAAGTATATGGGCAAGTTTGACTTTGATATAAATATACCCCTCTTTTGTTATGCTTAATCCAAGTAAAAACTCTCAATGGGCCATCGGTCTTTGATAGCCCACTTGCAGCAACACAATCCCTAAAAAACAAGCACCTTTCTCTCATGGCTTTAGCAAATTTTAATGGGCGTTAGAACTCAACAGGTCGTTTCTACAACAAAGATTAAAAAACCTCTAAGACAAAACTATAACCCCTTCCATGAATTTTGTAAAGACATTATTTGGCCCTCAATCTGAACGAAGAAAAATACACCTCTGTTATAAATTTAAAACCCCTAATAGTTTTGACAACAATCTAAACTTATATGTAAAAATGATAACATTAATAAGGAATAATTTGTTTAGAAATCAATAGGTAACTTTTGGGGTATGACAGTTGCCCCTATTTAATTACTCTTCGATTGAAGGGTGCGAGAATACGCAGGTCTCACACTTTTAAATTGGAGGTTTATTAAATAACGGAAGACCCTCAAAATTTGTCTGCACAACAATGAGGATACACTGTACAACGTTCCCAGGAGTGTGGAAAAATAGGCGTAGATGATGATGTATCATGTTATCAGAGTTTTGAACATAAAGTTCTGATTTGACTTAGATATGAAGACGCGGATAACTCATCAATACCTAAAAGAGATCAGAGATTTTTGTATATTTACCATAACCTAGGAGGTAAATAATACGAGTTTGTGAAGCTGACTTACTAATGCTTCGAGACTAATATAGTAAGTTTATAATGTAGATTTTGTCTATTCATCACAACCTAGGGGATGAATAAAACATAGTTTTGATAATGCATCACTGCATGGAGACTCATGTGATGAATCATACCGCAGATTTCGTCATGTTTACTACAACCTATGGAGTAAATAGTACGAGGATGAACATGTGCATTTATCACGACCTAGGGCATAAAAGACAACAAGGATAGGCTTACGTTATTCATCACAACCTACTGGATGAATAGTATAACCCTGAAAATTCACATACCTATCACAACCTTGGGGATAGATATTTGAAGAATTTGGGTGTTTACCATGACCTAGGGGATAAGCGGCACAAAGATATATTCACGTATTCATTACAACCTAGGGAATGAATAATATGAACCTTGGAATTTTCACACCTACCACAACCTAGGGGATAGATGATTGAAAAGTGTTTTGGTGATCAAATCTTAGATAACTAAATCAAAGATGAGATCGGAATTTTACCGGTTGTGTCTGTTCTCAACCAGGGTAATTGCTTGCTTTGATAATCTGACAAAGGGCCCCAAGATATTGGTTTTACCCAAAGTGTGTTTGAAAATTTCAATGTATGATGTATATGCATAATGTCCTAGATTGATATGGAACCTAGAATGTATATGCATCAAGTATTTGTGTATGCACCAAATGTGTGTATATGTCCCAAAATGTAATAAAAATGTTTTTTTGATATTCTCTCCTTTTAAACCATTAGTTTTGTGTTACCAACCCTTCAACGTTGCGTTGTTGTGGTATTTTTGAATTGATTTGAACAAGATAAAAGGTGTCAGCGGGATTTTGATATTTGTGTGCAGGCACAGGCGTAGGCGTGGTTGTGGTATTTTTAAACAAAATGAAAGGTGTCAACAGTATTTTGATATTTGTGTGTAGGCGCAGACGTAGGCATAGTTGTGGATGCAGGCGCGGACGTAGACATAGACGTAGTTTTAGGCGTGGACGTAGATGTGGATGTGGACCTAGATGTGGATTTTCTTTTGATATTTTTTAAGCAAAATGCTTTTTGATGTTTCATCAAATGCTTTTATTTGTCAAATTCCCAAAATTATTTCAATGCAATATTCACGAAAACAATCGTAGTATTTTACAAACAAGTCTGAAAAGGGAAAAACACAATCGAAATATTTGCAAAAGTAAATGTTTTATTGATAAATATGCCTCTAAATATGAGAGAGTACGAGATGAAATTCCTTAAAAGAAGTAATTACATAAAGCTTTAAAACTTAAAATGGAAATGAAAATGATAATTGTTACTGTTGTTTCCCCAATATCCTTTTGATAGCTCCAATCTCCTTTGCTTCTGAGTCAAATTATTTGGATCAATCACTTCCTTTGGGGTTTGCAGTCGTAGTTCTTAGATTGCAGTCTTTTTATTCTTTATTTTTTAATAAGACCCATAATTTTTGCTTGGATCGCCCTTTCAAGTTTTCAATCCACCGGGATAATTTTTTTTGTATGTCACTAATTTTTTCCTGGATTTCCCTTTAGGGTTTTCAATCCACCGGACGCTCCTTTTTTCCTAAGTCTCCCGTTTAGGGTTCGAACTTAGCGAGCTTTTTATACATAGTATTTTTTGACTGCGCCTAAATTCACCAGATGTGGTAGTTCTTCCCCTTCCATTATTGTGAGGATGAGACCACCACCGGAGAATGTTGTTTTTACCACATACAGACCTTCGTAGTTGGGTATCCACTTACCACGTGAATCAAGGTGAGGTAGCAGAATCGTCTTGAGCACCAGATCCCCTTCTTTAAACACTCAAGGATGAAATTTTTGTCGAATGCTTTCTTCACCTGCTTTTGATATAACTGTATGTGGTACAAAGTTGTCAAGAGATTTTCTTCAGTGAAGTTAAGCTGATCAAGTCGCGTCTCAACCCACTCTGCTTCTTCAAGCCTTGTTTCCATTAGAACTCGAAGTGACGGAATTTCTACTTCACCTGGGAGTACCGCCTCCATGCCATATACCAGAGAGAAAGGAGTTGCATTTGTTGAGGTACGTACGGAGGTACGGTAGCCATGTAAAGCGAAGGGAAGCATTTTATGCAAATATTTGTATGTCTTTACCATTTTATGGATGATTTTCTTGATGTTCTTGTTGGCAGCTTCAACGGCCCTGTTCATCTTGGGTCGATATGGTGAGGAATTATAATGATCGGTCTTGAAATTATCGCATAATTCCTTCATCATTTTGTTGTTTAAATTGGACCCGTTGTCTGTAATGATTCTGCTTGGGACCCCATATCTGCATATGAGATTTTGCTTGATGAATCGAGTAACTACTTGACTTGTCACATTTGCGTAGGATGTCGCTTCTACCCATTTCGTGAAATAATCAATTACAACTAGTATGAATCGGTGTCCATTAGATGATTTTGGTTCGACTATTCCTATCATATCAATTCCCCCACATCGAAAATGGCCAAGGAGAGCTCATGACATTCAGAGGAGTAGGTGGTACATTCATTTTGTCGGCATATATTTGGCCCTTGTGACATGTCTTTATATAATGGTAGCAATCGGATTCGATTGTCAACCAATAATAACCTGCTCGCAAGATTTTTCTAGCCATGGAATGTCCATTTGTATGCGTTCTGAAAGCACCATCATGGATTTCTCTCATAAGTGTATTTGTTTCCTGTTTCTCCACACACCTGAGTAACACCATATCATAGTTTCTTTTGTATAAGACGTCACTACTCAGAAAGAATTTTGAGGCTAGCTTCCGCAGAGTTCGCTTGTCAATGATAGAGGCATTTTCTAGATATTCTTGTTTCTAAATGTACCTCTTAATGTCATAGAACCAAGGCTTGTTATTCGGTCCATCTTCAATAGCAAGGCAATATGCAGGTTCTTCAAAATGTTTGATTGTAATACGCGGCTCGTGGTTTGGCCAAGTTACTTTGAACATGGCTGATAGAGTTGCCAAGGCATCTGCCATCTGATTTTCTTCTCGTGGGATATGATTAAAGGTGATCCCAGTGGATTCCGTAGCTAGCTTCAAAACATGATCCCGATATAGAATCAAGCTGGGATGTTTAGTGTCCCATTTGTCGTTGACTTGGTATATGACTAGCACTGAGTCTCCAAACACTTCGAGATGTTTAATTCTTAGATCGATAGAAGCTTCTAGACCCAAGATACAAGCTTCGTATTCAGCAATATTATTGGTGTAGTCAAAACATAACCTTGCAATATAAGGTTTGTGAAAATTCTTTTGGAGAAGAAAAAAATTGTCCCAATACCATGCCCTAGTGCATTTGAAGCACCATTAAACATGAGTGTCCAACGTGCCCCTGGTTCAGGTCCTTTGTCGGGCCCTGGTATTTCGTAGTCACCTATAACCTTGACATCTTCGTCTGGAAAGTAGAACTTCATTGATTGATATTTTGGCAACGGATGATGAGCTATATGGTCAGCTAATACACTACCCTTGGTGGCCTTTTAAGTAACATATTGGATGTCATATTCTGATAGTAACATCTTCCATCAGGAAATCCTTCCTGTAAGAGCTAGTTTTTCAAACACATACTTTAAAGGATCCATTATTGCCTCAGCCTTTTAGTAGCCCAAGCCAACGCACAAAAGGTCTTCTCGAGAAGTGAGTACTTGGTTTCACAGTCGGTGAATTTTTTGTTGAGGTAGTAGATTGCATGCTCTTTTCTAACCGTCTTGTCATGTTGTCCCAATACACATCCCATTGACCCTTCAAGCACTGTTAAATACATGAAGAATGGTCTTCCGCGAATTGGTGGAATCAAGATTGGTGGCTCTTGTAAATATTTATTTATTGTCTCGAATGTTGTCTAACAATCATCATTCCATACCACTGTCTGATCTTTTCGAAGTAATTTGAATATAGGCTCGCCCGTAGCAGTTAAGCATGATATGAACCTTGAAAAGTAATTCAATTGTCTTAAGAAATCACGAACCTCTTTCTCCATCCTCGGAGCTGGCATTTCTTGTATGGATTTTACCTTGTCGGGGTCTACCTCAATACCATGGTGACTTATAATAAAACCCAATAACTTGCCTGACCTGACACCAAATGTATACTTGTTTGGGTTCAACCTTAGTTTGAACCTTCACAGATGCTCGAATAGCTTTTGTAAATGTATGATGTGATCCTCCTCCATATGAGATTTGGCAATCATATCATCTACATACACCTCAACCTCTTTGTGAATCATGTCATGGAATAGTGTGACCATAGCTTGTTGATAAGTTTCCCCTGTGTTATTTAGACCAAACGACATTAACTTATAACATAAAGAGACTCAAGGAGTCATGAAGGTAGTCTTTTCCATATCTTCGGATGCCATTTTGATTTGATTATAGCCTGAGCAATCGTCCATGAACGAGAATACCAAAGCTTGAGATGTATTGTCCACCAGAACATCTATGTGAGGCAACGGGAAATCGTCTTTGGGACTTGCTTTGTTCAGATCCCGATAATCCACACCCATGCGTACTTTGCCATCCTTGTTTGGTACTGGCACAATGTTAGCTCTCCAAGGTGGATAATCTACTACCGCTAAGAACCCTGCGTCGAATTGTTTAAGGACCTCTTCTCGAATATTGTCGGACATGTTTGGACGAGTTCTTCTGAGCTTCTTCCTAACTAGAGAGCAACTTTCCTTGAGAGGAAGTATGTGCACCATAATGTATGTATCTAATCCTGGAATATCTCTGTAAGACCAGGAAAATCTATCCACATATTCATGTAGCAACTTGATCAATCTTTCATTGATGCTTTTCTCCAATGTTGCCCCTAGCTTGATCTCTTTCGGATCTTCTTTTGTGCCAAGGTTAATGGTATAAATAGATTCCTGGTATGGTTGTATATTGTCATATTTTTGCTCTATCTCCCCCGCCAATTCTTTAGAAAGTTCAAGATCTTCATCATCTTCCTCTTCTGCTTGGTTGATGGGTGCATCAAAATTATATCGAATAGCAGCAGTAACATTATCGGTAGTTGTAGGCATAGATCTGCATATTAATCATGTTTTGGTGCAGTTTTAGTATGTGAATTTGGAAAATGCATATGAAGAAAAGTATTTCCATTTTTAAATATAAGAGATAAATGCAAGAAAAAGACAGGGATCTTAAATGAATGTGAAATATAACTTTTATTAATTATGAATATTGTCTAAAACAAATGGGGGGACCCTTACAAGCAACCCATATGTCTCGGGCTTGACATATGTTTTTTCAAAAACAAGAAAAATTACTTTGGAAAGAAAAAGATCTTTGGAATCTCCACAGTTGTCCAATTCTCAAGTTCTTCTCCTGTGGCGCATTCATGGATAAAATGGGATGCCTTCTTGATGTTTCTCTTGTGAGATATCATTGCCACCTGCCTGCCATGCTCTACTCTTTTGTTGACGAAGTTCTCCTGGATTAGAGGAAAATGTGCTTTGCCTTTCAGAGTAGCCTTTGATGATTCATAGCCTAAACCAAAACAATTCTTCTTCTCAGGTATTTTCGAAAGTTTACCCCAACCCTTTGAGGTACCATTCTCCACATCTATTTGTAGATCTCTCCACGAAGTCATAATAGGTTTCTTGATTTTTTACACCGGTAGGGTTACCATTGAGGCAACCTCTAAGACTTGAAATGGTGTGGCTATACAGTCTTCATCAGCACTGATATACTTGTAGGATTCTATGTGACTTATAAAGATGTCTTCTTTGCCATCGATTATGACCAATCTTTCTTAAACAAAGAAATTTTGTTTCTGATGTGAAGTTGACGTGATTTCCCCTGCTGCATGAATCCAGGGTCGTCCAAGTAAACATGTATATGCTGGTTCTATATCCATGACTTGAAAAGTGATGTAGAACATATGTGGGCCGATCTTGACATAAAGGTCCACTTCTCCGAATACCGAGCTCTGAGAACCGCCGAAAGCTTTAACTATCGTAGAACGTGGTCTTATTACAACACCATCTAGTGTTAACTTTATTAAGCTGGATTTTGGTAACACATTGAGGGCAGGACCTGTAAGTACGAAGTGCGCCTAAGAGGGGGGTGAATTAGGTACTTTAAAACTTTCTGGTTTTAGTGATGATGGATATTATTTTTCTGGATTATGGTGAGTTTATGAAAGAGTAAAGTGCAGAAAAATAAAGAGACACAAGCGATATATCCGGGTTCCCCTTACAGTCCGAGAGTACTCCAGTCCTCTTTCAACATGAAAGATATTTCCATATTGTGGCAAACTTAAACAAGAACTACCCAAAACCAAGAACAATCCTCTTGGACCAATAACAATTCTCTTGGATTTTCACTATGTCAACAATGATAACAATCCTCTCAAAGTGACTTTACTTGTATCTAACAATCCTAGAAAAACAATATTTATAAAACCACTTAAACTTATTTCCAACAATCCTGAAAAATAAGCAAGTATATAGCAATATTTGATTTGAGTGAGTTTGAGTGGCAATGATCACTTTGAGTGATTTAATCAATGAATTAATCTTCTCTTCCAATGATAATAGTATACAATGGCTCAAGATATATAATGCTCAAATTTTACTGGTTAACAATATGTGAAAGTGTGCAGAAAACTTGTGTATGAAAATGTATAACAGCTTGAGTTTGATTTTTGAAAATTCAGAAAATATAATTGGAAGAGGTGTTGAAATGATTTTGAAAATGAGTATTTATATGTTCATAGAAACTTTTTGAAATAGCATAAAGTTCTGTAAATGAATCATGAACAATTGCCAAGATTGAATGAAAGGTTTCCATGAATTGGTGTTATGAACAGGCATGTGTAAAACTGCTGTTTTTCAAAATTATGCAGCATGCAATCGATTGCACTCTTTGTGTAAATAGATTGCACGGGGTTTCAATAGCTAGAAATTCAAATATTTTGAGTGAGAAATCGATTGCACAAGTGTGTAAATCGATTGCATTTGAAGTCAGTAGCAAAAATTGATTGAGTGCAATCGATTGCACAAACATGCAAATCGATTGCACTTAGAAACAGTAGCAAATGTTTTGAAAAATTGAAGCATGCAATTGATTGCACTAATATGCAAATCGATTGCACTCAAGTGAAAAATTAATTTTAGCTTAGAAAAACTTGAGTAAGGATTTGGATAATATAAAATATTTCTTTTGACCATTGAGCATCTATGTTTTAAGTTCAAAGTAAGTATTATCATTATACCTTGAAATTTTGATAAGTCCTTGAACCAAGGACTTTATCCACAGATGCTTTTAGCTTGATCAATAATCTTTGCCTTCTTTGTCAATCATGGTTTGTCTTCATCAAAGCAAAAGTGCATTTGAGAAGCTTGATTTTACAGGACCAGTATCGGTGAGTACCCTGGACATCCTTGTGGTGCTTATCTGAGTAGAGATGTGCAATGATTTGTTATGAGCTCGTCCTTGTGGAGGCAACTCACTGTCATTAAAACCCATATATGATCCAGATGTCAAATTTGCTACAACATTGTCAAATTGGTTTACAGTAATCTCCTCCTCTGCGACATGAGTAGAACTCAGAACCTTCATTAGAGAGTCTCAATGTACTTATGAATTAATGAGTAATGAGAGTATAGAAATTTTGGCTGGGGTTTGGTGAATTTGATCCACCACCCTATAATCACTCCTCTTGATTATTTTCAAAAATTATTCCGCCTCTTGATCGATAAAGTTCTAGCTCGGAGGCTCTTGTTCTTGACTTGCCTTTACGACTACTTTTCATTTATCTTTCACCAGCGTATCACTTTTATTTTTCACCCCAACATCATTCTTCTTTTTTGGTTCGGAGCCAAAGATTCAACCACTGCGAGTCATGCCCCATGTTCCTGCTATATTTAAGATTGTAGTTCTTTAACTTGTTGACGGCTCATATTCTTGCTTTAAACCATTGACGTATACAATAGAATTATAACTCAATGGTACTTATTTATCACTTCCGTAAGGGGTAGAAGATGGTCCCCTAATTACCATTGTAGTCTCGGGAACTACTGGTATCCTCAGAGTTTGTCTTGGCATCAATTTTGGTGCTTCGGTTGATTCTCCCCATGGAATCACAAGAGTCTCCTTATTAAGGTTTGGCCCTTGGAAAGGAATTACCAATGGCTTCTTTGTACTTCGCTCGATCGCAGCTACATATTATTCTTTAGGGTATGGTCCAAATTGGACTATCCCCTGATCCACCAATTTTTGTAACATCTTCCCAAAAGCTTCATTATGTTCCAAGAGGAACCCACACTCCAACAGATATTCTCTCAAAATATTTATTGGGGCCTTTACTCTTCTGACTGCCCCAAAGTCGGTGACTACTTCAGTTGTGTTTATTGTTGGTCCACCATGCGGAGGCATTGGGTTTGATTTGATATTTGGTTTATCAAAAGTGATATCCTGAGAATCTAACAAATCTTGAACCTTATAGTTAAAGGCCCAACATTTTTCTACAGTGTGCCTGGGAGAATTGGCATGATACTCGCATTTGGCATTGGCATTGTACCTTGGTGGGGGTGCCCCAATTGGAGGAGCTAGAGATCTTAGCTCTACCAAAGACACCTTGACCAAGTATTGTAATAATTGACTGTGTGACATAGGGAACGGGTCAAACTTTCTTGATGGCCTTTCAAATTTGTTTTGTTGTTGTTCTCGTGGAATTATTAATGGTTGTTGTACCCTTGGATGCAAGGCTACAGCATTAATTTCTCCCTCCTTCTTTTTTGAGAAGTTAGGAACATGTCTTTTTGCATTATAAGGGGTATTAGATGATGCCCCTTGTATCTTCCTGCTCTTTATGCTAACTTCAATTATTTCACCAATAGTCACTAAATCAGAAAATCCAGAAGAGACGCTTCCTACCATCTTTTCATAATACAATCCTTGTAAAGTTTCCATGAACATATCGACTAATTCTTTCTCCAGAAGTGGTGGTTGTACTCGGGCTCCCATTTCTCTCCACCTTTGAGCATACTCCTTGAAAGGTTCTTCCTTTTTCTGAGACAAGTTCTAGAGTTGCATGCGGTTAGGCGCCATGTTCAAGTTGTACTTGTACTATTTTAGGAAAGCGTTAGCAAGATCTTCCCATGTCTGGATATGTACCCGCTCCAACTGCATGTACCAATCTAAGGATTCCCCACTCAAATTATATTGGAAACAATGGATCATCAGCTTCTGGTCTTGAGCATAGGCATGCATCTTCCTGCAATACACGCGTACATGGTTCCTTGGACATGTGAGCCCCCTTGTATTTCCCAAAGTCAGGTACTTTGAATTTTGGCGGGATCACCACATCATGAACTAGACCCATTTCGAGAGCGTGGACATCGAAAGTATTGTATCCCTCCAAAGCTTTTAATCTTTCTTCAAGGGCTTTGTATTGGTTGAGCACCAATGGATTTCCAGTGGCATGCTTATGCGTTGTCCTTTGAAGTGCTTGATTGACATCTTCTAAGTCATGGTCTCGATATTGCAAGTCAAAGTAGTTGTTTGTGTTTTTTATCAGAATCTGCAAGGTATGAGATTCCCCTACCTTTGGTGGAGGTGGGATAAACCCTTCAGTATCAGCTTGTCTTATTTTTGTTGATCCATGATGGACTTTTGGGATCCTGATTCCAGTTCTCTTCTTGGTTGGTGACCGCTTGATGCACCAATGGTTTGGGAAACTACTTTGAAGGTTGCCCTAGGTATTTGTTCCTGCCTTTCAATGATGTTCTTCAAGGCTAGAAGAACTTGACTCATATCTCCTTTCATTGAATCGACGTTCCCATTTACCTACTCTAAATCTTCCTTGAAGGTCGTATGGTTCTATTCGATTTTTCCTATCACTTTCTGTTGATGGGCTCTTGTCTGGTATGGTGGTCGGGGAGGCGATGCTTTTATAGCTCTTCTACCAATGGTTTTAACTTGAGAAGGTGTTGAAAAATGATGAGTTTTTTTATGAGTTTATGAGATACAAATGTTTGTGAATGCATGAATGCATATGAATGTGCTAAGAGTTTTGTCTTTGAATGTCTTATTCACCTGGATATATATATATATATATATATATATATATATATATATATATATATATATATATATATATATATATATATATATATATATATATATATATATATATATATATATATATATATATATATATATATATATATATATATATATATATATATATATATATATATATATATATATATATATATATATATATATATATATATATATATATATATTAGGTTTTTCTTTTTTATTGGTGAGTATCTAAAATATAAATATGCAAGCGAGATACAAAAACAAAATGCCTTTATTAAAATAGTAATTGTCTTTAAAAAGAATACAATTCAGATATTGAAAAATATTCAAACTTAAAACATTAAAACTTGCTAAAAGAAATAATCAAAGGGAAACAAAAAAGTCTTCTAAGTGTGTCTCTGGATGTCTGCTCTAAAACCATCGACCATTATCCTGCAAAGCTTGAGGAATTCTTCGACGTCTTTTAGAAGAGGGACCATCACATTTTCCGTATCTCTCAAGCTCCTAGGGATGTCTTCAATGAGATTGTTGGCTAAGAAGGCGAGTATTACATGCTTGTCTTTGTAGAATTGGTATTCTCGGTAGAGATCAGGAATTATCTTGTGATTATCTTCCCCTGCTTTGGGGATCTTCGCATATTGCTCTTTTCGATACAACTTTTTAGCCCTCATCTATGTATAGAGTTTCCGATGTATTAATAAATCCTTTTGGAGGCCTTCTAACTCAAGATATACTTGCTCGTATTCATCAGTCTTCTTGGCGAGAAATCTTTCTGCCATAATCCTTTTAAGGCGTTCCCCTACCTCTGATTCTTGGCTATCTTGGAGTCTGGTGGTAAGATACTTCATTTGTTCTTCTTGATATAAAGAAGCTTGTGCCAAATTTTTGATTTGAGCCCTCAGATCTTTTTCCATCGCCTTCTTATCCTGCATTACATTTTCATACTGTCTATTTAATCTCCCAATTTCACTAGCAGCATCCTCCAACTGTTGGTTGTGGGAATCCAAGTTAAAAGTAGCACTTAACAACCATTCATTCGAACGCTTCCGCTTAAGACTCTCCTTCTCAAATGCCTCACGATCTTTCTGAATCTGTTGGTCTTTTGATTCAAGTATGTGTTGCATTTTCCTTTTTTTCCTTAGCTAAGTTATGAAGGTTAAGCTTAAATTCCTCTTTATCCCTTTAAGCTTGTTTCAAAGCATTCTTCAAATCGTTTATTTCTTCTAAGGACATAGGTGGAGAATCTGGGATATCTGGCTTATACTCGGGATCTATGTCAAATGGTAACTTAACAACTCTCACCCTGTCCAAAACCCATCGAGTGTAAGGCTCTTTTGACACATCATTCTTTCTTTTGACATTTCTTTTGTTAACCCTACTCCAAGCTCGGATGATCTTGTTGAGCAATTCTTGGTCGTTCTTTCCCATGTCATGAATGATCAATTGTTGAAATTTTTCATCTGAGGGTTTATCCTCCAAAGGATACCATAGTTATCATAGGGACAAGGTAGGGTTGTAATTGATGCAACCACGAGATCCAATTAACGAAACATTTGGAAAGTCTCTGCAACTGTAGATGATATCTCCAATGTCTAACTTCCTCGCATACCACAATATAAAATTAGTAGTAAGGGATCTTAATTTTTGAGGCCACTCATATCTTGTCTGATTTGGAATCATGTAATCTTCTTTATAGAGGTGAGTCATAAACCAAGAATACAAGAGTGGGATGAAAGAGTTTAGAGTACCCCTCCCCATTTCTTACCGAGTATGAAGTATATAATAAATATCAGAAAGTAAAGTGGGAGTTGGGTCTGTATTGAAAACTTCCACGCCCCAAAATACACTAATAGTTTCAGGGTCAATATAGTCCAAAGTCTGTGGAAATAAGATTACATCAAACACAAGTAGCCCTAAACAATCAACACAACACTCCCATTATTTGTTATTGAAATAATCAAAACCTTAGTCTCCAAATAGCATCTCTTAATCCCTTGTACTCACCTTCTTTTTTGTAATTAAGTGACAATTCGGGATAAGGGACCCTTAAACCCTCTGCCAAGATTTTGACGTCAATAGTCTTCCCGATTCCCACATAAGACTTCCCTTTAGAGAAATTCAAAAGTCTATCAAATTCTTCCAGAGTCGGTGCTAGCTGAAAGTCTTGGAAGGTGAAGCTCCTCAATGGATAGTCGTAGAACTGAATTAGGGCAGAAACAGCATCCAATTGTACCTCTTTTTTTGTTAATTCAAGGGTATCCCCATAATGACGAGTGAACTTCTTCAGAGCTCTTTCATACAATTTCCCTTTTATAGCCTTGATTTTTGTCATATATGGCTTGACGACATTGATACGGACAAGTTGTTTCCCTCTGTTATTCATTTTTAGGACTTCACCAAAAACCTTTAATTGTTTTTTTTTTACCCTGTGAATAAGACAAGCAAAAAAAGAAATGGAGGGTAATGAATATATGAGATGCAAAATGTATGAATGCATGATTGTGGGGTTTAATGATGGGATTTTATAAAAGGTACCCTTAGAAGTTAGGCTCCTAGCTTTGGCCTACGGATATTCTACCCTCCCCGTAAGGTGGTTTTCTAAAGGGTATCATGGATAACACTATAGGGAAATGCACAAGGGTCTCCCTTAAGTAAAGCCTCTTCATAGACCAAAACATTCGTATCTAGGTCATGAAAGGTTTCACCAAGAGATTTTGGTTTAAGGGTTTCTACAAAGAGTCATGGGTTTCATTCCAAAGTCCTACCCCCCAATAGGATGTCTCTTGAGACTATTCCTTTCACGGAATTCTACCGACTCTAGGAGAAGTCGTCACATAAACTCATAAGGCTAATGTATCTCCTTGGCTAATAGACGAACCTTCTTTCTAAGGGTTTTGAAAGAAAAAAAATTTTAAATAATAAAATCCCATCACATATAAATATAGCATGATAGAAAAGTAAATAAAAAATAATAAATAAATGTAAATAAATAACAAAAATAGAAAAACCCTAAATTCAAAGAAAGGCTTTTAAGGGTTGAATTCCCCAGTGAAGTCGCCAGTTGTTGTAAGCGGTTTTAAAAGGAGAGACGCCACCCTTAATTTTTATCTTTGGGAAGGGAATATAAAGGATAACCCTAATTTGATCAGAGATTCTAAGTTGTTGGACTCATTCTTAAACGAATGAAAGGTGTTAGGAACCCCTCATCTATCTTTTTCACAAGGATACTAGGATTTAGAAACGCAATCTTTGAGAAATAGGGTTTAAATTCATATTAGGGTAACTCACCACGATTTTAGTCATATGCCTACGTATCCTCTTATGAGGAATCAGAGTCCCAATTCGTAATTCATAGTTGGTTGTTTTTTTTATGGATTACGAAGATATTTTGAATTTCCCTTGTACTCAGTTTGGGTGTGTGAATAGCGGAGTTGTTAGAAGAAGTTCGCAGTCAATTTAAAGTATCTTCATAATCCTTTTTGAAAATTATCTTGGATTTGATTAAATTATAAAAAAAGATTTGGTGTTGGTTAGATATTTTTTAAAGGTATTAATATATAAAAATCTTTTTAATGCATTGAAAATAATTATGAGTTAGTAGAAAAAATAAATATTTGCATTTTATAATAATAATAAAGTAATTTCATAATTATTAAATATAAAAAATATTAATAAATAAATATAACGAAATATAAAAACCAAATTTTAATAATAAAACATGGGGGTGTATTTTCTGTTGGTGAGTAATTTTAGGGGTTGCAATAAGTAGGATCCTGAATTCAGATATTGAATTCAGGCCCAAAAACGCAAGGGGATATAGATTTGAACTACGTAGCAAAACATGGGGGTGTAAGAACTAAGGGGCTCAAGTTCAGACGTTGAGCTGGGCCCAAACGCGTGGGGGTATAGTTTATAAGGTTATAGTCAAAACAAAAAAGGGGTGTGATTAGAGATGGGTCAGGCCCAAACAGAATTGTGACAGCCCGCTCGGCTTGCATGCGGGCGAGAACAAAAAACTCATGATGGACGCACAGTTTGGGAATGTTAGATGATGATCATGCGGATGACAGTGAGGGTGTATGGTAGCAACTATGGGATTGTGAGTACCAGATTATTGAGGGTATTATATTTTTCATTTTTCATATCATTCTTATCATTTTCCTTTCTCTCTCTCAACTTGGTTCTCTCACCTCACTCTCTCCTTGTTGAGTAACGATCTTCAAATCCAAGTCGCGCTCCAACAGCGACAGTTTCCTTTCTAACCCAAAATTAAACCCTAGCCCAAAAACCAAATCGTAAAATAAACAGAAAATTACAAGAGCTGAGTTTCGTTACCACCGATTGTGATTGTTTTTGCTCTTCTAAGAGAGTTCTTCACTAATCTCCTTCGTTTGCTTTACAAGTGAGGGTGACGATGGAAGTAGCAACGGTGATTGAAGATTGAAGGGCTTGAGGGAAGTGACGAACACAGATCTAGGGTTTCAGACTTTGATACCCAGATCTCAATTCCCTCTTCTTCTCCTCTTTCTTTTGCCTCCTTCTCTTAATTCTTTGTTCTTCTTAATTCCTCCCCCCGCCCTTTCTCTTAGGTTTTTAGGGGTTTATATAGGTTCAGATTTAGGCAATTTTAGGGGGGAAATTGTTGATTAACGTTACAATTTGTAATTAGAGATTTTAGGTTTAGAAAATGATTGTAATTGGATTTGATTTCATGTAATTGATTTGTTTTAATTTCCGAGATTTGATAAGATTTTGTATAATCTGATTTTGTTTTGATCCAGGTTGATATTGTTATGTACAAATATAATTGATATGATTAGATTTGTTTTACTTTTAAAAATATGTGTTTTTCTTTTTAGATCTGAGCAGTGGTTATTATATGGGATTTGGGTTTGTAGTTTGAGGAACAGGGCACCGCAAGGAACGCAATAAGGTTTCAACCCTAATTTTCTTAATTTTGACTTTTTAGTCAACACATATCAAAAAAGAAAAAATATCTGAAGATTTCCTATAATAAATAAATAATTTTTATAAAAATAATTTTATAATAATAATCATAATATAAAATATAATAATTGTTTTGATAATAATGTTTATAAAATAATAATAATACTAATAGAATTTTATACTAAATATAATAATATTTAAATGAATAAAAAATCCAAAAGTCGGAAATTGACTTCCAATCAAACGAAGAAGATGGGCCTTCAAAAAAACTCCTAATGGGCTGTCCCAAAAAACGCACACCCCTCCTCACTCTTGAACCATACACAAAAGTGGGCTCTAAAACCCTCTTACTGGGCCATACGCAACAACATAACATGATCCCTTATACCAAAAAAATGCACCCCCTCTTTTATTATCCAAAAACGAAAGTATATGGGCTAGTTTGACTTTGATATACATATACCCCCCTCTTTTGTTATGCTTAATCCAAGTAAAAACTCTTAATGGGCCATCGGTCTTTGATGGCCCGCTTGCAGTGACACAATCCCTAAAAAACATGCACCTTCCCTCTCATGGCTTTAGCAAATTTTAATGGGCCTTAGAACTCAATGGGCCATTTTTGCAACAAAGATTAAAAAAAACCTCTAAGACAAAACTACACCCCTTTCCATGAATTTTGTAAAAACATTATTAGGCCCTCAATTTGAACGAAGAGAAATACACCCCTTTTTATAAATTTAAATCCCCTAATAATTTTGAAAACAATCTAAACTTATATGTAAAAATGACAACATTAATAAGGAATAATTTTTTTAGAAATCAAAAGGAAAATTTTAGGGTATGACACAAGGGGGCTACCAACAAAATAAGAGGAAACAATCAACAATATGGTCAAGGATGGAGACAAGATGGAGGTTATTCAAATAGACAAAATCCTTACCAAAATCCTCGTCCTCAAGAAGGGCCTTACAAGCTTGAGGAAACTTTGAACCAATTCATGTAAGTGTCAATGGCTACTCAAAAGAGTAATGAGGCGACAAAAAAGAACTTGGAGACTCAAGTGGGTCAGCTAGCCAAGCAATTGGTTGAGCAACAAATTGGACCATCATTTTCTGCAAACACTCACACTAACCCTAAGGAGCATTGCAAATAAATTTTAAGTAGGAGCGGTAGAGTTGTGGGAAATGGAAGTGGTGATGAGGTTGAAAGTGAGAAGGTTGGGATAGAAAAATAAAAAGAAGTAGAACCAAAGAAAAATGAGGAAGTATTAGTTGAAAATGAGAGAATTGAAAAATTATATATATATATATATATATATATATATATATATATATATATATATATATATATATATATATATATAAGAAAAAGTGTGAGGAAAATAAGAAGAAGTTACAAGAGGAGAAGAAAAAAATGAAGAGTCGTCTTGTTCTAAACTTACCTTATCCTCATGCTAGAAGCAAGGGAGGAAAGATAGTAATAACCAATGACAAAAATGAGTTGGTTCCAACAAGAACCATGACTGGATGGAGAATATGTATCGATTATCGAAGGGTAAATAAAGCAACAAGGAAAGATCATATTCCCTTACCTTTCATGGATCAAATGTTGGAGAGGTTGTCGGGACAAAAATTCTATTGCTTATTGGATGGGTACTCTAACTACAATCAAATTTCCTTTAATCCGGAGGACCATGAGAGAATTGTTTTCACTTGTCCATTCGGTGTTTTTGCGTATCGACATATGCCTTTTGGCTTATGTAATGCGCCTTCCATAGTTCAAAGGTGTATGGAACCAATTTTCTTCGACTTGATTGAAAAGACAATTGAAGTATTCATGGATGATTTCTCCATTTTTGGAGCATCTTTTGAATTATGTTTGGGCAACTTAGACACTATACTGAAGCGGTGTGAGGAAACAAATTTGGTTTTAAACTGGGAGAAGTGTAATTTCATGGTTACGAAAGGAATCGTGCTTGGGCAAAAAATTTCATCAAGAGGGATTAAATTGGATAAAGCCAAAGTGGATGAAATCGAGAAGCTTCCCCCACCAACCAATGTCAAAGGAATCCGGAGTTTTCTTATCCATGTCGACTTTTATAGAAGATTCATCAAGGATTTCTCAAAAATTGCAAAGCCTTTGAGCAATCTTCTCAAGAAAGATAAGTCATTTCTTTTCGATAATGATTGTTTAATTGCTTTTGAATATTTGAAAGAAAAATTGATAAGTTCACCCATAATCATTGCATCAAATTGGACACTTAATTTTGAACTCATGTGTGATGCGAGTGATTATGCAATGGGTGTGGTCTTAGGACAAAGAAAGAACAAAGTTTTTTTATGCGATCCATTATGCAATCAAGGTTTTAAATGATGCACAAATGAATTATGCAACAACAACAAAAATAATTGCTTGCAATTATATTTGCATTGGACAATTTTGTTCTTGTCTGATTGGTTCAAAATTTGTTATTTTTACTGACCATGCAGCTATCAAGTATTTTCTCACCAAGCCTGATTCAAAACAAAGGATTATTAAATGGATTTTATTACTCCAAGAATTCCATATTGAAGTCCTCTATAAAAAAAGGAACAGAAAACTTGGTGGAGGATCATTTGTCTAGGCTTGTGAACCGTGAGGTGACCAAATTTGAAAAAGAGGTTCTTGAAGAATTTTCGGATGAACAATTGATGATGATTCAGGAAAGACCTTGGTTTGCAGACATAGCAAATTTTAAATCAGGGGGGTTGATACCTAATGATTTTAATGGATAACAAAATAAAAAATTTCTCCGAGATGCAAACTACTTTGTTTGGGATTACCCTTACTTATTCAAGTTAGGGGCAGATAATTTGATGAGAAGGTGTGTGACAAAAGAAGAATCAAATAGCATTTTGTGGAATTGTCACAATTAACCATATGGTGGACATTATAGTGGTGAAAGGATGGTTGCAAAGGTGCTACAATCTTAGTTTTACTGGTCGTCTATTTTTAAGCACTCATTTGAACATGCAAGAAGTTGTGACAATTGTCAAAGAATGGGGGGAATCTCAAAAAGAAATGAAATGCCTATTCAAAACATACTTGAAAATAAGGTATTTGATTGTTGGGGTATAGAATTTGTTGGCCCTTTCCCTTCATAATATTCTAATGAGTGCATCTTGGTTGTGGTGGACGATGTATCTAAATGGGTGGAAGCAATAGCGTGTGCAAAAGCTAACGAAAAAATTGTGATAAAATTTCTGAAGAAAAACATCTTTTCGTGTTTTTCTATTCCAAAGGTGTTGATAAGTGATGGAGGATCCCATTTTTGCAATTCTCAACTAGAAGAGTATTTGGGGCATTATGGTATGAAACATAAAGTTACTACACCATCCCATCCACAAGCAAATGGTCAAGTGGATGTGTCAAATTGTGAGGTCAAAAGAATTCTAGAAAAAATTGTTTCTTATTTTAGAAAGGATTGGTCCATCAAGTTGAATGAAGCATTATGGGCTTATAAGACCGCATTTAAATCTCTGATTGGGATCACACCCTTTCAAATGGTCTATGAGAAAACTTGTCATTTGCCGCTAGAGTTGGAACATAAAGCTTTTTGGGCTTTGAAATTTTTGAATTTTGATCAAAAGTTGAGTGGTGAAAAGAGAAAAGTGAAACCTCATGAAATAAATGAATTGAGACTTCAAGCCTATGATTCCAACAAGCTCTACAAGCAAAAGATGAAAAAGTATCATGACAAAAAGATTATCGACAAATGTTTCAAAGAAGGACAGTTGGTCTTGTTGTTCAATTCGAGATTGAAATTGTTTCCGGGTAAATTGAAATCAAAGTGGTCCGGTCCATTCCGGATTAAGGAGTGAAGGGGTAAGAAAACACTTAAAAGGGGGGGTTGAATAAGTGACTCTTTTCGTTCTTTCAATACAAATCTCAAAACAGTAATGAAATAACAAAGTTATTTTTATCCTGGTCCGTTTGAACTCAAACTACTCCAGTCCACCCGCCAAGGTGATTTCGCCTTTCTCAACAAGGACTTAATCCATTATAATCAACTGATTACAATCACACAACAACTGTTGTGACTAACAATGCACAAGTAAACTTACAAGTTACTAACACCACTAAGACTTAAATCTAGTCCTAGCCTGCTTGAGAAATATGACCAAACTTGGTCTCTCAAGGAACAAATACAGAAGTATAATCTTTACAGATAATTGAAATAGAGTTTGCTTCTAATCAAGCTATATCACAACTGTGATTTTTCTTAGAATGTAATACACAATAATGTAAGAACTATGAGTTTGTAAGCTTTTGAATCTTTCACGTAGTTTCTTGTTTGAACAATCTTGTTGGCTTGCAATAAATGTCCTTCTACTTATAGTAGGAAAAAATAAGATCGTTGCTTCCTTCAGAGGAAATGGAGAGCATTAAATGCTTTGCGTGTATCCTTGCAAAATTCCATTCTCCAAGAAACTAGTTGTAGGCACTTGAGTGTTTTCTGTCGTCTTTGCATTAATTAGCAAACGTCAGAATGTAAGAACTTGTTTCCTTTACTTTGACAAGACACGTTGATTAAGACGTTGTTTCAGTATTTGCTTTAACTCAGAACATGCTTTATTCAACTTCTGGTCAGAGCGTTGCTTGCTAAGATCTTTGAACAGCGCTTGCTTTCAAGTTATCTTCAGAATCAAGAAGCCTGCTAGAAGTTGGAAGATACATTTAACAAATGAGTGTTCTTACCAGAGTCAGCAGATGCGTTTGAATAAAAGGTTCTTATGTCAAAGAACTTCTTCATAATCTTTGCTTAGCACTTTGGAATGTTTCTTGTCAGAACATTAACTAAGACATTCAAAACCACATTCATTAGAGCATAAATTATCTTAAATATAATTTAGTTATCATCAAAACACTTGGGATAGGTCAGAACTTAATCTTGTTCTTTCAATCTCCCCCTTTTTGATGATGACAAAAAATTATTTTAGATAAAGAAAAGAAACAGATTAAGAGATAAGAATCTCCCCCTGAAATGAATATATCTATGCATAAGACATCCTGAGATTATTTAGTCAGAGTGATACACAGCCTTCTTTGAATTTCTTTAGAACTTCTTCAAGAAGATAAATCTTAGCTGGAATATTCTTTCAGAGTTAAATGATACCTGCAAAAAAAAATCTTTTGCACAGAGGGAATTCTTGCAATTATGTTAGAATGTTTGAGACATAGTCCCATAACTGTTAAACAGTGATTAGTTAAAACATGCACATTTTCTCCCCCTTTTTGGCATAATCAAAAAGTGTAATAAATGAGAAATTTTGAAAGATTCCATAAAAAGTTTTTAAAAAATAGATAACCATAAGTACAAACAAAACATCAAATAAGAGACAAAAAGAAACTAGGATTTCTTAGAGACAAGAGCCATCAGAAGGTTCTTGATCTCAGAGGCAGATTCACTTTGCATTGCCATCCAGTTCTTGAACTCTAAATTTGTTTGATCTTGCTTATCCATGCGTCTATTCAAGACTTCATTCTCCCTCTTTAGCTCTTTCAGAGTGTCCATAATGAGTGAGGTAGGGGCAGAAGATGATGAAGCTTCGGTAGAAACAGGGTTAGAAGCAGCAACTGATGAATCAGACTTCACAAAGGTGGAGAGCAGAGTGCCCAGATCCATTGCAAGATTTGGCACAGGTTCAGGTCCATCCTTAACTGAAGGTTGATTCAATAGAACAATAGCTAGAGGATTTGAATCTTCAGAGTATTCTTCAGATTCGTCTTCTGATATATCCATCTTATCAGCTGGTGTATCAGCAATCAGTAGCGAAGACTTCTTATTCCAAGTATCAGCAGCTTCTGTCTTGAAAACATGCAGAAGTTTGGAAAAGTTGTCCATCACCTGAGAGTGGCACAAATCCTGTAACTTCCGTGATTCAGCAACCAAGGTTCTTCTGAAAGTTTCCCATAGAAGATCTGTTGTTGCGGTGTTCACACTTCTGAGGCAATCTTCTTTCAGCGGTTGTAACCATGCTTGAAAATTTGTTATAAAATTCTGAAACAAAATATTTACATCTGGCTAAATAGGTTTAGGGACAGCTGTTCTGTAAGATTTGTTTTTCAAGAATTGTAGAGATTGAGAGTCCACTACAGTTCTCAAAAAGCTATTGGTTTCAGGAGTATTTGTAGGTTCAGGTTCAGGTTGGTTAACACAAATATGAGGTTCTGTTATATCATGAGGTACGGATGGTTCAGCAATATCAGTTTGTTCAAAAATTTGTTATTCTGGAATTTGAGGAGTTGAGAGTGGGGTTGTATGTTGTGGTGAGGTGGGTGGAGTGATATCAGGAGAAATTATTATTGTATAAGCGGGAGTGGGAATGGGTTTTTGAGGTTGTGGTTGGTTCATAGCAAAAATGTTTTCAGTTGGTAGATTGAAAGGTGGTTTTATGGTTGCTAGAGGTTCATTAATCCCAGGAATTCTCCAAGATCCAGCATCATACCATCCAGTGGGTCTGGGTGATAAAGGTCTGGGAGGGGGTCTTGAGAAACGTTCAGCAGGAATAGGTTGAAAAACAGATGGTTCAGGGGGTTCTGAATGAGAGGGTTCTGATTGGCTGTCAGAATGTTCATCAGAGTCAGAATCACTAAAATCTGTTGAGAACTGATTTTTACTAAGGTTGTCAGCAAGGGGTTCAGATGGTGAGGTTTGAGAGGATTTAGAAGATGCAGATATATTTTCAGAATTATAAACAGGTATAGTTTCAGCATGATTACCTGTCTTCTTTTTCTTCTGAGGAGAGTCAGAAGGTCCTTCTACAGCTTTTCTCTTCACAGATCGTTGGAGAACAACATCAGCAGCAGCTTGATTTCTTCCTTGAAGCCAAGCTGGATCAATAGGTGATCATGTTTCTCTGCAGGTCTCAAGATAGTGCAAAACCATATGAGAATGTTCCAACGAGTTGAACATAGGAAAATTAGCAATAGGAATTCTTCTTTTCTTCACAATAGTTGACAAACATGGAGAGGGTTCCACCAGCAGTTTGTCAATAATTTTCCTTTTTAGCAAGTCCTTTCCAGTCATTGTCTTACCACAGATAGGTTCAAGCTCCCTCAGAAGATTTGCTTCTCTTAGGTGAGCAATCAGACCATTCTCAGTCAGAATGTCTGATAATAACCTCCCCATGGGAATCCAATTCCTCTTTGATTTGGGATTCTTCATCCTTTCATCTTCTCTGGTTTCTTTGACATGGTTCCAGAGGTGTTCAAAAAGCAAGTAGGGCAAATCAATTTTGACATTGGTTCCAAGGCAAAACAACAAATATTGTTGATCAGCGTTGATGTAATCAGGAGAACTGGTGTCTTTCCTGTGGTGAATACATCCATGAATAATCCTTGCCCAAATCTTATACTTGTCTTTCAAATCCCTAACTTTGGAGGAACCTTGACCATTTGTAAAAATCTATGTGTATACCCTAGACATATCCATTCTTCCAGTGGGCATTCCTGTAACTCCAAGTCCTTTAAATCCCAGCAACCTTCTGATTAGATTTTCTGTAATGGATATTTCCTTGCCCATTACAAAGGAGAGAATAACCTTGGGAGTTGCAATAGCGTGAATCCAGAATTCTTTTACCAAATGAGGAAAGACTGGACCAGTAAGACGATCAAAGTAGCTTTCCCAACCTTGAAACTTCACAGCAGGGAACAAGTCAAATCCATTCTCTCTGAGATTCTCAAAGTCTACCATTAGCTCACTCAAAACTTCCAAACTTTCTACCGGAATGAGTGTTGTCCTTTCAGGTATACAGTATTGCTCAGAGTGGGTAGAGGAAGAAGAAGCCATTGAAGTTTTATGAAAAGAGAATTTTTCGAAAAGGGTTTTTAAGAGAAATGTTCAAATAAAAACTTGAGTTGAAAGAGACAGTAAAGAATGAAAGGGTTTTTCAAAGAGTATTTATAGGCATTAATTTCAGAGAATAGGTTAAGAATTAAATTAGAAGTATTTAAGACAAATTAAAATAAAGATTAAAACGGATTTTAAAAAAATGATTCTCATCATTACTTGCATTTAATGAATTGCTAAAAATGAGGGAAAACGTGAGATTATGGCCAATCATCAACAGTTACCTAGAATGTCATCAGTAGCTTTTGCACGCTTGACCTTTCAGAAACATACCACGTGTTCATCTCCTGAAGGATGCATGTAACAACTGTTTGTTCTAATGAATTTCTGAACTACACTTGGACATGAAGCATTAGAATGATTCATATAGCTTCTGTTATAACTTCTCTTCTAACTTCTGTAGAGTTGTTGGTCAGAGCATTCATTTCAGAAAGTTTTGAAGCCAGTCACAGAAAATAAATATTATTTTATTCAGGACATACTTCCATACAAATATTTTTCAGAATGAAATTAAATCTATCTTCTGAAAGGGGTTTAGTAAAAATGTCAGCCCATTGATGGTCTGTTTTTACAAAAATCAAGTTTAAAATCCCCTTCTGAGTATAGTCCCTTATGAAATGATATTTAATTTCTATATGTTTGGCTTTAGAATGTAAGATTGGATTTTTAGAAAGACAAATAGCAAAAGTATTGCCACAGAAGATAGGAATCTTACTTTCATAAAGGTTGAAATCTTCTAGTTGACTTTTCATCCAAATCATCTGAGAGCTACATCCAGCAGCATATATATATTCAGCTTATGTGGTTGATAGAGCAATTGTTGCTTGCTTCTTGTTGTACCATGAGATAAGATTGTCACCCAAAAACTGGCAGCTTCCAGAGGTGCTTTTTCTTTCAATTCTATCTCCAGTAAAGTCAGCATCACAATAACCTGCTAGTTTGTAATCTTGTGATCTTCTGTAACACAGACCAAGATTAGCAGTACCTTTCAGATACCTAAGAATTCACTTAACAGTTGTTAAATGAGATTCTCTAGGATCTGATTGGAATCTAGCACACAAGCACACGCTAAATAATATATCAGGTCTAGATGCAGTCAGATAGAGAAGGGATCCAATCATACCTCTGTAGAGCTTCTGATCTACTTTCATACTTGCCTCATCTTTACCTAGAATGCAGGTTGGATGCATAGGTGTCTTGGCATCTTTGCTTTCTGACATTTGAAATTTCTTCAGAAGTTCTTTAACATGCTTTGTCTGATGTATGAAAGTACCTTCTTGAGTCTGGTTGATTTGAATTCCAAGAAAGAATTTCAATTCACCCATCATGCTCATTTCAAATTCTGCTTGCATTGTCTTAGAAAATTCTTTTCCAAGGGATATATTAGAGGTTCCAAAAGTTATATCATCAACGTAAATTTGACAGATTAAAATATCATTTTTAAATGTTTTTCTGAAGAGAGTTGTGTCCACTTTCCCTCTGGTAAAATCTTTTTCTAATAGAAAATTACTCAGACGATCATACCAAGCTCTTGGAGCCTGTTTTAAACCGTACAAAGACTTTTTCAATTTAAAAACATGTTCTGGTTGTTTTGAATCATTAAATCCAGGAGGTTGATGGACATATACTTCTTCTTCAATATAACCATTTAGAAATGCACTTTTAACATCCATTTGATATAATGTAATGTTATTTTGCACAGCAAAAGAAATTAATAATCTTATAGATTCTAACTTGGCGACTAGGGCAAAGGTTTCATTATAATCAATTCCTTCTTGTTGACTATAACCCTGTGCAACCAGTCGTGCCTTGTTTCTGATTACTTCTCCTTGTTCGTTCAATTTGTTTCTGAAGACCCATTTGGTTCCTATAACATTGAATCCTTTGGGTCTTGGAACTAGACTCCATACATCATTCTTTGAGAATTGATTTAGTTCTTCTTGCATTGCTAAGATCCGATCATTATCTTCCAGAGCTTCATCAATGTTAGTTGGCTCAATCAGAGAGACTAAACCGAACAGAGATTCTTCATTGATTCTGAGAGATGATCTTGTTCTGATGGGATCTTCTTTTCTTCTAATGATTACGTCTTCTTTGTGAGCTGAAGATAATCTAGGAAACCTTTTCTGAGTGAGTTGGTCAGAGATTCTGATATTTTTGAGAGCATCGTCAAGAGGATGATCTGCTACGTCTTCTTTTGCTTCTGAACTTTCAGAGTTTGAGTGATGATCTTCTGTACCTACAGAAAAATCAATTTGCTTTGGTTGTGGTTGGCCAAGCTTATCATCAAACCTGACTTTGATTGATTCTTCAACAATCAGAGTTTCTGTGTTGTATACTCTATAGCCTTTTGAGCGTTCAGAGTATCCAAGTAGGAAACACTTTTGTGCTTTGGAATCAAACTTATTCAGAGTTTCTTTGGTGTTTAGAATAAAACAAGTACATCCAAAAGGATGGAAATAAGAAATGTTGGGCTTTCTGTTTTTCCACAATTCATAGGGAGTCTTTTCAAGAATAGGTCTTATAGAGATTATATTCTGAATATAACACGCTGTATTCACAGCTTCTGCCCAAAAGTGCTTAGCCATATTTGTTTCATTGATCATGGTTCTAGCCATCTCTTGTAATGTTCTATTCTTTCTTTCTACAACTCCATTTTACTGGGGAGTTCTAGGACAAGAAAAGTTATGAACAATACCATTTTCTTTAAAATATTTTTCAAAATAATGATTTTCAAATTCACCACCATGATCACTTCTAACTTTTGTGATTTTAAAATCTTTTTCATTTTGCACTTGAGTACAGAAGTCAATGAATACAGAATGTGACTCATCCTTGTGTTTTAAAAACTTTACCCATGTCCATCTGCTGAAATCATCAACGATGACCAATCCATACTTCTTGCCTCTGATGGATGCAGTTTTCACTGGTCCAAATAGATCAATATGAAGTAACTCTAATGGATTAGAGGAAGAGACAACATCTTTAGATTTAAAGGAAGGTTTTGAAAATTTTCCTTTTTGACATGCTTCGCACATAGCATCTGAGTTGTACTTCAGATTGGGATGTCCTCTGACTAAATTTAATTTATTTAGTTGAGAGATTTTTCTAAGACTGACATGCCCCAATCTTCTGTGCCATACCCATTGCTCATTGCTAACAGACAAAAGGCATTTTACGTTTTGAGATTTAAGATCTGATAAATTAATTTTGTAAATGTTGTTTTTTCTCTTACCAGAAAAGAGGATTGATCCATCCTTTTGATTTACAGCTTTACAGGAGTTTTGATTGAAGATAATGTCATAGCCATTGTCACTTAATTGACTTATAGACAATAGATTATGAGCTAATCCTTCTACTAATAAAACATTAGAGATAGAAGGAAAGTTACCGTTTCCTATGGTTCCAGAACCAATAATCTTCCCTTTCTGATTACCTCCAAACTTCACATCTCCTCCAGCTTTAAGTTCCAGGCTTTGGAACATAGACCTTTTTCCCGTCATGTGTCGTGAGCATCCAGAGTCCAGGTATCATGACTGGTGTTTCAATTGAGATGTTAAGGACATCTGCAACAAATATTATTTTATCCTTAGGTACCCATATCTTTTTGGGTCCTTTTGGGTTAGCATAAGAGTTTCCAGAATGTGATGTATATTTTATATCATGTGAATGTCCAAACTTGAATTGCTTATTCAGAGGTTTGTAAGTGAAGGTCTTTTTAGCAACAGGTTTTGGAATGTATGTTTCCTTCCCTTTGGGAGGTTCATATCCAATTCCTCTTCTGTTTTTCCCATTAACTCCATAAATCATTGAATCCATTTTGCTTCTGTCTATGCTTTTAGCAAGAAAAGTATGAAAGCTATAGTCATATTCTTTCAGAATATCTTTTGAACTAGATACAGACTCTGAACTAAAATTCTTTTGAACAATTTGAATTTCTTTTTTAAGTTTAAGATTGTTTTCTAAAAGTTTAGATTTTTCTGTTTCAAGTTTCTTAAAATCAGATGCAAGACTCTTCTTAAGTTTCTTGTATTTGATTTTGAGCTTACTGTAGTTTTCCAGAAGTTCTGATAAACTATCAGCAAGTTCTTCTCTAGAAAATTCAGAAAATACCTCTCTTTGTTCTGACTCACAGTCTGAGTCATCTTCTGTGATAACTATTAAAGCTAGGTTGGCATTTTCATCTTCAGAACCAGATTCATCTTCAGAAGAATCTGAGTCATCCCAGGTTGCCATCATTCCTTTCTTCTTTCTAAATCTCTTCTTTGGTCTTTCCTTTTGAAGCTTTGGACATTCACTTTTGAAGTGACCAGGTTCTTTGCATTCATAACAGATGATATCTCTTCTGTTTGACTTTTTATGTCCAGAAGATTCTGGTTTATCTTCTGACTTCTTGAAGTTCCTGAACTTCTTTTGTCTGTGCTTCCACAGATGATTGATCCTTTTGGAGATCAAAGATAGTTCGTCTTCTTCTGAAGCTGATTCTTCAGAGTTTTCTTCTTCAGCCTGAAAAGCGTTAGTATCAAATTTCTTAATTGATTTAAGGGCTAGAGACTTACCTTTATTCTGAGGCTCATGTTCATCCAGTTCAATCTCATGACTTCTGAGAGCGCTGATGAGTTCCTCTAAAGACACATTGTTCAGATCTTTTGACACCTTGAACGCAGTGACCATTGGTGCCCATCTTCTGCGTAAGCTTCTGATGATCTTTTTCACATGATCTGCTTTGATATACCCTTTGTTCAAAACTCTCAAACCAGCGATCAGAGTCTGAAACCTAGAGAACATTGCTTCTATAGACTCACTTTCCTCAACTTTGAAGGCTTCATACTTTTGAACTAAAGCCAAAGCTTTAGACTCCTTAACTTGGGCGTTTCCTTCATGAGTCATTTTGAGAGACTCAAACATATCATGCGTTGTATCTCTATTAGTGATTTTTTCATATTCTACTTTAGAGATAGCATTTAAAAAAATATTTCTAGCTCTGTGATGATTTTTAAAATCAGCTTTTTGTTGTCTATCCATATTTTTTCTATCCACTTTGTTTCCTTCTGAATCTGTAGGATGTTTGTAACCATCCAAGACTATATCCCAAAGATCACTATCATGACCTAGAAAGAAACTTTCTAGCCTATCTTTCCAGTACTCAAAATCTTCTCCATCAAACACTGGAGGTTTGTTATAACTATTATTGTTTTGTTCAGCGGCCATTGTGTTTTCTTCTGGGTCTTTTTCTGACACGGTTAAGTGTTAAGCTCAGAGTCAAGCTCTGATACCAATTGAAGGGGTAAGAAAACACTTAGAAGGGAGGGGTGAATAAGTGACTCTTTTCGTTCTTTCAATACAAAGCTCAAAACAGTAATGGAATAACACAGTTATTTTTATCCTGGTTCGTTTGAACTCAAACTACTCCAGTCCACCCGCCAAGGTGATTTCGCCTTTCTCAACAAGGACTTAATCCACTATAATCAACTGATTACAATCACACAACAACTGTTGTGACTAACAATGCACAAGTAAACTTACAAGTGACTAACACCACTAAGACTTAAATCTAGTCCTAGTCTGCTTGAGAAATCTGACCAAACTTGGTCTCTCAAGGAACAAATACAGAAGTATAATCTTTACAGATAATTGAAATAGAGTTTCCTTCTAATCAAGCTATATCACAACTATGATTTTTCTTAGAATGTAATACACAATAATGTAATAACTATGAGTTTTTAAGCTTTTGAATCTTTCACGTAGTTTCTTGTTTGAACAATCTTGTTGGCTTGCAATAAATGTCCTTCTACTTATAGTAGGAAAAAATAAGACCGTTGCTTCCTTCAGAGGAAATGGAGAGCATTAAATGCTTTGTGTGTATCCTTGCAAAATTCCATTCTCCAAGAAACTAGTTGTAGGCACTTGAGTGTTTTCAGTCGTCTTTGCATTAATTAGCAAACGTCAGAATGTAAGAACGTGTTTCCTTTGCTTTGACAAGACACGTTGATTAAGACGTTGTTTCAGTATTTGCTTTAACTCAGAACATGCTTTATTCAACTTCTAGTCAGAGCGTTGCTCGCTAAGATCTTTGAACAGCACTTGCTTTCAAGTTATCTTCAGAATCAAGAAGCCTGCTAGAAGTTAGAAGATACATTTAACAAATGAGTGTTCTTACCAGAGTCAGCAGATGCGTTTGAATAAAAGGTTCTTATGTCAAAGAACTTCTTCATAATCTTTCTTAGCACTTTGGAATGTTTCTTGTCAGAACATTAACTAAGACATTCAAAACCACATTCATTAGAGCATAAATTATCTTAAATATAATTTAGTTATCATCAAAACACTTGGGATAGGTCAGAACTTAATCTTGTTCTTTCAAGGAGGTCAAGCACTACGAAGAAGTTATTCTTGAAGACCATGTTTCTAAAGAAATCTAGACAGTAAATGGGCAAAGGCTCAAAATTAATCTGGGTGGCGACATCGACCAGAGTGCGGCAACAATTCTGTTTTACAATCCTTGAGTCGCTTTTGACCGTCGAGCTAAAATGATGCTAAACAAAGTGATTATTGGGAGGCACCCTAATGTTGTAAGTATTTACTATTTTTTAGTTGTACTATTGATTTGGTAGGATAAAATCGGGTCTAGTACAGACTAGTATAAAAAACTAAAAATTATGTGTTTTGTAGAGCGGGCTAAGCGCGGTCCAAGTGGGCTAAGCGAGGCCTGTAACATGAAGAAAAAAAATTGCAAAGAGAGCACTTATAGAGAGAAATCGAGCTTAGCATGGTCTGTAGTAAAAAGAAAAAAAATATAACTTTTCACCAGGGCCTAGTTTCGTGACCCAAGGCCCAAAAATCCTCTTTTATGCAAATGTGAGAGTGAGTAGGGTACAACAAATTTAATTTTGTGCCTCTTCTCAAAACCCTAAGTGCTCTCTCTCACTATTCTCTCAAAACTTCAAAATCATCACCACCCATTTCGATTTTTCTGTAAATCTTTGTGTTTCCTTCTATCAATCATCACTGCAAAGGTATGTTATGTTTCAAATTTGTTTTTTTACCTTGAAATTTATTATACATGTTTGATTTAGGAAGTTAGGGTTAGTTGTTTATGTGATTAGGTTAGAGTAAGACGCAAATGTTGATAGTTGATTGTGATATGTGCAAACAGTGGTAGTTAGAAGTAGCATGTGGTTAGGATTGTATTATTGTGAATCTGTTATGTAGAGCCAAATTTTTTGCAAATCATAGAGTGCGCTAAGCGCGTAGGTTTGGGCTAAGCGCGACCTAGAGCTTGCAAAAAAAATTTCCTCTACTTTGTGTTGTTCAAGCTTAGATGTGATGATTGTTAGGGATTTCTTACCACTGATTTTGTGAGCAAACAAGTTTTGTGTTGGCATTTTGGTGTTGGTTTTTGTGAATTTGCTCGTTTTTGTAGATAGGGCCTAAACTTTTCGGCAGCAAGAATTAGAAAACAACTGGTAACGTAAGTTCTTCACAAAGGCATGTTGGTCCGTATAACAAAAACAAATCCTTGGTGCCACTGCAGGAGGAAAGGTACCATTCTTTAGAGCAAATAAAAATTTGGTCGGAAAGATTTATGTGGATTATGGCAAATGGGATCAACAAGTCCTATTGGAAAGTAGTTGAAGATAGGAATTGGGAGAAGCTTTGTGAACCTTCACCCAAGTTGCATTTGGAAATTGTTCGAGAGTTTTATGCAAACGCAATTCCAGATGAGGATTTTCCGAAGGGTATGATTGATGGTTTAAAGACATGGGTGAGAGGGAAAGAAATTTCCTTTTCAAGAGAAGCAAGTAGTGAATATTTGGGTAACCCATTGAATTTGGAGGAGAATGAGTTATGTGAGTATCATCAGAAATTAGCTAGTGGAAACTGGGACTTTGAGTAGGTAAAGAGAAAGTTGGTGTTGCCTGGACATACTTATGAGTTAAGTGTTGTAGGACAACCTTTGAAGTTTCTTAGAAAGAACTTGAAGAAGGAGGCGCATGTACTTATAGATGTGGTCCTTTACAACATAAGGTCAAGTAGTCACACTTCTTCCATTCCTATGGAAACTTCTTGTTTGCTTTCTTACATTTTGGATAAAAATTTGTTGATATGGAACGCCTTATAGCTAATGAGCTTAAAAAGGTTGCTTTGAGCGATACCAGACATGGTGACCGGGCTCCTTTCTAATTGACATATCCTGGGTTAATTGTGAATTTGTGTAAGAAGGCTAGGGTGCCTATTCCTTATGAGGGTCATCAGGTAATTGAGGGTGTTATTAATGACCAGTTCATTGAGTGGTATTGTATTCTTAGAGCAGAGGCAGCTCCTGTAGCAGCAGCAGCACCTGTTCACATGTATATTGATCCAGCTAGTGCTTACAATTAGGCCATGCATTAGGCACATCAAAGAACTTTCTTATTCATGCATGAGTCTATGCAGTAGTTGTAGCTTTAGTTTTGTGAGCCTCGGATCCACCATCCATTGAGGACTCGTGAGGAGTTGGTAGCATATGCTAACTGGCTTGAGGGCATGCCTATTCGCCAGGAGGGGCAGCTGCTGAGTTGGAGGATATGTTGATCATACTAGTGAGAGTGGTAAAAATGAGGAAGAGAGTGATGATGACATGAGTAGCTGATGGACTCATGGTTTGGTTTATTTTTAGTATTTTTTTTATGTTTTTATTTCTTGTTTATTATTGTTCAGGAAGATTTTGGGTTGTTGTTGTTCCATCCTTTTTAAGATGATGGTTTTAATGTAGACTCATTTTGAGCACCATACACTTATGTGGTGTTTTGGATTTATGCATTTGATATTTTAGTTTATTTTGAGTAGTTTAGTCTATTTGCAAATAATTTTGTTTTAGTTTGTACTTGAGATTGGTTTAAGATACTCAAAGAAGCAAGGGTTGAATGAATTTAAAAAGTGTGTTGTTAACACAAAAATGTGATGGTGATGATAAGAATCTTGATGAGATGCACGAATAAAGTATAATGTTAATTTCTTTGTAGAATACTAGCATGTTTATGAACTTTGTGATTTATGCAAAAATCATGTCATGTATCTTGTTGCAAATGTTGTTCATGTTTGAATCCATTAGGATAAAACCACAAATGTGAGTGACTTCCACTGTTCACTAAAAAGAGATAGTTTCTAGTAATCATTGTTTTAACTCATAGGATTCATGTTTAATCTTGGATGTTTGTTGAAATTATGGAAACTTAGAAAGGATCGAGGAATTTTTTTTATAATGAGAATAACCACCATTCCAAAAAGGGCTTCATTCCACCTTGTTAGAGTGTGCGCATTAGTGAACCCTTTTGAGCCTTACAATTTGTTTTGAATGAATCATTAAAAAATCTAACAAATTATTAAGTATACCACTTAGTGATTTTGTTGTTGATCATCAAAAAGTCATTAATTTGATTCATTCTAAAATTTTCTTGTTGTAAAAACTTGACCTATTTATTTTAAATTAACCTTGAATGAAGAGCGTTGTCTTGTCTAAAAAGAAATAAATGTTGAAAGTTGGGTGTCGTGGTAGAAATGTTTAAGACTAAGCCATTGGATTGACTTGACTCGTACAGATCAAAATAAAATCTCCACCGCGCTTTATTGTTTCCAAAGAAATGGGAAAAGAGAGAATAACCCAAAAAGAGGGGGAAAGATTCAAGGTAAGGGGGGTTGGTTATGCAAAGGGAAGGTATTAGCACCCTAAATATCTACGGTACTCCGCAGGAACCTCTTTGTAAAATCTGTATATTTTGGCTATAAAATGTTGTATAAAAATAGACGGTGGAGGTGAGAAAAGAAATGTTTTTTATGATTTTTGCACTTGTCGCGATTGTGAACCTTTAGTGTCTACGTACCACCTTCCATGCAATAGGGGATCAGGGTACACGTAGTTCCTCTTTTAAAATTTTTAAAATACAAGTGTGTTGGTTAATTTTATGAGATAAGACATCATCGTCATTGTCCGTGTGGAAAACATACTTACTATCCACAATCATGAGAAAGGAGAATTTACATCATCTCAAAGTGGAGGATATGGCTTGGATTTTAAAATAAACAGTACCTCACTCAACACCCAAGTGGAAAATATCTCACTTCACTATATATTATAGAAGTATAGTTGTTTGCATTACTACAAGGATTGACAAGAGTCTAATCTTTGAGAAAATTTTAAAGATAAGAGCCAAAATGAAAAAATGGTTTGAATGAGATTGATTGACTTTTAGTCTTCTCACAAAAATGTCAAGGTATGATTAAGTTGATTGAAGTTTATTTATGAAAATGTTTTGAAAATGCATGGACCTAAGTCCAAGTTTATTATGAAAGTGGTTCAAGTTTAGAAACAAGAAGAGTTTTCAAAAGGAGGGAGAAGATTTTTGAAATTAAATAAAATGGGAGGAGATTAAGGGACTATCCTAAAGAATAAAGTAAAAGCTAAGGAGAAGAACCATCTAACCAACAAGAAGCCAACATTTGACATTATGAGTCAAGATAGAATTCTAATTCTTTGGATTGAAACCAAACAAACAAATATACTAGACCTCTTGAGAGAACTAAACTTCAAGTGTGTTAAGTCTTCGCAAAAATTGGGCAGAGTAACGGCTGTATACAGGTGAATTCCATACTACAAACAAAGTAGATAATCACAATAACCTGCACACAAAACAAACAAACAACTCAATGTCTTGAGGTAAACCCGAAGAACTCCAGACAAAATATTAATTAAGGTCACAAGGTCTCCAACATAGGTCAAGGTCTCTAATCCTAAGTCCAAGAAGTTCAATACTCCATAATGCCAAAGATAGTAACCAAATAGTCCAAGTATCATTAATGTTTTTTTATGGTTCATGTTGATTATTAAGTATCTTCAAAAAGAAAAGAAAAGCTCAAGTGAGCAAAATAAAAATGACATAAAAGTAAATTCTCAAGTGAGCAAAGATGAAAATAGCATGAAATATAAATGCTAAAGTAAATGGTACATAAAGTAAAAGCATAAAATAAAGTCAATTGTTATAAGTTAATGGTTAGTTGGATGACCATCTTGAAACTTGCATTTAGAACTCATTAGAGGATTGGTAGAACCAAAGCCTCTCAACAACAAGTTGCATTTGCTTTTTGTCAAGTATATCATTCATTTAAGAATCCTCAAAGCAACATTTAATGATCAATGATGTTTAAGTGATCCGCATTGACCAAAATTGATGAAGATCCATTGGAGGATTGGTAGAACCAAAGCCTCTTAATAATGAATCTCAAGGTTATTGGATCAAAGGGTTCAAATTAACATACTTGGGCTTGCAAACATAGGTTTGGACCACAAATGATCATTTTCTTGAATAGGGACAAAATTTAGCGCAATGTTAAGCAATTGTAAGTGGATTTATATAGAAGTCGCACCTATTTTGAGATCGGTCAATAGCAATATATTATGTACTTCATGTTTGGGTAAATGATATAGAGATCATCATCCCTTAATATGTAGCACAAATAAAAAAAAGAAAGGGATAAGATGAAGAGGAAGGGGAATGATAAGCTAATTTGAATCACTACCTTAAATTTATTTCATCTTTAAATTCAATCACTCATCTCAATGGATTAAAGTACTAAACATATCATTAATCCAAAGCACCAAAAATGAATTGAATAATTCACTCTTCGGTAGATTTGAATTAATGAACATTTATCCAACTTCATCTACACCCAAAGTCCATTGAATTTAAATAGAAATTGGACATTTAAGATTGAAATCCAAATCAAAAATCAAAAGGAGTGGGTAGAAAAAGATAGATGGATCAAAACAGCCCCAAAACAAGGTAGAAAAATCATTTTGACACTGTTACAATCGATTGCGCTCTGACAGCAATTGATTGTCACAGTGCTTTTTTTCAAAAAAAAATTGAATTTCGTTTTGTGACAATCAATTGCGCTGTTACAGCAATCGATTGCACCCTGTTAAAATCAGAAAATCAGCATTTCCAAAGGTCAAATTTTTATTCAAACTTTCCATCAAACACCTTATGATCATGAACTCAATTGAGCACGAAAATTCCATCAAATTATAAGAAAATAGCACCAATGAAATCACAAAACAATGCTCAATTAATCAAACCCAAAGATCAACAAGAGATCAGATTGTGAAAGATGAAAAATCCAACTTACCAAAGGTAGATCTAGAGAATTATCAAAACAACTTCAAGAATTTGCTCCAATTCAGCCCCAAGAATCAATTGTCCAAGCTTGGATGTAGAGAATTGATAAAGAAAAAGTGTTTGGATGAAGGTTTAGCTCAAAGATTAATAAGCTTCAAGGCAAAGCTTACTAACTTTTTTTGAAAATGGAGCTTTGAGTGAATTTGGTAGATGGAGAGAATTGAGAAATTTCTTAGCAAAATGAGTTTGGCTATCAAAAGCTTGAGATTTGAATGAAAAGATGACTCTATTTATAGAGTTTTAGCTTGGGATTAGTGGCGGTTTGGAGTTTGGTTTGGGAAATGAAATTAGGTTGGTAATTAATTCTTGGAGCCAAAATTTGAATTAATGATATATCTTTCAAAAAATGAAAAATTAGAGCCAAAATTTAAATTAATGATATATCTTTCAAAAAAATAAAAAATTGGCACCAAAATTTAAATTAATGATATATATTTCAAAAAATAAGAAAAATTGGAGTCAAAATTGACAAGCTTGAAATTGTTGATTTTTTTAAAATTTTCACTCTGTGCAATCGATTGAAAATGGCGCGAAATGCAATATGTGCAATCGATTGCACTTAAGAGCAATCGATTGTACAGTGAAAAAAATGAATTTTTTTAATTATTTTTCTTTGCAGATAGAGATTTTATAGAAATAATATCGGAAAATCTTATTTGTCAGATGCTTTGACGCGGTACCTACAAAACACAAATATACAAAGACAAAGACAAATACTTTTTGTATTTTGATTAGAAGTTAGTCAACCATGCATATACAAAATACACAACTAAGGTGCTTGGAGATCCCTCAAGAGCAATCTTAAAGATAGGAGATAGAAAAAGAGGAAGAATCAACCCTAATGTGATCTTGTTGCATTGTGATGGTATGAGATGATAGAGGAATCTTATGGGCAAAAACTGGGGTACAATATTGGGGAGAGTGGTTTCATTTGAGAAAATAAAAAAAGAATTGGTGGCACGGTGCATATTTTGAGAAAAACACAAAAAGAAAGAAAAAATAATTGAAAAGAAAATAAAGAATCAAGAATAAAAAGGAAAGATTGCACTGCGAGAAAAGAAATTAAAGGATAGAAAAGAATTTGAGGATTGAGCAAGAATGAAAGTTGTGCAAAGTTGAAATGCTCTTCATAAATCTTTACCCATTTTTGTTTCAATGGCCTTAGATATATTATCCTTTGTTGTTAACCTAATCCAAGCTACAACCTTGAAAGTCCTTATTGATCTTTATTTCCATAATATTCTCTTTGTTTGTTTAGATGAATGCATGAATTATTCTGGATGTTGGCACGATTGCTAGTGAGAGTATTTTGTCTCGTGCAAAGTTGTGCATAGTTTTTCATGAAATTGTTGAATTGAGAGTTAGGTGATTCAAGTATGAATGTGATGTGTTGCTTGAGTATGCATTGTTTGATGTTTTCTGTTTAGAACTTAATTCATAACCATGTTTTGATTCTGAGAAAGCAATTGGTAATTACTTGCGCGCGTGCGTTTGTTGAGTTTGAACCATACATTTTTTCCTGGTTCACTTTGTCTAAATTCATCTTGTTTCTTATTGAGTTTTATATTTGTTCGGGGACAAACAAATAAGAAAGTTGGGGTGAGTTGTTAGGTGCCAAAATTTATTAATATTTAGTATAGTTTATTGGTGCTTTTCGATTCTATTTATCGCATATTCTTGTATTCCCCTTGTTTCTATGTAAATAATCGTATTTTGATTTAATCGAGTGAATAATTTATAGTTAATCAATTTTTATCTAAAATTTGTAGGTTTATTCATTTGGTTGAAGCTTGGACCATTGAAGAGCTTAGAGATGGTTTGCAAGCAATGTTGGATGAAGAAAAGCATGTTACAGGGCAGACTATGTATGGTCATAGTGTGGTGGATGAGGAAAAACCTTAGACTTTGGCACTAAGCCCGGTGGGGCGCACTTAGTGCCCTATAAGGCGGTTTGATCTTTAAGTGGGAGCGCGCTTAGGGGGCAAGAGTGCGCTAAGTGCGGTCTGTGATGTTTGCCCCTTCTATAAATAGATGTCTTGAGATATTTTCGGGGTGTTAACACATTTTGAAGAGAGAAAATAGATCAAAACACTGTAGAATCAAAGAATCGAAGCTGATTTTGCATCAATAGTCGAGAAATCAACATTGATGCTTGATCATCTTCTCATTTTACTTGTTATTGAAGCTACCATGTCTATGGATAGCTAAACATCTCTTGTGTCAAGATTAGAGGTAGTTAATCTATGTAGTATATATTATTTTTTACCCTTTGTATGTGAACAAATTTATGAATAATATAGATGTTAATATTTGCTTTTATTGTTGTCTCTTTGATTTGAATCACTATTGAAAGATATTTTTCAAACCATGACCTAAGATTATCATCTATCAACGAACAAACTCTAGACATAGATTTATGAGTTGATATTCATATGTATCAAGCTTTAAGATCATTGTGTTGATTATTGGCATGAGACATCATCTAGTAATGAACACAATAATAGTCATAATATTGCTTTAGTGATAAACGGTATTGGGAGGATACGTGATTACAATGATCATTGACAACTTCACATTTTAGATCGTTAGGATATGTATGAAATAGGTTAATGAAACATAATCTTGGCATCCTTTTTAATCCATAAAATCTCAACTTTTTATCGTTGTTAACTCATTTTCATGCAATCGAAACTTTTCGATACCAAAGCCTTTTATAAATCCTTACTTAAAACATTATAATTGTAGAACAGCGGTAATATCGCATCAATCCCCGTAGAAGTGATAAAGCAAATACTTACCCTATTAAAAGTGTTTCAACAGGTAGGCGCATGTGTTATGTCGCCCACTCCCTGGATAACTCGTCTGATTCGTTGGAACATGAGAAGTGATGTGTTTTAGTCCACAACGGTGCAAAGAGAAAGTCAAAAGGGAAAGTATACATTCTCCTGAACAATAGGGAATAAACTGCCTCATTCTCGTGCACCTAGAAGCGACTACTATTTTCTAAAACCTCAAATCCATACACATGGACTTCTATAAATACCTCAACCCTAAGGGGGTAGAGGGGATCTATTTTATTAAGAAAAACACCACATTTAGAGTTTTCCACCTCCCTGCATGAGCTAGCTCTAACATCATAACAAACTTTAAAAACCTCTGACAATTATATATATATATATATATATATATATATATATATATATATATATATATATATATATATATATATATATATATATATATATATATATATATATATATATATATATATATATATATATATATATATATATATATATAGGAGGGACATTCTTACTCCAAGAGTAAGTTTATAAGAGTTACTCTAAATTTTAATATTTGATTTTCATTAATCTAACAACTTTAATTGATAATTTAATCTATTTATTTTTGGAAACAATTTAATCTATATATTTGTGTGTGTGTGTGCGCGCGCGCGTGTATGCGTGTATGAATATACACGCACGCATGTCATATTAGGACTAAGTGAGAATAAAGGTTTCACCATGTCTAAGTGGGTTTTCCATTTATACGATGAGGCGGGGTAAACAATGGTAAGTGGTGCATCATTTGTGGAGCTAATCTATCTCCAATTTTATAAAAATAAAATATGTATTTAATGATGATGACTACAATGTCACGAACTCATAACTGACTTGTAGGGTAGTTCTAATTATGGGGATGTAAACATTTTGTTGTGGTTAAATTAAAACCAATCTTAGACAAGAATAGAATACGTATGTCATTCTTAGACCTTAGATAGTTATTCTTAGAACATTAGTAAGTTTTCCTAGAACTTGTAAAGTTTCTATATGAAAGTTAGGCATATTATTATTAGCGATTCAGTAAGTATAGACAGGAAGTGATCAAAGAGTATAATGAGATGGTGTGAGGAGAGATTGAGGTTCCTAGTAGGGAACTCACTGGGAAATTAGTTCTCACTCCACATTGTTTATCATTTTTTTTATTCAAGAACGCGGTCACATGATTGTCAAGATGGAGCAAGCATTGATTCTAAAACGTAAGATTAGAGTTTATATATTAGGTTTCAAAGTGATATTTTTAATCATGGAACTCCACTTTTGAATTTCATTTTATTTATTATTTAATTTTTTTTCTCTGGCAGCCTTATCAGTTAAATTTCAAAGGACCACCTTTAAATACTGTTATATTTAACATTGCATAATAATTTTTAAATACTTATTATATGGTGTTACATCCACCTTTCTGTTGAAATATTCAAAGACTTGTATTTATGCTTAAATTTGTTTACATCATCTATTGAATGATATTTGTATACACCTCGTCAATTATCTATTTATTTGATTGGAGTTTCTCAAAGGGTTAAATGTTAGCTAGATTCTTTGAGAAGACAAAGAAATCTGGTATGAACCAATTTTTTCTTGTTTGAAAAATCAAAGATATAAGTTAGTTGAGCTTAAAGGTGTCTTTGTGATATTGTAATCACTTATATTATAAAGAAAAACTCTCAAGTTGGAGGCAGACCATGATATATTTTGTATCAATATCAGCGATGAAGCTTTAACCACTACTAAAGCACTAGTACAGTGTCGAAAACCCAAACACTTTGAAAATTGTAGATCTCATCAGATCAGAAAAGAATCATAGATCAAAGTCAAGAATTAAACACCAACACTAGGGAATTATAATGTGATAACAACAATAGTCTGATTCGAAGCAAAACCACCGAAAATATACCCAACCTCTACAACAAGACAACAAAATAACGCTAAACTAGTCACCAAAAATGTCTTCAAAATTAAACACCGACAAACCAGAAATGTTTACTTGAAAGGACGACAGAACTCACCACTGACAAGAACTCACTCAGAAACGAACACTTTGCTAACCGAAGAATCGAAACTAGAGACTCCACCGCACTAAACATGACCAACACTCATTACCGGTGAACTTTGCACAAAGATCTTTGTACGGAAGCTTCGAAAAGAATAGATCTAAAAGTAAAGAAAACACCAACACCTGTTAGTAGCTCGAAAATATCATCAGGGGGATGGAACGGCTTAAAAAACATAATATCAAAACAAAAGACTACATCGTCAGACCAATTGTTTGGATTAAAGGAAAACTAAAAAAAAAAGGGTAAATTGACTTAAAGAGAAGGCGGCGAAGAAAGATTCATAGATAAGGAGATGACTCTATATTGAGACTCCAATTATTACTTAGTGATTATTGAATTTCATGCTTAGCATTTCCTAATAACTACCTCTGTCTGTAATTATAAGATTCCCTTTAGTTGTTTTCTTGTCTCTTTGTATAAGAATTTTTTCCCATTTTAAGATACATTAATTACTTTTTCACATATACCTCTAATTATATTTCATATTTTTTTATGTTCTACATTGAATACTCTTACACAAACATTGAATCATTCTCCCAACTTAAAAAAAAAACTTGTAAAATTATACCAATAATCGACAAAAACCAATTTTACTAACCAGAGTCTTATATTTAATAACAAGATAGTGTTATTAAGAGTTTAAAGACTTTTAAAGTAACATATAATAATAGGCACTTATATACTACTAGGAGTGAAAATAAGTCCGATAACAGGGGTCTTGGGCCTATCCTACATAGGCTCAGGCTACGGCTAACTTTCATAGGCTCTGACTAGACTTCTTTATATTCTTTATAAGTCTATTTAGTTAAAAAGGTTAGGCGACAGACCAAGAAAAAAATCTTTTAAATTTAACAGACTGACCTATATAAATAAATATGAATAATATTTTTATTATCATTATATTATATTTTGCACTTTGAATCAAAATACATAAATAAAATTTGATTATCTTGTAGAACTTATGAAAATAAGATAAAAACACCTTATAAACAATGTTATAAGTTGTTTTCACAAGTCCTCTTAAACAAATAGTCTCAAAAAACTTATGTTAATTATTAAGTTAAAATAAATCAATGCAAACAAACTTTCGGTCTCGTTGATTTTTTTAGTTTGTTAGTCTATTTAATTATTTAAATTACTTATTTATATATGCCTAAAATAATAAATTTTTATGTAGACTAACAGACCTTAAAAAAGAGACTCAGACCTAAAAATAAATCTAAATCTATGACAGACTACATGCCACAAAATTTTTTTGCAGGTCAAGCTTAGACTTGATAAAGTTTAGCTCAACGCAGCCTATTTTGAAATTTTTTTTTTGGAATAACCAAGTATTAAAAAAATCGCAAATAATCATGTTTCGGAAAAAATTACGCAAATAACCATGTTTCAGATGACTCCCCAAAGGAGGAGTCATCTCACTTGGTGCCTCCACTATGCATTTAGCCCTAGGCGTCATCCCACTTGGCGCCTCCTCTCTCTTTTAGCCAAGTGAGATGGCGCCTACACTTTAAAAGTGAGAGGAGGTGCCATCTCACTTGGCTACTAGGGCAAAATGTTGTTTTTATAAATAATTTGTCCGTTTGTCCGTCATTTCTCACACTTTCTCGCACTATTTTATTATTTTTTACTCTGATTTGCGTCATGACATCGTCCATGATTTTTACCAGAGATGGTTATGTTATCTTCTCCGCCATAAAACCTCCGATAAAAATGAAATTCTGGCACATTCACTCCATAGAGCGTCTGAAGCGAGAGTTGATGCGATGGCTAGATGGAGACATCGTGGAGGGGGCAAAATTAGAAGGATTCAACGAAGACGAACAGCAACCTCACATTCGACAGGAAGACCTAATGTTTGGTTGGAGGAAGTCAAAACAGACAGCGATGTAATGTTGATGATGCATGGGTCAGATGATATTGTTTTAACAGTTGTAATTTCGTAGACGGAATACTGTGTTTTTTTTTCTTGTTCGCGCAATGTTTATTGTAACAAATACTGTTAACGAAAAACCCTAATGTTTACAACATAATAAAGGAAAGATTTTATGTAATACAATTTTTATGTGGTTGAGGCAGTAGCCCGATTCGGACAATTTTTGCGATTGTGTCCGACCTGACGACATAAACCACACTTTCTTTCCATCTTGTCAAGGGAGTCCATTTCGTTTGTGATGCGCTTACTTTTGGGACGATCCTTTTTATTCCTTCGCATTTGGTCATTGTGCCATACTATTTCGCCGTCGTATGCAGCCAATAATCTGGTTTTGCTACCAAAGGGAAGTTGTTGTTGTAAACGTTGAGCAACGTTTCAGATTTTTAAATGTGTGACAGAAGTTGTAGCACGTCTTGATGAGTATAGGCACACGCGGCAATGACATGAGAGCAAGGCATACAAAAGGCTTGAAACTTACCACAATCGCACCAACAAGAAGGTAGTACAACCCTATATTCTTGTCTTGGCAGGCCCTCGTTGTGGTTGATTGTCTCTTTCACAATGAAGTTGTGGCTGTGTCGGTCAAACCGTATAACCATATGGGTGTTGGCTTTGGCACTTTATGCCTTAATGTACTTCATGCAGCTTTCACTCCATAGTTGTCCAGATTGCAACACCGCATTCCATATTTCACCTCTTTTGGCAAACAACGAAGCCATCCTAAAATATGTTGATTTTACCAAAGCAGTGACTGGGAGGTTTTATATGTCTTTGAATACCCCATTCATCGATTCAATTAGATTTGTTGTCATGTGCCCCCATCTTTGGCCATTGTCGTATGACCTAGTCCATTTTTCTACCAGAATATTGTCGATCCACCTACCGGCTTCTGGATTTGACAAACGGATCTCGTTGTGGTAATATTTGAACGTAGGTTGTATCAATGCATATCCCGCATTCATAACCGCTTTCCTTAGTGTTTTTTCTTTGATCTCCCTCGTGAAATTTTGGATGATATGTCTAACGCAATAGACATGCGTAGAAGGAGGATCATCCCAACCGTTTGCAAGATTATTGTATGCACTTTCAATGGATACATGTCTATCCGAGATCAAACAGAGATCTGGTTGAGGAGCCACGTGTGTTCGCAGATTTTTCAAAAAAAAACTCCAAGCACCACCAGTCTCCCCCTCGACTAGGGCAAAGGCAATTGGGAAAATGTTGTTGTTGCCATCTTATGCAATTGCCATCAGTAGTGTGCCTTTGTATTTCCCATATAACCAAGTTCCATCAATTTGTATAATTGGTTTGCATGACACAAACCCTGTGATGCAAGGTTGAAAAGCCCAAAACACTCGACTGAATATTCCATTTCCGTTGAGTTGACTACCATCTGGGGCGTATGCTGGCATTGTTTCCAGTATGTAAACAGTACCCGGAGAATAAGTCTGGAGTGCATTCAGGTAGCGAGGAAGTTCTTGGTATGACTCCTCTCAGTTTCCATATACCTTTTCAATCGCCTTGGTCTTTTCTAACCACGCCTTTCGGTAAGACGGAGTATAGTTAAATACCGTAATGATGTGGGAGATTATGGTTTTCACCTTCAAAGATGGATCGTTGCTGACGAGTGGTAGGATTTCTTGACAAATGAAATCATAATTAAGTTTTCGATGATCCTGTGATTGAGTAGAAGTGACACAAGTGTGGATAGACATGGAACCTATGACCCAATAATCACCTCTTAATATGTATGAAGCAGTAAGCTTGAATATACAATCAGGGTGGACACACTTGATCTTATACCTTTCTGGATTTACACGATCCACCTTAAAATTGACCGAGTTGAGCATGTGGAATTTTTTGATGGCTCTGATACATTCTTCTCTGTTATGAAATTTGTCTTTCTCTTTTAAGTTTTCATCTGACTGCATATACGGATTGAAAAATAAATCAAAAGACGATTCATCTCCACCCATGTTGAAGTTTGTCATGTGCGGAGGTGGGATGTAGATCTCGTTTGCAGGAATACCAGGTATCACATCGTCTTCGGAATCATCATTGACCATTTCATCAAACTCTAACTCGCCATCTTCTTCTTCTTCATCAACTGCATCTACTTCTGCTTGTTCGGTCTCCAAAGGATCAACCACTTGTGACAGCTGAGGCTCTCGCAGCATAATGTACAACTCAATAGAGTCGTACCCAGAATAATCATGACTGGAAAACATATTTTTAAGATCTTCGTCATCTTGAACCTCAACCTTATAAAATATTATTTGGTTGTTACCAAAAAAAAACCGGATTCTGATAAAATATTTGTGTCACGGGGCCTCGTCCAAGTTTAGCCTCCAATCGTTTTTTGAAGTACAAGAAATTGGCTTTCCTGTTTAAACAAAATCGGATGTTGTCTATGTCTCTAAACAGAAACCCAGAGGTGGGACAAATGTATGTCTCCCTGTTGAAATGTGCACCGATGACATATTGGGGTGCAGAGGTCGTTGTGTATGACTGTTTGAAGGTTTGAAGGTTGGAAGGTTTGAAGTTTATGAGTTATTTGTAGGAATTTTTGAATGTTCTAGTGTTTGAGAGATTAAGTGAATCAGTGTTTTGATAAATGTAAGACTAAATAGGTCATACTAAATTTGAATTAACCAAGGCTCCTCCCATCACATCCAATAGTGTTACATGCATTCAGAGATGCCTTCTCCAAGGCTGTCACATAGCTTGCGCCTACTCTACAACCCATGCCACCTCTTATTCGCCAATTGGGATGGCAACACCTTTCCATTTTGTACTCTTTCGCCAAGTCCAATGGCGCCTCCCTTCATGTCCAATCGTGTTACATGCATTCAGAGATGCCTTCTCCAAGGCTGTCACATAGCATGCGCCTACTCTGCACCTACAATATAACCTCTAAGGATCCTCCTATCACGTCCAATAGTGTTACATGCATTCAGAGATGCCTTCTTCAAGGCTGTCACATAGCATGCGCCTACTATGCAACCCATGCCACCTCTTATTCGCCAATTAGGATGGCGACACCTTTCCATTTTGTACTCTTTCGCCAAGTCCAATGGCGCCTCCCTTCATGTCCAATCGTGTTACATGCATTCAGAGATGTCTTCTCCAAGGCTGTCACATAGCCTGCCTACTCTGCACCTACATTGTAACCTCTAAGGCTCCTCCCATCACGTCCAATAGTGTTACATGCATTCAGAGATGCCTTCTCCAAGGCTGTCACCTAGCCTGCGCCTACTCTGCAACCCATGCCACCTCTTATTCGCCAATGGAGATGGCGACACATTTCAATTTTGTACTCTTTCGCCAAGTCCAATGGCGCCTCCCTTCATGTCCAATCGTGTTACATGCATTCAGAGATGACTTCTCCAAGGCTGCCACCTAGTATGCGCAAGAGTGACACTTATCATGCATGCATGCACCCACCTACCACCTCACTTACTCTATGAAAATTTTTTGCCTATAAATACAGAGCATTACATACTTCTCTCGCATCCACAATCTTCTCACTCTCTGCTACAAACTCTTTCATAATCTCTTACAATTTCAAACTCTTTCATAATCTCAGGCATTTTCAACAATGGCTCTTCTCACAATGGGCGATTCTCACAGAGGCACAAGGGACAACATTGCAGCATTTGTAAGTTTCTTTTATAGTTATACATTTTTCATACTTCTAGTAATGCTTTGTTCATCTTACTTACTCTTACACCTTTTACATTATTAACTTAGGATACCAAAAGATTCAGAATTCATTCACACAACTACCTTGCTCCATACCCATTGATCGTAGCATATCTGGAATACGCAAGTTTTGGAAACGTTATAAAGATCTCCAACTGCACAATTGATTCAAAATTCATACTTGCAATGTTGAAAAGGTGGAGACCAGAGACCCATACATTTCACCTACCAATAGGTGAATGTACCGTCACGCTAGAGAACGTGTACATGTTATTGGGTCTCCCTGTCGACGGTAAGGCCATTAACGGGTCGGTTCAACAACACAATTCTCTGTGAAGAATTGTTGGGCAGGGATATGGTTGACGGTGGTGGTGCGAGAGGTCGGGGTATACTACTAACTTAGCTAAAAAATCATTATGCGACTCTGGAATTAAACGAAAATTCCTCCGAGCTAGCCAAGGTAATAAAAGCTAGAACTTATATAATGATACTATTTAGAACCTTTTTATTTCCCGAAAGTACGGGAAATAGTATAAATTTTATGTATTTAAATTTACTTAGAGACTTCAAAAAAACTAGAAAATATAGTTGAGATTCTGCTGTTTTAGTCCATCTATACAGTTCCTTGTGCGAAAATGCAATCAAGGAAAAATATATATTTTATGGTTGCGTTTTTTTACTTCAAGCCTGGGATTGGTGGAGGATGGAGTCCCTAAACCCCGTCAACAACAACACATTCGTTTTCTCATACGCAACAAAGTAAGTCATCAAGTTATATCATTTATTACTATTCATCTCTTCATCAAATATATGATAAAAATAAGATATTTTTCATTTCCTTTAGGTATTGCGTGAGGGGTATGGATTACGGCAAGAATCCAAGATTCAATGTCGCACTATACCGCAATCTATTAGATCACCTTGGCCCGGATGATGTACGTCGTACCTTTCAACTTTTCTACTTTTAAATTATTTATATATTACGTTTTCATTAACCTGATTTAATTTTATCTGCAGTTTGTCTGGAGACCATATTTGAATATGGGTCATGAACCAAACCTCGAGGATGCAGCAATTTGGAGCGCAAAGACTGCAATCATACGATTCAATGTTGTGGAGATGCACCACAGCGACCGTGTGAAGATGCAGTTTGGAATGCATCAAGAGATACCCAGTGATCCGACTTGTTTGTCCTCGTGGCATCTCAAAAGGGTCGACGTTCAATGGGGTCTTACCAACTGAAAAGACTTTGCTCCAGAATGGTGTAAGATGTGGCAGAGGCGTCACCGACATGCCTTGCAATTCCCAATTTTCCTCAACCATGGTAATATGCGACACACGGATCAGTATTTATCTTGGTACAGATCGGTTAGTATCCTTGAGATGCACGTGTCTCATCCAAGGTATTCGGTTGACCCACGAACACAATGGACACAAACCTCATTTCCCCAACAACAAACCTAACACACATCAACCTCCCACCAACCCCCCAGACGAAACAGACCCACAAACACCCAACCACAATCACCACCTCAGTATCAATACCCCCAAATGCATCACACCCAACCGCAATTTCAATCACAATACCAACACACCCGCATACCCCACACACAATTTCAGTCTTCTGCATATCCCAATATGGGCCCCTCAACATCCAACCTTAGCCCTGATCTGGGAATGTCATAAGATTATGAATCAACCGACCAAACATACCATCAACCACAATATCACCAAACCACCCAACATTCTTAATACCAAACACCCCAAGATTCATTTCTTTTCTACCCCCGTACTCAGACGACCAATGCTACAGACCAACCATGGAACCCCACCCACTGACAACACGACCAAACTTTGAGGGTATGGATAACCGACTGTACCAAAACGGATCTTCTAGATATGGAGATCTGACTGATTTCATGGATCTGAAACGCATTGACTTCGCTGGACCATCAACCCTACCACAGCAGGAAACGCGACGAAACCCAACACAGAAAAGGCGAGGACGGGGATACAGAATCGGGGGTCATTACCAGGTTCCAGAGGACCACTGATTAATCTGTTTTTTTTACGTGATACTTGTGTGTAATCCTATTTTGTAAATAAAAAGTCAATTTTGTTTAACCTATATCAAATACGTAACGCACCGCATTGAAAAAAAAACACAAAAATTACCCTAGAAAATGCACTAAAGTGCCATTTCACTTGACTTAAGGCAAGCCCTAAGCACCTAGGCGCCAAGTGAGATGGCGCCTCCCCTTAAAAAATAGGTGTAGGCGCCAAGTAAGATGACTCCTCCTTTGGGGAGTCATCTAAAACATGGTTATTTAAGTAATTTTTTCCGAAACATGATTATTTAAATAAAAAAATTTAATACATGGTTATTCCAAAAAAATATTCGCCTATTTTTAACCCCTATATACTACTATAAGATTTAGTTTTAAGAGTCTACTACTAACTAGTATACAATATATGAATAAGATAATTAAACCTGTTCAACTTTTTCTTTTAAACGTGTTTTCTTCTGAATTACCTTGAAACTTAAATGCAGAAATACAAAATAGTAGCTGTCAGCGAGAAATACAAAATAATAATCCTACCGACCTCAGCACAGTTTTAACATGATACAAACGCATAGTAAGAACCCGCAAAATATGAACAAGAGCTTCAGATACTTATGACTCTAACCAAAAACAATCAAACACTATTCAGATCACCGTGTGTTCGGAGACGGAAAATTACTATCAATGTCTACACAATGAAACCCAGCATTGTGCCAAAAGCAAATTTGATATGAAAGCAACCAAAAAAATACCATCGAGGAAGAACTCATCAAATCAGAAAACCAATATGATCTAACTATCTCTCTTCATTCTTTTTGAAGTAGAAAACATTCTGATTTCATGAAACATTATATCGGCACTTTACCCCTCATCTTAAATGCAATTTGCAACTGCATCCATGAGATGTATATACAAAAGCAGATATCACCAATTATCTATACACATAACCAGCTCCAACAAACCAACAAATGACAGTCTGCATCGCAAGAAGAAATAAAGCCAATCAATTCGTTATATTTCCAAATGTAACATTGTTTAAGTAAAATTGAATGTGAGAAAAAGTATAGAGGAATTTACGGCTACACGTGATTTAGTATCGACACACACCACACACTCTTAATATATATATTTAATGTCTTAACCAACTAATTTTTCAGTACCAATGCACACTTCCATAATCCCTGTACACAGCCAAACAAAACCTGTATTAAGAAGTGGGATGAGTTTAAGCAGAAAAAGAAACAGAAACAACAAGTTTTGATGTTACCTAGTCTAGAAATGAAATACCAATAAGTAGATACAGAACTAATTGTGAATACCTAACAGTATTCAGAAAGAAACATGTTCATTGTTTTCTTTGCATATTCCTTCTTTGTTTTCCAATACACTAGAATTTGACTGATCAATAGTTTCCCTGTGAAGATTATATTGACACACTCCCATCGTAGGACTCTGCAAATTATCTCCAGGTTCTTGATTCGAAATGCTGAGAGTATCAACTTTCTCAGAAATCACTTCTGAAACATGAATGACCTTGTCAATCGTTACTACACGAGTTTCTTCAGTGTTCCCTTGTTTATGATTTGAAGTTGTTGACACCTGCTGAATCTCTGATACATCTGCCTGTGTTGAAAGCACACTGAAAACAAAATCAATAAAAAAACTTGTGAGTCCATACAGCACCTATATGCTCAAATAAATGTGTACTAGGTCTTTGGGTCAAATGTAGCACCACTTGTTCTTTCTTTGGATTATATCAATAAACTTTGCTTATTTAATAAATTAAGAAAAAGAAATTGAAGTATTGTCTGTGTAAAACTTTTTACACTCAACCAATCTCAATTAATCATTAAGAAAATATGATGAAAGTCAATTTTTTTTAATAATTGAATGGTGATGATTGACTGACTGTGAAAAATATTTACACAGTCGGTACATATGAATCAAATCCATAAAAAAATATGCTAAAAATGTGTTTCAGTAGGGAAAAATTGTACCAGTAGGTAGTGCCCTGATCTAAAGGATTTTTGGCCATTCGTTCTTCTGCTCTTGGTTTCTTATTCTGCACAACATCTACAAGTGGATCACCAACTTTAGTAATCAAGTTCCCCCTGCCTCTTTTCCCTCTTCCCACTTGGCGTTCATCTGAAAAAGCAGTTTTGCCGTTAACATCTTTAGTTACAGATTCGAACTCACTTGTTCTACTAGCATTTCCATCTCGAGATGGTACTTCAACAATTACTTTTGGTTCTCCAAAAGAAAATTCCATTTGCTGTCCTTTGCTAAAATTACCAAGTGGTTTGTCATTCTCCAAGTGCTTTTGCCCATTACTAACATTATTTTTTTCAGAAAGCAGAGGCAGATTTTCTTTTTTCATGAGTGGCGTATCAGGAGAATTTCGGAATATTAGTTCTGAGCATCGTCTTATCCATGAGAATCGAGCCGCACTAGGAGAAGAAACACCTGATGACTTCTGCACAAATGGAGTATCAAACTCATTGCTGATGTTATCAACATCCAAGTCCTTGCTCAGACGACCTTGTGTAAGAGTCTGATGCCTCAAATTTTTCCTTGAAGACATTTTCTGTAGGTTATACTCCATATCAGATTTAAGCATTTCAACAATCGCAAGGTCATCAGAAACAACTTTCGAGTCTTCTAACTTTTTCAATTCTTCAGTCTGAGAATAAATTTTAATTCTGTCAGCATGCAACAGTTCTCTCTGTTTCTGTAGTTTATCCCTTTGAACCTCAAGTTCTTTAATACAATCAGTTAATTCAGCCCATTCTTTATTTCTTAGTTCACGATCCAAACTTATCTCAGTACGCTCAGTTTGAAGTCTTTTCATCTCCAAGGAAACTTGTTCCAATTCTTTTGCCGCTTTCTCTTTAAGAGCATCAACACACCGGAGTTCCCTATCCTTCTCTTCCTCAAAAGCCTTTTCTCTTTCCTTCAAATAACTTTCAACTTCTTCCCGTCTCTTCTCAATGAGGTTATTCAGCTCCCTTTTTTGCATCTCAATATCCCGCTGAAAATCTGCTCGCTCCTGCTGCATCTTGCCAAACCACTCAGCATGTTCATCTGCCATCTTCTTCATGAAACTTTCTCGTTCACTAGCAAGTGACCCCAAGTCATGGCTGTACTGATTACGCAAATTTTCTTTTTCTTCTCTTAGCTTCTCACGCTCATTTTTAATAAAAGTGGAAACCGCCTTCCTTTCATTTTCTATAAATTCTGCTTCTTTCCGCAGCTCTTCTTTTTTTTCATCAAGAAGCTCCCACTCAACTTCAAACTTGGCCTTTTCAGCTTTCAACTTATTAGCCTCAGCCAAAAGCTCCAAATTCTGAGATCTTACAAGATCAATCTCTTCCTTTAGTTTCACTTCAAAAACTGACAAGTCGCCTGTTTCACTTTGGATAACCTCCAATCTCTTCTTTGCATTATCAACTTGTCTTTTTTCATTTTCCAAAGATGTCAAAGACTCCTGCAGATCTTGCTTAGCTTGTTCAATATCAGCTTTCTCCTTTTCCAAAATGGTTTTGTTTAATTCAAACTCCTTCTCAGCAGATCTAAGGCTTTGATCTTTATCTTCAAGAGAAGTTGACAGTTCCACTAGGTCTTTCTCCTTTTCGGTCAGTGATCTTGACAGGACTTCCAACTCATGTTCCCTTTCAAGGATTTGGTCCTCCCGGTGTTTAAGATCAACCTCCTTTAATTCCCAAGCCCGTCTCTTTGTCTCAATTTCATTTTCAACCGACTTGCGCTGCATTTGTAGCTCAACTTCCAAATCATGTTTTCTTGTCCTCAATTTGGCTTCCTGATCTGCCATAACCTTCTGAGTTTCATCCTACATTTTCCATTCAACAAAGTTAAAATAATAACAATACAAAGAAAGTCCTAAAAATTAAAATGAAACATCGAGCATAAGAAGAGAACATACAGATTCTCTATTAGAAAGTTTCACTTCAAATTCAAGCAACTCTTTCTCTTTCTTGTCAAGCTCAGTTTTCCATTTGGTGAGTGCCTGTTTTGGCAAACACATATCCACAGGTGAACAAGACAGAAATTAAAAACTACTTAATATCAGTTTTACCTTGACCCAACTGAGAATTTTCAAATACGAACCTCTTCTCGTTGTATAAGGGTGGCCTCCAGTAGTTTTAGGCTGGTTTTCTTGTCATGGAGGGCCTCATGTTCCTTTTCAGTTTTAAACTTTGTGTCCTCCAACTCTTTTTGAAGACGATTTAATTCCTGAGATCTGCTAAAAAGATGATCCTCTCTCTGGTTGAGCAAGGACTGCGATTGAAGTAACCTTTCTTGTTCTTGCTGCAAAACCTTCTGCCTTTCAGAGAGGGACTGCCTCTCAAGATTCAGCTCCTTGTCTTTTTCATCACAACTGTGAGAGAAGGGAAAGAAAGAGATATCAACTTAACATTTTGAAAATATCAAGCTATCAAAATTTTATATTATTAGAGGTGAATTAAGATCACCTGCTTGCTCAAGATCATAAGAATTCACTTATTAATTATATTATAAGAATTATAAGAATAACATACTCAGACTTGAAAGATATAATTTGCCGCCTAAGGTTATCTTCCCGTGCTTCAACATCACGAAGCTTCCTTTCAGCGATATTGTTATATCGAGTAGCATCTGCTTGCAAAGATTCTACAGCACACACTTTGGCTTCAGCCTCTGTAAACCTTTTGTGTGCTTCTTCTATCAATTGGTGTGCTTCAACTAATTTACTCTCAGCTGCAACCTTTGTTTCAGCACATTCAGTACGCATCTCATGCAAGGCCTTCTCAAGCTACAAAAAGCAATAAAAAATGCTATCTCAAACTTTGAATAAAAAAAAGGAATGGAAAATAAATAGAATATATGGTTTTGCAAGGGCGGATATTATTCAAGAAGCTTACACTTCCTATGCATGCATCTTTCACGCCTATTGTCTTCTTCAAAGATTCTTCCCGTTTCTTTGATTCAGCTAATGCAGATTTATTCATGGATGAATCATGGTTATGCATTAACTCGGATGATTCAACCAAGGTTTTAACGTGTTCATACTTGGAAGTCAACTCCTTTCTCTCCAATATGAGAAGGCCCATGTGATGCTGATGATCATATATCTACATAAAATGTTAAAGTCAGAAACAAAGTAAAGCAAGAAAGAAAAAATAAATTTTGCTGACACCAATTAAGAATGTCCATCGTGTATCTTATAAAATTGAAACACCTCATAAACCTTTTACAGAGTATTCACTTGAAAATGCAATTTGTTTGGTGGAAGAAAATTATTAGTTTGTTTGATAACAAATTGCAATTCTAGCAAATTCAGTATCAACTCAATTTTCTCAACCGACCTTGCAACTGAACTATTCACAAAACTAAATCACGGTTATTCTTACAATACGTGTGAGTCATATATAGAGTCAAAACAAAAATAAGCTGAATAAACATGAATCAAAAACCACAACCCAGCCTTATCCCACTAAGTGAGGTCAGCTATATGGATCAAACGACGTCATAATGTTCTATTCTATCAAACAAACATGAAACTATTCTCTTTACTACATAATCTACAAGTCTTCTCTCTACATGTCCAAACCACCTAAGCTGAGTTTCTACCTAAGCTGATTTTGATGCACTACACTGCCGATTTCTCGAATAAAATTAAGCCTTTAAACACACAATTCAAACAATTCTATAAAGGAACAAATGGCTGTGTGGTTCCATTTCACTGCAACCAACCACTATCAGTTTAAACACACAATTCAAACCATTCTATAAAGGGACAAATGGCTATCCTCACATGAACACTCCAAAGTTTCAAACAAAATTTTATTCGACATCACAACACAAGAAGCTAATCACTATCTATGGTCTATACAATATCCACTAAGCCATCTCAAATTATTCCTATGAACACATTAATTAAAAACCCTATTCCCCCAATTCAAAAACCAGATAAATTACAGTGAAAAAGAAAGGCATATAGAGAAGAAGAAATTAACGAACCTCAGCTTCAAGCTTTGCGATGTAAGCTACAAGTGCAGACTTATCTTTGTGTTTAATCGATTCTTCGTCAAAACCAGCGTCCCTCAGGCGTTTCCAGATCTGATCATCGGAGAGTGGGCTTCTCAAAACCCTAGACCTCGGAGTAATGGACAGCGGCTTAGAAAAGGTAGGAGTCGAAATCTCCATCTCCGACTCCAGAATCGATTTTCCTAACCGCGCTTCGATATTTTCGAAATTCTCTGTTGATTATTATTAGCTTCTTGGAATCGCTTTTTTCAGTGTGTGTTTTTGTTCTCACTTTGTTCTTTTCTTTCTCTTTGCTTTTAGGTAAAAAAGACGTGAATGCCGTGAGTGCGCTCACGCTTTTGGGACGGGACGACCTCGTTTAGACTTTATCGATTTATACGAGCGAAGTAAATTTTGAAAATATGACAAAATATATAAATTATTTTTACTTTTATTCTTTAAATTATATTTAAACATATTATCATATTTTTATTAAAAATTATAAAAATTATACATAAATTTTATCTTTTTTTAATTCTAACAAAGGAAATTTAATTATGTTTTTTTCAATGAAAATTTTTAATATTATCTCTATTTCTTTTTAATATATTAGTTATTTAATAAATTTAAAAGTGATTTATCTTTTATAAAGAACGGAAATAATATATTATTAAAATTTATTTAATCTTTTTTTTAAGTTGTATTAAAGAAAAGTATATAAATTAATTTTACACAATCAAGATATTATATATATTTTAAAATTTGTTTAATGCTTTGAATTAGGTTTTTGTTATTGCTTATTTCAAAAAATATATATCATTTGTTAGCCGAGAATGGTAAGTTGTTGAATCTAGTATAAGTTGAAAAGTTTTTAGCGGCAAAAAAGAAAATCTGAATACAACACAAAAATATTTTCAAGGAAGTTTTTTCAAGTCAAGTAAGGCAACAAATTGTGTCAGTATTAAAAATGATTAATTATACTCTATATTTCCTTGAATAAATGGAGCGTCTATTATAATAGTTTTATGTGAATAAAAAGATATAAATGTATAGTTTTAAAAATGGATGACATTAATTAGATATTTATACTATTAATAGTAATTTATTGTTTCGCTCAAAATTTGAGAATTGAGAATTTCAGATGATTTTCACTTTTGAAAATTTAAAAATATTTTTTTATATATATTTTCGAATATACTTTATAAATTTGAGATATTAAATGATTTTGGATATGCATATCCGAAATAACTCTTAAAAAATTTAAATTGGATGACTTTTGACATACATATTTGAAGTCATCTAATATCTCAAATTTATTTTGATTTTATTTTAAAAATATATTTATTTATAATATAATTATAATATAATTAAATTGAATTATTATTAATAAAAAATAACGTAAATTTATAATTAAAAATTAAATAATAAAATAAATTTATAATATGAAATTAAACAATGAATGTAATAATTAAGTTTTTAATTATAATGATGAAATGTAATTGTCTTTTAATTATTTATTTAAAATTATGAATAATTTTTTATAAAAAATATAACAAATATTTTTTAATTGTAATTTTAAAATTTTAATTTAATTTAGATGATATTTTTAGTTTTTATTATAGAATTGATAATTAATTATTATGTTGTAATTAAAAAATTTATTATATTAAAAAAAATTGATTTTATTTTGATATCCGAAATAACTTAATATCCCAAATTTCTTTTGATTTTATTTTAATTTTTTTAAAAGATATTTATTTATAATATAGTTATTATATATTTTATTTATAATATAGTTATAATATAATTAAATTGAATTATTATTAATAAATAATATTTAAATTTATAATTGAAAATTAAATATTAAAGTAAATTTATTATATGAAATTAAACAATAAATGCAATAATTAAATTTTTAATTATAATGATGAAATGTAATTGTCTTTCAATTTTATATTTAAAATCAGGAATAGTTTTTGATAAAAAAAAATATAAGAAATATTTTGTAATTATAACTTTAAATGTTAAATTTAATTTAGATCAAAATTTTTAATTTTATTATTATAAAATTGATAATTAATTATTATGTTTCGATATGTTGATTACTTCGATTGAAGGAGTGAGTTCACTAGCATATCAAATGTTTCGAGACTTAGCATATTTTTGAGTTCAATGCTTAGATGATCTAGAAATCCATTAAGTCTGGTTTGGAGGAATCTCAGAAACAGATCCACGAGATTATGATCACTCTCTCCTCAAAACATGTTTAAAATCTCAAAAAAAAAGTTTGTAGGAATTGGCAATGGCAGTAAGAAGATTTGAAGATGTCTTCGACAAAGAAGTCGGGAGATTTAAGAGCAGTTGTTGACATGGGTAGCAGTTTGTAGCAGTTCAAGAACCTAAGACACGTAGAAGTAGAAAGCATAACTCCAAGTAATAGTGTATATGTCGAACGCAGGAGAATGGACTGTTATATACGATTATTGATGTATTTAGTATATAAGTTGATTTTATTTATGTAATAAAGATTCGTAAATTTTATTAGTATTCTCTATAGAACTCGAGTATCAAAGTCACAAAGAGAAAAGAGTTTGTGAGAAAACATGTACAAATACGCGTCCCTTTTCTAATTCTTTAATCAAAACATTTATTTCCTTATTTTTATTGTGTACTTTGTTTTCTTTATTTCTTCAAACACTTGTGCATTGTTCTTATTGAAATTTCTATACGATTTCCCTAAATTCAAACGTCAATAGCCAAGCACAAACACATTATCAAATAGTTTTGCACTAATTATCCTTAGGATTTTTTCGAGTTTAATCTCTTAAGTAGACCAAACACTTATGATTTGATTTAATGAAAACACTAGTAAACAAATTGGTGCGTCCAGTTGGACTATTTTGTACAAGAAATTTAAACTTTTGCAGAAAAGTGTTTTGTGCTTTTATTGTATATTTTGTTCTTTATACCTAAAAAATTTCAATGTCCAAGGAGTGGTAAAACTCTTATTGAGATGGCACGTCCAAAAAATATGATCTTTCCGAAATTAGAAGCATCTTCAGTGGCCTGCAATACTTGGACTTCTGTGGTTGTTGAAGGGAATAGGGGGTGCACCTGCAAGGTACTTTGATGCCAAAGTAAGATTCAGAGTAAAGAGAAGGCAAGTATATAGTGTAAGTGAGTATAATTGAATACCTCACCCTCTAGTGAAAGATGGTATTTATAGCCCCATCGTTGGGCCAAGGTTCCCATTTTGGGTCGGATGCCCAATCCCATAACGAAAACTTCCAGGATCCTACTGTTTACCGTGAAAAATGGTAAACAACCGCTGATCTTCCAAAAGGTTACTTATTTGGTGACTCGCAGGATCGATCAGATTGATCTTAAGACATGGTTGATCTTTTTAGTTTAAATGCTTTGAAATAAAGAGTTTCCACTAATCCTAATGGTGATTAATGCAAGTAGAGTATAGACACTTTAAATAAATTGCATGGTGAAAAGTTTGATAAAGTAAATAAGAGCATTAAAGGTTTGCTAAATAAATGACTTCGACTGAAGTAAATGAGTGAAAGTGATAAATTGCTTGAATATAAAAGACTTTGATTAAGGTAAATGGTGTTTCACACATACATTCTCAATGATTCTTTCTCTCACGCTGGGTACTTGAATCTAAATGAGTGACTTGTATACAATGATGAACACACTCTATAAATTCGCAAACATTTAGTATTTATACTAAAAAAACTAAGTAACTGTTGGGCAGTCACACCGCTTCATGATGACTCCATATGGCACGCTCACAACCTTCGATGTCTACATGCACGACACGTTGCGCTTGGTAACTGCTGGGAACCGTTTTCCCTCCAACAGTTCAAAATTCAAACCGTTCGATCTTGGGCATCAGGGACCTTGGTCGAGAGGTTGCTCCTTCGACGTCGGAGACAACAAGATTCCAACTTAAAGGAATTCCTCTAAGTATCTTGTCATTCTTTGATGAGCCTTCGACGTGATCAGCTGGTCGAAGCCTTCTTGTGTAGGAAACTCTTCTGACTCATAATTAATGATCCATATGATGATAAAACGTGGGTGTCGAATTTAGGAGCCAACAAATTGCCCCCCAAGAATGTCTTATTTCGACGCTGAAAAGAAAAAGGCATTCTTTGATATTCCATTTGACACCTGTCCTTCACTCTCAGCCACAAATTAGTTTGTGTACTCTTTGTCTCCTACCAACCATCTGACAAACTCAAAAAGTCATCATTTCACCTTTTCCCAAGACGTCACTTCAGTAAGGCATTTTGCACGCACGATGGCCTTTCACATGCTGTCATCATGACTATTCCCCGAAATCGAGGAAGCACGCTGCAACGTTTCCGTTTTTCAGAACGGTTACAGAGCCAAATGCGTGCCACGTGCCCCACTCTTGTCTGTGGCATTAAATGACCTTGAGCCCTATGATTTTTCAAACACTATAAATAGCACTGAGTACCTTAGTTAGAGTCTTTACGCTTTCTTGCATCCAAACCTTCAATCGAACGAATTTTTCTGCAAGCAACTTTTTTCCTCTCCCTCTCCAATCCCAATAATCTTTGTTCTACATCCATCCTCATCTCAAACCAACAAATGGCTTCACGCACTCGCGCTCCCAATGCCCCAAAAGTTAGCAATCCCTCCAAGACTGCTCAACCCGAAATCTTCTCAACCGCTCCGGTAGTTAACTCCATGGGAATGCGAAGGGTTCCTGAACCCATGGGTGAGGCTGAACGTGAAACTTATGGCTCTCAACTGCTGATACCTGTTGGATATTCCAACCAGGTTTTTGCCATGCCAGGCCCTCTTTCAACATGCATCAATGACCCCACAAAAATTGAGGGTTTCTTCCTTGTGCATGCGGCACTCAAACCTGTTGGGTGCTCAAAGAAAGCAAAAGATGATACTGAAGATCCTGCGAAGGAGAAGATAGATCTTCGGTTTTTTAACAGGGGGGTTAGGGCTTTTCGCTCTAGCCCTAGTCTTACACCAGAATATGCTGCTTGGCTCCTTAAGATGGAGAGGTGCCAGGCTTCAACTTGGAAAAGTATGGGCATTTATGACCTGGTCATGTTGTCCAAAACTGGCCTTAACTATTGTCCTGACATGCTGGTAGCTTCATTGCTATTTTGGGACTACACTCACTATACCTTCCACTTGCCTTGTGGAATGGTTACACCCACCCTCTTCGATGTGGCTGCCATTACTGGTCTTCGACCAACTGGGGACTATTTCGACCCAGAGGAAATGTCTGAAGACCAGATTGGGTTTTCTTCTACCAAACCCACCTACACCACGTACACCAACCATTACCATGACAAATCGACGACTGTGGTGACTGATGTGGAGCACATCACGTTTCTAGCCCTATGGCTGTCGCGCTTCGTGTTCTGCACGAAATCTCTACAAGTGACGAAGAAAATGGTCACCCTCGCTACTCAGCTTCATCACGGCCAAAACATTTGTTTGGCCGAATTAATATTGGCGAATTTGTATGAGTCGATAAACAGTGGAGCGGCCCAATTGAAAGTAATTAAAAATAGAGCCAGTCTGCTGCTTGCTGGTCCCTTCTGGCTACTTCAACTCTGGTTGAATGCCACTTTCGAGTCTTTCCTTCCCCAGAAGCCTCAAATAAACGAACAGGCTCCTGAGATAGCTAGAAGGCGCGTCGAAGGTACCATGCTTGTCTTATTGACTCCTACTGAGGATGGGCTGGAACTACAAAAGACCTTCACAAACTTCGTTCAGATGTTTGCAGGGAGGAAGGAATTTACTTCGACCATGGCCCCTTTCGCAGGTCGAAAGTGTGGTCCAGGATGGTTTACCAGGCCCCATCCTAAATCGTCAGAGGATCCTCACTTTGAAGAGCATACAACAATGTGGGAAGCGTTTCTCACTCCAAGGATAATGCCGTTGCGCTTTAAGAGTTCGAAGAATCAGCTGAGCCTGATTGCCTACCAGCCGAATCTTGTCTCTCGACAATTTGGCATTATCCAATCGCTTCCTTCTCCGATTTATCTCCGGGAGAAATCATTATTGTTCTTCTCCACTGACTACTCTGAAGAAGCCGCTACTAGGCATATTAGTAGGTACGTTGGTCGGACCGTACTATCATTGTTCGAATACCAACTCAACTTCCTCTGTTCACCAGCTTTTGAAGACTGGTGGAGGAGATATTACGTCGAAGAGTTCCTCGACGAGAAGGACTTTGCAGACGAGCTCAAAAAGTTCTTCGTCATGCTCCTTGATAAAATAAAGAAATGTATGTTCCCTCAAATTACATTTGTCTTTTCATTTTAACTTATATCTGCCAAATATAACTTACGAACGTTTCTTCTTTCAGTTGTTCGAAAACCTGTGGCTAAGAAAGCCACAGACAGCCATCAGGGTGAGGGTCCCTCTACAAAACCTCCAGTACAGGTAACAAAATTTTTCCTTGTTTCCTTCTTTGATTTTAAATATTCTGGTTCCCAATGCTGTGTTTTAAATCTACTCCATTTGGGATTTTCAGGAACCTGCGCCTAAGAAACGACCTATATTAACGGTCGAATCATCGAGTGGCGACGAGGAGGAATCTCCTCCTGTTCCTCTCAAAAGGAGAAAGCTGAAAAAAGTTGCCCCTGCCCCTGAACCTCGACCTGTGATGAGAACTAAAGTCACAGGGAATAAACCCAGGCCACCCCCTGTGATCATCAAAGAGCCCACGGAGGAGGAGCTGAATGTCTTGCTCCGTAATCCTGTCGAGAGTGACAACTCCAGCCCTGGGGCTGAGGTTCCTGTACATGTAATGCCTCCGACCACTTTTAACTTAAGTGTCGATGATCACCTTCGATTGTACATCTCTCTAATCAGAATATTTTTCCCTTTCAGTTTTTAGGAAACGACCGGAACTTCAGCGCCAGCTGGGCATCCTGTCGAAGGTTCTGATACCTTCGTAAACAGCGCAGGGGAACCCACCTACCATCCTTCTTCTTTCGTCAGTTCTGCTAACGAAGTGAATCAAACTTCGTAGCCGCAGAACTCTGCTGACCATAGCAGACAACGCGAAGAGGAACTGGTGGATGATGAGTTCCTTGACGAAACAGAGGATGCCCCTAAGAGGCATCACCAGGGGGAAGCTCACGTGGTCAACGAGACAGAAGGGCAACATGATGAAGAGGGTCATGTCGACACCGATGCTGCAAATGCTCAGCCCCAAGCCACCATTGCCACAGAAAAGGTTACCTCGACAAAGCCCAGGTCTAAAGAGGACTTGGCCCTCTTGAAGCAAAATGATCCAATCGGCTATCTGAACGCCATTGTCGAGAGCAGGGAAAATTCATCTGACCCCATTCATGATGCTTCTACTGCATCAGGGAAGTCTGCTTCGACTTCTCCTCTTGATGATGTCTTAAAGAAAGTTAAGGCTTAATTCTTTAAGAGGGATCTAATGAAGGCTTTGGAAGGGGATCCTACTGCCCAGTCTTATTTGGGGGTTGTCTTGGGTGCAGTCGATTTGCTTGCTGTTTCTCCAGAGATTTCCAGCTTCATCTTGGAGTTATACTCCATTATTGACCAAGTCTCTATGGACTACAATCGCCGAAGGGGGTTCAACAGCCAACTCGAAACGCTGCATGGCAAGAGTTATTATGCTTGGACTGAAGTAGCTAAATCGACTTCTCAAATTGCAGAATTGTCGAAACAGAGGACGTCCAAGCAACAGGAAATCGAAACCATAAATCAGGATAACGCCTCTATACGGGCGCATATCGAGGAGTTGGAAGCCAGGTTAAACGCTAACACTAAGCGCAAGGAGGAACTTCTTTCGACCGTTTCAGACGCAGAGAGCCAAGATGAAGTTGCTCGAGGCCTAGAGTTCGCTGAAAGGGCCCAGGCTCTAGATGAGCAGATTGCCAAAATCTCTCAGGCGAATGCCTTGTGTAACAAACGACTGGAGTTACAGCGAGCCAAATATCTTTGTCTCAAAGCCTCTGTCCCTTTTTAATTTGCTTTGTACTTCATTGACCATGTACTGTAATTTTTGTAATGCAATGTAGCCATTTTGGTTAATCAATGTTATTTTCCATTTTGGCTTTATGGTTAACTTAGTCCTTAATTATTATTTATTTTGATCTCTTGGAGCATAGGTTTATATTTTTTCAAATATTTGCCGTTTACTCTCAAGAGTCTTTTATCTTCGCTTAACTCTTCGACCTCATAAGCTCCACCAGAAAAAGTTTGAATAATTTTGAAGGGTCCTTCCCACTTGGGTGACCATTTTCCCATGCTTCGATATTTTCGATCCATAGGAAGAATTACCTTCCAAACTAGTTCTTCAGGCGTGAATGCCTTAGGTTTTACTTTCTTATTGTAAGAGTCTTCCACTCTTTTCTTCTGAATTCTCAGTAGGTCGAGAGCTCTTAGTCTTTCTTCATCTAAATCTACCAATTCATCTAACATCATATCCCAATAAACCTCAGAGGGAATGTCTTGATGTCTTTGAACCCTTGCTGATTGAAGACAAATTTCTGCTGGCAGTACTGCGTCATGACCGTAAGTTATCCGATATGGTGTTGTACCTGTGGCTTCCTTTGGGGACGTTCGACAGGCCCACAAGATCTGGTCTAACGTTTTGTGCCAATTTTTTGGCTTCTTTCCCACATGCTTTTTGATCAGGCCAATGACTATTTTATTCTCCGCTTTGACTTGACCATTTTCCTGCGCGTAATAAGGTGTTGATGTTAGGAGTCTGAAGCCTGTTTCTTGAGCAAATTCCTGCATCTTTCGACCAGTGAACACTGACCCTTGATCGTTGTTATAGTCTCGGGGATTCCAAATCTGTAGATAATGTTCTTTTGAATAAACTCAATGACATTTTCTTGGTCTGTGTTGACTAAAGGGATAGCTTCAATCCATTTAGTGAAATAATCAATGCCTACCAGTATGTATTTCTGGCTCTTCGATGATGCTGGTCGAATCTCTCCAATAAGATCCAACGCCATCCTCTAAAAGGCCAAGGTTTCACTATTGAATAAAGCTCGCTTGCTGGTACATGTTGGATACCAGTGTGGACTTGGCATTCCTGGCAACCCTTCGCGAACTCGACACAATCTTTCAAGATAGTAGGCCAATATAGCCCTTGTCGAAACAACAACCATTTCATCTTATGACCTACTTGATGAGCTTCACATGCTCCAGCATGCGTAGTCGAAAGGGCTATGTATGCTTCGGTTTCGCTTAAGCACTTTAATAATACCCCTTCAGGCGTCTTTTTGAACAACTCATTTCCCATGAGCACGTAACTTAACGCCCTATATTTTATTTTTCGTTCTGTCAAAGCTGCTGGATTTTGTAGGTAATCTACAATGGGTTTCCTCCAATCTTGCTCTGATAAATTGTCTATGAACGTAATTTCGAAATTCCTTTGATCGGCATACCCTAGTCTTGTTGATTCCAAATCAGTTGGAGACAAACTGGTTGTCGTTATTTTCCCTCGGACTTCGATTGCGCTTTGTAATCTCGTTTTTGAAATCTTATACCCAGATGCAATTTGTGTCAAATCATTGGCTACTTGGTTTTCCAATCTAGGTATATGTCGAATATTAACCACTTCGAATTTTTTCAATAAACGATTTGCTATCACAAAGTACATAATGATATTTTCTCTTATACATTTGTACTCTTTTGTGACTTGCTTAATGACTAACTCTGAGTCTCCCATTATTTCGACTCGAGTTGCCCCCAATTCCAACAATATTTCAAGGCCAATTATTAGAGCTTCGTATTCAGCCTCATTGTTCGAACAAGTACCTTCTATCTTGTACTTGAATGTTGTTGGGATTTTTTCTGGAGAAATAATTAAAACCCCTACTCCCGTTCCATCTCTATGGCTGGAACCATCGAAGTAAAATTTCCAGGGTTCTATCTCCAAGTAATTTATATTTTCAACCTGAATTGAGTGGTCGACTATAAAGTCTGCAACCACTTGTCCTTTCACTGCCTTAAGAGGCATAAAGGTCAATGAATACTCAATTAATGCTAACGCCCATTTGCCAATCCGACTGTGCAAGATGGGTTTCGACAACATGTATTTGAAAACATCAAAATGGGACGAAACATACACATCAACTGGTTTTATATATTGTTTGAGCTTTGTACAAGAGAAATAAAGACATAAACATAATTTTTCAACTTCGCTATATCTAGTTTCTGCATCGTTCAAAACTCTGCTAAGGTAGTAAATGGGTCTTTCGACTCCATTTTCATCTTCTTGGGCTAACATGCTTCCCAAAGTTTTGTCGGATGCAGCTATGTACAATCTCATACTCCTATTGCTACAAGGAGGCACCAAAATAGGTGGATTGGTGAGGTACCATTTGATCTTGTCGAAGGCATCTTGTTGCTCTTGCCCCCACTCGAATCTTTCCTTATTCAATCGAAGTAAGGGTGAGAAGGCTTGCGCTTTTCCACTTAGGTTAGATATAAATCTCCTCAAGTAGTTTATCTTGCCCAACAGATATTGTAGTTCCTTCTTGTTCGTTGGCGCTTTCGCTTCCAAGATTGCCTTCGTTTTGTTCTGGTTGATTTCGATTCCTTTCTTGTAGACGATGAAGCCCAAGAAATCTCCAGCTTTCACACAGAACGCGCACTTCAAAGGGTTCATTTTCAGACTGTGCTTTCTCATCCTTTCAAATGATTGTCGAAGGTGGTCTATATGGTTCTTCCTGGAAACAGATTTTACAACAATATCGTCAATATATACTTGCATGAAAGTGTTAATAAAATCATGGAAGATAGAGTTCATTGCTCGCTGATATGTTGCCCCAGCATTCTTTAGGCCAAAAGGCATTACTACCCATTCGTAAGTGCCTAAGGCCCCAGGGCATCGAAAAGCTGTTTTCGACACATCTTCTTCAGCAATGAAAATTTGATTGTATCCTGAGTAACCGTCGAGCATGCTCAGGTACTCGTGGCCAACGGCAGAGTCGACAAGCATTTCCGCCACATGCATAGGATATTCATCTTTGGGTGTTGCAGCGTTCAGATCTCTGAAATCTATGCACACCCTCAACGTACCATTTTCCTTAATTACTGGCACTATGTTTGCAATCCATTCGACGTACCTCGTAGTTCGTATGAATTTGCACTTCAGCAGTCTTTCGACTTCCGTTTTGATCTTCGACATTATTTTTGGAGCGAAGCGTCTTGGAGTCTGCTTGACAGGCTTTTTTCCAGGTTTGATTGGCAACTGAAGTTCTACCAATCCTCTGTCGAGTCCAGGCATTTCGTCGTAATCCCATGCAAAGCAGTCCTTGAACTCCTTCAGTAATTGGATCACTTTGACCCTGGGCTCTGGGTCTATTTTGGCACTGATGTAAGTGGTCCTTTTATCTAACCCTTCGCCCAAATCGATTTCTTCTAAAGGATCCCGCGCTATCATTTTATGTTGTTCGCCAGCGGGTCCTTTTTGAAACCTAAAGGCTCATCATCGTAGATGGCGTCGAGCCTCTGTTTCTGCATTTCCTCTGTCATGATATCGGGAGGTTCTAGGTCGAAATCTTTTCCAGGACCTATATCTGGTGGTTCCTGATCATTGGCCTTGGTGGCCATATATTTTACTTTGGCTTCAAGAGCCGCTATCATTCTTGTTTCGGCTACATAAGCCGAAATTCGTTGTAACACTTGTGACTCAGTCATTATCACTGAATTCGCTTCCCCAACCCATTGGCTGGATGTCAGTCAGCCCACTGAAATCAATGTGGGACAAGTCTTCTTTATCCCATTGAAACCCATGATCAGGATGCAGGTACAAGGAACAAAAATCATTTGGCGCTGGCGCCATGTCAAAGTCAGGTGCTGGACATGGCCCAATGTGAGCCAAATTTTTGTCGAAGTCCGCTCTCCCTAGGTGATTAACTTCACCTAAGTAGTAGCTCTGATCTGCTTCTACATTCTCAACAATCCCATCAGGACGCCATAATATCAACCTTTGGTGCATCGATGATGGTACTGCTCTGACACCATGTATCCATTCCCGGCCTAATAATAGGTTGTAATTTGGTTTCGCCAATATGACCACGAACATGGTTGGTCGAAGGATGGATCCTACTTTGAGGTCTAGTTGAATCACACCCATGGTGGTCCCTATTCCACCTTCGTAGTTCGATAGGACCATATTATGAGACTTAATGTCTTCATCATTCTTGCCTACTTTCCTTATCATGAAGTGGGGGATTATGTTGATAGTCGCCCCACAGTCCACCAAGATCTTGTTTACAGTGGCCTCTTCGAGCTTCGCCCTTATGAATAAAGGCTTGAGGTGACTCTTCATCACCTCAGTTGGTGGTTCGAAGAAACCATTTTTCTCTTCAGTGCAGCCATTACCCATGACAAAGTAGCATATTGGCCTATGCTTGGCCATCTCTTGTTCGACTTCCCAATCGTTTGATTCGACTTCACATTGGCGGTTGAATTCTCTTGGCAAGACCGAAACTATATTTACCATGATGTCCAATGTGTCGTCGGACTCAGAGCCATCTCTATCACCAGCTTCGTTTTGGTCAGTCCATACCAATCTATTGGTTACTGGTTCCCTCTCCAAAGGCTTTCTTTGCTTTCGCTGGGGGACATTTGAACTCGACTCTGGCTTTGGCTCTTTGGCAGCCTCTCACTCAGCCTTGCGCCGCCTTTGGTATCTTCTCCACTGGGATCGAGACATTGGGTTCTTTCCCTTGTAATTACTCGATACTTGAGTGTGATCGGTGGGAATAGAACTGACTGTTTTGAAATGCTGGTTCGCAAAATATCGCGGTAAGCAAGAGTCGCCACCGTCTTTTATTTTCTCCAACAAGGAAAGAACAAAAGCACAGCAAAATTCCTTTTCGAGATGTTTCTCGGTTCGGGAGGTAGATTATAGAAAGGGAAGGTGTTAGCACCCTTTCTATCCGTGGTTATCCACAGGCTCTTAGGTACTTGCTCACTATGTTTTCAAAAATTGTTTGCTTTTCTTGTGTATGTGGGTTTTGAAAAAAGTTTTGTTTGAAAACTTCTAGGTAACTCTTGTATCTATCCTCAAGAGTGTATGAAGTGTTTTGTTTGAAAACTTTTTGAAAGTGTAGGTGCGAAAAGTTGTTTTTTTGTTTTGAAAGAGCAAGTACCCAGGAGAAATCTACCTACTCTAAGGAATTAAGCTGTGTAAGAGTCCTTTAGACAGTACTATCCCACTATTGAGAAGTAGGTAGCACCGTCGTTGGAGTTATTCGGGTCAATTCGATTATAGGGACATGTGTGGTCACCAAAGCAATGGTAGGACGCCTTAGCGGTAACCCTAATGTCCTAGATCCTTTTTTATCCGAGGCAACCGTTTCGAGGCAACTGGATCTTTAGACAGGAGGGCGACCTCTAAAACACCCTATACTTAATGACCACCTTGAGGCAACCAAGTGAGGCGTATCCTAGGAGTGACATGTGAGAGTGTGTTGTTTTTCAATTAATTTTATCTTGGCACATGTATTGTGGTGAGCTACGAGTTGATTTTATTTTTCAGGCAAGTCTTGCATGCATAATTAACAGTTAATAATTTGCGGAAAATAAATTGCGGAAAGTAAATCTACGCTATTACAAGGCGTCGGGTATTTACATCGCCAAAAACATAACCCTTGAAAAGTAAATAAAAGAAAGCGATAAAAGTCCTAATTATCTATTACATTCTCGGAGCAGATACATAAATATAATCAAAAATTAATATATGCGCAAAGAAATTAAATCGGGGACGTCCTTAGGGTTTTGACCCTTTTTGAGAAAAGAATGGAATTTTGGTCCTTTTTTGCATTTAATTGAATATTAAACCTAATTTACTAATTAATTAAATAATTACAAGAAAAAAAGTATTTTTTAGTTTTTTAATGTTTTAATGAAAATAAAAATAAAAGAAATTAAAAGTTGCCAAGAGAAAAACCCTAATTCTAATCTATTTTATTTATTGCAAAAATATTCAATATTAACCCTAATTAAACTAAATCAATTTATTAGTATTTATTTACAAAATAATAATTAAAGGTTAAAATAATAATAATAATAATTAATAAAAATATTTACATTTTTTTATTGTCTGAATTTATTATGAAAATAGTTAAGTTAATTAAATAATAATAATATTAATAATTAAAAATTAGTAAAAGAAAATAAAAGGAAAATTATGAAAGAACCAGGGGGGTGTTGGGCCCTTAGGGAGGTTTGTTCTGGAAGCTGAAGCCCATTTGTTTCTCAGGCCTTTCTGACTTTCCTGATTGTCCAGCGCATGGTTGACTTGAGAACACCATGGTCATCCACTCATGACCTTCTGATTTCTACTTAAGGACACATGGCGCCTGGGATGTGGGAGTCCATGGTGGAACGCCTTTGAATACCTGCATGCAATCATGTTATGAAAAATAATATAGAGCTTTTGGGTGGACCTGGGAATCGAACCCAGGTCCCAATGATACACAGCCAACTCACTAGCCACTACACCATTCGCTTGCATTTGTTAGTATAATAATGAACAAATATTATATTGGACAATTAATACATATGCTGAAAACACAAAAAAACGCGCGCTCGTTTGGATGCTCCAACCATGACTCAACACGTCACCGTCTTCTCCCTCGTGCCTGCAAAATAAAGGTCAGATAGCGGGGGTTTTTAACCCCCACAAAACAGGATGAGGAAAAATAGCGATTAGCTCCCTAGGCTACATAAATATTTTGCGAGCATGGCATTCAATTCGTCTGGTTGCAACGATTTCAACCATAGGTCTTAGAGGTCCCAATTTTGCCTGGATAGCAAAGCCCTAAATTCAAAGCTTGGAAACCCTAGATTTCTTCAATGGCAACTTTCAATTCTGGGTGTTTTAATCCAATTAACCTATGCCAAAAGCTTTATATGAACTCAAGCAATGCAAAATAATGATTAGAACATGTTAATTATGCATAAATCATGAGTTACGATTATGGAAAAGTCAAGCAAACCGTGGGTCTGTGAATGATGAATTCTTGAGCTTGGGCGTGTGATTTTAATTGCAAAAGGTCCCTGGGAGTTCCTGCAAGGTATTAGAAACCACAAAATGCTTTGAATCACGTTGGAATATGGAATTCAGTTTTCACTTTTCTTTGATTTTTTTCAATATGCTTATGGCTTTTCTGCAGCAATTCTCACGTTTATGGCATTAGGTTTGAGTTGTGTACTTATAGGAGAATGGATTTAGGTTAAATCTTGGCCAAGAAATCCATGGAATGATGGTTTCAATATTTGATTTTCAATCATATCTTTTTGCACCTTTTTGATTGAGAAAACTTGCCAAACTTGGAGATTTTTGTCCCCTTGATGTGCACACGAATTTTCCAGCTTGTCTTGAGCTTGTTTGCTTCCCAAAAGATTGAAAAAAACATATATTTGAATTTCCTACATTTTAAATTAATTAAATGAATTAAAATTGATTAAAAATCCAATTAATTAATAAAAAATAAGAAAATAAATCAATTTAAGCTTGATGGGTCGTGCATAGGCCTTGGACAAAGATTCAAGAAGAAATTTGAGGCCCATTAGCAAAAACAAAGTGTCTTGAGCAAAGTTGACTTTTGCAAATTCACAAAAATTTCCCAACTTCTCCAATGCATATCTTGCTCAATTTTGATCATATGAACATGTTATTAGACATTTTGGAAATGTCTTGAAGTCCTTTAACCAATGCCTTTGGTCCCATGTCATTTGGATTTACCAATCTCAAGTTATGGTCTTTGACTTAAAGTGCATTTTTGTTGACTTTTGAAATTGACCTATAATGTAGAAATTTATAACTTTTTGTGAGAGCATTTATTAGACTTGTAATGTGAAGATGAGTTGTAGGAAATGTCATCCCCTTCAAAATGAGCATTGGATGGAATTTTTCTTATGAACCATGAAAAAGTTATGCCTTGGTCAAGATACAGTTGACTTTTCTGCTGTCCAAAAATAGTAACTTTTGCATCCTTGATGATTTTTGAGCTATTCTTGTGGAATCATGATCAAGACTTGATAAAATGATGATTGTGGACTCAAAATAAGATGTTGACCAAAAATTTTGACTTTTGACTGTAAAATAACCATTTTGCCGTTGCAGTTGATTGTGGAGCAAATAGGGCTTTTGACTGTGGAATTTGGCACTATGAGCCTTGAGACTTGGCATGTAGATGCTTGACAATGTATACGGGCACATGAGACTTGATTGAGCCATTAAAAACCTCAAATTCCTTGCAAGAACCAAAACCCTAATTTTGACTGGCTTAGGAGGCATTTGGACTGTGCAACCCTTGAGAACTCTTGAACCAATTGAAGATGATTCTTGACAAATCTTGAAGAATATGGGAGGGCAAATTTTGGGGTACAACAGTTGCCCCTGTTCAATCTTCTTAGACATGAGGATGTAGATTGGCTTGCGTGCCTTTCGTGATCCAAAGGTGGAAGATGATTGAACACTAGAGTGCCCAGAAATTTGCACTCGCATAGTGGAGTATCAGCAGTGTGATGTCGGGAATGGGCTTATAGATGCCATTTGGAGAGATGATGGATAGAAGGATGGGCTTATGGATGCCATCTGGAGATTGTTGGTAGGAGGATGGGCTTTTAGATGCCATCTGGAGATGGTTTGTAGAATTGTGATCTTGTAAGTTGGAAGGGGAAACCTGTGTAGGGTTGCCTGATGATGAGCTCATGTAAAACTGCATCTTGGAAAGAAGGAAACCTGTGTAGGGTTGACTGATGATGAGCCTGTAGGAAACTGCATCTTTGAAGGAAGGAAACCTGTGTAGGGTTGACTGATGATGAGTCCGTGTGAAACCGCATCTGGAGCTGAGAAGGAAACATGTGTAGGGTTGACTGATGATGAGTCCGTGTGAAACCGCATCTGGAGCTGAGAAGGAAACCTGTGTAGAGTTTCTTGATGACAAGCCCGTGTAAAACTGCATATGAAATGGAGAAGGAACTTGTGTGGGGTTACTTTGATGATGAGCCCGTGTAAAACTGCATCTGAAATGGAGAAGGAACCTGTGTGGGGTTACTTGATGACGAGTCCGTGTAAAACTGCATCTGGAAAGAGAAAGGGAACCAGTGTAGGGTCGCCTCATGATGAGTCCGTGTAAAACTGCATCCTGGAAGAAATAAAACCTGTGTAGGGTTTTTTGGTGACGAGTCCGTGTAAAACTGTGTCTGGAAAGAGAGAACCTGTGTAGGGCTTCTTGATGACGAGTCCGTGTAAAACTGCGTCTGGAATTGAGAAGAAAACCTGTGTAAGGTTACTTCGGGATAAGTTCGTGTAAAACTTCTAGGCGAACCGGGGTAAGGTTACTTTGAGATAAGTTCGTGTAAAACTTCTGGATGAACCGGGGTAAGGTTACTGTGAGATAAACCTGTGTAAGACTTCTGGAGGAACCGGGGTAAGGTTACTGTGGAATAAGTCCGTGTAAGAATTCAGGATGAACCGGGGTGAGGTTACTTTGGGATAAGTCCGTGTAAGACTTCTGGATGAACCGAGGTAAGGTTATCTTGACGATGAGTTCGTGTAAAACTTCGTCTTGGAACTGAGGAGGAACCGGTGTAGGGTTACCTGAGGACGAGTCCGTGTAAAACTACATCTAAAGTTAAGAAGGAACCGGTGTAGGGTTTCCTGACGATGAGTCCGTGTGAAACTTCATCTGAAAGAGAAGGAACCGGTGTAGGGTTGCTTCATGATGGTCAAGTAGATAATTGTCCTGTCTGGTTTCAGGTATTAATCTCTGACCTGAGAAAGAAAGTCTTCCTGGCTTGTTACAGGCATTAATCTGGAATTAGTCGTCTACAGATGCTTTTCCTGGCTTGTTACAGGTATTAATCTGGAATTAGTCGTCCACAGATGCTTTTCTTGGCTTGTTACAGGTATTAATCTGGAACTTAAGAAGGTTGATGGTAGCCATCTTTTGATTGACCTTTTCCTGAAAAAGGTAAAATGTTAGTTGTATGCAATGTTATGATGTATGAAATGCATGACGCCGTGATGTTCTAAAAAATAAATGAGATCGTGTCGTATGATGCGTATGCATGTCATGATGTATGAAGATGTGATGTTTTTGAATGTTTCTTCGTCTGGGAAGATAAATTCTTGATGAATGTCGGGAGCTTGTTAAATCCTGGGCTGATGTTGAAGAGTAGAATTCTTCGTTTCCGCTAGGGATGATGAACGAAGATGATTGCAAGAATAAACCGGTGGGAGAAGATGACTCCATTGGGGAATAAACTTGTTGAAGAGATTACTCTACGGGGAAATACTTTGTGGGGAAGAGATGCTTCGCTGAGATTTTAACGATAACTCCGCTGGGGATTCCGTTGATAAGCTCTGTTGAGGGATTTGATGAACTCCGCTGGGGATAGGAAGAACTTCGCCGAGGACGATCTTTCCGTTGTAATTAGCTGAGGATAACCCAGTTAGGCTCTGGTGGGGAATAACCTTTGAACATGGCTGGGAGAGATATTTGCACTCTGCAGGGGACAGGCTTCTAGAATCTACTGGGGAGGATGATTCAACTCTCCTGGGAAAACCTTTGAGGAAATGGCTTCACTGGGGGTATCTTGTATTCCACCGGGGAACAATCTTATATTTCTGCTGAGGAATATTAAGACTGCCAGGGATGCTTGCTGAGGAATATCTGCATACTCCGCTGGGGAATGTTGAGATTTTCTGGGGGTACCCAACTTCCTTAGGGCCGACAGTAGCCTAACTCTGCTTGGGAAGAGTGTCGCTGACTTGCTGGGGATACCGTGCCTTTTTAGAGCTGACGGGAGACCAACTCTGCTTGGGGAGAGTATTGTTGATTTGTCTTACTCCCGGGGAGTGAAGGTATCTTTGTCATATTCTTCAGCTGAACCTACCTTGGTACCTGGAGGATAGAGCAGCTTGTACAGTTCGGACAATTCTTATTGCCCCAGCTTCTATGGGAGAAGGTATCTGTGGAGGTGCTTGATAACTGCCGATTGACAAATCTTCTTCTGGTAAGCAAGTGATGAGATGACGGGACATAGTCGTACGCTTTTGATCCCTAACTTTTCCCTGGACTGCCCTTTCGGGTTTTTCAGTCCACCGGGATACCCATTTATGCCCAAGCCGCCTTTTCAGGTTTTCGACTTGCCGGGTGTACAAATTTTTTCATTTCATCCCTTATTTTTGCCCGAACCCTTTTGGTTCGCCGGGAAGCCCTTATTTTTGCCTAGGCCAGTCGATCTAGCGGGTCTTTGATTGTGCGTAGCATTTTTTCGACTATGTCCATGCTCTCAGGATGTAGGGAGTTATCACTGTTGGTAGCATTGTGTTGCCATACCACCAGAAGATCTTCGTTTGATTGTGCAAGATTCGTTGCTGGAATTCATGTCCCATGCCCCAAGTGACTTAGGCGGAGATTTGGCCCTGGCTGTTTGGCATTTTGAGAGATTCCTTGAATCTTGACTTGACTGCCCCAGATGATGGACAATGCTCATGTCGTGCCCCTTGATTGGAAGTGCTTTTGTTCACTAGATATTCTTCGTGCGAATTTCTCTGCTGTTTGAACAAATAGTCATATGCAAACAATGTTATTTTAAGAATGCAAAGCTTATGTCTGTCTTGAAGTTTTTGCAAATGCATTTTTCAGTAAAACAAGCAAATTTTGTAAAATGTGACGTAAACTCAGGATTTTACAACAAGCACTCAGGAGTCAGGATACCTTTAGTAACAGTATGCTTTCGAACTAACCCATGCTTCAGCTAGGACTTTTAAGGGTTATAACGTGGCCTGGTTCACGGTTTAAGAAACAAAGGATAAAGGCTCAAAATTTATTTGTACCCACCCGCTCTTCGTGATGTTCTTCGGTCCTAAACTCAGCTAATCGTGCATTTAGATCTTGTTTGAATCTTTGCTCTGATATTCCGGTGATGGTTCGGATGTTGACAATTTATTTTAAATAGGCAGTCATTTCCTTTTGAGGGTTGGCAGGGGCTCTTTCTTTTTTATTATCCCTATTTTTTTGCCTGAACTGTTTCTTTTGTGATTACAGTCAGCGGGATGCCCCAGTTTTTTGTAAGTCTCCTTCATAGGTTTTGACTTATTGGGCTTTTATTTTGAAAGATGACGACTGCCTGTCTTTATGATTATAGGAACCATCACTATCTTTTTGTCTCGGAAGGACTTCTTTGATACCGTTTATTATGCACTGGGATCAACTGAGAGAACTACCCTGCCCCAGGTTATGATTAAGGGTTTTAATTTTCGAAAAGAAAAACTCCAACTTCTTTGGCTCAAAGGGGTTGACTAGGGATTATCCTCCTTATAACTCCACTGTTTAGGATTTGAAACAATGCTTGTACTTCATCAGCGGGGTCTATTTAAAAGCATACTGTAAAGATCGCGGTATCATTTTCGTCATCCTCCCTCAAAAGGCTTAGAATTTTTTAATCGAGAGTTGAATCATCAAAAAGTGAAAGCAATTTTAAGCATAGTGAACATAATTACTTCAAAACAGACACGTGTAATGCATTAATGAAATAAAAGAGTTTGACATGATAATTGTTTGAATAAGCAAATAAAAATACAACTTGAACATTCGAATGAACAAAGGTTTTTTTCAGTCCTAGCCATGTTTTGGCAGGGGAGTAGTGATCACATTGGGAGTCTCAGAAGGCTCGAATTCGATCTCCTTAGCGTCGATCATATTCTGGATCTTGTATTTCAGCGCCCAACAATCATCAGTATCGTGCCCCGGGCTACCAGAATGATAAACACACCTTGCATCTGGGTTATAGTTTGGAGAAGAAGTCTTGGGGTTCGCAGGAGGGTTTATCACCGCAATCAGATTCATCTTCAACATGTGCTGCAGTGCTTGTGACAATGGCATGTTGATGTTGGTGAACTGTCTTTTAGGCTCGTCCGGCCTTCATTGATTTCCCTTTTGCTGTGGTCGGCATGGTGTAGGACCAGAGATTAGGACTGCCCCTACGTGTTGGTTACGACGACTCTTTTGACTGTACGCAGCATTAGACTCTTTCTTCCCACTGTAAGGCTTTTTATGAGCATCAGAAGGTGCAGCTTCTGGAATCTTCCCACTTTTAATGCCAGCTTCAATTCTTTCCCCAGTCAAGATAAGGTCTGTAAACCCAGCAGAAGAATTTCCAATCAGATGGTTAAAGAACGGACCAGACAGGGTCCCCAAGAACATATCAACGAGCTCACGGTCAGTCAAAGGTGGCTGCACCCTTCCAGCCAAGTCTCTCCACTTTTGAGCATATTCCTTGAATCCTTCACTCGCCCCAAGTGACATACCCTGGAGTTGGGTACGCGTAGGAGCAAGGTCGGAATTATACTGATACTGCTTATAGAACGCAGTAGCCAAGTCCTCCCAGTTACGAATACTGGTTCCATCCAGCTGATAGAACCATTCGAGTTGAGTCCCTGAAAGACTATCATGGAAGAAATGGATCCATAAATTCTTGTCAGCTGTATACGGTTGGATCTTCCTTACATATGATCTGAGATGCAGCTTAGGACAGGAAGCCCCGTCGTACTTTGCAAAAGCAGGTGCCTTGAACTTGTGTGGGATCACCACCCTAGAAGATAGACATAGATCTCCAAAATCCAACCCAGGCACGTGTTGAATCTCCATAGCACTTAAACGGTCCTCTAGCTGTTTATACATGTCCTCGGCAGGAGGGTACTGTTCATCATTGAAATTCGTCTCGTTGTCGAAGACCACGGGACTAGGAACCCTTCTCTCTTGGGGACTGTCCTTCCCTACAGAGGAAGTAGCTAGATCAGCCTCATTTTGTAGTGCATTCCCAAACCTCCGTCCAGTGTTGAACAAAATAGTCCTCTTCTTCTTCTTCTTCAGAATCAGAGTCTTCAACTCCTGTTGACCCTGGGCTAAGCTCATTACCAACTCTTGGAACTGGGCGTTCTGGGCCTGGAGGGCCTTGATAGCTTGTTCAGTAGTAGGTTCAGAAGACATGATGATTGTTGAAATAAACAGCGAAGAAGATAAGTAACCTGTAAAAAGGGTACCTGTAATGCAATGATATGTATGTATGTATGCATGCAATGTTTCCAAGGATCTCGCGGGGTAAACAAGAAAATTGTTAGCATTTGAATCTGGTAGCTTGATTGAAGGAACTTCATGTTATCGAGAGTCCTTCTTCAAGATTTAGGCTCACCATATCGAGTGGGTCATAGCCCCTGACTTAAGTTATCATGTTTTGATCTCCGAACAACCTTGGCTAGAGGAAAATAAATCCCCTCTGCCCCTTGCTAGACATTTGATTCATCATGACCTGTATCACAAACCCTTGAGATCCTTGAAATGGGTTAGTCCTTATGCAGGATGTATGCAATGGTATGATGGTATGATGTTATGATGTTATGTGCGTGGATGCAAAAGTGTGAGGTGTAAGTAAGCCCTGTAATAAGTCCAGATTAAGGACAAAACCTGCAAGGAACTCATGTTGTCAGATAACAAGAATATGCAAGTAGTCAAGTTTGAAGGCACACAAGTCACACAAGACATCCCTTAGAGTTTAGGCCAGCATGAAGTTTAGGTACTACCCTCTTTTAGTTTCATTGGTTAAGACCTGTCCTAGAAAATAGTAACCGGGTTCTAGAGGATCTCAATATCACTGACTACCCTCAATCGGTCATAACTCTAGCTTCGCAATCTTTTTCTTGCGGCCAGAACCATCGCGAGAGTTTAGCCTCAATGAGTGTAGCATATTGCTACTGTTCTATGGCCAAGTTGGGTCAATTTAAGGTTCTAAGGTCGGTTGGTGCTTAATGACTCCTCAGAAGACCCATATTCTCCTCGTTCCAACACAAGGGATATCGGTACAGACCAAGGTGTCACACCAATGTAGCTACTGCTTCACCCGTGTCGGTCTACGCCGGACAGATCCCTCACAGCTTATGCTACCTAAAGGGTATTCCCCAGATCCGGGTTAGGATCTATGAAACTCCGATGCAAGCCCACAAATATAAAAGCAATCAAGGCATACAATTGAAAACATAAGAGTGGTCTAATCCTAAGGTACACCTCACTTATTAAGTAATCCCCAGCAGAGTCGCCAGTTCTGTGATCGGTGGAAATAGAACTGACTGTTTTGGAATGCTGGTTTGCGAAATGTTGCGGTAAGCAAGAGTCACCACCGTCTTTTATTTTCTCCAACAAGGAAAGGACAAAAGCACAACAAAATTCCTTTTCGAGATGTTTCTCGGTTCGGGAGGTAGATTATAGAAAGGGAAGGTGTTAGCACCCTTTCTATCCGTGGTTATCCACAGGCTCTTAGGTACTTGCTCACTATGTTTTCAAAAATTGTTTGCTTTTCTTGTGTATGTGGGTTTTGAAAAAAGTTTTGTTTGAAAACTTCTAGGTAACTCTTGTATCTGTCCTCAAGAGTGTATGAAATGTTTTGTTTGAAAACTTTTTGAAAATGTAGGTGCGAAAAGTTGTTTTTTTGTTTTGAAAGAGCAAGTACCCAGGAGAAATCTACCTACTCTAAGGAATTAAGCTGTGTAAGAGTCCTTTAGACAGTACTATCCCACTATTGAGAAGTAGGTAGCACCGTCGTTGGAGTTATTCGGGTCAATTCGATTATAGGGACATGTGTGGTCACCAAAGCAATGGTAGGACGCCTTAGCGGTAACCCTAATGTTCTAGATCCTTTTTTATCCGAGGCAACCGTTTCGAGGCAACTGGATCTTTAGACAGGAGGGCGGCCTCTAAAACACCCTATACTTAATGACCACCTTGAGGCAACCAAGTGAGGCGTACCCTAGGAGTGGCATGTGCGGGTGTGTTGTTTTTCAATTAATTTTATCTTGGCACATGTATTATGGTGAGCTACGGGTTGATTTTATTTTTCAGGCAAGTCTTGTCATGCATAATTAACAGTTAATAATTTGCGGAAAATAAATTGCGGAAAGTAAATCTACGCTATTACAAGGCGTCGGGTATTTACATCGCCAAAAACATAACCCTTGAAAAGTAAATAAAAGAAAATAAAAGAAAGCGATAAAAGTCCTAATTATCTATTACATTCTCGGAGCAGATACATAAATATAATCAAAAATTAATATGTGCGCAAAGAAATTAAATCGGGGACGTCCTTAGGATTTTGACCCTTTTTGAGAAAAGAATGGAATTTTGGTCCTTTTTTGCATTTAATTAAATATTAAACCTAATTTACTAATTAATTAAATAATTACAAGAAAAAAAGTATTTTTTAGTTTCTTAATGTTTTAATGAAAATAAAAATAAAAGAAATTAAAAGTTGCCAAAAGAAAAACCCTAATTCTAATCTATTTTATTTATTGCAAAAATATTCAATATTAACCCTAATTAAACTAAATCAATTTATTAGTATTTATTTACAAAATAATAATTAAAGGTGAAAATAATAATAATAATTATTAATAAAAATATTTACATTTTTTTTATTGTCTGAATTTATTATGAAAATAGTTAAGTTAATTAAATAATAATAATATTAATAATTAAAAATTAGTAAAAGAAAATAAAAGGAAAATTATGAAAGAACCAGGGGGGTGTTGGTCCCTTAGGGAGGTTTGTTCTGGAATCTGAAGCCCATTTGTTTCTCAGGCCTTTCTGACTTTCCTGATTGTCCAGCGCATGGTTGACTTGAGAACACCATGGTCATCCACTCATGACCTTCAGATTTCTGCTTAAGGACACATGGCGCCTGGGATGCGGGAGTCCATGGTGGAATGCCTTTGAATACCTGCATGCAATCATGTTATGAAAAATAATATAGAGCTTTTGGGTGGACCTGGGAATCGAACCCAGGTCCCAATGATACACAACCAACTCACTAGCCACTACACCATTCGCTTGCATTTGTTAGTATAATAATGAACAAATATTATATTGGACAATTAATACATATGCTGAAAACACAAAAAAACGCACACTCGTTTGAATGCTCTAACCATGACTCAACACGTCACCGTCTTCTCCCTCGTGCCTGCAAAATAAAGGTCAAATAGCGGGGGGTTTTAACCCCCACAAAACAGGATGAGGAAAAATAGAGATTAGCTCCCTAGGCTACATAAATATTTCGCGAGCATGGCATTCAACTGGTTGCAACGATTTCAACCATAGGTCTTAGAGGTCCCAATTTTGCCTGGATAGCAAAGCCCTAAATTCAAAGCTTGGAAACCCTAGATTTCTTCAATGGCAACTTTCGATTCTGGGTGTTTTAATCCAATTAACCTATGCCAAAAGCTTTATATGAACTCAAGCAATGCAAAACAATGATTAGAACATGTTAATTATGCATAAATCATGAGTTACGATTATGGAAAAGTCAAGCAAACCGTGGGTCTGTGAATGATGAATTCTTGAGCTTGGGCGTGTGATTTTAATTGCAAAAGGTCCCTGGGAGTTCCTGCAAGGTATTAGAAACCACAAAATGCTTTGAATCACGTTGGAATATGGAATTCAGTTTTCACTTTTCTTTGATTTTTTTCAATATGCTTATGGCTTTTCTGCAACAATTCTCACGTTTATGGCATTAGGTTTGAGTTGTGTACTTATAGGAGAATGGATTTAGGTTAAATCTTGGCCAAGAAATCCATGGAATGATGGTTTCAATATTTGATTTTCAATCATATCTTTTTGCATATTTTTGATTGAGAAAACTTGTCAAACTTGGAGATTTTTGTCCCCTTGATGTGCACACGAATTTGCCAGCTTGTCTTGAGCTTGTTTGCTTCCCAAAAGATTGAAAAAAACATATCTTTGAATTTCCTACATTTTAAATTAATTAAATGAATTAAAATTGATTAAAAATCCAATTAATTAATAAAAAATAAGAAAATAAATCAATTTAAGCTTGATGGGTCGTGCATAGGCCTTGGACAAAGATTCAAGAAGAAATTTGAGGCCCATTAGCAAAAACAAAGTGTCTTGAGCAAAGTTGACTTTTGCAAATTCACAAAAATTTCCCAACTTCTCCAATGCATATCTTGCTCAATTTTGATCATATGAACATGTTCTTGGACATTTTGGAAAGTTCTTGAAGTCCTCTAACCAATGCCTTTGGTCCCATGTCATTTGGATTTACCAATATCAAGTTATGGTCTTTGACTTAAAGTGCATTTTTGTTGACTTTTGAAATTGACCTATAATGTAGAAATTGATAACTTTTTGTGAGAGCATTTCTTGGACTTGGAATGTGAAGATGAGTTGTAGGAAATGTCATCCCATTCAAAATGAGCATTGGATGGAATTTTTCTGATGAACCATGAAAAAGTTATGCCTTGGTCTAGATACAGTTGACTTTTCTACTGTCCAAAAATAGTAACTTTTGCATCCTTGATGATTTTTGAGCTATTCTTGTGGAATCATGATCAAGACTTGATCAAATGATGATTGTGGACTCAAAATAAGATGTTGACCAAAATTTTTGACTTTTGACTGTAAAATGACCATTTTGCCCCTACAGTTGATTGTGGAGCAAATAGGGCTTTTGACTGTGGAATTTGGCACTATGAGCCTTGAGACTTGGCATGTAGATGCTTGAAAATGTATATGGGCACATGAGACTTGATTGAGCCATTAAAAACCTCAAATTCCTTGCAAGAACCAAAACCCTAATTTTGACTGGCTTATGAGGCATTTGGACTGTGCAACCCTTGAGAACTCTTGAACCAATTGAAGATGATTCTTGACAAATCTTGAAGAATATGGGAGGGCAAATTTTGGGGTACAACATTGAGCAACTTTGGTGTCACCTGCATGTCTTTCTTGAGTATCAAAGATGAACCTCTTGGCACTTCAAAGGGGTGCCACCTTTCTTCGTTGGGTCTCTTTCGACCCAATGTTTTTAGCCAGGTATCGACTGGCACATTGGTTGGAGGCCTGAAAGTTAGTGGCCTCTTTTCCTGACTTGAACCCTTTTGATAGGTTCTTCTAAGATCATGTCGAACATCAGAGCCTTCACTTTTCTGGGCATTTCTGCTCCATTTCTTATTTGCTGCTCTCATACCTTCGATGTGTTCGGCAGCTTTCTTGTCAAAAATAGAGCTGCATCGAGGACACAACATTACTTCTAATTTCTTCTTATGGCATCGTTGCAAGAATTCTGCCAGATTTTCGTTCTCTAGGGGGAACACCGTCTTGTTTACTTGCTCTTGCCTGATGGCTTCCTCTGAGACTTTCGATTCAGAAATTTCGACCATGTTGACATTCATGTTATCTTCAGTAGCAAGAGTCATTTGCTTCGTTTGAGCCTTCAGGTCTTTTGTCTGGCCTTGCACCGCAGCTAAGTAGGAAGTGGGTTTAGTTCCATATTTTGGGACTCCACCTTTTTCCAGTTCTGGGCCCTGAGCGGCCCTTTGGACTGCCTCGATTATTTTTCTAGAAAGGTTCCCAGAAAAGCTGCCAAATATTGGCATATTAATGTGATCTTTGGTGACTTCAACCATAGTTATCCCTGGCCTTTTCACCTGACTCCTGGAAGCTTCGATCACATTGACCTCTGAAGGTTCAACATAATGGGCCTCCGCCTGTAAAGGGTTCGAATACACATTCATGGGGGCCTTATCAGCGAACTTCAACCTCCCTTCTTCGATAGCATTTTGCACGAGATCCCTAAAAAGAAAATATTGAGATGTTTTATGGCCCAGAAAGTTATGATATTTACAATAGCCTCTTTTCTTTCTTTGGTCAAGAGGAGGCACTTTTACCCCTGAGGGTATTATCATTTGGCCATCTTTTACAAGTAAATAAAAAATTTCATCACATTTTGTAATATCAAAACTGTAAGTCTTTTTAGGGGACCTATCATTGGCCTTTTCAGACCCAGTGGGGTTTTTGCCACTTGAGGGACTAGTAATTTGCAAGAGTATGGTGGCCCTTGCTTTAACTCAGCCAAATCGACCTCACTTTCTTCGACGGCTATAAGTTCGTCGAATGTTTCTGGGTCTTCTTCGTCCATTTCGACATATGCTATCTTTTCTCTTTTATGAGTTTTCATCGCCCTGGCTTTTTCAGCTTTAAGGCGTTCCACCTGTCGAACCCTATCGGCTAATTGGGCCACGTCCCTCAGATACTGAGTGTCTAATTTCTTCCTAATGGAGTAATCTAGACCTCCTGCGGCTATTTCGACTAACTCGTGCTCTAGCACTTGCGTAAAGCATCTTGCCTTGAGCAATCTAAACCTATTTAAGTATTCGTCTATAGGCTCAGTGAATCTCCTCTTTACACTAGCCAACTCTTTCAGGCTTATCTTGGTTTGTCCCATGTAGAATTGTTCATGGAACAATCTCTCCAACTGGGTCCAATGGTGGATCGAATTGGGAGGGAGAGTTGTGAACCAAGTAAACGCATTCTTTGTTAGGGAACTTGGGAAATACTTAATCCTTAGGTTCTCATTGTTTGAGATTTCTCCCACTTTGATTAAATATCTAGCCATATGTTCGACAGTGGATTCTGTCGTGTCTCCTGAAAACTTAGTGAACTTAGGGACTTTGCATCTAGGAGGCAAGTCCGTTTGTAACACATATTCCGACAGCGGGGATGTGAAGTTGGGCCTACGGAAGCCCGTATTCATCCCGTTTTGCATCATGATTCTTTCAATCATGGCTGTCAAGTTATTCTCCAAACCAACATTCTGGCATTGGATCTGCTGAACTACTTCGTCAGTGTTTTGGTTTCTATTAACCATCCTTACTTCTGGGGCTATGACTCTCGGCTCCTCGACCCCGGTTTGTTCCAGTTGTGCCCTAAGGTTGTCTTCGACGGGCTGCTGGACTTGGTTAATAGTGGTTTCTTCCTCTAGAAGTATGCCTTGGTTTCCCCTTACCTGTGCCCTTTAGGGCTGTCGAATTTGTTGGGGTACCCCAAAAAATTTTGCCAGGCGCTGCATTTGCGCTGTCATTTGCTGATTCGACTGGGTGGTATTCTGTATTAGAGGATTTAGCACTGTACTTAAAGTTTGTACCAGCATTTGAACCATGTCGTGGTTGCTTTCGTCCATTTACTGCCTCAAGACTACTGTCGAGGCATTCGTAAGGTCAGGCATTACGTGGGATGTTCCTCCTAAGAGTTGGTTCCTACTCCTGTTCGCCATACCAACCCTAGAGCCTTGGAGTGGTGAAGAGGCGCTCACTAAAGGATCTGAAAAGGTGGACGTAGTGTTCGTCAGTCTAGCCAATTCAGAAGTTGGCATGCCATAGGGTGGTTCTCGATTTAAACCGACTGTCAAAAAACCTGGGGGAACAAATGGTCTTATTCCTTGGTTTCCCCTAGGTGGGGGAGTTCCCAAGGGAATTCTAGGGCCTGTAAATGGAGGTAATGGCCCCGTTTGTGTGATCGTTACTGCTGGCGTCGAACCAACGATTACCACTTCACTTACGATTGGGATAACCGTTGCTCCCACGTTTGTTTGTGGAATTTCTCCATTGTTTGGCGGATTCGCCATTTCACTAACTCTTCTCCTAGTATTGGTTTCGTTGGTGTATATTCTACCACTTCTCAATAACATACAATACTCTCGAAAAAGAAGGATAGTTTATATAAGACGATTAAACGTGCAAGAATCAACACAAAGTTCCACCAGGTGTGCCAATTTGTTTACCATGAAAAATGGTAAACAACCGCTGATCTTCCAAAAGGTTACTTATTTGGTGACTCGCAGGATCGATCAGATTGATCCTAAGACATGGTTGATCTTTTTAGTTTAAATGCTTTGAAATAAAGAGTTTCCACTAATCCTAATGGTGATTAATGCAAGTAGAGTAGAGACACTTTAAATAAATTGCATGGAGAAAAGTTTGATAAAGTAAATAAGAGCATTAAAGGTTTTCTAAATAAATGACTTCGACTGAAGTAAATGAGCGAAAGTGATAAATTGCTTAAATATAAAAGACTTTGTTTAAGGTAAATGGTGTTTCACACATACATTCTCAATGATTCTTTCTCTCACGCTGGGTACTCGAATCTAAATGAGTGACTTGTATACAATGATGAACACACTCTATAACTTCGTAAACATTTAGTATTTATACTAAAAAAACTAAGTAACTGCTGGGCAGTCACACTGCTTCATGATGACTCCATATGGCACGCTCACAACCTTCGATGTCTACATGCACGACACGTTGCGCTTGGTAACTGCTGGGAATCGTTTTCCCTCCAATAGTTCAAAATTCAAACCGTTTGATCTTGGGCATCAGGGACCTTGGTCGAGAGGTTACTCCTTCAACGTCGGAGACAACAAGATTCCAACTTAAAGGAATTCCTCTAAGTATCTTGTCATTCTTTGATGAGCCTTCGACGTGATCAGTTGGTCGAAGCCTTCTTGTGTAGGAAACTCTTCTGACTCATAATTAATGATCCATATGATGATAAAATGTGGGTGTCAAATTTAAGAGCCAACACCTACGTGGGTAGAGAAGACCAGTTCGTGGTCTCTATCCTAGTTCAACTGCCTTGTAATTCTCTAAGGATGGAAGACTCGTTTTTTCTAGGGCAGGATGACTCTGATATTCGAAGAAACGTTGGCCATGTACCCTTGGCGGGAACATGGAGGAGACATCCTCGACAAGCACGTGGAGGAGACGTCCTCGATGGTCACGTGGAAGAGGTGTTCTCGACGGACACGTGTGGAGACGTTCCTCATCGGTCATAGCAGCTTAGGCCATTGTAGTGGGCATTCCTTGCAACAAAGTTGGGTTGAGCCCTTCCCGACGACAGCCTAAGCGCAAGCCCATTTCAGAACAGGATCCCCGCAAGTCGTTGCTCCTAAGTAGAGGAGTTATGACTTTTAGGTCAGCTCGTATGTCCAGGAGGTAAGGACGCGAGCATCAGCTTTCAATCCATCATATACAATAGGGGACATGATCGTATAGATTAACAACCTTTCTCGTTAGTATGTCCCGTTCGGGAGTTCGTGTGGGCAAGAAAGATGTTAATAGGTATCGTGGTCGGGAGTTAAGGTGTGCCCACGGAGAGTGTTCCCATGGTTCTCGTAGTTGTTTGTAAGGGTATGCCAATGAAGGAGAAAGTTTTCCTCGCATGAATTACGGGGAGCCGAAAGGTTGGGTCGGTGTTTGCTTCATAGGCCATGTGTCGCAGTATTAATGTGAAATAACGGTCTAGGTGTAGGGGTCATTATGGCCTAAGCACATGGGTGGCTGCGTGTCGGGGCATTGACACGCCACTCGAAGCAACGTTTCATCTCGTGCAAGGTTTATAAATAGAGGTTAGGGTTTCATTTGTAAAGTTTCACATTTGATCTCCCCTCTCGCCTCTCTTCTCAGATTCGCTTTCAGCTGCAGCTACCGCCATGTCCACCGTTGCAACCTCCATTCAACCCTTAATCAAGTAAGTGATTTTTCTTTCTCCATGCGATTAACCATGTTTTTAGTCCTTGCAATACATATATTTTAGATGAATTTTGTGTTCCGGGGAAGTTCTTCCCCGTGAAATTCATGAATTCGTAATGATCTTCATGTTCTGGGAAGGCTCTTCCCCGTGAACTTCATAGATTCAAGACTTTTCCTGCGATTTTCACGTGTTTCCCTGCGAGATTCATGTGTTTCCTCGCGGGATTCATGGGGACCTTTATTAGAAGGGGATTGCTTGTCCACATGAAAAATATGTTTCATCATCTTTCTAGTTGATTTGGTTGTGTCCTCATCTTAGGAGGGTTAGTATTGATTTCCTTTGAACCTTCGAGCTAGGGTTTTGTGTCAGGAACTTAGTACTCGTCTCTTGACGCGCCCTTTCACTTGACTTACGGTGGAAGGGTGGATTTTATTTGACCATCCAATTCACAGTTTTCCTTTTCTTTTCAGGTGAGATGATCGAAACTGTCGAGGATGTTCAGATGGTCGACTCAGTTACCGACCCCTAACTTTGTTGGGTCGCCCCTAAGCCTCGAGCATAGCTTCATGTTATGTTGAGCTTTAGACATCACATTCACGCATGCCGAAGATGGGGCGAACAATCCATACGTAAAGAAAAATTGGAAAGTTATCAAGTCGGTTGTTCGTGGAAGATATGCTTGTTTTATTTGAGGAATCACATCCATATGTACGAATTTTTTTTTCAAAGAGTTAGGGCTTCGACTTCCCTTCACTGAATTCCAGATCGGGGTTTTCAGGCATTTATCATCGGCTCCCTCTCAGCTACATCCAAATGCGATTGTTTTTATGTTGGCGTTCGAGATTGTGTGTCGATACCTTTAGCTTGGTGCTACGACCCCTCTCTTCTTCCATTGTTTCTGACTTCAGCGAAAAACTGTGGACGGGAAACATAATTGGGTTTCTATGAAGCAGTCGAGAATAACCTTTTCAAGATGTTTGTGGAATCCGTTCGCGACTTTAAGGATATATATTTCCTCGTTGAGTTGGTTTCGTAGGAGGCCTTCGACTCAGCGTTGGAAGAAGCGATCGTGATCGACGAGGATGATAACACACTTTATGATGCAAATGGGAACATAGAGACAGAGCTATTTGTCGCTTTGTAGTGAAATGTAGTGGTAAAAGTTTGAGACTAAGCCATTAATTGACTTAACTCATATCAATGAAAGTCGCCACCGCATTTTATTGTTTCCAAAGGGAAAATGGAAAAGAGCGAATAAAACCTAAAATGAAATAAAATAGAGATCAGGGTACGGGGGTCAGTTATACAAAGGGAAGGTATTAGCACCCTAAACATTTATGGTACTCCGTAGGATCCAATTTGTTTGTTTCAATCAAAAGGTGTGTTATTTAAAAATTTACTTGCTAAAGGGAAAGAATGAATAAATATTTACAAACAAAAGAAATGTATTTTATTAATTGCGCTCACCTTTGGTCGTGAGACCTAGTACCTACGTACTCCCCCGTGCAATGGGAAAGTCAGAGCTCCGTAGTTCTTTTAGAAAAGAACAAAATTGTGTGTTGGTTATTTTTAAATGAAGAGACAATTCGTCATTTTTAGGAGAGAAATCTCAACTAATCGCCCACAAGGTATACGAAAGAGGGATAATGCATCAACATGAGAGAGGGTTTGAACACACCTCTAGTACTTAAGTGGAAAAGTCGACATCTTTACAACAGCAGGGATAGAAAAATAACATCTCGACTATGAATGTCTCATGTCTAATCTTGAAAAAGGTTTTAAAGGAGAAAAGGTGCACAAGGGCACAAAAAGGTTTGAATGAGGTTGAATATTTTGTTAGCTTGACAAAGGGTTTGTGATTTGAACCACACAAAATACTATGAATGGAATGAAGGACAAGCTTCAGAAATGGACCCACTCATCCTTCTCCACTTCTTAAGACTCATGGAAGTGTGATTCTCATCATCATTTATTAAGTGTTTTAGAGAATTTTGAAGAAGAAAAGAAGTTTGAAAAGTCAATCGACATAGTCGAGGTTTATTATAAAAGTGGTTAAAGTTTATTGAAAACAATAAGGTTTTGAAAAATAAGAGAATATTTTGAAAATTGAAGAATGGAAGGAGATAAAGAGATTATTCTATGTACAAGAAAGTAAAAAAGATAGGGTAAGGAAGGTCTGACCAAACAGAAGCTGGCACTTGACAAATAAAGTTAATAAGAATTCTTATCCTTTGGATTAAAGCCACACACAAAGAAATAACCAAGAGTGTATCGAGTATCAAGTGAAAATAAATCACAGCATATGAGAATAAATCACAAGTAGAATGTGCGTCAGATAAACCCAAGGTATTAGATAAGTGCAATGTGTCATATAAAGCTCAAAGCACCTGATAAGAACCCCAAGTGTCGAATAAGAATACTTGCATCATATGAAATTTCGAACAAACAAACAAAACCAGGATAGCAGAAAAATAATCTGAATTCTCAGATAAGGTCTAAAAGTAAGTTACGAGACCATAGTGAAGTGAATTGAAAACCACAAAATAAACATGTCAACGGAGTATATGCACCCATACGTATGCAAGAGCCAAATTGGAATTAACTTTGAAATCGCAATGCAATAAAAGAATCAACAATGCAATTCGAATTTATATATAATATCACAAAACCAAAATACAAAGAGTAATAAAAGAGGTGCAAGAATTAGATATGGGGTGTCTAAATTAAAGGAACCAATGGGCTTAGTGGAATTTCAACCCAACTGATAAGTGCAAATTGTAGTTATTTTTGTATATACTTTTTGTTGCACTTATCGACTTTTATTTGTAATTTTGTTGAATAATCTCGACTTTTGTGTAAATACGTTTAGTTTATTTTTATTTTTGTTTTTGTGTACATAGTGTATCATTTGATGTTTTTCCATTTATTTTGTAGGTATTTATTGCATTTTGGAGCATTGAGGAATAAGGTGTCGAAGGCACGGATCTAGATGCGTGTTTTCAGAATAAAAGTTCAGTTTTGGGACTTGCTGTCCATGAGAGCCCGCTTAGCGCGCAAAGGCCGCTAAGCGCGAGTGGCGCTCAGCGCATTTTGTAGCGTGCTGCTTGCGTTCTATTGTTTTAGCTGAACCAAAGTTTTGAAGCCCACTTAGCACGGATAATGCACTTAGTGCGGTTTAGGTCGGTTTAGTGTGTAAATATCGCACAACCCGCTTAGCGTGGTCTGCTGAGATTTGTTTTATAACTTCATTTTCAGTCATTTTTAGGTTATGGTTTTGGGAAATTTTTTGCTCCCAACTCCATAAACTTGTAAATTTTGTTAGGATTAGCTTAGATAACAACTATGAAGCTTGCATACGGATGATCTAGGGTGCATTGCTCTTCGATCGGTGCTGACAAACTGGTAGATCTGTGGTTCATTTCTCTTCCTCTTTGTCTAATCTTCTATGGTTGGGTTTGTATGTATATTTTTTTTGAACTAATGTATATTTTTCACCCTTGGCATTATATAAAACTTGCTTTATGAATCTTTGTGGATTGTTGTCCTATATTTTTTCTTCGTGTTGAGTTGTTATAGACATATACTGCTTAGGTTCTTATATAGGATGATTAATCTATTAGTTTTTGAACTCTAGAGATAGACTTAGAACTGAAAATCTACTTGGGTATCAGAGCTTAAAGCCTCTGTGTTGTTTGTGTCGTTCTGAGAGATTGTCGACACAGGCGAGCACAATTGACTTCTGTGTTATCGAGGTGGTTGAGAGATCGCTACCAAGGTGATGCAGTAGGCCTCTCAATTTGGGTTAGAAATGATTTAGGTTGTGAGTGATATGTAGTGACATTGATGAGTAATGTTAGGTTGAGCGTAACAGGTCGATAGGTTTAAGTCATTGAGAAGTAGTATATATGTATACCTAATAAGTTCTTCCTTAGTTTTTCCTTTTGTTTACATTCATTTTCTGTTAATAACATTTTCTTTACAAAACACTTTTAACCCCAAACTCATTAATAATAATTTGTCAAATGGCGAATCAATAACCAATCTCTGTGGACACGATACGATATAACCTAAATATCACTCGGTAAATTAATAACTTACTTTTTGTTTGCCACTATACAGCAGCAACAAAATGGCACCGTTGCCGGGGATTGGTTCTATTATTTTTGTATTACGATAATTTCTTTATTTTTGAGTTTTGTAATTAATGTATATGTTGTAGAGAATTGTACATTAACTTGTATATGATACTAGTGCATATATGTGTTTTTGTTTATTTTCACGTATTGTTGTGAATTGTCTCGTTTCCGTAACATTTTTTGTGTGGATGTTAGGATACTTTTTTAGGTTTGCGCGGGATGATAATACCATGGTATGACGAGAGGAGGTTACTAGCTCGCACAATAAAGGCGTCGAGCTTACGATGTAAAACAAGCATGTTGTATTGTTTTTTATTTGTATTCATTTTTATTATGTATTGACTTGTGTTTTAACAAGTTGAACTCTTATTAGTTTTTAAATTTCAAAATTTCACTTTACAACTTATTAAATACACTTTCAACTTTTGTGTTTCATTGTGTAAAATTATTTTTTTCCGCAAGCTTGTCGTGTTTAGCTAGTGGAAGTGTGTTTCTTAATGTTGTAAATATTGTAATTTCTGTGCATAGAGTATGTTGGTGATGGTGGAGTTGCAAAGCAGCTACACCAGATGCTACTGTCTTTTTTTTTGCATCTGATGTAGCGTGCTAAGTGTGCTCCAGGCCGCTTAGCACGCTCTGCTGTGCAGAGCCAGTAAATTATTTTTAAATTTTTGCTTGGATTTTCTTTTTCCCACTTCCACCTAGGCCTTGTAGTAGTAAATATTATTAGTATAATTAATTCTTTTGTTGTTGTTTGGACTCAATTTTGGTCTGATAGCTTGAAGTCGCTTTTGGTGATTTTCCAAGTTTGATTGTTTCAACTTGTGAATGCATGGTAATGATTTTGTTAAAGTTTTGTACACGTTCGAGGTATTTGTTTATCGCTTTCTATACCTTAGCATATTCATGATACTTAGACTTTTTATAATTTTATGCCATTCATTCTTTTGTACACTTGTTCATTTATGAATCACTTTAGTTCCTACCCTTTTTTGTGAGATAGCTTTCTATTGTTCACATATGCTGGAGACCACAATGCTTGTTTTAACTAGATTTTATTATGCTTAATCTTTTGTTTGTGTTGGTTGTATGAAAGCATGAAAATGATCAAGGCATTTTTTGTTCCATTTTGAGCACAACTACCCCTTAGCCAAATAGTCAATTCACCTTGTGAGTGTGTGATCATTTGTAACCCTTTGAGCTTTTTGTCGATATCCATGTTGTTTTTGCTAAATGCTTGTCTATGAGTGTTTAGTTTCACTTTTTTCATGGATGTTGATTCTTTGTTTTCTTGAACCCTTAACTATGATTTGTAGTTGAATTTTTACCTTGCCTTAGAAAGTAGGGAGTATTCACATTATGATGATGGTTGGATTCAAGTTGGGGAGAAAAATGATTGCGTATTTATGTTGAGGTTGAGAAAGAAAAGAAAAGAATAGAAAGAAAAAAGAAAGAAAAAAAGAGAAAAAAACTTTGAAAAAGAAAAAACAAAAAGAGTTTGAATAATGTTGTGTTAATAAGTGATGTGCTTTGGTGTGAAATTTGGGATTTAGAAGAAGTTTAATTAGAATTTTGTGTTTGAATTTTTGGTGAATTAATCTCTCCCTTAGGTTTAGGCAAGTTTTTTTTCCGATTAACTTTAGGAATTATCCCTTGTTTGTTAACCAAGCCACATTACAACCTTGAAAATCCCTTGAGATTCTTGCTTTTATATTTTCAATATAAATTTTTGGATGAACGCATAATTTAGTCTTTTGTTTGCAAGATTGTTGGATGAGTGAAAATACTCCATTTTTTGTGTATTTTTCATCTACTGATGATTATATTTGCTAGGTGTGGTTCATTTGTAAGCTAGTATTGTTTTAGAATGTTTGGCATATTCTTTGTATTTAGCACTCGTTTCATGTTTATGTTATCATTGTAGTTTAGTGGTAAGTATATTTCTTCGTGTGTACCGTTTTTCATTTGAGTCATAACATTTGTTTTCCATTTTTCAAAACTTGTTGATGCATGATTCTTTGGTTTATTATTTTTAGTTCTTTGAGTTGTTTGGCCTTGTTTGAGGACAATCAAAGTTTAAGTTGGAGAGAGTTTAATAAGTGCAAATTGTATCTATTTTTGTATATACTTTTTGTTGCACTTATCGACTTTTTGTTTGTAATTTTGTTGAATAATCCTGACTTTTGCGTAAATATGTTTAGTTTGTGTTTATTTGTGTTTTTTGTGTACATAGTGCACCATTTGATGTTTTTCCATTTATTTTGTTGGTATTTATTGCATTTTGGAGCATTAAGGAATAAGGTGTCGAAGGCACGACTCCGAATGTGTGTTTTCAGAATAAAAGTTCAGTTTTGGGACTTGCTGTCCAGGAGAGTCCGCTTAGCGCACAGAGGCTGCTAAGCGCGAGTGACGCTCAGTGCATTTTGTAGCGCACTACTTGCGTTATATTGTTTTGGAAGAACCAAAGTTTTGAAGCCTGCTTAGCACGAATAACGCACTTAGCCTGGTTTAGGTCGGTTTAGTGTGTAAATATCACGCAACCCGTTTAGCGCACTGAGGCCGCTTAGCATGGTCTGTTGAGATTTATTTTATAATTTCATTTTCATTCATTTTTAGGTTATGGTTTTGAAGAAGTTTTTGCTCACAACTCCATCAACTTATAAATTTTGTTAGGATTAACTTAGATAACAACTATGGAGCTTGCATACGGATGATCCAGGGTGGATTGCTCTTCGATCGGTGTTGACAAACCGGTAGATTTGTGGTTCATTTCTCTTCCTCTTTATGTAATATTCTATGTTTGGGTTTGTATGTATATTTTCTTTGATCAAATGTATATTGTCGCCCTTGGCATTATATAAAACTTGCTTTATAAATCTTTGTGAATTGTTGTCCTAGATTTTTGCTATGTGATAGGGATTTGAGTTATTATAGACATATACTGCTTAGGTTCTTATCTAGGATGATTATTCTGTTAGTTTCTGAACTCTAGATATAGATTTAGAGTTGAAAATCTACTTGGGGATCAGAGCTTAAAGCCTGTGTTATTTGTGTCATTCTGAGAGATCGTCGACACAGGCGAGCACAGTTGACTTCTGTGTTGTCGAGGTGGTTGAGAAATCGCTACCGAGGTGATGCATTAGGCCTCTCAATTTGGGTTAGAAATGACTTCGGTTATGAGTGATACATAGTGACATTAATGAGTAATGCTAGGTTGAGTGTAACATGTCGATAGGTTTAAGTCAGTGAGAAGTAGTATATATGCATATCTGATAAGTTCTTCCTTAGTTTTTCCTTTTGTTTACATTCATTTTCTGTTAATAACATTTTCTTTACAAAGCCCGTTCAACCCCAAACTCATTAACAATAATTTGTCGAATGGTGAACCAATAACCAATCTCTATGGACACAATACAATATAACCTAAATATCATCTGGTAAATTAATAACTTACTTTTTGCTTGCCGTTATACAACAACAACACCAACCAATCACCAACATACAATCCACATTTTTATTCTCAACATTATTAACAATTATTTAACAATTAGAATTTATTTTATTTGATATTGAAGCAAGAAATTAAAAAAAGAAAGATAAAAAATACAAATAAAAATGTTAATAGAAAAACAAGCAGAGATAGGGAGTCACATTGAGATGATGAAGAAGGAATGGTGTTCGGTACGAGAATGAGGACCGAAAATTGGAAGTTGAAAAGGTGACGGTGGTGTGGTTGTTGTTGGAATTAGGCCTCGATTGTGGAGTTGAGCTCTATATCGATGGTGAATATGAAGTGAGAATTGGACGATGGATTGTTGAATAGTGTTAAGATGTGAGCGAGCAGATTAAAGGTGGAATGGAGAAGTGAGTCCGGCGGTTGGGATTTGATTGTGGAGGAATAGAATTGGTTATATGGAAGAAGAATGTTGGTGGTTATTGTTCGGTAGTAGCGATGAGAGGAGGTTCGAAGGTATTGATGGAGCTTACGAATGATAGAAGACGGAGGGAATCGTTGTTGTAACCGGTTTTTAAATCAGAGTCGCCACCCTTAATTTTTATCCTTAGGAAGGGAATATAAAGGATAACACTAAAAAAGTTAGAGATCATAGGTTTTTGGACTCGGCTCTAGACGAAGGGAAGGTGTTAGGCACCCTTCATGTACCTTGTTCACAAGGATATTAGGGTTAGAAACGCATTTTTAGGAAATAGGGTTTTTAAGTCTTATTAAAGGAAAAGGGTTTTTTTTTATCATAGGAATTCGCCACGATTTTTAATCATACCCCTACGTATCCTCCTAGGAGGAATCATAGTCTCATTTCATAGTCGCGGTTGGTTTGTGTTTTTTATAGATTACGCATATATTTTAATTCCCCCTGCACTTAGCCTGAGTGTGTGAAGAGCGAAGATTTTGGACTAAGTGCGTAATTAATTAAAATATACTTCGTACTCCTTTTTCAGAAATAATATATGTTTGAATATATTAGTAAAAGAGTTTAGTATTTGTTGGATAACTATTTTTTATTACATAGTACAATTATGAAAAATAAATTTAAATTGAAAAATATGTAAGTATAAAAAAGGGTTAGTATTTTTAGAAATAGTTTAATCAATAAATAAATATATTATAGTTTTATTAAAAAATATATTTTATATTTTTGGTAAAGAATAGTATAATTATTTATTAATATGAAAAGAATATTTTTTATATAAGAATGATAGAATAAATGAATATATAAATGAAATTATAAAAAATAAATTAAATTGATTTAATTTCGCATGGGAGGTGTAAATTATACTAAGCTAGCAAAATAGGGGGTGCTAATAGAAGGGCCCTGAATTCAGATTTTGAATTCAGGCCTAAAATGACAAGGGGTGCGTTTTTAAACTAAATAGTAAAATCTGGGGGTGCAGGAAGTATGGGTCCAAGTCCAGATATTGGACTTAGCCCATTTGGCTAGGGGTGTGTGTTTCTGTGTGTTAATGAAAATAAAAAAGGTAGGGTGTACTTAGACGTGGGCCAGGCCCAGAAGGTTGGGAGTGCACCTGAGATCTGTATGGGCGCATGTAGGGAAGTACAATGGTCTTGCGCGCTTTAGGCAGCTTGATAAAGATCGTGTGGCTACGAATGAGGGTGTATGGTAATGTTCTTGGATTCACGCGCACAGGATTGGTAGACACTGTAATATGGTGGCAGAACCGACAGTTTAATACTGGTTTTGCGTTTGTGTTTGCAAATGTCGCGGTAAGCAAAAGTCCCCACTGACTTTTCTTTTATCCAACAAAGGAAAGGGTGAAAAGAACAAAAAAATACCTTTCGAGATTATTTCTGAGTAAGGGGGGAATATTATGGAAAGGGAAGGTTTTAGTACCCTTTCCATCTGTGGTTTTCCACGGGCTCTTAGGTATTTGCTCATTTTGAAAACTGTTTTCGTGTTTGTGTGTTTTGAAAGATTTTTGTTTGCTTTATGGTAACTCTCGTATCAGTCCCCGAGAGTGTGATAAAGCCTTTTTTTTAAAGTAGTTTTTGAAAAGTGTGTAAGTGTGGAAATTTTAAGTTTGAGCAAGCACTTAAGAGTCATCTACCTACTCGAAAAAGGGTGTTCTTTTCCTCCTACATTTTAGATAGTGCTATCCTACTATTAGTGACTAGGTAGCCCTATCGTCAGATGTTGAGGGACTATCAAAATGGACGTTATGGTCATTGAAGGCAACATGTAAGGATATCTTAGCATTCGAAGGGACTGTCATCATATAGGCAACATCGAGGGACAAGATCATTTCTCGTAGGAAACTCGAGAGACGTTTAGGAACCATAATCTTTTATGATGACTTTTATACCGAGGGTCTTTGCTAAGATACCCCTACTTTCGAGGGACATGACCATTATTTTTCGAGGTAACCAAGTGAGGCGTACCCTAAGGGTGCAAGTGTGCAACAATGTGTTTTTTTAGTTATGTTTATCTTGTGATTAGTGATCTATTGATTAATTGGTTCTTGTCGTGCACGCCTAAGTTACTAACAATTATATACAAGCATGTAAAGAAAAAGCAAGAAATAAAGTTCTACGCTATTACAGGACTTTGATGTAGATACATAAATAATGAACGAAAAGTAAATATGCGAAGAAAAAAACCCTAGTTATCTATTACAAACCGGGCGCAATTACATAAGTGGTAAAAAAATAAATTGTATGAAAACTATAAGAGCGCGTAAAATTAAGACGGGACAACGTTTTAAACCCTAAAAACCTAATTACTCATTAAAAATATTTTTTTTGTATTTTTATGAAAAAATAATTGAATTTTAACCTAATTTTCTAATTAATTTTAATTAATGAAATAAGGTTAAAATTTAATTAGATTAATTAATTTGCAAAAAAAATTATTTTTATTAAAAAAACTCTAAATCCTAATTTTTGTGATTTTTTATGATTAAATAAAAATGATTTTTCTGAAATAATTAAAAATAACAAAGAAATTTAAATAAAAATAAATAATAAAAGAGAAAAGAAGAATGGGCCTGAGGGGGGGGGGGGGGGGGGGGGGGGTGAACCCAAATTGGAGTGTGTCGTTTTAATTTTGGCCAAGCCCAAATCTGGTTGGCTCATTGCTAGCGCCTGATCTGGTGTGGTGGTGTAAGGGTGGTCCATCATGCGCCTGCAAGCTAGGGGCGTTAGATCCAGAATCATGCAGATTGGGTGGCTGGATCTGAGGCTGTATGAGGCGCGCTTGGGAGTGATACCCACTGGATCTGTAAGCAACGCGTTAGAAAATATAAAATGTTGGACCTGGGACTCGAACCCAGGTCCTTCCCTTTGCCAAGCGCTTCCTCTACCATCACACCAGCCTGTTCATTCATTACATGATATAAACATAAAATAATATATATCAAATAAATGGTCAAAATTTTATTTAATAAAAAATGCGCGCTGATTTCAAACAATCCAATCAGGCTGTGCCACACCTTTATTTTCTTCAGCCATCAGTCGTTTTAGCTTAAGGGTTTTTACCTACGGACTAACTATGTCATTAAAAACCTGTGCATTTCAAAAATTCACACTAGGCCATATAAATTCAATTGAAATACATGAATCAATTGGGTTTGATCCCCTGAGCATGATGGTATCCATTATTAGTTCCAATTTTGCCTGCATCTTAAAACCCTAAAACGAAGGTTAAAACCCTAACAATGGCAGTTTGTCATATATGTATCAAAACTGGAAATTAAGTATTCAAATACATTCTAAATACTCATACAAACATTAATGCATAATCAAAATCTATTTATAATGTGTGTATGATCAAAATCGAATTTAGAAAACTATGTGCAAACCGTGATGATGTGGGTGGTGATTTTGGATGCTTTGATGCGTGAGAATGATGTTGTTAGCTTCAGAATGTCCGCAGGAATGGATTGCAAACGTCAAAGCTCCTTGAAACCTTCTGCAAATAGCAATTCGATTGTCACTTTTTTGTCAAAATTTTGGAACTTCTTATGTGTATTCTATGCGGCAAAACCTCCTCCTCGTGGTCTGGAAATATTGTACATATATATGAGAATTCATTAGGTTAACAAAATTAGATAGAATCTTGAAGATTTGTGAAAAGAAGATTTGATTTGGAATTTGGATTTTTTGTTTCTAAACTTGGCCAAAACATGCTTTTTTTCTTCCAATCAACCCTTGAGTGAAATCTTGACTTGATCATCTGATTCAAGACCTATGATATGATCCTAAAACAAATCTTTGGATTTTATTTCATTATTTCACTATTTTATTTGATTTATTTTTATTCAAATGAATAAAAATTCAAATAAATAAAAACAAATCTCATAAAAATAAATTAATGGATTTAAATATCCTAAATAAGTTCATGGATATGCTTGAGATCTAAAACCCACACCCATTAGTCCAAAAGATCCAATTTGCTCACATTGACTTTTGTGCATTTTCATAAAATTGGTCAACTTTAGTAATGCACATATTTTTCAATTTTAACCCTATGAGGGTGTTCTTTGACTTTTTAGAGATCTTAGGATGTCCTTTAAATAGCCCTTTTAGTTTCATCTCGATTGGATCTTCCATGTTCATGTAAGGAGCTTTGACCCAAAAGGTGTTTTTGTTGACTTTTTAAAAGGACCTATAATGTCTGAGCTTATATCTTTTGATTGAGGCATTTCTTGAACTTGAGGGCTGAAGAGAAGTTGTAGGTAATCGGATCCTCTTCAAAATTAGACTTGGAGGAAAGTTTTCTGATAAAGTATGAGAAAGTTATGTCTGGTCAAAGTTTGGTTGACTTTTCCTATACAAACCCTAATTTGCCATTTTTGACTTTTGATGAGTTAGGAGCATTTCTTGAGGAATCATGATCAACCCTTGATCAAATGATGGACAATACTTCAAAATATTGATGTTGACCAAAAATCTTGAAGTTTGACTGTATTTGGGCCATAATTGACTTTTGACCTAGTATAGTTGATTTCTAAGCATTTGAGCAGTTAACTGAGCAAACTTATTGTTCGAGGCATGAAATTTGGTATGGATGATCTTGAGGACATATAAGGACAATGGAGAACATTTGAGGTCCTTGGTACTCACACATCTTGATTAAAATCGAAACCCTAGTTGAGGCTTGTTGCCTTAGGAGGAGAATTTGTCTGGTCAATTCTTAGTCATCCTTGAGCAATTAAGGACCTCTAGAGGCATGTCTTGAGTGAAAATGGGAGGGAAAATTTTTGGGTAAAAGAGACACAATATATTTTCAATTTAAATAGAACAACACAATTTATTTTTGTATCCCTCTCTCTCTCTTCACCCATTCTCTCTCGTCTCTTCCACTTATAACACAAGCCCTAGCTTACCTGACGGCGATGCTATCGGCCATCTCGTCCTCTCTCTGATGCCTACCTTGCCCCTTTACAACCCAAATCATACAACAATAATAAAATATACAAAAATATAAGTCACTTTCTACCTCCGGCCGTGCTTGCATTTGCTTCCGATGAGATTTTTTATTTCTCTTCCTTCGTTCTCCTTTTGACATGTACAAAAGATGAAGGGCACATCACCAGCGATGGAGATGGTGACAGAGATGGTTGAAGAGACAAGCTAGGGTTGAAACCCTAGGCTTGCAGAGCAGTGACGAGCAACGGGTGGTGGAAGCGTAACAAAGCTTCTCTCCCTCGAGATCCCCATCTCTGTTTTTTTCACTATAATCATTTTTGTTTCAATTTTCTCCCTGTTCTGTAAATTTATTCTCCTGCCTCTGTAATTTTCTCTTCCTCGTTCTGTATATTTTGTTCGTCTTCCCTTTTTCTTCTGTAAATCGTTAGGTTTTATAGTGTTTTTTAGGTTAATAGTTTTAGGAAATAAACCTGTAATTGTTTTGATTGATTGTAAATGCTTTTGATAAGATTGTGATTTATTTCTTCTTTCATTTTTTATCTTGTTTCTATATTTAGTTCTGTATTGATTATGAACTAGGGATTTCAGGAAATAATAACAATTTTGTGTGTAAATTAATTTGTTTATGTTTTGGTTTTATCTTGTATTGATTATGTTAAGTTTTTGATTCGATTTGTATGTAAAGAAGGGGAAGGATTTGATTTTGTTCATGATGTGAACATTAACCGTTTGTAAAACACGTGTTATGCCTCTTTGATGACAACACTAATTGTTGTTGGGCCTGTAATGATTTTTGTGTTATCTGAAACATGAGCATTTTTAATCAAAGTGGGCCTAGGTGCTCTAGTTACAAATCTGGACCACTTATCTCAAATGCTTTCCAATCAATGAAGCAATTAAATCATAGTAATAATTTCTAAAACAAAATAATTCTCCAAACAAGTCAAAAACTGAATGGGCCTCCTCGCCGGGCCTTAATAAAAAAAACATATTGTTTTTACAAACTCATTGCACCCCCTTTTTCCAAAAAAAAAAACTAAATGGGTCTTATTAATACACCAAACCCTTTCTTGTTAAAACATGTCTTACACAAAATGTTCTTGGCCTTGCTGACCAGACCTACACCCTTAATGGGCTTAACACCCCCTTCTCATTATCCATACCCAGATCCAAAAATGTTTTAGTGGGCCATCAAATTTAGATGGTCCAAATAAGCAAGATACCCTACTTTAACATTTAAACCCCTCATAAAATAATACTAAAACAAATAAATTTAAATATTGTGACTAATAATTAGTAACATAATAATAAAACGACTATCAAATTGATAGGGAAAATTTGGGGTATGAAAGTTGCCCCTATTTAATTACCTTTCAATTGAATAGTGCGAGAATGTGCAGGTCTCGCACGTTTGATATGAAGTTTATTAAATATTGGAAAATCCCAAAATTTATCCGAGAGATCATAAGGATATGTTGTACAACATTCCCATGAGTATTAAGAATAGACATTGATGATGATGTATCATCCTGCCGACGTTTGAACCAAAGTTGATTTGAATTAGATATGACGATGCAAATAACTCATTAATATCTAAGAAGAGATCATTTGCATATTTACCATAACCTAGGAGGTAAAATAATACAAGTTTTGCAAAGCTGACTTACTAATGCTTGGAGACTAATATAGTGAGTTTGTGACACAGATTATATTCATAGCAACCCAGAAGATGAATAAAATAGAGCTTTGATAATACATTGCTGCTTAGAGACTAACGCAATGGGCCAAATACTTTTCATACACCTACCATAGCCTAGAGGATAGATAACACGAGCTTGAGACCAGATATTTAGACCTTGGAAAGACGATGTTGGTTGTGTCAGTACTCAACCAAGACTCGATAACCAAATGAAATATGCTAGATTCGAAGCGATGGGACCCAAATTCACTGATGACGTCAATTGTGTCAACCCTCAACCACGACTATCAGCATGAAGAAAATAAACCCCCAAATTCATCGATGATTTTAGTTGTGTCAGCTCTCAACCATGACTATCAACATGAAGAAAATAAACCCCCAAATTCATCAATGATGTCGGTTATGTCAGCCCTCAACCATGACTATCAACATGAAGAAAATAAACCCCTAAATTCATCGATGATGTCGGTTTTGTCAGCCCTCAACCATGACTATCAACATGAAGAAAATAAACTCCCAAATTGATTAAAGTTTTAATTAGTTAGTTCGCACAGATAAGCTCGCTAATGATGAACCCTAAAAAAAATTCGAATTTTGAAAGATGTCGTTCATGATGCATATGAATAATGTGAGGCTTTTAACGGGAAATCTACTGCTGAGATTTCCAAAGAATCTACTATCGAGATTCGATTATGAAGTACCTTCTGCCGAGGTCTTCTGGAAAATCAATTTCTTAGATTAACCAGGGGAATCTACTGTCGAGATTCTGTTGAGAGATTACCTCCTGCCTAGGTCTTTTGGATAACCATCTGTCGAGTTTAACCAGGAGAATCTACTACCAAGATTCAATTGAGAATTACCTCATGCCGAGGTCTTCTAGATAATCAACTGTTGTGATTAACTAGGGGAATCTACTATCGAGATTCAATTGTGAGCTACCTTCTGCCGAAGTCTTCTAGATAATCAACTGTCGTGATCAACCAGAGGAATCTACTTCCAAGATTCAATTGTGAGCTACCTTCTGCCGAGGTCTTATGGATAATCAACTACCGTGATTAAACAAGGGAATTTACTGTCAGGATTCAATTGTGAGCTACCTTCTGCTGACGTCTTCTGGATAATCAACTGTCGTGATCAACCAAGAGAATCTACTATCGAGATTTAATTGTGAGCTACCTTATGCCGAGGTCTTTTGGATAATAAAATGTTGTGATCAACCAGGGGAATCTACTGCCGAGATTTAATTGTGAGCTACCTTCTTCCGAGGTATTCTGGATAATCATCTGTCTTGATCAACTAGGAGAATCTACTGTCGAAATTCAATTGTGAGCTACCTTCTGCCGAGGTCTTCTGGATAATCAACTACTATGATCAACCAGGGGAATCTACTGTCGAGATTCAATTGTGAGCTACCTTCTGCCGAGGTCTTCTGGATAATCAACTACCGTGATCAAACATGGGAATCTACTGTCGAGATTTTGTTGAGAAATTACCTTATGCTGAGGTATTCCAGAAAATCATTTACGGAGATCAACCATGGGAATCTACTTGCGAGATTCAATGTAGAATTGATAACTTGAAAGACAATGATGATTGTCTTCACATGAAATCATGGTTTATGCTATGCATGTACGTTTGATTGATGCATGAAATGTAATGATTGATTGATGCATGTAATGGGTAACTTGCATATGTATAAATGGATTTTGGATTTTGAAATGTGAATGCGTAATTGAGTTTTTTTTAGGCATGTTTGACTCATGTTGTCGAAATTCATAGATGGGTGGGATGATAAGTGTGATACGGTGGGAGAATTGACTTGAGGGTTTTGCGATTGTGTTTGCAAATGTTGCGGTTAGCAAGAGTCGCCACCGACTTTTCTTTTATCCAAAAGGAAAGGTGAACAAGCACAGGAAAGACCTTTAGAGATGTTTTTGAGTTCGGGGGATAGACTATGAAAAGGGAAGGTATTAACACCCTTTTCATCCATGGTTTTCCATGGGCTCTTAGTTACTTGCTTAGATCACTTGATTTTGTTTGAATGTATGATTGTGGTGGTGATTTTTGAAAGTATTTTGAAAATGGAACTTTGTAACGGTTCTCGTTTATATGAGAACGCCTACAAAGTGTTTGTTTCGAAAATAGTTCAAAAGTGTATTTGTGAGATGTGTTTTTGAAAGTATTTTGAAAATAGAACTTCGTAATGGTTATTGTTTCTATGAGAACGCCTACAAAGTGTTTGTTTCGAAAATAGTTCAAAGATGAGAGTGTGGGTGTATAAAAATGTTTTTGTTGTGAGCAAGCGAGTAACTGAGAGCGACCTACCTACTCAAAAGGTCTTAGAAGTGATTTTACTCCTCCTTTAGATGTTACTATCTTACCATTGATTTGTTAAGAAGCTCCATCGTTGGATGTGAAGGGACGGGCGTTGGGACGTTTGTATAGTCATAGAAGGCAACATATGGGACGTTTTAGCAATGTCGTTTTAGGGACTAGATCGTTTACTGAAGGCAACATAGAGGGTCATCGAGGGACTACGATCTTTTATCGAGGGTCTTTTGCTAAAACGCCCATGTTCGAGGGACATGACTATTTTATGATAGGCAACAAGTGGAATTACCCTAAGGGTGTAAGTATGAAAATGTATTTTATTTACATGTATTTAGTCTTTGATTAGGGTGGCCTATTTGTTGGTTTTATCTTACCATACACACTTACTTACTAGCAATATATGAAAAGCAAGTAAAAGGCGGAAAGTAAAATCTAAGTTATTACATCACTTTAGGGGGATGGGGATATAATTTAACAAATGGGGATGAAGTAGAAACTAAAATATTACAACCATATTGAATGATAATGAAAAGAATGTTAAAATAGTGTAGAATAAAGGAAAAATGCACTTTTGAACTGCTATGTGTCGACTCATGCTGCTATGCATCGACACATAGCTTCTCCTGCTCCTGTAAAACCAAAACAGTTCAGTATGGGTCGACACGTAATGGCATGTGTCGACTCACGCATCTTCTTGTATCGACGCGAAACGCGTATGTATCGACTCATAGGATTTTCTAGCTTCTGTTAAGTGAAATCTGTTCAGTATGTGTCAACATATAATGAGATGTGTCGACTCATACACCTTTTTGCATCGACGCGAAATGCGTATGTGTCGACTCATAGTCCTTTCCAGTTTCTGTTTTGTGATCTGAACTCAGTATGGGTCGATGCATGAGGGTCATGTGTCGACTCATACCCTATATTTTCACTAAGATGGGTCGACACATATGGATATGTATCGATACATCCTGCATTTTTCTGCCTTAAACACCATTATTTGCATACATCAGTTAGTTTTTTAACATATGAATGAATAACATGAACAACAAATAAATGATTAACTTCAAAACAGTGATTGCTACATCCTATAAACAGAAAAGTTGATGTTATGGAAAAGGCAAGGTAAAGATAACTTACCTTAAGACTGCACTTTAGGTTTTGAAACTAAATATCCTTCAAGATTTTGTATGAACCTTAAGGAAGCTCCAACCAACTGCTAGACTTTCCTTTTTGTTGAAGGTTACTAAACAACCTCTGTATGGTATGAAATATTTGGATGGTTGGGCAGAACTTGCAAGGTATGAGAGGTTCAAAGGTTTGGACTTTAAAACCCAAGAGTGGAAGTTTTGTGGACTGTTATGGCTTTTGTGAATATGAGATTTTTGAGGGTTTACCAATATAACTTCTGGATTTTCTCCTTGTTCTCTCTCTCTATTTTTTTAACCTTTCCAAACCCCCCCCCCCCTCTCTTGCAACTGGCCTCTCTATTTATAGAGAAGGTTTGAGACTTGAGAAACTCATACTTTTTGAAAATCACATGTTATTCCTTTTTTCAAATTCATAAAGACAAGCTGCTTCATGATGAAAAAAGGAGTGAATTAAGGAACTTTAGCCATGCTTTGCAGGTCTTGTAGATTGCTTATGCCGTTGAGAGATCTTTTTGTCCTCTTTGGAACATATTTCAAGCTTTGAAAGAAGAGAGTGGTTGGAAAAGTGAAGCTTTATGCAAATGGAAATGTTTCTTTTTGCATTTCTAACCATAAATGGTATCAAGACTTGGACAAAACTTCAAATGCATGTGTATAACACTTAGGGTTTGTGTAATTGCTTGATTATGCATAGATTTGGAGAGAAAATAGCATGAAAAGAGAGATCTTGTAGCTTTGGTTGGAATTTTAGTCAAGTGTTCATCACAAATCTGCCTTGTAAATCAAGAATGAATGTCCAACTTCAGATCCTTGTATATCCTAGCTCAAATATGATACATTCATGCTCTGGGATGTTTTGGAAAGCTTGAAACACCCTCTATAACTTTCATATTGGCCATTTTGACAAAATCATCTTAGAACTTTGTGAAAAAAATGCCAAGAAGTTGGGATAAAATCCTGAACAAAATCTGTTGAAAATTTCTCTAAGTGTTAAATGAAAACGTCATGACTTCATGAACTTATAACTCAAAATCCAAGCACTTCTAGGAGATGTTATGTAAAGCAATGTTGTAGATATCATGGAGATCTACAACTTTCATGTTGAAAGTTTCCCTTGAACTGTCTTGCATCTTGGTGAAAGAATGGCATGAAGTGATGAAATTATCATGTATAAAAAACACTTAGAAAATTTCGAAGTCTTGGAAATCTTGACTTTTCAGGTTGACTTTTGAATTTCTCAACTTTTTAATGATCAAGCTTGATATTCTTGAATGTCTTGGTTAAATTTAATCTTTGGGTTGTGTTGTACCCCAAAATTTGCCCTTGTATTTTTCCACAAGAAATCACAGCTTCGGGCTTTTCCTGATTTTTCAGACTGGCTCAAGAATCGGTCAAACAGACTTTTCTCGTCAGTCAGACAAAATTTAGGGTTTTCTTTGATTTTAAAGCAGTTCAAACAGATTGTTTAGGGTTTGGTTGAGTTGGCTCAGGTTTTGATCAGGCAAACGCTTCTCTGACATTTAATCAAGAATCAGGGTTTTTGTGCGCGCATTCTCAGAAAGAATTAATTCTACAGTTCTTTTCAATTTACTCTGAGATATGGACTAAGGCTGATGATTAAGAATTTGCAGTGTTTGGATTTAATCGGTGAAAAAAGGACATGTGGACGTTTTGTTTCATTAACTGTGCATTGCTTTGGATATTTGAAGCGTCGGGTTTATTATTGATTGATGTCAAGACCACAGTGTTTATCAATTGTTTATTTATTCTAAGATTAGAATAATTGGGATTTATTTCCATTTTATTATAATTTAAGGATTATAAACAATTAAATAAACATTTGAAAGAGAAATAAAAAGAATTAACTGATCAAGATTGGATTTTATTCATCTTTAATTATTTGTTACAATTGTTATTTGAATACAGTATTTATTTACAAAGTATTCATAATAATAATGGTTACAATGATTAAAAATTGAAATAAAGTTTCATCCTAATTCCTAAGTTTTCATCTTCTATCCAATTCTCCCTCTGCTCATTTGATTTTATCTGCAAAAAAAAAAAAAAGAAACAAAAGAAAAGTCAAAACAGATAAAATAATTAAAGGTAGACAGTTAAAAAGATCATCATTAAAAGCAACAGGCCGGAATCAGTTCGCCCTCTCTGCAAATCACGAGATTTCTCCCGGTTCACAAAGAGGGATGAAAAATGCTTGCAAAAGAAAAAGACATGAAATGCACAAAAGTTGTAATTGCACAAATTCAAAATGGTCAAACAAATTGCATAGTTCATGATTCAAATTTGTCAACCAACTGCATAGTTTCCAAACAAACAGCATGTGCAAGTACAAAATCCAAAGGCAAACTGAACTGAATTAGAACTACAAAGTCACAATGTCAAACTAAGCCAAAAGTTGTCAAAGCAACTGTCCACAAATTGTCAAAGGTACCAAGCTAGCAAAAGGGTACTCAAAGCTGTCCAAGAGATATAAAAAGATGTCAAAGAAGTACATAAAGTATGCAGAGTAAACCAACAATGCAAGCAACATCCCATTTCATCATTTCCCAGCCAGTATGCTTTTTCAGAAAAGTACAATCATAAGCAATAAAAAATGCTTAAAAACTGTCAAGAGAGAGAGAGAGAAGAGGAAAAGAAGATAGGCTTACAGGGCTCAGGCTGAGAAAGATATAAGAAAAGATATACCAGCATATAAAAAAGGAGGAGGCAGAGATATCACAAGGGGAGCATACCACAAACTGTAAGAAAAAAAAGAGATTGCAAGCTATCTCCACAAACTTAAAACCACCTCAAAATCAAAAAGTTCAAAACCTCTACAGACCCTGTCAAACAAAGCCCCAAAGCTCTTAACCTGTAAACAAAAAGCCATAACCTGCTTCTCACCACAAGCCAAAAGCCTGCCTCCATAAACTTCAAACAAACTGAAGCTTAAACCTCACAAAAGGCCATCAACCTGTCAAAAACATAAGCCAGCCTGTTGAACAACATAACCATGCCAAACTGTGTCAAACCTTGAACCAGAAATGCCCAACCTGTCAAAAGCCTAACCATCCTCTAAACATCAAGCCCTTTCCAAAACCAGCTTCCAAACCAACACAAGCCTTCAGAAAGATTTCATCATTGGGCAAGCACACAAATCAAACACAATAGCATTCAATACTCAATACCAACAAGCATATTCAGGGCAAACATATCATCATCAAACACATTCAATAGCATATCAAAGGAATAAAGCCATCATACAGCAGCAGAAGCCAACAAGAAGAAGAAGATAAAGAAGCATCTCAGGGTACACAGGCAACTCAGAAGCCAACAAGAAGAAGAAGATAAAGAAGCATCTCAGGGTACACAGGAAACTCAGAAGCCAACAAGAAGAAGAAGATAAAGAAGCATCTCAGGGTACACAGGCAACTCAGAAGCCAACAAGAAGAAGAAGATAAAGAAGCATCTCAGATGAAAGCATATCAGCAATAAACAAATATTCAGAGGCAACTCAGAATAAGCATAAGCGAAGCCAACATAAGAAGAAGAAAAGAAGTGATATCAAACTAAGGTTCTCAAACATCATCATTGAACCAACAATCTAAAAGGCAAAAAAATACAGAGTACCTGTTTTTCCAACACAGTGCATCACGCGTCCCTCCGCCCTCAGCCATCCTAAGCGCCTCCAAGCTACCGTCCTTCTCCATCTCCAAGGACCAAAGGTAGTACCCCTAATCTTTGTCTTTTCATGTACCTCAATCAGAACACAAACAACAACATAAAAGAAATCAGAAATAGAACTAAAACATACAAGATATGAACTAAAACCCTAACGCGAACGACTCAGAAATCGCTACCTTGTACAACATCACTGAATAATCCATGGAGGAGAGAGGAAGTAGTGATGGCGCTGGTGGCTAGGCAGGGAAGAACGATTACTCAGTGGCTATGGCGAGAAGGACGAAGACGAAGACGAACGACGACGGCACCCCTGTATCACAAACCCTAAATCCAAATGAAATGAAACTTTGAGAACCCTTACAAATTTGTCTCAATCACTTGGGCCTTGCCCTGTCCAACGCGCCTAAGCCCATTTTGTTTTTTCTGGATGCACCCCCCTTTTTCCTATTATTCTGATTATTTAGCTTGGGCCTAAAACACTAAAGCCCATTTATATTCTTTCTAATTAATACCCTTTTTTATTACCATATCATATCTCTTTTTTTAATAAATTAACATATAATTTTTTACATCAAATTTTTATTAACTCTTTGATTTTCTTTTTATAGCATAATTTAACTTTGTTTATAAATTAAATAATATCTTAACCCTTTTTATATACATGAATATTCGAATATAATTAGGTTAATAGATTTTATCCTGAAAACTCTTTTGATAAATCTTTTCTTCATACATGAAATGTTAATTTTCTTAAAACATTCTTTTCTCTTCTTAAAATATTTTGTTTTGTACATATTAACAAAAATACAAATATCCAAAAAGAATAAATAATAGATACTTAATTTTCTTATTAAGTTAACATTTTCCACACTTGTAAATAAATTACGTGCACTTACACATTTACAATACACAAATACGTTGATACATTTACTTTGCTCTACACATATACATTTGCTTTACTCTTATACATTGCTATACATTACATATTACATTTGCGATCGGTTCGATTTGGTTGTAAATATTTGGACACTATCCTCCTTAAGTCTCATCCCCATTTGTAAATATTTGTACCCCCATTCCGGATACTTATTTGTAATAGCGTAGACTTTAAATTCTCGCAATTTATCGCTTTCAAATATACCATGGTTAGACCTAGGGTTTGCATGTACATAAAATCAAACGCTAGATAACCTAATACAAAACAAATACATGAAATCAATACACAATCACACTTGCACCCCTAGGGTAATTCCACTTGTTGCCTTCCAAAATGGGCCATGCTTGCACGTTGAGTATCTTTGGCAAAACAAAACAAATCAAAATGATCATAGTCCCTCGATGACGCTTTCGAGAGTTGCCTATCAAAATGATCACAGTCCCTTCAAACAAAAATTGCCAAAGACACTTGGAATCATTGCATTCATGGTCCATACGATGACCCACGCCTGTCCCGTTAAACATCCTAAATGCAAGATTGTCCACCAAATACAATGGTGAAACAAAAATTGTTAAAAGGGTTAAAACATAGAGAAAACCTTTGAGTAAACTTAGGGGTAGACAAACTCTTAGTTACTTGATCAAACTTGCAAAAACACTTGCCTACTTTTCTAAATCACACTCCACAAACACTTTCAAAACAAACTCTCAAAAACATTTGAAACATCTTTTCGAAAAGATACACACCTTTGTAAACACTCAAACACGAGTCATTACAACGGTCGCCTAAGACAAGGCATCTTTTTTTCAAAACATTTTCAAAACACACACACCATTTCAAACAATTGAAAATCAAAGGCAAGTGATCTAAACAAGTAACTAAGAGCCCATGGATAACCATGGATGAAAAGGGTGCTAATACCTTCCCTTTTCATAATCTACCCCCCGAACCCACGAAACATCTCAAAAGGTTTTTTCCTGTGCTTTTTAACCTTTCCTTTAGGATAAAATAAAAAGTCGGTGGCGACTCTTGCTCAACCGAACAAGTGCGAAAACAAACGCAAAAACTCAAGTCAGTTCTCCCACCGTATCACAGGTTGTAATTGACCATTTTGCCCTTGTGCCAATTTCAAGCCTAAATTGATGTATTAGTGCTGCAAACTTGACGTCGTAAAAGATCTTGTGAGAAAATCCTTGAGAATTGAGAGGGCAAATTTTGGGGTACAACAGCTGCCCCTGTTCAACCTTCTTAAATCTGAAGAGTTAGATTGGCGAGTTCTGCCATTCGTGACTCGAAGGTGGAAGATGATTGGACACTAGAGTGCCCATAAATTTGCACTTGGCAATGCGATGATAGGAGGAATGGGCTTAAAGATGCCATTTGGAGAGGTGATAAAATCTTGTTGGAGATGGGCTTAAAGATGCCATCCGAAGGTGATTGTATCTGGACTCGGCAGGATGATGAAGGAATCTTGGACGATTACTAACTCAGCAGGATGATGAAGGAATCTTGGATGACTACAACCTCAGCAGGATGATCAAGGAATCTTGGATGACTACAACCTCAGCAGAGCGATGAAGGAATCTTGGATAACTACAACCTCAGTAGGGTGATGAAGGGATCTTAGATGACTACAACCTCAGCAGAGTGATGAAGGAATCTTGGATGACTACAACCTACGCAGGGCGATGAAGGAATCTTGGATGACTACAACCTCAGCAGGGCGATGAAGGAATCTTGGATGACTACAACCTCAGCAGGGCGATGAAGGAATCTTGGATGACTACAACTTCAGCAGGGCGATGAAGGAGTCTTGGATGACTACAACCTCAGCAGGATGATGAAGGAATCTTGGATGACTACAACCTCAGTAGGGTGATGAAGGAATCTTGGATGACTACAACCTCAGCAGGGGGATGAAGGAATCTTGGATGACTACTACCTCAGCTGGGCGATGAAGGAATCTTGGATGACTACAACCTCAGCAGGGCGATGAAGGAATCTTGGATGACTACAACCTCAGCAGGGCGATGAAGGAATCTTGGATGACTACAACCTCAGCAGGGCGATGAAGGAATCTTGGATGACTACAACCTCAGCAGGGCGATGAAGGAATATTGGATGACTACAACCTAAGCAGGGCGATGAAGGAATCTTGGATGACTACAACCTCAGCAGGGCGATGAAGGAATCTTGGATGACTACAACCTCAGCAGGGCGATGAAGGAATCTTGGATGACTACAACCTCAGCAGGACGATGAAGGAATCTTGGATGACTACAACCTTAGCAGGGCGATGAAGGAGTCTTGGATGACTACAACCTTAGCAGGACGATGAAGGAATCTTGGATGACTACAACCACAGCAGGGTGATGAAGGAATCTTGGATGACTACAACCTCAACAGGGTGATGAAGGAATCATGGATGACTACAACCTCAGCAGGATGATGAAGGAATCTTGGATGACTACAACCTTAGCAGGACGATGAAGGAATCTTGGATGACTACAACCTCAGCAGGATGATGAAGGAATCTTGGATGACTACAACCTCAGCAGGATGATGAAGGAATCTTGGATGACTACAACCTCAGCAGGATGATGAAGGAATCTTAGATGACTACAACCTCAGCAGGGTGATGAAGGAATCTTGGATGACTACAACCTCAGCAGGACGATGAGGGAATCTTGGATGACTACAACCTCAGCAGGATGATGAAGGAATCTTGGATGACTACAACCTCAGCAGGATGATGAAGGAATCTTGGATGACTACAACCTCAACAGGATGATGAAGGAATCTTGGATGACTACAACCTCAGCAGGATGATGAAGGAATCTTTGACAACTGCTACTCCAAAAGGTAATGATAACCTTTACCTGTCGACCGATCTTTCCTGAAAAGGTAAAGAGTTAGTTATATGCAATGTCATGATGTATGCATTGCATAATGATGTTCTCAAAATAAATGAGATTTATGTTATATGTATTTTGTATGCCTATGCTATGAATATTGTTGAAATGTAATTTTGTCTTGGAGAATAAATCCTTGACAAGTGTTAGGGAGTTATTAAATCCCGGATTACTATTGAAGAGTAGGTATGTATTCAAACTTTGTTTAGAATGTTTCCACTGAGGATCCCTGTTTTGTTGAGGAGAACTCCGCTGGGGAAAGTTGAAAACTCTGTGGAGAGTGTTGATTCCTGCTTGGGGAAAAGTTTAGGAGTCTCGGTTGTCCGTTGCTCTACTGGGGAGTCGAAGTTGAACTAATGTCTGGTTGGGTCTAGGCTTCACAGTAACTTGCTAGGGATTGTAGAGTAGTCTACTGGGGAAGAGGAGTTGTGGTCCTTTGATCTGTAGCAGTCGGAGAGGCAAACTCGAGCTGGAGAATCCTGCCGTTTATTAGGGAAATAAACCCTGTTGCTTAGTCTATTGGAGATACATCGACTTTACTGGAGAAAAATCCTCGAGGACTCTTGAGGTCGACTTAGCTGGGAAGAGGTTATCAGAGATTGAAACTCTGGTCGGGAGTCATCCTATGAGAAGGATTTTCGGGAGATTTGTCACTACCCCTAGCAGCAAGTATTTGTGGCACTGCCAGGAAAGGTTTGATTGTATGTAACCCTTTGATGAGATTGACGTTCAATGCCCTAAGTGACGGAGATGGAGACTTGCCCCTGGTTACTCTACACTTCTTGAGAGATTTTCTTGGAATCTTGACTGGACTTCCCCAGGTGTGCTGGATAGTGACATGTCACGCCCCCTTGTTGATAGGATATTCGTTAATGGAAGTGTCATCCCACTTGAATTGATTTTGTTCACTGAGAGAGCTTTCGTTCACTGGACATTCATTGTGTGAATTTCTCCGCTATCAAACAATTAGCCATATGTAAACAGTGATATTCAAGTAATGCAAAGTTTATGCTTGTCTTGAAGTTTTGAAAATACGTTTTAGTGAGTAAAGAAATTTTGTAAGAAAAAATTCAAACTCAAGATTTAGAGTAAAGCCTTACAGGAGTCAGGATACCTTTTGTAACAATATGCTTTCTAACTAACCCATGCTTCAATTAGGACTTTTGAAGGGTTGTAAAGTGGCTTGGTTCACGGTTTAAGAAACAAAGGATAAAGGCTCAAAGTGTATTTGTACCCACCCGTTCTTCATGATGTTCTTCAATCCTAAGCTCAGTTAATTGTGCGTTTGAACTCCAATTGAGTCTGGAATGAAGTTTTGGTGATGGTTCAGACAAGTTAGGTTTGTCGGAAGGCAGTCATTTTTGCAACATTTGTTGTCGAGGATTTGTACCGACCTCTTTCTTTTGATTTGTTATCCCTAATTTTTGCCTGACTGTTCTTGTTTTGAGATTACAGTCAGCGGGATGCCCCATTTTTTCTTTAAGTCTCCTTCGTAGGTTTTGACTTAGAGGGTTTTTCTTTTTGAGAGATAATGACTGCCTATTTGATAGGGAGCCATCACTATCTTTTGATCCCAGAGGAATGTTTCTTGACGTCATTCGTTGTATTACGAGATGAGAGTTTGCGGCTTAATGCGCGTTTGAATTAACTGAGAGACTACCCTGCCCCAGGTTTTGATTAAAGGTTTCAATTTGTGTTAAAACAGAAAACTTCTACTTCTTTGGCTCGAAGGGGTTGACTAGGGATTATCTTCCTTATAACTCCAGTGTTTAAGATTTGACAGAAACGCCTATACATCGTCAACAAGGTCTGTCCAAAAGCATACTGTATGAGATTATGGCATTGTTTTCATCATCCTCCCTCTAAAGGCTTGTAACTTTTAGCAAGAGTTAAATGTCATAAGAAGAATAAAAAGCATAGTTTAAATATGGTGAAAACGAAAGGACGAATTCAAGACAAACATATGCAATGCATTAATGAAACAGAGTTTGACATTAATAGATAATTGTTTGAATAACAAAAGAAATTACAATTGAAAATTAAAATGAAACAAAAGCCTTCAATGATTTGGCATAGGAGCGGTGATCACGTTTGGAGTCTCTGGAGGGTCAAACTCGATCTCCTTGGCATCAATCAAGTCTTGAATCTTATTCTTCAAAGTCCAACAGCGGTCGGTGTCATGTCCGGGACTGTTAGAATGATAGGCACATCTTACACTCGGATTGTACTTAGAAGAGGAGGTATCAGGATTTTGAGGAGGATCCTTTAGTGTGATCAGTTTCAACTTCAGCAATTATTGTAACGCTTGAGACAAAGGCATGTTGATGTTAGTGTACTGCCTTTCTTGATATCTTACCCTATGCCTATTACTCTGTCTTTGTTGAACAGGTGTGAGATTAGAGATCAGGATTGCCCCCACGTGTTGGTCATGACGATTCTTTTGATCAGTCACTGCGTTGGACTCTTTCTTCCCATTATAGGGCTTTTTCTGAGCATCAGAAGGTGTAACTCCTTGGATCTTTCCACTTTTGATGCCATCTTCGACCCTTTCGCCGGTCAGTATTAGCTCGATGAACCCGATTGAAGAGCTCCCGATCAAGTGTTTGAAGAAAGGCCCTGTTAAAGTTCCCATGAAGATGTCAATCAGCTTCCTGTCAGTTAAAGGGGGTTACACCCTACCCGCCAGATCTCTCCATTTTTGGGCGTACCCTTTGAAGCTTTCATTGGTACCCATGGTCATGTTCTGCAATTGCACACGAGTTGGTGCAAGATCAGCATTATACTGATACTGCTTGTAGAAAGCAGTAGCTAAATCCTCCCAGGTGTGGATGCGAGAACTCTCCAATTGATAAAACCATTCGAGTTGAGTCCCTACTAGGCTTTCTTGGAAGAAATGGATCCAAAGCTTCAGATCAGTTGTGTATGGTTGAATCTTGCAGACATACGACTTTAAGTGCATCTTAGGGAAAGAGACTCCATCGTATAGGGCAAAGGTAGGGACTTTGAACTTTGGCGGGATGACCACTCCAGAAACCAAACCCATGTCTCCTAAATCCAAGTCAGGTATCTGTTGAATCTCCATAGCACTGAGGCGATCCTCCAACTGTTTGTACTTGTCATCAGCGGGAGGATATTGTTCCTCGGAGTAGTCAGCTTCAACTTCATCAATCTCTACATTGTGGTCTTCTTCAAGACTATCCCCTATGTTGGATGGAGTTGAAAGATCTAGGGCTTTAGGTCTTCTTCTCAAGTTCAAGACACCTACTGACCTCTTGGACTTTTTCTTCTTTTCTTTGAGAAGGAGAGCTTTCAAGTCCTCTTGCCTCTTAGCCATAGCCAGCAACATTTGTTGGAATTGAGCATTTTGAGCTTGGAGATCATTCACTGTTTGTTCCATATCCATCTTACTGAAATAAACAGTAGGAAGATAAGGAGACCTGTATGGGAGAAACATGTCATGATATGATGCATGATATGTGGATGCATGTTTTCAAGGATCTCGCAGGGTAAACACAAGAAACAGTTAGAAGTTGAACTTTGATCAACATCTTTGATTGGAGAACTTTATATTGGTGGATGTCCTTCCACGAGAATCAAGCTCACCATGTCAAGTGGTTCATAGGTCTTGACTCAAGTTGTTTGCACTTGATTTTTGACGGTGTTTGTTTTAGAGGAAAATAAATCCTCTTGCCCTTTAGTAGACGTCTGGTTCAACGTGACCCTGCATCAAAGACCCTCGAGATCCTTGAAATGGTTATTGAAAATTCTATGTGTTGTACCCCAAAATTTGCCCTCCCATTTTTCACAGAAATCACAACCCTAGGGTTTCTCAGATATTCAAGATTGGCTCAGGAATCGATCAGACAGATTTTCTCCTGTGGCAATAAACCAGCAATTAGGGTTTTTCTTGCAATTCTCAAAAGAATTGAATTCTCAAAGATCTAATTGGCTTTCACATGTTTTCATGCTTTCTCAAGATTACTGGAAAAAACAGTGTTTGTCTTCAAGGTTAACCAGATGATTTGTGTCGTCTAAAACATTTGTTTGGTTAAGAAATGGAATACACAGTGCGTGTTTGTTTGGAATGCAGTTGCAAAATTACATGATTATTGGAATTTAAGTTATCTTGATTGGAATTATTGGAATGCAGTTTCAATTATCTTGATCGGGAATCTTTAAGAATCTATGAAGATGTAAAGAGAGAATTACAAGTTATTAACAATAAAGGGTTTTTAATGGACACCATAATATCTCATAAGACTTTCTCCATTTATTTCAAAATTTGTTACAAAACAATTTATTATTTAAATGCTTTAGGTTTTACAACTTATTGTATTTAAAAGAATAAATTAGTACAATTGATTATGTTTCTCTCTAAATTACAAATAAAGTGAATCTATGCCTAAGGTTGACTGAGCTTCCATTGCTTCCACGCTTGCCACAAAGTCTCTTGCCTCCCCTGCTTTGCCACCATCCAGTTGTGCTCACATGAAAATGAAAGACAGAAGAAATAGTTAGTACAAAAAACTATTTAGGCATAAGCAAGAATTTTCAAAAGACAAAAAAAGTGTTCATCATTAAAGTTTGCAATTTAGAAATAGAAGGCTATTTTTTATTTCATCATATTTTTTATTTTTCTCTATTTGTAAATCACAAGAGAATTATTCCTCTTGGTTCACAAAAATAAGAAATAGGAAATGTAAGCAAACTATCCAAACAAGGGAAATGTAAGCAAACTATCCAAACAAGCCAAATGCAAACAGCAGCAAACAGAAGGCGCAAAACAGGGCCAAACAAGCAGCGCATCACCAAACAAACAATGCAAGCAAGTTGGATAAAACAAATGGTCCAAACTGAATGCAGCAGCATGGCAAAACAAAATACAAGAAACAACATAAGCTAGAGTAGGCAGCAAAGAAGTATAACAATATAATAACCAAGTCAACAAACAAGAGGCTTGTTCAATAAGCCATTTCATCATATTCCTTTTATTGCAAACTTTTCAGAAAAAAAATAAAAGAGCATTTGGCTCTTAGGGTCATTAAGAAATAAAGAGGAAAGAAGTCACCTAGGGATGCTGACCTGCTGTCACAATAGCACAAGAATTGCTAGAAAACAAAAAACTGCAAGAGAAAGAGCATGGGAACAATATGCCAAATATTCAAAATCTGGTGGTTTTACCACCATTTTGAATAGAAACTCAAACCAAAGCAACTAATATAACAGTAGACAAAGCTCAAGAAAAGATAGAGAGAACATTTTATAAAACTCAGAAGAAGAAAAACTGAAACACAAATCTCAAGTATCAAAACTGTCAAAAACAGAACCAAGAGCAAAAAAAAACTCCCAGCATCTTCCATCAAACATAACCAAAACCTGTTAACCAATATCCCAAACCAAGCCTGTAAACTGTAACAAGTTTAAACATACAAAATCACAAAACTCTCAAGCCTGCAACATTTCAACCTCCAAACTATCAAACCAGTTCTCAAATCTTAACAACCAACAAATCTAAAACAACAAAAACATTTAAAAAAACAAAAACTGCATAGCCAAATCAAACATCAAAACTGTCAAACCCAAACAGTAAAACCATTTCAAACCAGAAAAATCCCCAACCTTCAAACATATACATCAACAAAACAACTGTCAAAACCATCTCAAAAAACCTCAAACCAACAACAACAAATCCTAAACCATCCTCAAATCATCAAATTACCAAACAGTTTAAACTAAACCTATCAAAAGCCAAACTGTAACAAAGCAAAAAACCTCAGAAAATCAGAATCAACAAGTCTCCAACCATCAAACCTGTTAAACCGAAATCAAAAACCAAAGAACAGCAACCACTTCAAAAACATTCAAAAACCAAAAAAACATAACCAAAAGACAAATACCCTAATCCATCCTCAAACACCAAAACTAACAACTAGAATCATCACCAAATACCAAAGCTGTCAAAGTATCAAAACAACATCCAACAAACTTACAAAAATCACAAGACCCTGAAATATAGCATCATCATCATTCAAATCTCAAAGGACAGAAAAAAGTTATCGGAAAAGCAAGGTATTCAATCGTCATCTCTTCCTCCTAGCGAATTTCGCCACCAGGGAGCGCCTCCCTCAAATCTCACTACCCTCTTTTCGTTTCATAGAAAAATTCCAAAGGTATGGATTCTTCTCCTTCCTCATAACATTTCCTACATCGCAATGGATAATACAGTAGGTTAACAGAAAATACATGAACAAGATAAAACAAGAAACATTGAAAATCGTTTAAGCTTAACAGAGACAGAACTTAACCTTTTTCAAGAAACAAAACCATTAGGGCTTGGTTAGGCGGTGAGGGAGAGCGCTCCGGCAATAGAACCTTGGGGGGGGGGGGGGGGGGGGAAGATCAGAATAAGCTATAATCGAACAAATTAGGCATGAATCCGACCTTAGGGTTTTCATAGAAACGCGAATCATGATGAGATAAGGAGAGATTAGGGTGTTTTAGCCATGAGCTTAAGAGTTTGAGAGATTTCAGAGGTGGAAAGATGAGCGAAGTATGGAAGAGATGGATGAGAGAAGGACAGAGAGTGCCGCTGTACCAAAGGGGTAAAAACCCTAATTGGTTTTCGTTTCCCTAATCAAACATTTTTTCCATTTAGAAACATTGGGCTCGTTTAGTTACAAACCCTTTAAGCCCATGTGCGTTTTGGCTCACACCCCCCATCCGATTTCGTTTTGGCTTAAGCATTCCTCTTTTGGGCCTAACACTCCAAATCTCCCTAAGTCCATTGTTACTTCCTTTTTGTTAATTTAATTTATTTCTTTTTTGTTAACAATACTAATAAAACCTAAAACATTTTATTAAATTAATTTAGTTCTTAGTGATTAGTTTTTTACCACTTTCTCTTTTTATAAAAAACTCATTATTATTATTATTTTTACATTTAATAAAATACCAAAAAACGATAAATTAGTTTAATTTCTTTATTTATTTATATAATTAATAAAAATACAAAAAATAATAATAAGATTTTTTAATTTAATCATTTTCTTTTTAGAATAGGTTTTATTTTTCTCTTTTCAAGTAAATACATACATTTCATACTTTGTTGACTTTATTTCTGTGATAGCTTTATATTAAACCAGACAACAATTCAATTTGGTTGTATTGTTTGATATTTGTACATTGCTATTTTCATTTGATTCATCCCTATTCGTAACAATTGTACCCCCACTCCCGAACATTCTATAATAGCGTAGAATTTCAATTCCCGCAATTTACTGTTTTCCATATACTGTATAGTAATTAGGCATGTATGGCAAGATTCAAAAATCAATCGCTAGATGACCTAATCCAAGAATAAATAACTTGAAACCAATACACTTTTTCACACGTGCACCTCTAGGGTAACCTCGCTCGTTGCCTCGGAAATATAATCATGTCCCTCGAATATGAGACACTCTAGCAAATGACCCTTTGATAAACAAAGATCATAGACCCTTGATGACCCTCGATGTTATCTTCTATTAAAACGATCTCGTCCCTTACAAAAATTGCTAGAGCGTCTCACAAGTTGCCTTCAATGATTGTAAAATTGACCCGCGCCTGTCCCTTCATATCCAATGGTGGGGCTTCTTACCAAATCAATGGTAAGATAGCACCATTAAAAGGAAGAAGAAAAGAACAATTTAAGACCTTTCGAGTAGATAGATTCGCTCTTAGTTACTCGCTTGCTCACGACAAAAACTTTTACACCTACACCTCCATTTAAAAACATTTTCAAAAGACAAGACGTTTTGTATACGTTCTTATAGAGGCGAGAACCATTGCAAAACCTCTTTTCAAAACACTTTTCAAAACACAATTCACAAACACATCTTTGAACCATTTTTCGAAACAAAACTTTGTATACGTTCTTATAGAGACAAGAACCATTACAAAGAAATTTTCCAAAATACTTTCAAAACCCACACCACAAGCACACAATCAAACAAAAGCAAGTGATCTAAACGAGTAACTAAGAGCCCATGGAAAACCATGGATGAAAAGGGTGCTAATACATTCCCTTTTCATAATCTACCCCCCGAACCCAAGAAAATTCTCGAAAGGTCTTTCCTGTGCTTTTTTGCCTTTCCTTTTGGATAAAAGAAAAGTCGGTGGCAACTCTTGCTAACCGCATAAGTGCGAACGAAACGCAAAACATCTAGTCAGTTCTCCCACCGTATCACACTATGGTATGCTGTTATGATGTTATATACAGATATACAAGGTAAGCAAGTGTATATACAAATAATCATATTCACACAAAGCAGACAAGTCCTTAGGTTTAGGCTTGCATGGAGTTTGTAGGTAAGTATCCTCTTGAAGTTTAGTTGGCTCAACCTGTCCTAGTAATAGTAACTGGGTTCTAAGGAGCTCAATATCACCAGATTGTTTCCTTGGTCATTGTTTCAGCTCAAGCCTCTTTAATGGCGACCGGAATATCCCAAGAAACCAAACCTCAATGAGTGTAGTATCGAGTATCTACCAACTTCGGACTGCACCAAAGCCGGTCATCTCACTACATCCTAAAGGTCAAGTTGGTCAAGTAAAGGTTCTAGAAGTTCATTAGTGCTTCATGACATCACTCAACGTCCCCGTATTCTCTTTGATTGACTCAAAGGCTACCGGTACCCACAAATATGTCACACTAACATAAATATTTCTTAGACCATGTCGGTATACCCCGCATAGTTTCCACAACGTATTGCTATTTACCTATAATGTTTCCCAAATTCGGGTGGAGGATTCAAACCCAAACAAAGAACCAAAATATAAAGCAAACAAGTCAAACAATATAAGCAAATAAAGATGATCTAAACCCTAAGGTAACCCCACTTTTAAAAAAATCCCCAGCAGAGTCGCCAGTTCTGTGATACAGTGGGAGAACTGACTTGAGGGTTTTGCGATTGTGTTTTCAAATGTTGAGGTTAGCAAGAGTTGCCACCGACTTTTCTTTTATCCAAAAGGAAAGGTGAAAAAGCACAGGAAAGACCTTTAGAGATGTTTTTGAGTTCGGGGGGTAGATTATGAAAAGGGAAGGTATTAGCACCCTTTTCATCCATGGTTTTCCATGGGCTCTCAGTTACTAGCTTAAATCACTTGCTTTTGTTTGAATGTGTGCTTGTGGTGGTGATTTTTGAAAGTATTTTGAAAATGGAACTTCGTAACGGTTCTCGTTTCTATGAGAACACCTACAAAGTGTTTGTTTCAAAAATAGTTCAAAAGTGTATTTGTGAGATGTGTTTTTGAAAGTATTTTGAAAATAGAACTTCGTAATGGTTCTTGTTTCTATAAGAACCCCTACAAAGTGTTTGTTTCGAAAATAGTTCAAAGATGAGAGTGTGGGTGTATAAAAATGTTTTTGTTATGAGCAAGCGAGTAACTGAGAGCGAACCTACCTACTCAAAAGGTCTTAGATGTGATTTTCCTCCTCCTTTAGATGTTGCTATTTTACCATTGATTTGGTAAGAAGCTCCATCGTTGGATGTGAAGGGACGGGCGTTGGGACGTTTGTATAGTCATAGAAGGCAACATATGGGACGTTTTAGCAATGTAGTTTTAGGGACTAGATTGTTTACCGAAGGCAACATCAAGCGTCATCGAGGGACTACGATCTTTTATCGAGGATCTTTTGCTAAAACGCCCATGTTCGAGGGACATGACTATTTTCCGATAGGAAACAAGTGGAATTACCCTAAGGGTGTAAGTGTGCAAATGTGTTTTATTTACATGTATTTAGTCTTTGATTAGGGTGGCCTATTTGTTGGTTTTTATCTTACCATACACACTTATATACTAGCAATATATGAAAAGCAAGTAAAAGGTGGAAAGTAAAATCTAAGCTATTACATCACTTTAGGGGGATGGGGATATAATTTAACAAATGGGGATGAAGTAGAAACTAAAATATTACAACCATATCGAATGATAATGAAAAGAATGTGAAAATAGTGTAGAATAAAGGAAAAATGCACTTTTGAACTGCTATGTGTCGTCTCATGCTGCTATGCATCAACACATAGCTTCTCCTGCTCCTATAAAACCAAATCAGTTCAGTATGGGTTGACACGTAATGGGATGTGTTGACTCATGCATCTTATTGTATCGATGCGAAACGTATATGTATCGACTCATAGGTTTTTCCAGCTTCTGTTAAGTGAAATCTGTTCAGTATGTGTTGACACATAATGGGATGTGTCGACTGATACACCTTTTTGCATCGACGCGGAATGCGTATGTGTCGACTCATAGTCCTTTCCAGTTTCTGTTTTGTGACCTGAACTCAGTATGGGTCGATGCATGAGGGTCATGTGTCGACTCATACCCTGTATTTTCACTAAGATGGGTCAACACATGTGGATATGTATCGATACATCCTACATTTTTCTGCCTTAAACACCATTCTTTGCATACATCAGTTAGTTTTTTAACATATGAATGAATAACATGAACAAAAAATAAATAATTAACTTCAAAACAGTGATTGCTACATCCTATAAATAGAAAAGTTGATGTTATGGAAAAGGCAAGGTAAAGATGACTTACCTTAAGACTGCACTTTAGGTTTTGAAACCAAATATCCTTCAAGATGTAGTATGAACCTTAAGGAATCTCCAACCAGCTGCTAGACTTTCCTTTTTGTTGAAGGTTACTAAACAACCTCTGTATGGTATGAAATGTTTGGATGGTTGGGCATAACTTGCAAGGTATGAGAGGTTCAAAGGTTTGGACTTTAAAACTCAAGAGTGGAAGTTTTGTGGACTGTTATGGCTTTTGTGAATATGAGATTTTTGAGGGTATACCAATATAACTTCTGGCTTTTCTCCTTGTTATCTCTCTCTATTTTTTATAACCTTTCCAAAAACCCCCCTCTCTTGCAACTGGCCTCTCTATTTATAGAGAAGGTTTGAGACTTGAGAAACTCAGACTTTTTGAAAATCACATGTTATGTCTTTTTTCAAATTCATAAAGACAAGTTGCTTCATGATGAAAAAAGGAGTGAATTAAGGAACTTTAGCCATGCTTTGCAGGTCTTGTAGATTGCTTCTGCCGTTGAGAGATCTTTCTGTCCTCTTTGGAACAGATTTCAAGCTTTGAAAGAAGAGAGTGGTTGGAAAAGTGAAGCTTTATGCAAATGGAAATGTTGCTTTTTGCATTTCTAACCATAAATGGTATCAAGACTTGGACAAAACTTCAAATGCCTGTGTAATACACTTAGGGTTTGTGTAATTGCTTGATTATGTATAGATTTGGAGAGAACATAGCCTGAAAAGAGAGATCTTATAGCTTTGGTTGGAATTTTAGTCAAGTGTTCATCACAAATCTGCCTTGTAAATCAAGAATGAATGTCCAACTTCAGATCCTTGTATCTCCTATCTCAAATATGATACATTCATGCTCTTGGATGTTTTGGAAAGCTTGAAACACCATCTATAACTTTAATATTGGCCATTTTGACAAAATCATCTTGGAACTATGTGAAAAAATGCCAAGAAGTTGGGATAAAATCCTGAACAAAATCTGTTGAAAATTTCTCTAAGTGTTAAATGAAAATGTCATGACTTCATGAACTTATAAATAAAATCCAAGCACTTATAGGAGAAGTTATGTAAAGAAATGTTGTAGATATCATGGAGATCTACAACTTTCATGTTGAAAGTTTCCCTTGAACTGTCTTGCATCTTGGTGAAAGAATGGCATGAAGTGATGGAATTATCATGTATAAAAAACACTTAGACGATTTCTAAGTCTTGGAAATCTTGACTTTTCAGGTTGACTTTCGACTTTCTCAACTTTTTAATGATCAAGCTTGATATTATTGAATGTCTTGGTGAAATTTAATCTTTGGGTTGTAATTGACCATTTTGCCCTTGTGCCAATTTCAAGCCTAAATTGATGTATCAGTGCTGCAAACTTGACGTCGTAAAAGATCTTGTGAGAAAATCCTTGAGAAATGAGAGGGAAAATTTTAGGGTACAACAATAAGTATAGCTTAATTCTGGATCGAAGAGCCCTAATGCATGATTTATGCAGCCTTATGCTTTATGATTATGACTTGAATGCTTTTTGAATGGTGCCCCTGTGATGGGTTGTGGAAGATTAAAGCGCAAAGGTTTTCTTATGCAACAAGGTTACTTGTCACATGATGGTTGAAGGTTATGCTATCATGATTTCCCGATACTAATTTTGAACTCGAAGATTATGATGTAAGAGAGGAATCCATTGGTGATTGTGAAAGTACGTAGAGAGCTTGCCCCTTGATGAGCTGTTTTTTTGGACCAACTCCTTTTCATTGAGCATCGCAGTGGTTTTCCCCAATATTAGAGTTTTGAAAGATGTGCCCCCAATCTCCAGGATCTGGAGGAAGTACCGTTATAAAGAGTTTGGATCTCACCCTGAACTTGACATAGATTTCCCCAAGTATTCACAGCTTGAAAGATTTGTACTTGAAGTTGCTTGAAGGGGAATTTGGACCCTACGTACAATAGGATAAACTTGGTACATACTGTCCCAACATTTGAATCTTGGGAGGTTGCCCCTGAATCAAGGCCTTGAGAGGTTTGTTAAAAATGAGTAAACCGAGTCATACCCTATTGTGGTATGACTTGGTTAAGGAATGCTCCTCCAAAAGATATGCCCTTAATCAAGCAGTGCTTTGAAACTTGATCCAAGTTGACTGAATCTCGGAATGCTCACCCTTTGTTAATAGTATCTTCATATGATATACCCATACGATCAATAGTATTTTTTCTTGTTTATAGGGTTCCTCTTAGATGTTTTCCCTCTAGTTAGAAGCTTCTTGGAAATGATGCCTTTGATCAAACCCTTTTTTGAAATCTCCTTGATGCTAAGTATTGATTTGTAGATAAAATCGTACATTTTGAAAAAGTAATTATAATGTGATGCACATGCAAGTTCTTGAAATAAAAGTTTGATTATTGAAAATAAATGGATGATTAGGAATAGATATTCAAAGAAGCGAAGTGATTAATAATTTTAACAAATATAGGAGTCAGTTTAACACAAATCTTGCTGAGTATGCTTTCATAGTGAACCTAGCTTCAATTAGGACTTTCGAAAGTTGTAACGTGGCCATGGTTCATGGTTTAAGAAACAAAAGATATAAGGCTTTAAATTTATTTATCCAACCCCATTCTCCTTGATGTTCTCCAGTCCTAATTTCAATTAATGCAACAGATGCGTTTAATCTCCAAGAGAAATTTCGTAGTTGTGCAGATGATGAGAAGCGTAGATAAAGATCCAAGCGCCAATGAAAAGAATTGATATCATCCAAGCATTGATAAGATCCAAGTGTTGATGATAATCCTTTATGATTCTTGAGGTGGAAGTCACAAGATTGTTCCCCAATTTTTTATTTTTAATCCCTCATTTTGCATGGACCAATTCTTTTGAATTTTCCGGTCCACCGGGATGCCCTAATTTTTGCCTAAGTCATTTTTTATTATTTCCTTTGACTTAACAGGCTTTTTGAATTCCCTTTTTATGAATTTCTTTTTTGTTTTGTTTTTGATTTTTAAAATTTGTGGCTGCCACACTGATTGTTGTAAGCTTCATCTTCATTGTTTTCCTTGATTTTGAATAATGTATTGAGGAAGAAGATGGCACGGATTTTGTCTTTATTAATTGCTTCCTCGATATTTATTAATGTGCATAAGGAAGATAATGTGATTGAACTCTTGCTTAGACCGTTTCCTTAATGATGTATTGAGGGGGGAGATATGCTTGAACCTTTTATGTAGATAGACTGATTCTCTTGAGATTAGAATGCATCTATGAATTAATTGAAATATACCCTGCCCTAGGTTAAAAATTAAGGGTTTTTGAAAATATAAAGAACTCCAACTTATGGCTCGAGGGGGTTAACTACAGATTAACTCCTTATTTCTCCACTGTTTAGGAAGTGAAACAATGCCTTACATTGTCAGCTAAGCCTTACTATTAAAAAGCATACATCAATAAAATTTGATTATTTTGTGATTTCACCATTCTCCAACAAAGTTTATTAAAGTTATGCAATGGAAGATAAAAAATAAGAATAGAAAGTCGTTGATTAGTTGTGGAATGGATGGATTCCAAAAAAAACATACATGCTTATTTCATTAGAATTACTAATCAAATAGTACAAAGTTATAGCAAATAACACTTAGCAAGAAATAAATTACACATGATAAAGCCTAATTATCCTATAGATAAGCTTCTTTAGTGATCCACCAATTAGGGCGAGGGTTTATCCATCATACGCGGGCCATCTTCTTCAAAAGTTAATTGCTTATTATCAATCAGCTCTTGTACTGCTTCTTTGAATGAATTGCATTCTTCAATCAAATGCCTTGCTACTCCACCATGAAACTCACATTAAACATCCGAGCTATACCAAGTAGGAAATGAAGACTTCATGAATCTGGTTTGTCTAGGGGTCATTGATGAATTTTGGACCAGATATGACCATAATTGATTATATGTCATAGAGACCGGATCAAACTGGCGAGTTTCCCCTTCTCGATTGTTTGGACGCCTATGTTGATTCAGGCGTTGATGGTGATTATTTTGATTCCGAACCTGTCGATTCTGACGTCGATGATGGGGTGAAATCTCAACTTGATGGTTATGTGGTATAGGCCATGGCTGCTGGTGTTGAAGACTAGAGGGTGGTTGTTGGTATTGAGCATCTACTGCATATGAATATTGATGATAAGGCACGCAAGACAGAGTTTTTGGTGCTTGGTAAGTTCCCTAAATTGAATTTGTTTCATTTTCTTCTTCCTCTTGGAAATCTCTAAGGGGTTCATTAGTCGGGTTACTCGAGATGCTTTGGATTTTTCCGATTTTGATGTCGTTTTCGATGCGTTCCCCAACTATTACTAGGTCAGAAAAGCATGATGATATACTGCCCAACATTTTTTCATAGTACTGACCTCGTAGGGTGCTCATGAATATATCTACCAACTCCTTTTCCAATAAGGGCGGTTGTACTCGAGCAGTCAACTCCCTCCATCTATGTGCGTATTCTTTGAAGGATTCGTTACTCTTCCGAGATGAATCTTGTCGTTGCATGCAACTTGGATCCATGTCAATGTTATATTGATAATGCTTCTAAAATGCGAAATCCAGGTCATTCTAGGTGGGGTTGTGGTTTCTTTCCATTTATGTATACCATTATAATGATGCTCCACTAAGATTGTCTTGGAAACAGTTGATAAGCAATTTGTCGCCGCGTGGGTCTGCTGCCATTTTCCTAACATACATCTTCAAATGGGTCTTAGGACAACTAGACCCTCTGTACTTTTCGAAATATGGCATCTTAAACTTCGTAGGAAAAACCACGTCTTCAACCAAACATAAAGCATAAACATTAAAGCTACGACTTCTATGGCGCTAAGCCTCTTTTCTAGCGTGCGGTATCTTTTGGTGTCCTCATCATTTTGGGGTTCTGTAGTATTCATGGTCAGGTCTGTCCCTTGAGATTTTGGCGTAGGGAATGCAAATTGATGATACTTAATAGATTTATGAAATGGAGTATACTCGTCTCGAAAAACAGTGTGGTCTTGCATAACAAGGTTCTCCATTGAAGCTTGTATAGGTCAAGGTCAAGCCTGAGTGTTTTATTGAGGTCTAATGACGTCCTCAGTTGTGGCTTGTTGACCTTCTCCCATTTCTATAGCTAACATTACGTTTTCTTCATAAGTTGTTTCGAGTATCCGAGAATCACCTTGTTGGATTATGGTTGAAAATTCTCTGCGAGTGGAAGAGACATAAGTTTTATGCAGATGGATGAAAATGAAAATGTATGAAAATGCTTGGGTGTGCAAAGATATTTTTTGTTTTGCTTTTAGAGTAAAAAAGTTCCATGGATATGCAATGCAATTTAGACGTAGTATGAGAGTAGATGCAGGGGTACTCTATTCAAGTTTGATGATAGACGCGATAATACCCTACACTGACTCAGAGATTTAGATAGGAAGAAACTCCTTGAGGATTATGGATAATGAAAGATGATGAGGAGTCCCTACAGGATAGCAATTACAACATAGACGGAAGCCCTAAGGGATAGAGATAGTAGGAGAAGAAATGATAACCCTTGCGGGTTTATAAATTGTAGTGGGATTTATGAAAGGTATCCTTAGAAGGTAGGTTCTTAGTATTAGCCTACAGATATTCTACCCTCCCCGTAAGGTGGTTTCCTTAAGGGTATCATGAATAAAACTAGATGGAAAAGGCATAACGGCCTCCCTTAAGCAGAGTCTCTTTACAGATCGAGACTTTCGTCTCTAGGTCATGAAAGGTCTCATCACGACTTTTTGGTTTAAAGTTCGTACAAAGATTCATATGTGTCATTCCAAAGTCCTACTTCCCAAGAGGATATCTCTTTAGAGGTATTCCTTTTGCGGAATTCTTCTGACTTTAGGAGAAGTCGTCACATAAACTCATAGGGTTGATGTATCCCATTGGCTAATAGACGAACCTTCTTTCTAAGGGTTTTGAGAGTAATTTTGCAGGATTTAAATCCCACCACCAATGTAATAATATAGTGAATAATAAGTAGAAAATAAATAAACAAATGAGCAAAAATAAAAACCCAATAAACTAGAAAAACCCTAAAAATCCTAAAACCAAAAGATGAGGCTTCTAAACCTAGTGTTGAGTCCCCATCAGAGTCGTCAGCTGTTGTAATCGGTTTTTAAATCAGAGTCGCCACCCTTAATTTTTATCCTAAGGAAGAGAATATAAAGGATAACCCTAAAAATTTAGAGATTCTAGGTTTTTGGACTCGGCTCTAGACGAAGGGAAGGTGTTAGGCACCCTTCATCTACCTTGTTCACAAGGATACTAGGGTTAAAAACGCATTTTTAGGAAATATGGGTTTAAGTCTTATTAGGGGAAAAAGAGTTTTTTTTATCAGGGGAACTCACCATGTTTTTTAATCGTATGCCTACGTATCCTCTTAGGATGAATCAGAGTCCAATTTTGTAGTTCGCGGTTGGTTTGCGTTTTTTACAGATTACGCAGATATTTTAATTCCCCTCCCCCCCTGCACTTAGCCCGAGTGTGTGAATAGTGGAAATTTTGGACTAAGCGTATAATTAATTAAAATATACTTTGTACTCCTTCTTTGGAAATAATATAACTTTTAATATATTAGTAAAAGAGGTTAGTATTTGTTTGTTAGCTATTTCCAATTACATAGTACAATTATGAAAAATAAAAATTTGAATTGAAAAATATGTATGTATAAAAAAGGGTTAGTATTTTTAGAAATAGTTTAATCAATAAATAAATATTATAATTTTATTAAAAAATATATTAGATATTTTTTGTAAATAATAGTATAATTATTTATTAATATGAAAAGAATAATTTTTATATAAGAATGATAGAATAAATGAATATATAAATGAAATTATAAAAAATAAATTAAATTGATTTAATTTCTCATAGGAGGTGTAAATTATACTAAGCTAGCAAAATAGAGGGGGTAATAATAGAAGGGCCCTGAATTCAGATTTTGAATACAAGCCTAAAAGGACACGGGGTGCATTTTTAAACTAAGTAGTAAAATCTGGGGGTGCAGGAAGTATAGGTCCAAGTCCAGATATTGGACTAGGCCCATTTCGTAAGGGGGTGTGTGTTTCTGCGTGTTTGTGAAAACAAAACAAAGGTAGGGTGTACTTAGATGTGGGCCAGGCCCAAAAGGTTGGGAGTCCACCTAAGATCCGTGTGGGCGCGTGTAAGGAAGTACAATGGTCTTGCACGTTTTAGGCAGCTTGATGAAGATCGTGTGGCTATGAATGAGGGTGTATGGTAATGTTCTTGGATCCATGCGCACAAGATTAGTAGACACAATATATTTTCAGTTTACACAAAACAACACCATTTATTTTGTTATCCCCCTCTCTCTTTACCCATTCTCTCTCGTCTCTTCCACTTATAACACAATCCCTAGCTTACTCGACGACGGTACTACCGACCATCCCGTCCTTTCTCTAATTCCCACCTTGCCCCTTTACAACCCAAATATTACAACAATAATAAAATATAAAAAAGCTAAGTCGCTTTCTACCTCCGTTTGTGTTTGTTTCCTTTTCGTGCCTGCGTTTGCTTCCGGTGAGTTTTTTGATTTCTCTTCCTTCGTTCTCCTTTAGACAGGTACAGAAGATGAAGGGCGCAACATCAACGATGGAGGTGGTGACAAAGAAGGTTGAAGAGACAAGCTAGGGTTTCAGATATTGAAACCCTAGGCTTATAGTGCAGCGACGAGCAACAGGTTACGACAGCGTAACAAAGCTTCTCTCCCTCGAGATCTCCGTCTCTATTTTTTTCACTGTAATCATTTTTTTTTGTTTCAATTTTCTCCATGTTCTATAAATTTCTTCTCTCGCCTATGTAATTTTGTCTTCCTCGTTCTGTAAATTTTTTTAGTCTTCCCTCTTTCTTCTATAAATCGTTAGGTTTTATAGTGTTTTTTAGGTTAATAGGTTTAGGAAATAAATTTGTAATTGTTTTGATTGATTGTAAATGCTTTTGATAAGATTGTGATTTATTTCTGCTTTCGTTTTTTATCTCGTTTCTATATTTAGTTATGTATTAATTATGAGCTAGGGGTTTTAGGAAATAATAACAATTTGTCTGTAAATTACTTTGTTTATAATTTGTTGGCTTTATCTTGTATTGGTTCAGTTAAGTTTTTTATTCGATCTGTATGTAAAGAAGTTGAAGGATTCGATTTTGTTCATGATGTGAACAATAATTGTTTGTAAAACATGTGATATGCCTATTTGATGACAACAATAACCATTGCTAGGCCAGTAATGATTTTTGTGTTATCTGAAACATAAGCATTTTTAATCAAAGTGGGCCGATGTGCTGAAGTTACAAATCTGGCCCACTTATCTCAAATGCTTTCCAATCAATGAAGCAATTAAATCATAGTAATAATTTCTAAAACAAAATAATCCTCCAAACAAGTCAAAAAATGAACAGGCCTCCTCACTGGGCCTTAATAAAAAAACAGATTGTTTTTACAAACTCATTCCACCCTTTTTTCCAAAAAAAAACCAAATGGGCCTTATTAATACACAAAATCCTTTCTTGTTAAAACATGCCTTAAACAAAATATTCTTGGTCTTGCTGACCAGATATACACCCCTCATTTTGTAAAACAAACGGGTTTTAACCCTTAATGGGCTTAACACTCCCCCTTCTCATTATCCATACCCGGACACAACAATATTTTAGTTGGGGCATCAGATTTTAATGGTCCAAATAAGCAACATACACTACTTTAACATTTAAACCTCTCTTATAAATAATACATAAACAAATAAGATTAAATACTGTGAGTAATAATTAGTAACACAATAATAAAACGACTATCAAATTGATAGGAAAAATTTGGAGTATGACAATCGTTCATGAAGGGCGACACGTGAACAAGTGGTGGTAGTGTTTTATGGTCGATTGAGAGCGTGAGGTTGGGTTATCTAGTTTTGTTGGTGGAGCAGCAAGAGAGGAAAACAAGTTGTTTTGTGATGGAAGAGGAAGGAAGTAGATTGATGATGACATGTGAACACGAAGGGTAGTCGTAACAGATGAAGGTGGGTGTGGGTTTAGCGAGAGAAAGTGGATGATAAAGGTTATTTATTAGGCGATGATAGTAGTTTTTTGTAAAGATGATTATGTGAGAGGAATCCTGGAGAATGAAGATGGAGTATGGGTTTTCATTCTCAGAGTTTTTGTTTACGATCTCAACCAAGTCCATATTTTAAACACACTTAAATAACAACACTATTAGGTTTAGCAAATTTTCTAAGTGTCCAAAAAGCTCATTTGGATAAGGTCAAGCTAAAAACTTTAAAGAATAAAAAATTAACACACTCAAAAACATTTTTATTTTAATTATTCTGAATAAAAAAATGGAGACCCAAAATGATCAAAAACGATAAAAAAATAGACACTTAATTAACTAGAAATAAATGAAATGAACATATTAAAAGAAACTACAGGTCCCAAAGATTAATAAAAAATATCTCAAATGATTAAAATCGAAATAAAATGAGAATAACAATATCAGGATGAACAAATGCTGACGGTTAAGAAAGAGATTGCAAAATGTACCAAAAAAATAAAGTGAGCACACCAATATGATCTACGTGAAAAGAAAATTCATAAAATGGCCAAATAAAGGTGAAAACTTGAAATGTTTTCTCGCTAATTTTCCGCACAACGCCGAATTGCTTTTAACGGTTTGTCTGTAAAACTGAAATATCAATATTATCGACATATAAACAACTTAATGCAATGCAAGAAGCGAGTAAAGAGATAAAAATGCATGAAGTGAAATATCAGGTCTTTTGCAACTAGAAAACGATGCCAATGTCGATTTAAACTGACTTTTGGTCAACCTAAATACGACTAATGATGCAAAATGTGATGAATGAAGATGTTTATTGAAGATTGTGATCAAATAATAAAATATGATATTATAATGCGACTAAAAAATTATTAGGGGTGAAATTTAGGGTGCAACAGCTGCCCCTATTTTATTATCTTTTAGCCAGATAGGTGGAAAGTAATTAAACACAAACAGACTTGAATTTCGTCCATGATGCGATGAGATGATATCAAATGTTATGAAGGAATGTATGGATTCTTTTTTGGACATATATTTTTTTATAGATGATGTGATATGAATGTATAAGATAAGACGCTCTGCGGAGAAACTTGAAACAACAAATTTATGGTAGGCTGAAAGAAATGACGTGGAAAGATACGTTGGGGAATACAAGATATTCTGGATATCCGTCAGGGTGAGAAAGAGTAAACATAAATACTTGTGAAGAGGGAGATAAAACCTAAAAAGGCAAGCAGTGACATCCAAGAATGGCATTGAATAAGGCAAGAAACTCTCTAGAAGATACATCAAAAAAACATTTGAAGATACATCAGAGTCATCCATGAATGACACTGGACAAACAAGACCACGACATCCAATAATCAACTTTGGACGAAGGGAGAAACTATCTGGAAAATACATCAGAAACATCTAGAAAAAACAATTGATGTGGAATGAGACCAAATCTAGAGATATATCATAGTCATCCAAGAATGACACTGGATGGACAAGACCACGACATCCAATAACCAGCTTTGGGCGAAGGGAGAAACTCTCTGGAAAATAGATCAGAAATATCTAGAAAAAGCAATAGATGTGGAATGAGACCAAACTTGAAGATACATCAGAGTCATCCAGGAATGACATTGGACGAACAAGACCACGACATTCAATAACCAGCTTTAGACGAAGGGAGAAACTCTCTGGAAAATACATCAAAAAAAATTTGAAGATACATCAGAGTCATCCATGAATGATATTGGATAGACAAGACCATGACATCTAATAACCAACTTTAGACAAAGTGAGAAACTCTCTGGAAAATACATCAGAAACATCTAGAAAAAACAATAGATGTAGAATGAGACCAAATCTGAAGATACATCAGAGTCATCCAAGAATGACACTATACGAACAAGACCATGACTTCCAATAACCTACTTTGAATTAAGGGAGTATCACGATATCTAAGAATAGTATTGAATAAAGTGAGAAACAAGCTTTTAGGAATGTCACTGGAGAGGAAAGAGACACACATCCAGGAATAACACCGGAGTGCAAAGACATGTATTTATTTTAGTAGGTGCCAAGTAGGTTAGACTTTGACCACAAGGTAAGATGCTTATATTAACAAGATCTCAGCAAATGCAAACTAACATGCAATAGTCTCCAGGCTATGCATGATATATGGATTTTGTTATGCATGATATGTGAATGATCTATGCATGTAATACAATCGTTTATGACAACATAGTTCGACTCTTTTGGGAAGGTAAGATTGGAACTCTGATTCCTTAGCATGGAGAGTTATGCCAACTCTACTTAGAAAGAAAAAGTATTGAAAAACACTCTTGTCACACTTGTAAACTCTATCAAACTGATGATCCTTTGAGGAAGGACTGAAGAGCTTCTTGGGGATTATCCTAGATTAGTTGATTGTCGAGGATAAACTGGTCATGGCTTCAGTCGACTATTGCTGAGAATAAACTAATCACGGCTTTAGTTATTTAAATGAACGAGGGAAAGGATTGCCCCAGTACGAGTCTTAAAAAAGATCTTATGGCTAACTAATTCTAAGAGTAACTTGCACTGAGCAACAAATCTTGAACTGATTCACAACAAGATCTGTAAGATACTTGCCCCTGATAGGATCACTGACCAAGTTTCTTAAATGTTTGAAATTCCTTGATGAGGGAAGCTTGTTTGCAAGAAAAATTATTCATTCAAACATGATAACTTTAATGCAGAATTCATGCAAAATTTTTGAAATCAAAATCATTTTTAGAATGATGTTATTGATGTATATATGAGTCACTGATCAAAACAAGAAGATTTAGAAATTTAAGGTGAAAGAGAAAGAAAAGGTATGATACCAAGACAAATGATTTGCAAAAGATCTTAGGAGTCAGTTTACGTAACCTTGTTGTAGTATGCTTTCAAAAGAAACATGGCTTCAATTAGGTCTTTTGATGGTTGTGATGTGGTCTGGTTCACGATTTATGAAACAAGGGATAAAGGCTCAAAGTTATTTGTACCCAACCCAATCTTCGTGATGTTCTTCAGTCCTACGTTCAGTTAACTCAGACTATGTATTCAAGTTCCAAGAGATTTTGGAATTGTAACGATGATAGTAATGATGATGGCTGAGAAATCAAGGGATTTTTGAGAAGGAAGTCACTTTTTCTTACAACATTTTGTTTTTTTTCTTGAGGACTTTGCTCAACTCTATTTTTTTTTAAATTTATTATCCCTAACTTTTTCCTGAACTGTTTCATTTGAGATTACAGTCAACGGGATGACTTAATTTTGCCTAAGTCTCCTTCATAGGTTATGACTTAGCGGGTCTTTCTTTTGATTTTTCATTCTTTTCTTTTTGGAGAGATAATGACTACCTAGCTTAATGATTATGGGGAACCATCACCGTCACTTTTGATTTGAAGGACACCTTCGACACCTTCTTTGATGTGTGTGAAGGAAAGCTTGATTGCAACCTTTATTGCATGATTTCTCTTGTAATTGAATGTATAGCCAAATTAACTGAGAACTACCCTACCCCAGGTTAAGATTGCAAGCTTCTTTCGTATAGAAAGAAACTACAATTTCTAAGCTCAAAGGGGTTGACAAGGGATTAACTTCCTTATTTCTCCATTGTTTGAGAGTTGAAACCATGCATTTACATCATCAACAAAGTTTTATTCGAAATCATACCAACAACAATTATGGTTATTTCATTTTCATCATCCTCCCTCCAATCTTTTCATAAACAAAGCTTGATAAAGAAAGTAAACATGAGAAATATATTTGAAAGCAGTAAACGAAAATGATTTGAATCAAAGCATTGCAATGCTCATTTCATTAAAATTAACATGAAAGTACAAATAAAGTTTGAAAGCAACAATCAATATAATTAAAGGAAAATGCAAATAGGAAGAAACATGGCCTAGTTACTAATCAACAACAAGGATGAGTTGTCCTGTCTAAAACACTAGCTTTAGGAGGTAGGTTTACTCTGACTAAAACTTCACTTGTCATGGCAGAGGATTGTTGATAACATTTGGAGTAAGAGCTTCAAAATTTATTATCTGTCCTCTAACCAACTTTTGCACTCTAGCCTTCAGTGCATAATGTAACACCCTAATTCCCCGTCGGTAAATTATATAAAAATCTGAGTAAATTAATTTCTCAAATACAATATCAACAATTAGGATGTCACATCTTCATACACCATACATACTCATTAAATAAGATACACAACATAAACCACATATAAAAAGGTCTTAAACTTCATTGTATTCATTCACAATGGAAAAACATCAATAACAATTCATTCTCAATTCTCCAACAATATTTGTGGTTATCATCTTGCAAAATTCAGCATAGTCATAAATAAAACTCAAAACAATGGAGTAACATAAGTTCACTCTAACAAATAAAATAATCGCACGACCTCCAAGTGTTACACATCAGAGTAGACACCGACTCAATCTACACAACTGAGGTACTCATTAGCTAATCTCGGTCTCAAGCAACTTTAGATCACCTGCACGTTACCTACGTAGAGATAACATTCAAACAAAAGGGTGAGATATCGTAACAATATAAGGGGAAACATAATAATGACCAGATAACAATTCAGATACACATTATTATACATTTTACCTCACACCATTTTATCGATCATCATACTACAAAACATATTAATAATATGAATGCATAACAACACAACATCTATCATAACAACATTAGGAACTCAGTCCACGTCCAAACAATCAACTATTAACAACCGTGCAATATAGTGAAACCGACACTTACTCAATGCATGTGGTACCAATAGGGAAAAACCCTCAACTTAATAAATTCCAACTTGGGGCAACAATGCCAATACAAACCATCTTTTGCCAATACAGGCCATCTTTCACCAATACAAGCCATCTCTCGCAAATATAGGCCATCTTTAATGAATGCATGCGACACTGATATGCAACAACACAATTTTACATTGATTACTTTTACTTATCAATGCTACACCAATACAGACCATCATCATCATCATCACACATATCATGTCACACAATTAAAATATTTATACCGCAATGTTCTACTTATTCACAACATGAGTTATGGCATGTAGCCCAGAAAACATACTTATAGATAGGTACCAATGTTAGTGAAATAATTAGCTACTGAATTATATTTTATTTTTAAAAGATAGGAAGTAATTTTAGCTTTCCAACGGTCCAAATGGAGCGTCAAACAGACACCCAAGGAGGAAGTTATTGATTTTTAAAGTTTTCTAAAAATTCTGCCAGCTACAGCCTACAGTGGTAACGGATTACCCAGTTATGGTAATCGGCTACTGCAAGTCATTAACTCTGTTTTTCTAAAATTCCTCCCGGTAACCGGTTACCCACTTATGGTAACCGGTTACTGCAAAGTCAGTAGCCTATGTTTTCCAACTTTTTATATGGTAATCGGTTACCATAACTGGGTAACCGGTTACCCTGCGATAGTAGAGAAAAATACTTCAAGTTTTCCAATTACGATTTCTCTCATTCCAACACAAAAAATTCTTAGTTTTTCCATCAAAATTTATCTTTTAAGTATGCTAATTACTCACCAACATTTGTCTATAAATTATAACTGTTGTACCCCAAAATTTGCCCTATCATTTCTTCAACATTTTCTCATCACAAGACCCTTGGAGCTCAAGATCAAGTTAGGGTTTACTCTGCTCAAGGCCCCTCCTTGCACTGTTGACCCAAATTAGGGTTTGAGTTTGCACAAAGATGTTTTGACCTAAAAGGCCCAAAGTGACTTTCATGCTTCATGTTGGACTCACAAGTTTATCCATACCAAGTTTCAAGCCTTTGCCCAGTCAATTGGACAATTGACCTAGAAATCAGCTGTATTGGGGAAAAAGTCAACTATGGTCAATTGACAGTCAAACCTCATGATTTTTGACCCACATCAACATTATGAACTCATATGGACCATTTGATCAAGTTTGGATCACAATTCCACAAGAAATTTGATCAGATCACCAAAAGGGGAAAATGGTCATTTTTAGGGTTTTGACTGCACAAAGGCAATTTTTGACTGTTTGACCTAGCCAATGGCAAACCAAGCTCACATATGGACTCAAGGACTCAATGACATGGTCTTGACATATTCAACAAGTTCAAAAGATCCCAAATGCACAAAATTGACAGATGAATTTTCCAGTCAACTGATCAAAATTTGACTGTATACTGAAAAGTCAAACTTTGACTTTTTGGTCAAAATCAAGTGCCAAGATTCATTTTTATTCAAAACATGTCAAATTATGAAACTTGTTCATAAAGAAACCAAAAATTACAAATTAGGATTTGAAATGAAGAAATTTCATAACTTAGAAATTTTCTAAGTTATGAAATTCCCTAATTTTTTCCTAACTTTGTCCCATTTTTTCATCAAGATGTATTTGGATTCAAACAAAACTAAAAACATGAAAGTCATAGTCCATTGCAAAATATACAACTTTTATTCACAAAGTTTCCTCAAAAGAAGCTTGTAGCTCAAGTTATGATTTTTGGAACAAGGGTGCAAAACATTTCTTAACTTAGAAAATTTTTGACCTATTTTAGGCAGGATTTTTGCCCAACTTCATGGCCATTTTTCACATGCTTCCACTTGGAATTTCAACTTGCATTACAAAGATGGATTGTAGTACACATTCCAAGCTTTCCAAATTGTCCAAGAACTCATCAAACACCCTTGTGGTTATGGAGATTCGAATTTGTAAAGATGGGCAAAAGTCACTTTGTTCATAGGCCAATTACATGTTCATAACATTGCCATTTTCAAGTCAGCTTGTACAAACTAGATTACAGGCCTTTTATCTCATCCACACTCAATAATTTAATGCCAATCCTTTGTGTTCAAATCTTATTTTATGTGTTTAACCATTACATACAAGATTAAGCCATATTTGGAAAAAGCATTTTAGCCATTTTTGAAAAGAAGCACTTTATGTCAAGATCACAATCTAAGAAGTACAAAGCATATCTTTTGGGCACAAGTTCATGAACCAATTCCACTGATCAAGAGTGATTTGTGCAGCATGCTTGAGGGGCCTGTATGAGCCTACAATCTAACTTGACAACTCTTGCTTAGATAAGAAGAAAGTTTGCATTTTGTATCACAATAGACATTCCTGCAAGAACCAACTCAAACTAACTTTGCAAAAACTTTCCACTTGATCCAACTAACCTAAAACACGAATCAACCAAGTTTCAAACCTTCTCATTCATCAAAACACAGTTTTGTGGCAAAACAGGGTACCTGCTGCATTTTGATTTGGTCAGCTCAATCCATTCGTGCGCCTTGGCCAAAACCACTTCATACACATTCCATAACATCCATACAAACTATCCCAAGCCTTGGAAACAGACTATAACACCCCTAACCAAGTTTGCCATTTTCATTTTTCATCTGTGCAGGTTGAGTTACATAGCTTTATTTAGTTAGTTTCAAAGCAAGCTAGAGGTTGGAAGAGCATCCTTGGACCTCAGGCAAGCTGTGCAAATCCTCAAATTCCATTGAAAGCACCTCCATTGTTGTATACGATTCAAGCTGAACAGGTAAAAGTTTGAACATCTATCTCTCTATCCAAGCATATCTAGGCTTAGGTTTGTGAAGAAAGTATGTCCTATTCATGGCCCTGAAGCTACCCATGTCCTCACTTTTCATTTATGTTGCGTGTGCTGAGAGAATTTTGAACCTGAATATGTGAAAAAAGTTAGGCCAGGAATTGGGGGAGGAGAAATTCTCTCTCATTTCTGATAGTTAGATCAAGTTCTTTATATGTATGAATTCGTGATTTAATGCTCTACATAGTTCATGTTGTGTGTTTTGGCTGAAAATCAAAAAATCAGGATGTTTGAACAAGGCATGAAAGGCGCGCGTTTTTGACAGAAATGTTGCTGGAGGTTGAAGAAGCTTGCCTTGGGCTGGGCCTGACTTGTTTTTTTCTGTTTGCACCTTCATTTTTCACTTACACCCCCTTGGCCCATTGTGTGTTATTTTTATCATTTTTGATTTTTTCTTTTTAATTCTGACTTGTTATTTTTTGTCAAAATATAAAAAATATTAAAAATATTTTTTCACCCATTTTTACATTTATTTTGAATTTATTTGCTTTATTTATACTTATGTGTGCAAAATAATACATTTACTTTTATTTAAAATACTAAAAAAAAAATACAAAATAATATTTATTTTCAGCTATTATTTTATTTTACCTTTTGAAAACATTTCCTTAAAATATACTTTTTTTTATATATAAATAATAAATATTTTATTTTTTGTATATATTCAGTATAGTTAATATATAATATAAATACCTATATATTTATTAGAATATTTAGGGTAAAAATACAAAAATAATACATTTTTATTTTTATTAACATTTGACCTCAAAAATTACCTTTTTACAATATACTTCTCTTTTATTTATTTTTTGTACATAATTAATAAATATTGCATATAAATAATAAATACTATTATTTACAAAATTAGAGTTTTGCCCTAAACATGAAAATATCCCAAAAAACAAATAAATACCTAATTTTGCCTTAAGTAAACATCTTTCACACTTGTAAATAATTACATACACTTACACAAATACATTGATACATTCACATTGCTTTATTCTTGTACATTACATATTGTTGTACCCCAATTTTTGACCTAAGATCCCATTTTTATTTTTGCATTTTTATACAAAAGTCAAGATCACTAAACACAGTCGGTTTTAACCTCTCACCTTCGAGCATTGACTATGCGGAAATTGTCAAGTGTTTTGAACATTCTTAGCCTATGTATCACTAACTTCTAATCAAGCACGAAATGCGTGTTTTTTGTTTATTTGGTTTCATGTGCAGAGACAGGTCTAAATCAAGGACATCAGGTGTTACGCTTCAATTAGGGTTTTGAGTTCTTCAAGCCAGAAGTACAATCGATTATTGATTCTCGAAGACTGATTCATCAAGACACGACTTTTAAAGCTTTGTTCAGGCTTATTTTGATCAGGGTTGTTTCAAGTGTGATAGCTTCTGTCTCGAGGATCTTCAGAGGATCGTGTGTTTATTTCCACACCTTGTTCGATAAGTGGTCTCGAGCTTCTTCCAAAATTCCCCAAAGCACAGTCAAGATTTCATCATCACTGGTTTACATGTGCATCAAGATGCTTTAGAATGCGAAGAAAGATCAAGTTCGCAAGACGATTCAAAGCATTTCGACCAAAAGTCAACTCTTGCAAGTTCAATTTCAAACGGTCATAACTTCTTCAATTTTCAACGTCTTGAGGCGATTCTTTTGCAAAGTATCACAAATAGCGTTGTTTATGAGATTACTTCAAAGATTAAAGTTCAAGTCATGCCACAGACGTTTTCTCAAGAACGTTTGATTTTTTCTGTTGGGATAATTCATGAAACTGGAGTTTTAGTCCAATGATTCTTTGATTGCTTGTGGACTACTTCAAGTCATTTTGCAATTGAACTGTAGTGATCATTGGATTAAGGTGGATTGTCGATTAAATTTCTTAAAGGCACAATTTGCGCTATTAGTCTGTATTGAAAATTGCTATGAGGTGAAGACGCGAGTTAGGGTTGAGAATTCTTCGAATTCTTGTGGTTTGCAAGTTAACTTGGATTTGAGATCTGAATCAAGATTGAATTCATTGTTATGAAGTTTTCTTTCAAGTAACCAATAACCATAAATCCAAAATATCTGAGTTTGTCAAATAATATTGGGGTTCTTATTTGCAAGAGAGATTCAAGAAGGTTTATGAATTTGATGTCTTGAATAAGATGCATTCCAATTTCACTAAGTTTATTCCAAGAGTGCAAGTTCATTAATGTGAATTGTTCAAAATATCAAGAATTATTCAAGACCTTTCTCAAGAATTCAACTTCATTCATCATTCATGCATTTCAAATTCAAAGACAAATTTCGACACAAATTTTAATTGGAATGAAATTTTGTGTCAATTCGGACTAGAGATTAAATTAAGAGAGCAAGATCATTTGGCATAGAATTTATTCAAGAATTTCATTCAAGATTCATACTTTCATTCATGTGAATCCAAGAGATTACAAAATACTTCCATTACAAAATCATCACCATTTCATATCTCATTATAAAACCATACACAAACACATGAATTCCTAAGTCCTAAAGTGCTAAAATTACATGAAATCTTTATGCTAAACCACCAAAATAATCATGTTTTCTAGGCTACTATCTTGCTGCCAAATAATGTCAAAAAAAGCTGCTGTATGCTGCTCCAAACTCTGCATATCAGTCCAAAAACAAGTCAAAAATTCTGCACCAACAATAACTCCAAAACCTGCTGCTGCCCCTGCCCATAACCAGTCCAAAATGCTATATCCCAACCTGCAAAAAGCTGCATCATATCAGTCAGAATCAGTCCAAGGATTGCACTAAAATAGGTAATCAAAAACTACATCAATAAAGTGAAAAAAAGCATAATAGTATATTTGTTCAAAAACCTAACTTGTTTCCCCCCAAAACCATATTGTCCCATTATAAAGGAGGGAGCTCAGCATCAGATAGAGGGGGCAAGAGGAGACATCGCATAAGGGAACATAAAAAAGAGGGAGGGGAGAGCATACAAACACACAAAAAACAGAGAAGAAAATTAGAGCAAAAGACACACAGAAAATTCACAATGAAATCCTCATTCAAACATCACCTCAAGACCAATAAAACTAAACCTCTCAAGATCCAATCCGCTACAGAAAATCGTTTCATTGGCAACACCTGTTTTTCTTCCATATAGAGGAACAATTTCTAATAAAGAACACAGCCTTGACGTCAGCAATAACGAAACTGCAGCAGGACAACAAGAAGCCTGCCGATTTCAGAAGGAAGATACCTGGTATGAAGTTTCTTTCCATGTCGGCTTAACTATATCATTTATCTTTATTTATCATTGTTTTGTATCTGATAAATGTAATTCCTAAAATCGCATCAGTAGCCACGTTAATAGCAACCCTGTAATATCCAGATTAAGAATTGAAGCGAAAACAAAAAAACTGAAAACAATTACCTTTTCATTCCTAACCTGTTTCGATCATATCCACCTTCCTCCCATGTCCATACTCTCTCGACCTCTGTTTCCAGCTACAAATCGAAATAATCAATAAAACCGTCTCCTTCTCTTTCTCAAACTTTTCCTTTATCTCATAATTGCTCTTCATTCTTCGACTCAACTCAACCAGAACCAAACTCACCGCGAATGGATTCGAGCTTTCCGATAGTTGAGAAAGAAATTGTCAAGTTCCTGTAACTCCTGAGGTTGTGAAAGAAAATGCTGATTTTGAATAGTAATCCCCTCTCGCACTGACGGTGGTGAGAAGACCGCTTAACAAGATAACCATTCATTCTGGCCCTAAGGATGTTGTTTTGGATTTCTTTGTGGATACTCACAAGATTCTCATATTTCCATGGACTTTGTTGTGCGCCGCTCTCCCCATCAGCAAACTGCTTCAATACTCCCCCCAAACTTCCGTCGTCAACCAACCTCACTCCGACTCTCCTTCTGTACCACAAGCAAACACCACCTTAACAAACCTAATCCCTAAACCTTCATCTCCCCCTGCTCGTCTCAGCTTCGTCTTCGATCAAATCGACACAATCAAAAAGGAACATTCTCAGAAACACGAAACACTTAAACAAATTCGAGTTTGGCGTGATTCTGAAAACTCCCAAAATAAATTTTGGAACCTGTTTCGGAACCATAAACAGCGTCTTTGTCGAATGAAGAGGTGAAATTGAACAGTGAGCATGTGGAACTGATGAAGAAGGAGGCAGAATGGGTGCATCTGTGGCCGGAGTGGATTCAATTGACGGAGAGATTGATGGATTCGATTATGGTGCTACGGATGAGAGAGAAGAGGGTTGCTTTTTATGGTTTCAACTTTTTTTCTTCTTCTTTTTCTTTTTAATTGTTTTTGTTGGAATTGACAGTAATAATAATTAACTTGTTTCACTTCCCCGTACAACAAATCCAGCGCCTCTTCCTTTTGTTTTAGGGTTTTCAAAAAAAACTTTTCAATTAATTTAGCTTAGAATAAACTTAACATTTTCTTTAGAATTAGTTAGTAAGTTTAGAATTTTCATCAAGCTTAGTTAATAACTTTAGAATGTTTAATTTATTTAATAACTTTAGAATATTTGATTTGGCTTGGTTAGTAATTTTAGAATTTTCATTTAGTTTAATTAGTAATATTAGAATTTTATTTTAGTTTTATTTTAGTAACTTTAGGATCTTATTTTATTTAGATTTGACTTAGTAAACTTTAGAATTTTATTTTGTTTTAGTTTTATTTTAGTAACTTTAGGATCTTATTTTATTTAGATTTGACTTAGTAAACTTTAGAATTTTATTTTGTTTTAGTTTTATTTTAGTAACTTTAGGATTTTATTTTATTTAGATTTGACTTAGTAAACTTTAGAATTTTATTTTGTTTTAGTTTTATTTTAGTAACTTTAGGATTTTATTTCATTTAGATTTGACTTAGTAAACTTTAGAATTTTATTTGATTTTATTTAAGTTAACTTTAGAATTTTAGTTGTTAGTTTTAGTTTAGGGACTTTAGAACTTTATTTGATTTAGAATTAGTTTAATGAGTTTATAATTTTTATTTGATTTAGAATTAGTTTAATAAGTTTAGAATTTTAGTTATTTAGAATTAGTTTAATATTCTTTTAGAATTTTATTTGATTTAGATTTAGTTTAGTAACTTTGGAATTTTTTTTTTGTTTTAGATTAGCAACCTTGGAATTTTTATTTAGTTTAGATTTAATTTACTAATTTTAAAATTTTTAATTTAGCTTAGATCTAATTTAGTAATTTTAGAACTATTTTTGCAACCTTAGAATTTGTAGTTAGTTTAGAATTTTTAGTAAGTAATCTTAAATTTTTAATTTAGTTTAAATAACTTCTTTAGATAATTAGTCACATTCTCTTTTATTTTATTTAAATATCTTTGTCATTTTAATTTCTCGATGCCTTTAGGTCATTAATCTGTTTCGTTATATTTATTTTCTTGTGAATTTTGATTGCTTATATTTTGATGTCTATTTCATTTTGCTCGCCCGATTTAATCCAAGGGAAATGTTTTAACTTTGTTGACTTCATGTTATCAAACACATCTCATCCAATCGTGCGAATACCCTCATTCATCTTTTGTTTGTTTACTATTTTGTTAAACCTAAGATAATTTTCCCAAAAGATTCAATTTTTAAACTCACACCTTTTAAGTCAAAACTTCGACACTAGGTCGTCGCATCTTCAAAATCTCGTCCATACCCATTTTTTAGCCAAACGAACCATTTTTATCAAACAAACAATTTTAACCAAAAAACGGATATTTCAAAAGGTTCCTGCGGAGTACCGCAAATGCATTGGGTGCTAATACCTTCCCATTGTATAACCAACCCCCGAACTCTCAATCTCTTTTAAAACGCATTGTATTTTCATTACTTTTAAATATTACTTTACATTGCATATTTTAAGGTTTTATTTCGCTCTTTTCCCTTTTCCCTTGGAAATAATAAAGCGCGTTGGCGACTCTTGCTTTTGCGAGTCAAGTTAATTAATAGCTTGATCTCCGATTTTCACCGCTACACATATTACATTTGCGATTGATTCGATTTGGTTGTAATTTATTTGGACACTACTCTCCTATTAAAGTCTCATCCCCATTTGTAAATATTTGTACCCCCACTCCCGGATACTTATTTGTAATAGCGTAGACTTTAAATTCTCGCAATTTATCGCTTTCAAATATACCATGGTTAGACCTAGGGTTTGTATGTACATAAAATCAAACGCTAGATAACCTAATACAAAGACAAATACATGAAATCAATACACCATTCACACTTGCACCCCTAGGGTAATCCCGCTTGTTGCCTTCCGAAATGGGCCATGCTTGCACGTTGAGTTTCTTTGGCAAAACAATTCAAATGATCATAGTCTCTCGATGACGCTTTCGAAAGTTGCCTATCAAAATGATCATAGTCCCCTCAAGTAAAATTGCCAAAGACACTTGGCATCATTGCATTCATGGTCCATACGATGACCCGCGCCTGTCCCGTTAACATCCTAACGCAAGATTGTCCACCAAATACAATGGTGGAACAAAATTGTTAAAAGGGTTAAAAACATGAGGAAAACCTTTGAGTAAATTTAGGGGTAGACAACTCTTAGTTACTTGATCAAACTTGCAAACACACTTGCCTACTTTTCAAAACCACTCCACAAACACTTTCAAAAACAAACTTTCAAAAACATTTGAAACATCTTTTCGAAAAGATACACACCTTTGTATATACTCAAACACGAGTCATTACAATGGTTGCCTAGACAAGGCCTCTTTTTCAAAACATTTTCAAAACACACACACACACACACACACCATAATTTCAAGCAATTGAAAATCAAAGGCAAGTGATCTAAACAAGTAACTAAGAGCCCATGGATAACCATGGATGAAAAGGGTGCTAATACCTTCCCTTTTCATAATCTACCCCCCGAACCCATGAAACATCTCAAAAGGTTTTTCCTGTGATTTTTAACCTTTCCTTTAGGATAAAATAAAAGTCGGTGGCGACTCTTGCTAAACCGAACAAGTGCGAATACAAACGCAAAAACCTCAAGTCAGTTCTCCCACCGTATCACAGAAATGGCGACTCTGCTGGGGAATTCCTTAAAAGTGGGGTTACCTTAGGATTTAGATCACCTTTACATTCTTACTTTGATTGCCTTGATTGCTTTACTTTTTGGGTCCTTGTTTGGGTTTGTTGTGAATCCTACACCCGGATTTGGGGCACCTTTTTAGGTAAATAGCAATAAAACTGTGAGGGAACTGTGCGGGGTATACCGACACGGTTGAAGCAGTAAGCTATGTTAGTGTGACATATTTGTGAGTACCGGTAACCCTTGAGTTCAATCAAGGAGAGTACGGGGCCGCTGAGTGATGTCATGAAGCACTAACGAACTCTTAGAACCTTAATTGACCATCTTAGCCTTTTTAGGGGTAGTGAGATGACTGACTTTGGTGCAGTCCGAAGTTGGTAGATACTCGATACTACACTCATTGAGGGTTATTTTCTTGGAATATTTTGGTCGCCAGTTAAGTGGCTAAACCAAAACAATGAACACAGAAAATAATCCAATGATATCGAGCTCCTTAGAACCCGGTTTCTATTTTAGGACAGGATGAGCCAACTAACTTCAAGAGGGTACTTACCTACAACCCCAAGCAAGCCTAAACCTAAGGACTTGTTTGCTTTGTGTGAATATGATTGCCTGTATATACACTCACTTGCTTTTGCATACATATACATAACATCATGACATCATACCATAAGTTCTCAATAACCATTTCAAGGATCTCGAGGGTCTGTTGATGCAGGGTTATGTTGAACCAGACGTCTACCAAGAGGAAAGAGGTTTTCTCCTCTAAGAAAATGCCATCAAAGATCATGTGAAACAACTTAAATCAGGGGCTATGACCCACTTGACATGGTGAGCTTGATTCTCGTGGAAAGACATCCACCGATGCAGAGTTCTCCAATCAAAGATCAAGTGCAACAACTTGAATCAGGGGCTATGACCCACTTGACATGGTGAGCTTGATTCTCGTGGAAAGACATCCACCGATGCAGAGTTCTCCAATCAAAGATCAAGTACAGCAACTTGAATCAGGGGCTATGACCCACTTGACATGGTGAGCTTGATTCTCGTGGAAAGACATTCGCAGGTGCAAAGTTCTCCAATCAAAGATCGAAGTTCAACCTCTAACATTCTCTTGTGTTTACCCTAAGAGATCATTGAAAGCATGCATCCACATATCATGCATTGCATCATAGCAGTTTTTCCCTTTTTCAGGTTTCCTTACTCTCCTACTGTTTATTTCAGTAAGAGATGGCTCTAGAAAGGACTGTGAAGGATATCCAGGACCAGACTGCTCAGCTGCAGGAAATGTTCTTGAACCTGTCCCTGGGGCAAGAAGAAATGAAAGCTCTCTTCACAAAGGGCTTGGTCCAGGAGACTTCAAACAATGCCAGGAGTGATCAGCTGGCGGAACTGCAGTTTGATTTGGCAACATTGAGGATACAAGTGATGGGACAACTGGTGGGCCAGATGGCTCTCATCCAAGACTTGTCTCAAAGACAAGAGGAACTCAGAGTTCTCGTCAGCCAACTGCTTCGGGAAAACCAAGTGGGGCAAACATCTGAGGTTGAAGGGCAAGTCACCATTCAACCCCCATCCAGACAAGAAGACAAGGGGAAGGCTCCTCTGCTTGCTTCAGGGTCACAAGCCCAGCAACAACCTCGCCAGCGTCAACGGGGTAATCGGCGTAATCAAAATACGTCGGGAAGACAGTTCACTGAGACTGACATACCGTCATCTCTGATTCTGGAGCGCTTATTGGAGGTCAATCTGACTGCTTTAAGGGATCCTATTCGGAAGCCCAATACCTCCGCTCCTAACTATCATCCTGACGCATTTTGTGTGTACCACTCCTACAGCCCGGGGCATGACACCGATGACTGTTGGGCCTTGAAGAACAAGATTCAAGATCTGATTGACATTGGAGTGCTGAGGTTCATGCCAGACGGCGAGATGAAAATCTTCCGTTAAGGAGTTCTCCACCTGAAGTGACAAAGCTCAAACTGGGAGACTTTTGCTTCATTTGAATTTTCAAAGTTGTAATTTCTTTTGTTATTCAAACAATTATCTTTTAATGTCAAAACTCTGTTTCATTAATGCATTGCATATGTTTGTCTTGAATTCATACATTCGTTTTCACTACTCTTATGCTTTCTTTATGATATTCAACTCTTAATAAAAAGCTGCAAGCCTTTAGAGGGAGGATGACGAAACAATACCATAATCTCATATAGTTTGCTTTTGAACAGACCTTGCTGATGATGTACATGCATTTCTTTCAATTCCCAAACACTGGAGTTATAAGGAAGATAATCCCTAGTCAACCCCTTCGAGCCAAAGAAGTAGGAGTTTTCTGTTCTAAACAAATCAAAACCTTTGATATAAACCTGGTGCCGAGTAGTATCTCAGTTAATTCAAAAGAAAATGCGCATTGAAGTCGCAAACTCTCAGTTCGTAATACAACGAATGACGTCAAAGAAAAGCATTCCTCTCGAATCAAAAGACATTGATGGTTCCCTATCACCTAGGCAGTCAATCTCTCAAAAGAGAAAAGCCCACTGAGCCAAAAACTGTAAAGGAGGTTTAAGAAAGCTGGGGCATCCCGCTGATTGTAATATCGAAAACAGGAACGGTCAGGCAAAAGTTAGGGATAACAAATCAAAATCAAAATAGAGAGGTCATTACAGATCCTCAACAACATGAAAAATGTTGCAAAAGAAAAAGGAGATGATGACTGTCTTCCTAAATTCAATTGGTGAACCATCACCCAAAAAGTCGTTCCAAAATCGAATAGAGTGCAACGCACAATTAACTAAGCTTAGGGTTGAAGAACATCACGAAGAGCGGGTGGGTACAAATATACTTTGAGCCTTTATCCTTTATTTCTTAAACCTTGAACCAAGCCACGTTACAACCCTTCAAAAGTCCTAATTGAAGCATGGGTTAGTTCGAAAGCATACTGTTACAAAAGGTATCCTGACTCCTGTAAGGCTTTGCTCTAACATCTTGTGTTGACTTGTCTTATAAAAAGTTTTCTGCTAAAAAATGCATATTTCAAAACTTCGAGACAAACATAAACTTTGCATTGCTTGAATATCACTGTTCACATTTGGCTATTTGTTTGACAGCGAAGAAATTCATACAACGAATGTTCGGAGGAACGAAAACTCTCTCAGTGAACAAAATCACTTCAAAAAGGATGACACCTCCAACGACAAGTCTCCTATCAACAAAGGGGCATGACATGTCACCATCCAATTAACCTGGGGCAGTCCAGTCAAGGTTTCAACAGATCTTTCAAAGTTCAGTTAACCTGGGGCAGTCCAGTCAAGATTTCAACAAATCTCTCAAAAGTTCAGTGAACTTGGGGCAAGTCTCCTTCATCACCACTTGGGGCATTCGAATGTCAAAAGTGTTCAACAATTCCTTCATCACCTGTTGGAAGATACGGTCCAGATATGCTCCAAACACGGTTGCCATTCTGTCACCTTTCTTAAGTTCCGGATTAATACCTGTAGCAAGCTAGGAAAATATCTATGGACGACTGATTGTGGATTAACAACTGTAACAAGCCAGGAAATCATCTACATGAGGAGATTGAAGATCAATACCTGAAACAAGCCAGGAAAACTATCTTTCTTTCTCAGGTCAGAGATCAACACCTGAAATCAGCCATGACAGTATCTCCTTGACCAACCTTTCTTAAGTTCCGGATTAATACCTGTAACAAGCCAGGAAAATATCTGTGGACGACTGATTGTGGATCAACACCTATAACAAGCCAGGAAATTATCTACATAAAGAGTCCCCTTCATCACCACTTGGGGCATTCGAATGTCAAAAGTGTTCAACAATTCCTTCATCACCTGTTGGAAGATGCAGTTTCAGATATGCTCCAGACACGGTAGCCATTCTGTCACTCATTCAGATCCTAGTTACAGTTTCAGATACACTCCAGACACGGAAGTCATTCTGCTACTCATACAGATCTCAACTCTAAGATACAGTTTCAGATACGCTCCAGACACGGTAGCCATTCTGTCACTCATTCAGATCCTAGTTACAGTTTCAGATACACTCCAGGCACGGAAGTCATTCTGCTACTCATACAGGTCTCAAATCCAAGATGTAGTTTTACACGAACTCATCATGAAGCAACCCTACACAGAGATAGTTCAAGATGTGACCCAGATGTGGCGACATTCCGTAACTTATTCAAGATTTCCTTCTAGATATAGTTCAAGATGTGACCCAAGATTTGGCGACATTCCGTAACTTATTCCAGATTTGCTTCCAGAAATAGTTTAAGATGTGACCCAGATTTGGCGACATTCCGATACTCATTCCAGATTTGCTTCTAGAGATAGTTCAAGATGTGACCCAGAGATGGCGACATTCAGTAACTTATTCCAGATCAACACCTGCAGCAATCAGGAGATTCTTGCAATCCCCAAGCAGAGTGAAGACTCTCATTCTCATTTCCTCACAGGATATTCAGATATTCCCCAGAAGATCTCAACATTCCCCAGCGGAGTATAGACATTCCTCAGCAAGCATCCCCGGCAGTCTTAATATAAGATTGTTCCCCGGCGAAATACCGGACACCCCAGTGGAACCTCTTCCCCAGTACAGTCTGAAAAAGTTTCCCCAAGAAAGTTGAATCATCCTCCCCAGTAGATTCTGAAGCTTATCCCCAGTAGATTCTGGAAGCATATCCCCTGTAGAGTACGAACGCATCTCCCCGGCTTCATTCAAAGGTTATTTCCCACCAAGAGCTTATAACTGGGTTATCCTCAGCTAATTACCACGGAAAGATCGTCCTCGACGAAGTTCTTCCTATCCCCAGCGGAGTTCATCAAATTCCCCAACATAACTTATCAGTGGAATCCCCAGCGGAGCTCTCATCAGAACCTCAGCGAAGTATCTCTTCCCACAGAGAAATTCCCTGCAGAGTAATCTCTCCAACAAGTTTATTCCCCAATGGAGTCATCTTCTCCTACCGGTTTATTCTTGCAACCATCATCCCCAGCGGAAGCGAAGAACTCTACTCTTCAACATCGGCCCAGGAGTTGAACTCCCGGCAGTCATCAAGGATTTATTTTCCTAGACAAAAATACATTCATCACATTATCATACACCATGACGCATGAATATACGCATCATAAACACACAATCTCATTTATTCTTGAAAAACATCATGACATCATGCATTTCATACATCATGACATTGCATACAACTGATGTTTTTCCTTTTTAGGAAAAAAGGACAATCCGAAGATGATTACTATCAACTGTCACAATTCCAGATTCGATTCTTGTATCTAGCCAGGGCATATCTGTGAGTGATCAATTTCCAGATTCGATACCTGTATCCAGCCAGGGCATATCTATAGACGACCAATTCCATATTCGATTCCTGTATCCAGCCAGGGCATATCTGTGAGTATTTGATTGTGGATTCGACACCTGTATCTAGCCAGGGCATATCTGCATTAATAGTTTAGAGATTCGATACCTGTATCCATCCAGGGCATATCTGTAGACGACCAATTCCAGATTCAATTCCTGTATCCAGCCAGGGCATATCTGTAGACGACCAATTCCAGATTCGATTCCTGTATCCAGCCAGGGCATATCTGTGAGTATTTGATTGTGGATTCGACACCTGTATCTATCCAGGGCATATCTGCATGAATAGTTTAGAGATTCGATACCTGTATCCAGCCAGGGCATATCTATAGACAACCAATTCCAGATTCGATGCCTGTATCCAGCCAGGGCATATCTATAGACGACCAATTCCAGATTCGATTCCTGTATCCAGCCAGGGCATATCTGTAGACGACCAATTCCAGATTCGATTCCTGTATCCAGCCAGGACATATCTGTAGACGACCAATTCCAGATTCGATTCCTGTATCTAGCCAGGGCATATCTGCATGAATAGTTTAGAGATTCGATACCTGTATCCAGCCAGGGCACGTCTGTAAGCAACCTTTTGAAGTTCCGGATTCGATTCCTGTACCTAGCCAGGGCATATCTGTGAGCGTTTGATTGTAGATTCGATACCTGTATCTAGCCAGGGCATATCCGCATGAAGAGAGAAAAGATCAACACCTGTAGCAAGCCAGGAAACCATCTTTCTTTCTCAGGTGCGCAAGTTCTCGCTAAGGAATCTCTTACGCGATCGACACCCCCGATGGCATCTTTAAGCCCATCTCCACAACTATCTCTTACACTTCCAAATGGCATCTATAAGCCCATTCCCGACATCACATTGCTGATACTCCACTATGCGAGTGCAAATTTCTGGGCACTCTAGTGTCCAATCTCCTTTTACCCTCGAGTCGTAAAAGGAAAACTTGCCAATCTAACTCTTCAGGTTCAAGAAGATTGAACAGGGGCAACTGTTGTACCCCTAAATTTGCCCTCTCATTTCTTCAACATTTTCTCATCACAAGACCCTTGGAGCTCAAAATCAAGTTAGGGTTTACTCTGCTCACGGCCCCTCCTTGCACTGTTGACCCAAATTAGGGTTTGAGTTTGCACAAAGATGTTTTGACCTAAAATGCCCAAAGTGACTTTCATGCTTCATGTTGGACTCACAAGTTTATCCATACCAAGTTTCAAGCCTTTGCCCAATCAATTGGACAGTTGACCTAGAAATCAGCTGTATTGGGGAAAAAGTCAACTGTGGTCAATTGACAGTCAAACCTCATGATTTTTGACCCACATCAACATTATGAACTCATATGGACCATTTGATCAAGTTTGGATCACAATTCCACAAGAAATTTGATCAGATCACCAAAAGGGGAAAATGGTCATTTTTAGGGTTTTGACTGCACAAAGGCAATTTTTGACTGTTTGACCTAGCCAATGGCAAACCAAGCTCACATATGGACTCAAGGACTCAATGACATGGTCTTGACATATTCAACAAGTTCAAAAGATCCCAAATGCACAAGATTGACAGATGAATTTTCCAGTCAACTGATCAAAATTTGACTGTATACTGAAAAGTCAAACTTTGACTTTTTGGTCAAAATCAAGTGCCAAGATTCATTTTTCATCAAAACATGTCAAATTATGAAACTTGTTCATCAAGAAACCAAAAATTACAAATTAGGGTTTGAAATGAAGAAATTTCATAACTTAGAAATTTTCTAAGTTATGAAATTCCCTAATTTTTTCCTAACTTTGTCCCATTTTTTCATCAAGATGTATTTGGATTCAAACAAAACTCAAAACATGAAAGTTATAGTCCATTTCAAAATATACAACTTTGATTCACAAAGTTTCCTCAAAAGAAGCTTGTATCTCAAGTTATGATTTTTGGAACAAGGGTGCAAAACATTTCTTAACTTAGAAAATTTTTGACCTATTTTAGGCAGGATTTTTGTCCAACTTCATGGCCATTTTTCACATGTTTCCACTTGGAATTTCAACTTGCATTACAAAGGTGGATTGTAGTACACATTCCAAGCTTTCCAAATTGTCCAAGAACTCATCAAACACCCTTGTGGTTAGGGAGATTCGAATTTGTAAAGATGGGCAAAAGTCACTTTGTTCATAGGCCAATTACATGTTCATAACATTGCCATTTTCAAGTCAGCTTGTACAAACTAGATTACAGGCCTTTTATCTCATCCACACTCAATAATTTAATGCTAATCCTTTGTGTTCAAGTCTTATTTTGTGTGTTTAACCATTACATACAAGATTAAGCCATATTTGGAAAAAGCATTTTAGCCATTTTTGAAAAGAAGCACTTTATGTCAAGATCACAATCTAAGAAGTACAAAGCAGATCTTTTGGGAACAAGTTCATGAACCAATTCCACTGATCAAGAGTGATTTGTGCAGAATGCTTGAGGGGCCTGTATGAGCCTACAATCTAACTTGACAACTCTTGCTTAGATAAGAAGAAAGTTTGCATTTTGTATCACAACAGACATTCCTGCAAGAACCAACTCAAACCAACTTTGCAAACACTTTTCACTTGATCCAACTAACCTAAAACACGAATCAACCAAGTTTCAAACCTTATCATTCATCAAAACACAGTTTTGTGGCAAAACAGGGTACCTACTGCACTTTGATTTGGTCAGCTCAATCCATTCGTGCGCCTTGGCCAAAACCACTTCATACACATTCCATAACATCCATACAAACTATCCCAAGCCTTGGAAACAGACTGTAACACCCCTAACCAAGTTTTCCATTTTCATTTTTCATCTGTGCAGGTTGAGTTACATAGCTTGATTCAGTTAGTTTCAAAGCAAGCTAGAGGTTGGAAGAGCATCCTTGGACCTCAGGCAAGCTGTGCAAATCCTCAAATTCCATCGAAAGCACCTCCATTGTTGTACACGATTCAAGATGAACAGGTAAAAGTTTGAACTTCTATCTCTCTATCCAAGCATATCTAGGCTTAGGTTTGTGAAGAAAGTATGTCCTATTCATGGCCCTGAAGCTACCCATGTCCTCACTTTTCATTTATGTGGCGTTGTTTCCAGTGATTTCTGGTAAACAACCGCTAGTCTTCCAAACTATCGAATAATCTTTTCTTACTGTTATTCAATCTCTCTGGTAACTCACAGGATCGACTAGATTGATCCTAGGACTCCTTGGATATTAAGGTTACTCTCACAATCGAACAATTATTCATGGTTGATATTGTATAAGTGTTTGGCTTACTTCGATCTCTCTCTACGAGTCTAAAAATGTGGTCAAAATGTATATGAAAACTAAGTTATACAAATAAATGCTGATTGTAATGCTGATTGTAGAGACATATAAAACTACATGAAAAATGAAGTAAATGGTTTCGACTCACAAGACGTTTAACATAAAAGGTTTCTGGAATGTAGAAGTTTAAAATGTGAAGAAAGCGTTTAATGCAAGAAATCTGTAAATGATTTTAAGTAAAAGTATGCGCTCGAAAGTCAATACTTGAAAGTAAAGGTATGGGAAATGTGACAGTTCTCTGAAATATAAAGTGCTCGAAATATAAAGAAAACAGTAAAACGTAAAACTTTGAGGAAAAGACTTCGAAATGAAAAGATTGTAAGTAAGAAAACTTGCAAATGTTATTTGACAAAAAAGAAAAGAGGAAAGTACTGGAAATGGTAAAAGGCTTTCATTAAGTTAGAAATACATGGTGCTATCATACATACATTTCTCTTGCATTCGTTTCCCTTGCCATGTGGTAGTTTGAATGTTATTGAGTATTTTGTATAACAGATATGACACACTGAAATCCTAATACTAAGACTTCTATTTATACTAATTCGACCCTAACGGTCTCGCTACAGGATTATGCCACGTTTCGAACATGCAAGACAATGCTTCTTTCATCTTTCCACGTGTCCCCAAATGCTCCAACACATAACTTTCAAACTTTGAAAGTCCCGCTTCCATTTGAATTTTAAATACTTTTGGTGTTTCTCTATTTCGAGCGTTCTTCCTAAACACAGCTTCGCTATTGTTTCGAGACTCCTTTAACTACGTTCCCATGATTGCCGTTCGAAGCTTCACGCTTTGACACCCTTATTCGAAACACTGCTTCTGTTACTTCGAAATATGGCGTTTAATTCCATTTCGATCAGAACGTTTATCTCTTTTGGCTTCTAAATAATATTATCGAAATCTTCAGCTAACAAATTGCCCCTTTAAAATATGTATTTCGATTCCTTTGAGAAATACCTATTTTAAACATTTATACAAGATTTCGATAGGACTTTCGAATCATCGTAACATTTAATGCATTTGACTCCAGTCACATCAATCATAGCACCTTTTGGGTTCCTTAACCGCCCAGAGTCACTTCACGGCGTGGTGCAGTTATAAGTAATGATTATTTTTTAAATCACGCCTATTACCTATATCAACTTCACGCCACCTCTTCATCACACCAACCCATGATCTCCACGTATCACACCTTTACTCGGTGGATGCTTAATCTTCTCATTATAAAACATCAACTTAATCTTCCTTTTCCTTTTTTACACTCTAAACCTTTCATACTCTGGATTTTTACCCTTCCTCTCTCATAAAACAATCTAAGCTTTCAAACAACAAAAATGTCTTCTTCCACCTCATCCCAACTCAAGAAAGTCTCCAAGAAGAAAGGAAAAACTACAGGAGCAACCATGGAGAGTAAAATCATCACTATTCAAGGCCAATCTGCTCTTCTCCGCAAATGATTTCCAAAGAAAAAGAAATGCTGTACGCATCACAGGTACTCATCCCTACCCATGTTGCTGGTAAGAGATTAGCCTTAAATGGCCCTCTTACAGTTTTTGAAATATTAAAGGACACCAGGACAATTTTTCCCGTCTGTTATAGCTTCAAACCCTTATTCAACAAAATGGATGCCCCTAGGGCAGTAGAATCTTTTAGTTCGAGTACCGTAGAAACCCCAACTGTTCCTCCCAAGGACCCATTTGTTTTGGATTATGTAAAAAGCAATTTTAAGCCATTTCGATCTTGCCCTACTTCTGATATTGCTTATCAAAATTGGTTCACGAAAGTAGAAGCCAAGAAATCCCAGCAATGGGAAGAATTAGGCATTTATAACCTCATTAAGCTATCGAAACCTGGATTCACCTATAGCCATCCTCTGCTGTTTGCGTCCCTTTATTTCTGGGATAGTACCTACAACACTTTCCATCTCCCAGGTGGAATGATTACCCCAACCTTCTTCGATATAGCGGCCATTACTGGGCTGTCGCCAGTGGGAGAAACTTATGTTCCTGACAACGAAGAGCACTCAAGCATAATTGACTTCGAAGTCAAGTTAGCCAGCTTTTCCAAATTTATCAGCCATTATCATGCTGAAGGGGACAATGTGTCTGACATAGAGCACATTGCTTTCTTAACCCTGTGGCTGTCTAGGTACGTTTTCTGCAGTAGATCCCTGCAGGTAGCTAGTAGGTTCATTCCTCTAGCTAGGGATTTACACGAAAATCGCAAAGTGTGCCTAAGTGAATTACTCTTAGTTGACCTCTATGAGAGCCTTAGGTCAGCTGTTTCGAGCCTCAAATCCCACACCTCCAAAAACATTCTATTAGCTGGCCCATTTTGGCTAAATGCCATGTTCGAACCTTCTTTATCAACCGCCAACACCATAGATGAGCAAGATTCCGAAATAAGTGATAGGATAGTCGAAGGCACTAGGCTTCGAAGACTAACTCCTAATGATGACAAGGATGATTTCAAGGTTCAATTCTCGAAGTACATCATGATACTCTCCAAAAGGCACAAGTTCGAAGAGAGCATGGCGCCTTTTGCTTCGAGGGCTCATGGACCTTCTTGGTTCACCATGGCTCTCTCAGAAGCCATCAAGAGCAAGGAGATCCAAGATGTATGGAGAGCTTTCTTGCTTCCTAGACTCATCTCTTCAAGGATAACCCCAGCCAAGAACCAAATTCTTCTCTTTGCCTACCAACCAAACTTCGTTTCGAGGCAGTTTGGCTTATGCCAACTGATCCCTGAACCTTTGTTCCAAACTGAGGGCGCCATCACTTCTGGACGAACTTTCAAGGCAAGGGAAGCCAAGATCCAGCAAGAACAATATCAAGGATTCGCCCAATTTGAGCTGATAGCCTTCGAACCTACCCATCTCGCGGCTAAAGGATTTCTGGAGTGGTGGATTAAGTTTTATCAAACTTGTATGTTCGATACACTTACAATTCGACAAAAACTAATTGATGCCTTCGATGTGCAGGTACCAGCAAAGAAAGGTATGTTTACTCATGCCAAAGAGATAAAAGCTTTTCAAAATTATTTTGAAACTACTTACGACCCCACGCGCTTGGACTCCACTGTGCATCAAGCAGCTGAGACCTTGAAGGAAAAATTTAAACAAAAATCTTCTAAGCTAAAACTTCCTTCAGGGCTGTCACCTGAGGATAGGTATAGGTTGGCATTCGAAATGCATCCACCTAAATTTCCCAGATTACCTACCTCAGAACTGGCTCTGGTTTTGTTTCCCCCATATCCATGGTGGTTTACTTGCAAAGAGATGTTCAAATATCTTCAAAGGAAACCAAAGCCATCTGAGACTGTGACATGGGCTCGATACTGGCTTCATGATTTCCCAGGACACCTTCGATACGACATTTCTGCCATGTCAATTAAATCTGATCAAGGCACAGGTGCGAATGCTTGGGAAAAATCCCAAATGTCTTTTATTTCCATATCTTTAACCTTTGCTTTAATTGTTTTGATTTTCAGCTATCAGGATAAAGACAGCTGCCTCGAAATCGAAGGAAGGGAGTGCCTCTCAAGCCTCCATCGAAACTACCGAAAAAGCTAATCCACCCGAAACAACTACTACTGCTGCAACTGCAACAACAACAATAACGCCAACAACAACAAGTGCCCCAATTCCAACGGTAATCACTTAGTTTTTGATGTTTCGAATTCACTCAAGCTTTGTGGTTTATATCTAACTTCATTAAAATTCGTTCAGACCAACAAGCTTCCTCCTACTACTCCCAAGAAGCGGAAACCAAGCACTACTGGGGAAGATCCCACGGCTGGAGGAGACTCAAATACTGCTTCGAAGAAGAAGCTAAAGAAAGCTACCCCTAAAAGCACTGTTCCGACTAGTGTCTCTGGACTCAATTCCAGGGATGCTGCTCCCTTACCTAAATCCAAAAATCCACCTTCGACCTCCAACCCACCGTTGGAACGCATAGCTAGTAACCTCTCCTCTGAGGGTCCACAGGTAAATCGAACTTCTTCTAAAAATGTTTAACTTCTTATTACCTTGGTGAATGTTTTTCTTTAACATTCTGCTGCTCTTTGCAGAACATTTTGAATCCCACTTCTACCTTTTCGACCTCACCATCCAGAGCTGCTGCTCCGCTTAACTCCTCTCCTCAAGGAGATTCCAGCAACTTGGTCCAAAACAAAGGTTCTTCCAATGTGGCGGTTCTGGCTGGAACTTCTGAGCAGCCGGATGACCAAGGTACCTCCATTCCTCTGAAAGAGGTGAACGAAACGATACTTCAAACGTCTGCAGAGGATTCGCAAAGGGTTCTTCAAAAGTCCCCTCTTGAAACTCTTCAAGAGGACCCAAAGGATACTCAGACTGAAGAAGAAAAAGCTGATTCTGGGCGAGGAGCCGAAGAATCTGCAGATGAAGAATCTGAGGAGGAAAACGCCAATGACGAGGAAAACGTCAATGATGGTTCGACTGCCGGGACGGAGTCTAACGCAAATAGCGGCCAAAGGGATGGTATCGAAGTGGTAGATTTGGACGAGGATGAAGAAGACCAAGAGCACGAAGCAAATGAAGGGGATGGTGATGCAATCAACGAAACCCTAGAGGTTGAAACAAACGTGGTTCCCCTACGCGTGGAATTCCCCCAATCCTCTCCGTCTCGAATGACTGACGAGGAACTGGCACTTCTGAGGCGAAATGACCCCATTGGGTACATGAAGGCAAAGTTGGCTCAGAGGGACGTCCCACTCGCTAGGGCTGGCACAAGTTCAACCAGCTATCCTCTTCCCACAGATGAAAGAGTTGTTCTTCTCAACAAAATTAGGAGAACTATTCTCAATGTGGATATATTCGAAGTGCTTAAGCAAGATAGTACTGCTTGCTATACTATGAAGGAGCTGCTCACAAAGGTCAATCTTTCCAACTGCTCCTTGCCAGTTAATACTCTCCTGTTTGATCTTCAGAATTTGCTGGACAACGTAACTGGCTACCTTCTCCAAGACGAATCTGCTGCCAAGAAGGTTCAAGAGAAACGCATTGCCATGGATGCCGCCTATGAACAAGCTTCGAAACTTTCTCAAGAAGCTGAAGATCAAGCTATGCATCTGAAGCAGGCGAAAACTGAATATGAGGCTCGAGCTGAGTCCATTCTCACTTGGGAAAGGCAGATTCTGGAACTTCAACAGAAAGTTAAGGAGGCTAAGGAACAGCAACTAACCTTCGAAACTAATCCTGCAGGTAACCAATTCGAAGAGCTTCTCAACCAGGGGCTTGCAGAAATGGAGACTGCAGAACAGCTTAAAGGAGAAGTGGCAACCTTGGAAGGAGCCAGGCGGTTCGCTCAGCAGAAACTTGAAACATTTCGAAGCACCTTTAATCGGTTGAGAAACAATGTTTATTTCTAGATTTTGATGTTTATCTGACCATAACTTTGGTTTTTTACCTGTAATATTCGAACAACGCCATTTTGGAATTCTATCTTGCCATCTTGGCTTTTATAATATTTTGTTTACGTTGTTACTATTCGAATCTCCCGCAGGCTTGGCTTATATTTCTTTAAATATTTCCCATTAACCTTTAGGACACGTTTATCATCCAAGAGTTCTTCGACTTCGTATGCATTGTTTGAGAATACTTTTAATATTCGAAACGGTCCTTCCCAATGAGGTGACCATTTACCTAACGCTTTGTTCTTCTTATCCATAGGAAATATGACTCTCCAAACCAAGTCATTAATAACGAATACTTTTTTCTTCACCCTTTTATTGTATGTTCTGGCCACTCTTTCTTTTTGCCTCATCAAAATTTCCAACGCATGTAATCTAATTTCGTCCAACTCAACTAATTCATTCATCATCATTTCCCAATATAATGCAGCTGGAATTTCGTTTTGTTTCTGAATTCGAACTGATTGCAGATGAATTTCTACTGGTAACACTGCATCATGACCAAATGTAAGTTGGAAAGGCGTAGTGTTAGTGGCTTCCTTAGGAGATGTTCTACAAGCCCATAACACTTGGTCCAGAGTTTTGTGCCAATTTCTTGGCTTCTTGCCAACATGCTTCTTGATTAATCCTATTATTACTTTATTTGCTGCTTCGACTTGTCCGTTTGCTTGAGCATAATATGGTGTTGATGTTAGCAATCTAAACCCCATTTCTTGGGCAAATCCTTGCATCTTTCTACCAGTAAATACAGAGCCTTGGTCTGTAGTTATACTTTCTGGCAATCCAAACCTATAAATAATGTGCTTTTGTATAAATTCAATAATTGCTTCTTGATCAGCAACTACCAAAGGTATAGCTTCGATCCATTTGGTAAAATAATCTACTCCCACCAAGATGTATTTCTGCCCTTTAGACGAAGCAGGATTTATTTCTCCTATCAAATCCAATGCCCATCCTCTGAATGGCCATGGTTTGATGATCGAATGCAACTCACTTGCAGGGGCATGTTGAATTCCTGCATGTTTCTGACATTCCTCACATCCCTTAGCAAAGTCTATGCAATCTTTGAGCATACTAGGCCAATACAAACCATATCGAAATAGCAACCATTTCATTTTATGACCTGCTTGGTGTGCCCCACATGCCCCATTATGGACTTCAGACAATGCTAAGTATGCCTCACTCTCTCCTAGGCATTTCAATAATACACCTTCTTGGGTCTTTTTGAACAATTCGTTCCCCATGAGGAGATATGACAATGCTCTATATTTTGTTTTTCTGTCCACTTTTAGAGTTGGGTTTGCTAAATAACTCCTCAATGGACTTCGCCAATCTGCGTCAGACAAAGTATTGATGGCTAGTATTTCGAACCCCTGTTTCTCAGCATATCCCAATCTCATATTTTCCAGATCCGATGGTGTGAATCTAGTGGCCATAACTCTTCCCCTTATTTCGACCAAATCTTTAAAGTTCTTGGTAGACACTTTATAACCTGAAGCCAACTGCGCTAAGTCATTTGCTTCTTGGTTCTCTAATCTTGGTATGTGTTGAATATCCATGTATTCAAACTTCCTTAATAGCCTATTGACTATGACGAAGTATACCATTAAATTTTCCTTTATGCACTTGTATTCCTTTGTGATTTGTTTGACCACCAATTCAGAGTCTCCTTTAATTTCGACTCTGGTTGCCCCCAATTCCAACAAAGCTTCAAGTCCAACAATGAGCGCTTCATACTCAGCTTCGTTGTTCGAACAACGAGGACCATCCAATTTATACTTGAATTTTGTTGGAATTCCTTCAGGAGAGACTAGAAGGACTCCAACACCACTTCCATTCCTGTGGGTTGAACCATCAAAGTACAATTTCCATGGTTGCACTTCGACGTAACTCATGCTTGTCTGCTCAACCAACGAATGATCCACAATGAAATCGGAAATCACTTGACCTTTCATAGCTTTTAAAGGCATGAAAGTCAATGAATATTCTGTTAAAGCTAAAGCCCACTTGCCAACTCTACTATGCATTATTGGCTTTGAAAGCATATGTTTAATGACATCGAAGTGAGATGAAACGTAAACATCAACAGGTTTTATATAATACTTGAGTTTCATACAAGAGAAATATAAATAGAGACATAGCTTTTCTAAATTGCTATATCTGGTCTCTGCATCATTTAGCACTCTACTTAAATAGTATATGGCTCTTTCGACGCCATTGTTATCCTCTTGTGCTAACATACTACCTATACTAACTTCAGAGGCAGATATGTACAATCTCATGGGCTTCCCCCATGATGGTGGAGACAAAATAGGAGGCTGAGAAAGATATTCTTTTATTTTGTCAAACGCCTCCTGGTGAGCTTCGTCCCATTCGAAGGCTTGACCTTGCTTCAGACGAAGTAACGGAGAGAAAGCTTGGGTTCTTCCACTCAGGTTCGAGATGAATCTTCTGAGGAAGTTAATTTTCCCTAGCAAAGATTGCAACTCCTTTTTTGACGCTGGTGCTTTCGTCTCCATTATGGCTTTGGTCTTGTTCTGGTTGATTTCAATTCCTTTCTTGTGGACCACAAAACCGAGAAAATCTCCAGCCTGCACAAAAAATGCACATTTAAGGGGATTCATCTTTAAGCCATGTTTTCTCATTCGTTCGAATGATTGGCTTAAATGATGCAAATGCGCTTCTGCAGATATAGATTTGATGACTATATCATCAATATACACCTGCATGAAGGTTTCGATGAAGTCATGAAAAATTGAATTCATCGCCCTTTGATAAGTTGCCCCAGCATTTTTTAAACCAAAAGGCATCACCACCCATTCGTAGGTGCCTAAGGCTCCTGGGCAACGAAATGCTGTTTTTGCAACATCTTCTTCAGCAATGAAAATCTGGTTATATCCAGAGTATCCATCCAACATACTCAGGTATTCGAATCCTGCAGCAGAATCTACTAGCATTTCTGCCACGGGCATGGAATATTCATCCTTAGGGGTTGCAGTGTTTAAATCCCTAAAATCTATGCAAATTCTTAACGAACCATTTTTCTTAATAACGGGTACTATGTTTGCTAACCATTCAACGTACCTTATTGTTCTGATGAATTTGCAGCGCAGCAACCTTTCGATCTCAGCTTTAATTTTTGTGAGAATTGCTGGTGCGAATCTTCTGGGAGTTTGTTTGATGGGCCTCTTGCCATCTTTGATTGGCAGTCTGTGTTCGACCAATTCCCTCTTTAAACCAGGCATCTCATCATAATCCCAAGCGAAGCAATCCTTGTTTTCCTTAAGGACTTCGATCACTTTCTTCTTGAGGCCTGGGTTAAGTTTAGCACTTATGTAGGTTACTCTTTTCGTTTTTTCATCCCCTAAGTTGACTTCTTCGAGCGGATCTTGTGCCAACATTTTGACACCTGAGTTTATGGGGTCCCTTTCGAAGCCTAAGGGTTCTTTATCATAGATGGCATCCAACCTTTGATCCATCTCCAACTCTTTGATGGGTGAGCATTTCGAACCCCCCCCCCCCCCCCCCCCACTAACTTCATTCGTCTTTGTAGTTGATTTATTTATTTCAGCCTCTAAAGCCGCTTTTGATTCATTCTCAGCCATATAGGCCGAAATCCTTTCGAAAAAGGTGGACTCAGTCATGGTTAAGGTTGTCGAAGTCCCAGCCTGCTGGCCGTTTTTGTATAGCACCTTCAACTTCCTCTTCTTCACTGATTATTGTTCTATCCCAGTAAAGGCCATCATGACGAAGTGTCATGTAGTAGTGGGCGTTTCTAGTTTCATTCATCTCATCATTTGGAACACATGGAGCAATCTTTGCCAGATTTTTATCGTAATCCCTTTTGTCAACTAAATTGATAGTTGACATAAAGTAACTCTGGTCTGCTTCGATGTTTTCCACGATTCCATCATCTCTCCACAGAACTAGTCGTTGATGCATAGACGAAGGAACTGCCCCCACGCCATGGATCCACTCTCTTTCCAGCAGCAGGTTGTAGTTGGCCTTGGCTTCGATCACCATAAACATGGTGGGCCTGCAACTTGAGCCTATTGTCAATTCCAACTGGACCACCCCCAGTGTTTTGCCCACTTTTCCTTCATAATTGGACAGAACCATATTATGGGGCTTGATATCTCCTTCGCGGATCTCTAATCTTTTTAGCATGAAATGGGGTATCAGATTGACTGCAGCACCCCCATCCACTAGAACTTTGTTCACACCATGGACACCCACTTTCGCCCGAATGAAAAGTGGCTTGAGATGATTCTTCATTGCAGGTTCTGGACGTTCGAAGAACGCATTTTATTCCTCAACAGCCCCATTGTCCATCACGTAGTAGCACACGGGCCTATGTTTCATTAAATCTGTGGTGTCTTCCTCCTCATATTCATTGATTTCGGTTTCCTGCCCAAATTCGCAGGGAAGCACAGACACCACGTTACAGTTCAAGTTGAATGAAGACTCCCTCTCCGATTCGAAGTTATCTGTTATCATATCTTCGTCCTCTTCCGGGCCTGGAGTGTATTCCTTTGGTTCATTGCATTGTTCTTCAGAGAAGAGCCTCCTATTGACTGGAGGTTTATCTTCAGTTTGATTTTTTGGTTTGTTGGTGCTGGTTTCACCTTGGTTTTTTGTTGAAGTATCCCCTTTGTTTGCCACAGCTTCTCTCTCAGCCTTTCGAATCCTTTGCTGTCTACGCCACTGGGATCTTGACATGGGGTTCCTTCCTTTGTAATTCTCTAATCTCACTTCCTCCCTTTTTTGTGTGTTGAATTGCCTCCTGTATGTCACAGCATGGCGCGCATTTCGTTCAGCACTCCTCCATCTATCTTTGCCTTTGTCATTTCTGACTTGTAACCATCTATCGGTTGGCACTTCAGCAGGGAGTTTGAAAGTCACTCTTCGAGCAGCTTTGGGGTGAGGGCTATCAGGCCTCCGCTGTTTGTGTCTGCTGTCGAAATGTGGGCCCATCTGGGCAGTTTCTTGATGGTTCCAGCAAGGGGCGAAGGGAATCGTTTCAAAGGCCCTGGCTATGCTTTGGTCATACACAGCAGAACACCTTGGGCAAATCAAACACTTGGTTACCCCTTTGTAGCAGCGAAAAACAAACTCCAGCAAACTCTCTCCAGCCTTGGGATAGCACCTAAAAAGCTGGTTATCCTGGTGCCAATTGTTGCCAGTTCGAGCCCTCTGTACCCTTTCGAAATTTGCAGCAATTCTTTGGTTGCAGAGGATGCTGCACCTAGGGCACAATATCATGCCTGGATCTCCTTTGTGGCATGTCATGAGATAGTCTTTGAGACTAGCATCTCCAGTGTGATTATCCCCCATTCTGTACTTTTCTAAGTATTTTTTCACTTCCTCCATCTCAGAGCGGGGTCTTTCCATGTCCACCATATTTATTTCCACATCTCCCTCTTTAGTTTCGTCATCGCCCCATCCTGTGGGCTTGATATCTTCAATCTGGACCTTCGAACTCTCTGGGGCAGAATATTTGACCAGATAGTCAAATTTTCCACTGGGTTCCCCTAGAGTGTGCCATATTTCCTTCTGAGGGGGAATTGGCTGCGTAATTTGGACTTTCTCCAATTCCAGCCTCAAGCCCTCAGTGACCTGTGTTAATCCTTCGTTTTGATTCCCTTGGCCTTTAGTAGCCTGGGTTTCTCCTGCAACAACCACAGGTGCAGCAATCTAAGTGTCTGGCGTATTCTGGATGTCTTCAGTGACTTCCTCGCTGACTTCGACCATCACCCAGTTTTCGACTCCAGTGTGCTTTTCTTCTGTTAGGGCGTCGCTTCGATCAGTTTCCACCATGTTGACTTCTCCAATGCATGCAGGCTCAGAGTAGTTGGTGTCTGCGACGTCCAAAGGATCTTCGTCCACTTTCATCTTCACCTTATCAGCAAACTTTAGTCTGCCATCTTTGATCGCGTTTTGAATCAAGTCCCTGAAAAGAAAACATTGTGAGGTCTTGTGGCCTAGGAAACTATGATATTTGCAAAATCCCCTCTTCTTCCTCTGATCCAAAGGAGGTATTTTGACATTTGATGGCACAATTAGTTGGCCATGCTTGACAAGTAAGTCAAAAATTTCGTCACACTTAGTGACGTCGAAGGTATAAACCTTCTTTGGAAACTTGTCACTTTTCTCATTTTCAACAATATCTTTCCCTTTTGTGGGAACTAACATTTTGCAGGAGTAAGGCGGGGCCTGTTTTAATTCAGCGAGGTCGATTTCGACCTCTTCGAATTCGAATTCAGGATATTCTTCTACTTCCTCAGTCCCAACATAGGAAATCCTTTCTTTCTTACTATTCTTAAAGACTCTGGCTTTTTCGGCCTTTAGTCTTTCGACCTGTCGAACCCCATCGGCTAACTGAGCCATATCCCTCAAATACTGAGTGTCTAGTTTCTTTCGAATAGAATAATCCAAGCCCCCAGCGGCCATTTCGACTAACTCATGTTCAGGCACTACTGTGTAACATCTGGATTTCAACAGCCTAAATCTATTCAAATAATCATCTATGGGTTCGGTGAACTTTCTCTTAACACTGGCCAATTCCTTCAAACTTATTTTCGATTGTCCCATGTAAAATTGTTCATGGAATAATCTCTCTAAAAGAGTCCAAGTGTCAATAGACCCAGGAGGCAACGTGGTAAACCAAGTGAAGGCGTTTTTTGTCAAGGAACTTGGGAAGTATTTGATCCTGAGATCTTCATTATTGGCTATATCTCCCGCTTCGGTTAGATATCTCGCTATGTGTTCGACTGTTGACTCATTGGTATCCCCAGCGAACTTTGTAAATTTAGGGACTTTATATCCCCTTGGTAAATCAGTATGCATTATACAATCCAGTATAGGAGAAGCGTAATTTGGCCTCCTCATTCCTGTGTTGAGGCCATTCTGGGCCATGATCCTCTCTATCATGGTGGTTAGATTATTTTCTGCCAAGATGTTATCGTTTCGAATCCTATGAACGACGGCATCGGCATCTTGATTTCGACCAACTAAAACAACTCCCCTAGGTTGTTCTTCTCGAAATTCTGGGGCTTCTGGCCTTTCGATCCTTGCCCCTGGTTCCATAACTTCCCTTTGTGGACCCGGGATTATTGGGGCTTCTAACCTTGGTGCTCTGGCCCCCAAGTTAACTTCTTCTCTGGGTGGTCTATGAATTGGGTCGTTAGCAATTTGTTCTACAACAGGCATGTTTGTTCGAAATCCCGCCTGGTTCTGCCTACGCCTTTCTGTGGGAGCGAAGAAATCTGCTATTTGACTCATATTGTCAACGTTTTCCCTGTTCGTCACAGTCACATTCTGGACTATTGGGGCAAATATTTCCTGCATGGTTTGCGCTAACACCCCTATCATATTGTGGTTGCTGTCATCCATCAATTGCCTAAAAGCCAGCTGGTTATCTGTGGTTAGGATAGGCAACGTGCTATAACCTACTGACCCTTGGTTATTTGTCATAAACTGATTCGCCCCAGACCCAGATCCTAGTTGTGGAGATGAATTCGATGTGGAATTGTGTAAACCTGCCATAAAAGATGTTGGCATTCCGTAAGAAGAACTTCTAATTCTATTCCCATCGAAGCCGGGTGGTCTAGTTAATGGTGTGGCGAAATGGGATTGTGTCCCTGATGGTGGAACGAATCCCCCAGGGTAGCCCATAGTTCCAGTATTTCCTAAGATCGAACTATTAGTTGATATGCCACTTACTCCATTGGTGGCTATGTTACTGGTTGAAGATGCAACAGACTGTGCATTCGAAGGGATTACATTAGATGTTCCGCTCGAAATGGACGCGTTAGCGCCTGTTGTATGTGGGCCACCTAGGTCTCCTTGTTGATTGTCTGAATTAGACATTTTATCTAAACGTTTTCTTCTGGATAAAGGTTGGTTGCTGTTGGTTATCTTACCACTTCTCAGGTTCATAAAACAGCAAACTTCTTAGGTTCCTACGTTTTTGTAATGGCTACGTCTCGACAATCCTTAATTCTGATATCCAATTATTGGTCCCATCAGGTGTGCCAATTTGTTTCCAGTGATTTCTGGTAAACAACCGCTAGTCTTCCAAACTATCGAATAATCTTTTCTTACTGTTATTCAATCTCTCTGGTAACTCACAGGATCGACTAGATTGATCCTAGGACTCCTTGGATATTAAGGTTACTCTCACAATCGAACAATTATTCATGGTTGATATTGTATAAGTGTTTGGCTTACTTCGATCTCTCTCTACGAGTCTAAAAATATGGTCAAAATGTATATGAAAACTAAGTTATACAAATAAATGCTGATTGTAATGCTGATTGTAGAGACATATAAAACTGCATGAAAAATGAAGTAAATGGTTTCGACTCACAAGACGTTTAACATAAAAGGTTTCTGGAATGTAGAAGTTTAAAATGTGAAGAAAGCGTTTAATGCAAGAAATCTGTAAATGATTTTAAGTAAAAGTATGCGCTCGAAAGTCAATACTTGAAAGTAAAGGTATGGGAAATGTGACAGTTCTTTGAAATATAAAGTGCTCGAAATATAAAGAAAACAGTAAAACGTAAAACTTTGAGGAAAAGACTTCGAAATGAAAAGATTGTAAGTAAGAAAACTTGCAAATGTTATTTGACAAAAAAGAAAAGAGGAAAGTACTGGAAATGGTAAAAGGCTTTCATTAAGTTAGAAATACATGGTGCTATCATACATACATTTCTCTTGCATTCGTTTCCCTTGCCATGTGGTAGTTTGAATGTTATTGAGTATTTTGTATAACAGATATGACACACTGAAATCCTAATACTAAGACTTCTATTTATACTAATTCGACCCTAACGGTCTCGCTACAGGATTATGCCACGTTTCAAACATGCAAGACAATGCTTCTTTCATCTTTCCACGTGTCCCCAAATGCTCCAACACATAACTTTCAAACTTTGAAAGTCCAGCTTCCATTTGAATTTTAAATACTTTTGGTGTTTCTCTATTTCGAGCGTTCTTCCCAAACACAGCTTCGCTATTGTTTCGAGACTCCTTTAACTACGTTCCCATGATTGCCGTTCGAAGCTTCACGCTTTGACACCCTTATTCGAAACACTGCTTCTGTTACTTCGAAATATGGCGTTTAATTCCATTTCGATCAGAACGTTTATCTCTTTTGGCTTCTAAATAATATTATCGAAATCTTCAGCTAACAGGCGTGTGCTGAGAGAATTTTGAACCTGAATATGTGAAAAAAGTTAGGTCAGGAATTGGGGGAGGAGAAATTCTCTCTCATTTCTGAGAGTTAGATCAAGTTCTTTATATGTATGAATTCGTGATTTAATGCTCTACATAGTTCATGTTGTGTGTTTTGGCTGAAAATCAAAGAATCAGGATGGTTGAACAAGGCATGAAAGACGCGTGTTTTTGACAGAAATGTTGCTGGAGGTTGAAGAAGCTTGCCTTGGACTGAGCCCATTGTGTGTTATTTTTATCATTTTTGATTTTTTCTTTTTAATTCTGACTTGTTATTTTTTGTCAAAATATAAAAAACATTAAAAATATTTTTCACCCATTTTTACATTTATTTTGAATTTATTTGCTTTATTTATACTTATGTGTGCAAAATAATACATTTACTTTTATTTAAAATACTAAAAAAAAATAATACAAAATAATATTTATTTCCAGCTATTATTTTATTTTACCTTTTGAAAACATTTCCTTAAAATATACTTTTTTTTATATATAAATAATAAATATTTTATTTTTTGTATATATTCAGTATAGTTAATATATAATATAAATATCTATATATTTATTAGAATATTTAGGGTAAAAATACAAAAATAATACATTTTTATTTTTATTAATATTTGACCTCAAAAATTTCCTTTTTACAATATACTTCTCTTTTATTTATTTTTTGTACATAATTAATAAATATTGCATATAAATAATAAATACTATTATTTACAAAATTAGGGTTTTGCCCTAAACATGAAAATATCCCAAAAAACAAATAAATACCTAATTTTGCCTTAAGTAAACATCTTTCACACTTGTAAATAATTACATACACTTACACAAATACATTGATACATTCACATTGCTTTATTCTTGTACATTACATATTACATTTGCGATCGATTCGATTTGGTTGTAATTTATTTGGACACTACTCTCCTATTAAAGTCTCATCCCCATTTGTAAATATTTGTACCCCCACTCCCGGATACTTATTTGTAATAGCGTAGACTTTAAATTCTCGCAATTTATCGCTTTCAAATATACCATGGTTAGACCTAGGGTTTGTATGTACATAAAATCAAACGCTAGATAACCTAATACAAAGACAAATACATGAAATCAATACACCATTCACACTTGCACCCCTAGGATAATCCCGCTTGTTGCCTTCTAAAATGGGCCATGCTTGCACGTTGAGTTTCTTTGGCAAAACAATTCAAATGATCATAGTCCCTCGATGACGCTTTCGAAAGTTGCCTATCAAAATGATCATAGTCCCCTCAAGTAAAATTGCCAAAGACACTTGGCATCATTGCATTCATGGTCCATACGATGACCCGCGCCTGTCCCGTTAACATCCTAACGCAAGATTGTCCACCAAATACAATGGTGGAACAAAATTGTTAAAAGGGTTAAAAACATGAGGAAAACCTTTGAGTAAATTTAGGGGTAGACAACTCTTAGTTACTTGATCAAACTTGCAAACACACTTGCCTACTTTTCAAAACCACTCCACAAACACTTTCAAAAACAAACTTCCAAAAACATTTGAAACATCTTTTCGAAAAGATACACACCTTTGTATATACTCAAACACGAGTCATTACAATGGTTGCCTAGACAAGGCCTCTTTTTCAAAACATTTTCAAAACACACACACACACACCACAATTTCAAGCAATTGAAAATTAAAGGCAAGTGATCTAAACAAGTAACTAAGAGCCCATGGATAACCATGGATGAAAAGGGTGCTAATACCTTCCCTTTTCATAATATACCCCCCGAACCCACGAAACATCTCAAAAGGTTTTTCCTGTGCTTTTTAACCTTTCCTTTAGGATAAAATAAAAGTCGGTGGCGACTCTTGCTAAACCGAACAAGTGCGAATACAAACGCAAAAACCTCAAGTCAGTTCTCCCACCGTATCACAATAACCAATTCATATCATCCAATTTCACCAAAAGCATCAAAAGTCCATCAATGGGGAAAACCCCAAAACAATCAAATAAGGAGAAATCAAGAGTATACAACCATGGGACCTAAATACTATTATACCCCATCATTAGGCAAACCAATATAGAGTTAGAATCCACCCTTACCTTAGATTGGTAATGATTCTTGAACTGTGAATCTGCTTGCCCTAGCCTCCTGGTGCTCTTCCTCCTCTTCTCTCTTCTACGCTTCTTTTATGTTTCTACGATCTAAGTCTATTTCTCTTCTTCTTACTCTAATATATCCCAAATAATTTTATAACCCTTCTAACTTAATTAATTATTTAATTATTATTATAAAATAATAGTAATCCTAATATTATAATAAAATAATACTAGTAACCCATATTATACTATACACCCCTATGTTTCTACACATTTAGCCATACACCCCCATAACCTCAACTCCCATTATTCTAATGCATCTAGTCCTCAACAAAGGCATCTCAACACATTATAAAATCCACTAATTCATGTAAATATACCACATCAACTTATTATTTAATTAAAACTAATTCTAATTAAATCGGGGTGTTACACATAACAACATTCCAAATCACGACCTACAACTCCCTGATGGAACTCACAATGGAGGTCAGACCTGAATTCGGCTAGAAGAGGATCTGGAGGAGTTAAATACCTTGTTGTTATCAAACTTAGTTAGACCAAGTGAGGATACAATTCACTGTAGGTCATTGGAACGGGGTCAAACTAAGTCCTAGTCCTTGCATTGCGGTTCTGATTTTGTCCAACAGCCTGATGTTGAGGAACCTGAACTGGTTGAGCACTGACCACCAGAGTAATAGCAACTACTTGTGGTTGATCATAATATTGAGGCCTACAGATAGGTCTTCTTCTCTCATTTGAGACATCATTGGTTTTACCCTGTGTCTTCTTTTGGAAGTTCTCGAATGGTTTCTTTGCACCATTAGAAGATTCACCAGCACCAGACACTTTTCCTTTCTTGATTCCTTCTTCTAACCTCTGGCCAATAGTCACCAAGTCAGTAAAACTCGACGATAAACTTCCAATCATCTTTTCTCAAAAGAAAGGGGTAATGGTATCCATAAGCAATTCAGTTAACTTTTTCTCTACCAAAGGCAGCTTTGTAAGAGATGCTAACTCTCTCCAATGCTGAGCATACTCCTTGAAATATTCTTTCTCATTCTGAGACATGTTCTACAGTTGACATCAATCAGGTGCCATTTCCAAATTATACATGTATTGTTTCATGAAAGCATCAACAAGATCTTGGAAGCACGGGATACAGTTCCTTTCGAGTCCCATATACCACTTGAGTGAAGCACCACTCAGACCGTCTTGAAAGCAATGGATGAACAACTTTTGATTGTTGGTTTAAGCATCCATATTTTTGAAGTACATGACTAAATGACTCCTCGGACAAGTATGCCCCTTGTATTTCTCAAACTCTGGAGTCTTGAACTTTGCCAGCATCACAAGGTCAGAAACTAAGCACATATTATCAGCATCAACACCGAAGAACTCATTTTCTTCCTTAGCTCTAAGTCTCTTCTCTAAAGTCATATATTGTTCTTTGACCTCTTCGAACTCACAAAAATATCCGTGACTCACACTTCGGGGACTGGCAGTATGGTATTCAAAGAGAGGGTTCCCATAAGCAGCTTGGGTAACAGGTTGATGAGAAGTAGTATGAACGATTGGCTGAGGTTTAGTGAAAACCGGAGCCTAAAAAATTGACCGGGAAGACCGGCCAACCATTGGAGTAGTTGCAATAGGTGGAACGTGATTCTAAGGTAAACCAAACTCTGGCCAAGTAGTGGTTGGACGCTGGATAGGTTGAGGGTCAACAACAACAGTAACCTCTGGGATGATAGTCCTTTGAGGTGGCTCCCCTCTGGAAATAAAAACTTGCATCATCTCAGTAAGTTTGGCCATGCCTGACTTCAACTCATCAATTTCCATTATGACTTCTATGTTTTGTTATTCTTGGTTTTCCAAATCTCAATCTGACGACAACTCTAGTTCGATAGTTGTGTTGAGGAAATAACTTGATGATTGACAGATAACTGAAAGAAAGAAACAACCGGGAATGAGATCCTGGACAACCTGGATGCATGCAAGATGCAAAGGATGAAAATGATATGCAATGTCATGTAATGTAAAGTACTGCAACAAAATCATAGGTCCGACACCAAATCGGCACATAAAAGAACCAATACCAAAAGGATCATTGTTGTACCCCAAAATTTGCCCTCCCATATTCTTCAAGAAAAATTCACAAGTCCAACCTGACGCATCATATTCAGGTATTCTTTCGCCAAGATATCTCTGATAACATATTCTCAAATTCAGGTTCGGCTCAAGAGTCAATTCTTTAAAGAAGGTATCCAAATGTGTGAGTTTTCTTGAAGAAATATAGTGAAAAAGTGTGCTGAAAGTGCAGTTTTTACGCGCTAAAAAATTCATAACTTGAAGATCGTGACTCGTTTTGAACCCGTTCCGGTGGCCAAAATTCCGTCTTGACATTATCTACGTTTTCATCTCTCACGGTTGGAAGCCAATTTCGATCAGAAGGTCTTCAAAAATGTGGATTTATCAGGTATTTTCGTGCAGAAAATTTGTGACAGAAGTTTATTTGCGTCATATTCAAAAAATCATAACTTGGTCGATTTTCATCGTATCGAGCTGGTTCCGGCGCCAAAATTTCGCAAATTGAGTTGACTACATTTTCACAGAAGGAATTGAGTTCAAACGGTATTCAAAAGGCCTTCGTTTTTTGCTCAGAGTGCGTGACACACTGAAAATCCTGAATGCTGAATATTATTTCATCTGGGCCGAAACTTCGAAAATTCATAACTCGGTCAATTTTTATCGGATTGGACTCATATTTTTACACAAGGTCACTGACTCATAGATCTACAACTTTTCTTCAAAAGTCGAGACCAAATTATGCATCGATCAATACCAGTTTTTTATTGAAGAACGTGTCAGAGCCGACACTGGAGCCCAAAATAAGTTTGTCTGAGCTGAAACTTCAAAAATTCATAACTAATTCACCGTTTATCCGATTGAGTCGATTTTCGGACAGGAGTTAGTTCTCGATGTCGGCTACATTTTGTTTTCACACTTCAACTTCAAAAACTGCACTTAAGTCCCTGCGATTTAGCCTGGAAAGTGACGAATTCAAGTGAATATTGGAGGCCCAGTTGCACATTCAAAGCCCATTTTCTTTACCCTAATTTCCACTATATAATCACCTTCTTGTCACACAAACCAAAAAAGAAAGAGGAGAAAAAGAGAAAAAAAACTTTGCCACAATACTGTTAGAATATCAAATTCTTTCAAGAAACCTAAAACCTTGAAATCCTTACTACAAATCCCTCTCTCACTACAGACAAAGTCATCTCAGCTACAAACCAACATCTTATTACTTTTTCAGTAAGGATAATGCTGAATTGATCTCCATGATCCTAATTTTCCAGTAAGGCGTAAAAGCATTCAGGTCACTAATTTTCCAGTAAGGGTAAGGTTGATTTGATCTCCATGATCAAAACGGTATAATCATTCATACATGCCATATTGTGCCTAAACATTAAATTTCTTCATATATTGGTTTTATTTGCATTTTTTGATTTTATCTAATATGTTCGTGAGATTCAACACTACAGATTTAGACAGGATCTCATGCAGGTTCATTAAGGAACGTTGAGGGCAAAAGCCAAATGGCCAAAAGCCAAAAGCCAAATGGCCAAAACAGAACATTTTACACATGACCCCAATACGTGGCGAGACAGACATCCTGAGAAGATTAAGGAACGTTGAGGCCAAAAGCCAAATGGCCAAAAGCCAAAAGCCAAATGGCCACAGTAGAAAAACTTATGCATGACACCAATACATGGCCAAACCACTCCAATTCACCTCCAAAAAGGGCCAGACACCCCTCATGGTTTGCATCATTTTTATTTTTTTATTTGATTTTCCTTTTTATTCTTTTAATTGTTTTCTTTTAATTCCATAAAATAATTTTTATAATAAAAAAATCAGAAACTAAAAATGTTTATTGTTATTAATATTAATTTCACCATTATTTTTTGTAAATAAACTTTAATAATTAACTTAGTTAATTTAGGTTTCAGAACTTTAATATTTTTCTTAATAAGTTAAAATATGTAGAAATTAGATTTTTTTTAACTTTTCATCATCTTTTTAATAAATAATTTTTTCTTATTATTATTGTTATTAATTATTAAATATTTTTGTAAATAAACATGTACATTAAATATTTAGTAAATTAGGTTAAACTTTAACATTTTCATTAATAATTAAAAATAACTTAGAATTAGGGTTTCTTTTAATTTTAATTTGAATTTTCTTATTTCATAAATACAAAAAAAAACCTAAAAAACATTTCTTTCCTTTTATTAAATAATTAATTAATTTTTAATTTCATTTAATTTCTTTAAAGGGTCCAACGCCCTCGAACGTTCTATTTTAATTCCAATTCGCGCATTTTATTTCGTATAATATTAATGTAATTCTCCCAAAGCCATGTAATTTTATATTTCTCGCATTTTATTTCTTTATTTTATGTCAAATCGGGTCCTAGATTAAATTTGGCGATGTGGACCCGCGCCTTTGTAATAGTTTAGGAATTTTATCTTTCCGCACTTTTTAACTGTTAAATAAATGCATGCAAGAATGAATGACAAAAATAAAAACAAAACGTTAGATCACCAATAACCTGACAAGACAAAATATCTGAAAACGACACACGAATCGCACACACCACCCCTAGGGTACGCCTCACTGTTGCCTTGCCTCGAAAGGTGATCGTCGAGTAGAGGATGTCTTAGTAAGTCCTCATGATCCGGGAACCTGGCATGAGGATAGCTTCTAAGGTGTCTTCCCATTGCTCTGGTGATCACCATGTCCCGAACCTCGAATTGACCCGAACACCTCCAACGGTGGTGCTACCTACCTCTCAATGGTGGGATGGCACTACTTTAAAGGACATCTACACAGACGAATTCCTTAGGGTAGGTAGACGACTCTAGATACTTGCTCTAAACTTCAAAACAAATCAAAAAAATACTTTTCACACCAACACATTTTCAAAAAGCTTTCGAAAGCAATTTTTCAAACACTCTTGAGGACCGATACAAGAGTCGAACTGGAATTTTCAAAGAAACTTTTTAAAACCCACATTGAAAAGCAAACAAACCACTTTTGAAAACACAGATGAGCAAGTATCTAAGAGCCCATGGATAACCATGGATAGAAAGGGTGCTAACACCTTCCCTTTCTATAACCTACCTCCCGAACCGAGAGCAATCTCTTTAAGGAATTTTTCTGTGCTTTTGTCCTTTCCATTTGGAGAAAATAAAAGACGGTGGCGACTCTTGCTTCCGCGACATTTCGCGAACCAGCGTTAAACAGTCAGTTCCAGATCCACCGATCACAGAACTGGCGACTCTGCTGGGGAACCTTAAACTTAAAGTGAGGTGTACCTTAGGGCTAGTTCATAACTGTGTTTTCAATTGTATTGATTTGCTTGCTTTACTATTGTGGGTTGCATCGGAGTTACATAGATCCTAACACCGGATCTGGGGATACCCTGTTTAGGTAGCATAAGCTGTGAGGGACCTGTCCGGCGTAGACCGACACAGGTGAAACAGTGGCTACGTTGGTGTGGCACCTTGGTCTGTACCGATATCCCTCGTGTTGAAACGGGGAGAATATGGGTCTTCCAAGGAGTCATTAAGCACCAACAGACCTTAGAACCTTAAATGACCCAACTTGGCCAATAGAAACAGTAGCAGTATGCTACGCCCATTGAGGCTAAACTCTCGTGATGGTTCTGGCCGCAAGAAAAGATTGCGATGCTGGAGTTATGACCGATTGAGGGTAGTCAGTGATATTGGGATCCTCTAGAACCCGGTTACTTCTGATAGGACAGGTCTTAACCAACAAACTGAAAGAGGGTACTACCCAGACCTCATGCTGGCCTAAACCTTAAGGGCTCTTTTGTGTGACTTGTGTGCCTTCGTACTTGACTATCTGCGTGCTTGTTACCTAACACTTGTTTCTTGCAGGTCTTGTTTATAATCCTTAATTGGGACTCATAACAGGGTACTAAATTTCTTGCAGGTCTTGTTTATAGTCCTTAATTGGGACTCATAACAGGGTACTAAGTTTCTTGCAGGCCTTGTTTATAATCCTTAACTAGGACTCATGACAGGGTTTACCAAATTTCTTGCAGGTGTTGTTTATAGTCCTTAACTGGGACTCATAACAGGGTTTACTAGATCTCTTGCAGGTTTTGTTTATAGTCCTTAATTGGGACTCATAACAAAGTATACTGAATTTCTTGCAGGGTTTGTTTATAGTCCTTAATTGGGACTCATAACAGGGTTTACCTACTTCACCCCATGCATAGCATGACATCATACCATTGCATACCATTGCATACATCCTAACCCATTTCAAGGATCTCAAGGGCTTGTGATGCAGGTCATGATAAACCAATTACCCAGCAAGGGGCAAAGGGGATTTATTTTCCTCTAGCCAAGGGCGTCAGGGGCTATGACCCACTGGATATGGTGAGCCTTTGACCCTTGAAGAAGGACTCTCAACAACATGAAGTTCCTTCAATCAAGTTACCGGTTCTCAACTCTAACAATTTCTCTGTTTATCCCGCGAGGTCCTTGAAAACATTGCATGCATACCATACATCTCATTGCATTGCAGGTATCCCTTTGACAGGTTGCTTACCCTTCTCCGCTGTTTATTTCAGCCGATCGTCATGAATCCTGAATCATCAGCCGAGCAGACTATCAAGGACCTCCAGGCTCAGAACGCCCAGTTCCAAGAGCTGATCATGAATTTGACCCAGGGGCAACAAGACCTGAAGGCTCTCCTTTTGAAGAAAGACAAGAAAAAGAAGAGGACTGTTTTGTTCAGCCCTAGACGCAGATCTGGGAATACACCGCAGATTGAAACCGAGAGGACAACTCCATCTGTGGGGAAGAGCAGTCATCCAGAGGAAAGGGTGCCCAGTCCAGTGGTCTCTGATAATGAAACAGATTTCGACGACGAACAGTACCCTCCTGCTGAGGACAAGTACCAACAGTTGGAGGATAGGTTGAAAGCTATGGAGGTGCAACAGGCACCTGGGCTGGATTTCGGAGACTTGGGTTTGTCAACTGGTGTGGTTATTCCTCGGAAGTTTAAAGCACCATCCTTTACTAAGTATGACGGGGCGTCTTTCCCCAAGCTGCATCTAAGGTCCTATGTTCGGAAGATTCAGCCGTACACGGTGGACAAGAATTTATGGATCCACTTCTTCCAGGAGAGTCTTTCAGGGACTCATCTCGAATGGTTCTATCAGCTGGATGGGACCAAAGTTCGTAACTGGGAGGAGTTGGCAACTGCTTTCTATAAGCAGTACCAGTACAATGCCGACCTTGCCCCCACACGTACCCAACTCCAGGGTATGTCGTTAGGTGCAAGCGAAGGTTTTAAAGAATATGCGCAGAAATGGAGGGATCTTGCTGGAAGGGTACAACCACCTCTGACTGATCGGGAACTTGTGGATATGTTCTTGGGGACCTTGTCTGGTCCATTTTATAACCACCTGATTGGGAATTCATCTGCTGGATTCACAGATCTTATCTTGACTGGAGAGCGAATTGAAGCTGGCATCCGGTCTGGGAAAATTCAAGAGGCTGCACCTTCTGATAGAAAGCCTCATCATGGAAAGAAAGAATCCAATGCTGTGCACGGTAAAAAGAGCCGTCATGAGGCAGAGGCAATCCAAATCTCCAATCCCGGACCTGCTCAACAAGGACAGGGGCAGCAGCGCAAGGAGAAACGACAGTATACCAAACTCAACATGTCGCTGGATCAAGCACTGCAACAACTGTTGAAGACAGGGCTGATCACTTTAAGGGCTCCTCTTCGGAATCCGAACACTTCTGCACCCAACTATCATCCCAACGATAGGTGCGCATATCATTCAGATAGCCCGGGGCATACTACAGACAACTGCTGGCCTCTCAAGAACAAAATTCAAGACATGATCGACGCCGGGGAGATTCAGTTTGAAGTGTTTGAGACCCCGAACATAATCACTGCTCCGTTGCCCAATCATTGAAGACCTTTTGTTTATTTGAATTTTTGAAGTTGTATTTTTCTTTGCTTATACAAACAATTAATGTCATAGCAAACTCTTTTATTCTATCAATGCATCGCATATGTCTGTTTTGGGGAATTAATACAATTATTTTTGTTATATTCTTTTCATATTTTTTCTGATGTCAACTCTCGGTTAATAACTCTGAGCCTCTTGAGGGAGGATGACGAAAACGATACCGCGATCATTACAGTATGCTTTTGAACAAACCCCGCTGATGAGGTACAGGCATTGTTTCAACCCCTAAACACTGGAGTTATAAGGATGATAATCCCTCGTCAACCCATCAGAGCCAAAGAAGTAGGAGTTTTTATTTTCAAAAATCAAAACCCTTAATCATAACCTGGGGCAGGGTAGTTCTCTCAGTTGATCCAAGTGCATCTTTACAAAACGAACAAAGACAGTGATGGTTCAGAACAATCAAAAGGACAGGCAGTCATCATCAAAATTCATAAATGAAAAGCCCAAAAAGTCTAAACCTACAAAGGGGACTTATGAAACTGGGGCATCCCGCTGACTGTAATTCCAAAAAGGAAACAGTTCAGGCAAAAAAGAAAGGGATAACAAAATCAAGAAAGAGGTCTCACAAACCCTCAACAAAAAAAAAAAAAAACAAAGATGACTGCCTATTCAAAGAAATGTTCAACATCCGAACCATCACCGGAAAATCAGAGCAAAGACTCAAACAAGGTCTAACGTATGATCAACTGAGTTTAGGTTTGGAGAACATCACGAAGAGTGGGTGGGTACAAATAATTTGAGCCTTTATCCTTTGTTTCTTAAACCGTGAACCAGGCCACGTTATAACCCTCAAAAGTCCTAGCTGAAGCATGGGTTAGTTCGAAAGCATACTGTTACGAAGGTATCCTGACTCCTTAAGGCTACGGTAAATACAGAGTTGACATCATGTTTTACAAACAATCATTTGTTTTATGAAAAAGAATGCATTTTCAAAATCCTTGAGACAGGCATAAGCTTTGCATTTTTAACATAACTTTGTTTGCATAGGACTTTTTGTTTGAACAGCCTAGCAATTCGCATGACGAAAGTCTAATAAACAAGAGTATCTCCAATCAAGGGGCATGGCATGACTATTGTCCATCATCTGGGGCAGTTAGGTCAAGATCCAGAGAATCTCTCAAAAGGCCAAAAGGCCTGGGGCAAATCTCTGCCTGAGTCACTTGGGGCACTCCAGCAACGAATCTTGCCCGATCAGACATCTTCTGGTAATATGGCAATATAAACAGCCAGGGGGCACCTCCCTGCATTCTAAGAGCGTGGACACAGTCGAAAGATACTACGCAAAATCAAAGACCCGCTAGGTTGACACACCTAGGCAAAAATAAGGGTTTCCCGGCGAACCAAAAGGGTTCGGGCAAAATGAAGGGATGAAATGAAAGAATCTGTACACCCGGCAAGTCGAAAACCTGAAAAGGCGGCTTGGGCAAAAATGGGTATCCCGGTGGACTGAAAACCTGAAAGGGCGGTCCAGGCAAAAGTTAGGGATTAAAGCGTACGACTATGTCCTGCCATCTTTCTACCAGAAGAAGGTTTGTCCGCCAACAACTATCAGCACCCCACAAGAAACAGGGGCAATAAAGAGCGGTCTAAGCAATCTGATTGTTATCCTCCAAGGTATCAGGGTAGGTTCCGTGGAAGAACATAACCAGTACAGTTCAAAACTTCCCCAGAGAATCCAATCCAGTTCCCCAGGAAAGATGGAATTCATATCCCCAAGCAGCAAGCTTATCCCCAGTAAATTCTGGAAGCTTATCCTCTCGCAGAGCACGAACGCGTCGTCCGGCTTGGTTTAAAGAGTTATTTCCTCAATAGGATATAACTGGGTTATCCTCAGCCAAAAGCCAAGGAAAGGTCGTCGTCAACGTAGTTCTTTCCTATCCCCAGCGAAGTCCATCAATACTTCCAATACAGCAAGGTATCCTCAGCGAGTCATCCTCAACAAATCAGCAAAAGCATCTCCCCACAGAGTATTTCTTCCCAACATGGTCGCTAGAATATCTTTTTCTCCCCGCAGAATCCTCCATTCGCCAAGTTTATTCCCCAACGGAGTTATCTTCGTCTATTGGAATTCTTGCAACTATTCTTCAACATCAGCCCAGGATACGACTTCCCGGCACCCGTCGAGGATTTATTTTCTTAGACAAACATACATTCATAAAACGTCACATACATCATTATAGCATGCATATGCATCATACTACACGAATCTCATTGATTTTGAAGACATACGGTTCATGCATCATGATTTTGCATCCAATTATGTCTCGCCTTTTCAGGAAAAAGATCAATACAAAAATGACTACTATCAACTATCGCAATTCATTCTTGATATAGTTTCGGATATGATCCAGAGATGGTGACGTTCTGATGCTGCTTCCAGATTTCATTCTTGATATAGTTTCAGATATGATCCAGACATGGTGACGTTCTGATGCTGCTTCCAGAATTCCTTCTAGATATAGTTTCAGATATGATCCAGACATGGTGACGTTCTGATGCTGCTTCCAGAATTCCTTCTAGATATAGTTTCAGATGTAAACCCAGCGATGGTGACGTTCTGATACTGCTTCCAGAATTCCTTCTAGATATAGTTTCAGATGTAAACCCAGCGATGGTGACGTTCTGATACTGCTTCCAGAATTCCTTCTAGATATAGTTTCAGATGTAAACCCAGCGATGGTGACGTTCTGATACTGCTTCCAGAATTCCTTCTAGATATAGTTTCAGATGTAAACCCAGCGATGGTGACGTTCTGATACTGCTTCCAGAATTCCTTCTAGATATAGTTTCAGATGTAAACCCAGCGATGGTGACGTTCTGATACTGCTTCCAGAATTCCTTCTAGATATAGTTTCAGATGTAAACCCAGCGATGGTGACGTTCTGATGCTGCTTCCAGATTCCCTCCTAGATATAGTTTCAGATGTAAACCCAGCGATGGTGACGTTCTGATGCTGCTTCCAGATTCCCTCCTAGATATAGTTTCAGATGTAAACCCAGCGATGGTGACGTTCTGATACTACTTCCAGAATTCCTTCCAGATATAGTTTCAGATGTAAACCAGATATGGTGACGTTCTGATACTGCTTCCAGAAGTCCTTTTACAGATGTTTCCCTCTCCGGCATGAGCGTGAGGTAACATTTCCTTCCAGATTATAATTTCCTATAGTTCCCTCTCCAACGGCGAGTGAGGTGACTCCCTTTGAGATTATAACTTCCTATAGTTCCCTCTCCAACGTGAGTGAGGTAACTCCCTTCGAGATTGTAATGTCCTTTGGTTCTCTTCCTGACACTACGAAGATGGTAATTCTCACCAAGATTTTCTCAACGAGCGTTGTTGAGATCATTCAGGATTCTCTTACCCTTCATGCTAAGGCAGTAACCATCCCTGGTTCATTCATCAGCGTTTGAAGCTCCAGACCCAGCTCCTGTAATCAGTCAGGACACATCTATATCAAGCATCTAAAATCAGCTCCTGCGACGTGTCAGGTACTCATTTTCTCTTTTGCAGGTATGCAGGTTCTAGCGAAGGAATCTCTTACGCAGTCAGTATCCAGATGGCATCTATAAGCCCATCACCCTATTCAGCAATCTCTAAATGGCATCTATAAGCCCATTCCCCATCACTGTCACTATGTGAGCGCAAATTTCTGGGCACTCTGGTGTTCAATCATCTTCTACCCTCGGATTACGAAAGGCACGTCAGCCAATCTGCATCCTCAGGTCTAAGAAGATTGAACAGGGGCAACTGTTGTACCCCAAAATTTGCCCTCCCATATTCTTCAAGAAAAATTCACAAGTCCAACCTGGCGCATCATATTCAGGTATTCTTTCGCCAAGATATCTCTGATAACATATTCTCAAATTCAGGTTCGGCTCAAGAGTCAATTCTTTAAAGAAGGTATCCAAATGTGTGAGTTTTCTTGAAGAAATATAGTGAAAAAGTGTGCTGAAAGTGCAGTTTTTACGCGCTAAAAAATTCATAACTTGAAGATCGTGACTCGTTTTGAACCCGTTCCGGTGGCCAAAATTCCGTCTTGACATTATCTACGTTTTCATCTCTCACGGTTGGAAGCCAATTTCGATCAGAAGGTCTTCAAAAATGTGGATTTATCAGGTATTTTCGTGCAGAAAATTTGTGACAGAAGTTTATTTGCGTCATATTCAAAAAATCATAACTTGGTCGATTTTCATCGTATCGAGCTGGTTCCGGCGCCAAAATTTCGCAAATTGAGTTGACTACATTTTCACAGAAGGAATTGAGTTCAAACGGTATTCAAAAGGCCTTCGTTTTTTGCTCAGAGTGCGTGACACACTGAAAATCCTGAATGCTGAATATTATTTCATCTGGGCCGAAACTTCGAAAATTCATAACTCGGTCAATTTTTATCGGATTGGACTCATATTTTTACACAAGGTCACTGACTCATAGATCTACAACTTTTCTTCAAAAGTCGAGACCAAATTATGCATCGATCAATACCAGTTTTTTATTGAAGAACGTGTCAGAGCCGACACTGGAGCCCAAAATAAGTTTGTCTGAGCTGAAACTTCAAAAATTCATAACTAATTCACCGTTTATCCGATTGAGTCGATTTTCGGACAGGAGTTAGTTCTCGATGTCGGCTACATTTTGTTTTCACACTTCAACTTCAAAAACTGCACTTAAGTCCCTGCGATTTAGCCTGGAAAGTGACGAATTCAAGTGAATATTGGAGGCCCAGTTGCACATTCAAAGCCCATTTTCTTTACCCTAATTTCCACTATATAATCACCTTCTTGTCACACAAACCAAAAAAGAAAGAGGAGAAAAAGAGAAAAAAAACTTTGCCACAATACTGTTAGAATATCAAATTCTTTCAAGAAATCTAAAACCTTGAAATCCTTACTACAAATCCCTCTCTCACTACAAACAAAGTCATCTCAGCTACAAACCAACATCTTATTACTTTTTCAGTAAGGATAATGCTGAATTGATCTCCATGATCCTAATTTTCCAGTAAGGCGTAAAAGCATTCAGGTCACTAATTTTCCAGTAAGGGTAAGGTTGATTTGATCTCCATGATCAAAACGGTATAATCATTCATACATGCCATATTGTGCCTAAACATTAAATTTCTTCATATATTGGTTTTATTTGCATTTTTTGATTTTATCTAATGTGTTCGTGAGATTCAACACTACAGATTTAGACAGGATCTCATGCAGGTTCATTAAGGAACGTTGAGGGCAAAAGCCAAATGGCCAAAAGCCAAAAGCCAAATGGCCAAAACAGAACATTTTACACATGACCCCAATACGTGGCGAGACAGACATCCTGAGAAGATTAAGGAACGTTGAGGCCAAAAGCCAAATGGCCAAAAGCCAAAAGCCAAATGGCCACAGTAGAAAAACTTATGCATGACACCAATACATGGCCAAACCACTCCAATTCACCTCCAAAAAGGGCCAGACACCCCTCATGGTTTGCATCATTTTTATTTTTTTATTTGATTTTCCTTTTTATTCTTTTAATTGTTTTCTTTTAATTCCATAAAATAATTTTTATAATAAAAAAATCAGAAACTAAAAATGTTTATTGTTATTAATATTAATTTCACCATTATTTTTTGTAAATAAACTTTAATAATTAACTTAGTTAATTTAGGTTTCAGAACTTTAATATTTTTCTTAATAAGTTAAAATATGTAGAAATTAGATTTTTTTTAACTTTTCATCATCTTTTTAATAAATAATTTTTTCTTATTATTATTGTTATTAATTATTAAATATTTTTGTAAATAAACATGTACATTAAATATTTAGTAAATTAGGTTAAACTTTAACGTTTTCATTAATAATTAAAAATAACTTAGAATTAGGGTTTCTTTTAATTTTAATTTGAATTTTCTTATTTCATAAATACAAAAAAAAACCTAAAAAACATTTCTTTCCTTTTATTAAATAATTAATTAATTTTTAATTTCATTTAATTTCTTTAAAGGGTCCAACGCCCTCGAACGTTCTATTTTAATTCCAATTCGCGCATTTTATTTCGTATAATATTAATGTAATTCTCCCAAAGCCATGTAATTTTATATTTCTCGCATTTTATTTCTTTATTTTATGTCAAATCGGGTCCTGGATTAAATTTGGCGATGTGGACCCGCGCCTTTGTAATAGTTTAGGAATTTTATCTTTCCGCACTTTTTAACTGTTAAATAAATGCATGCAAGAATGAATGACAAAAATAAAAACAAAACGTTAGATCACCAATAACCTGACAAGACAAAATATCTGAAAACGACACACGAATCGCACACACCACCCCTAGGGTACGCCTCACTGTTGCCTTGCCTCGAAAGGTGATCGTCGAGTAGAGGATGTCTTAGTAAGTCCTCATGATCCGGGAACCTGGCATGAGGGTAGCTTCTAAGGTGTCTTCCCATTGCTCTGGTGATCACCATGTCCCGAACCTCGAATTGACCCGAACACCTCCAACGGTGGTGCTACCTACCTCTCAATGGTGGGATGGCACTACTTTAAAGGACATCTACACAGACGAATTCCTTAGGGTAGGTAGACGACTCTAGATACTTGCTCTAAACTTCAAAACAAATCAAAAAAATACTTTTCACACCAACACATTTTCAAAAAGCTTTCGAAAGCAATTTTTCAAACACTCTTGAGGACCGATACAAGAGTCGAACTGGAATTTTCAAAGAAACTTTTTAAAACCCACATTGAAAAGCAAACAAACCACTTTTGAAAACACAGATGAGCAAGTATCTAAGAGCCCATGGATAACCATGGATAGAAAGGGTGCTAACACCTTCCCTTTCTATAACCTACCTCCCGAACCGAGAGCAATCTCTTTAAGGAATTTTTCTGTGCTTTTGTCCTTTCCATTTGGAGAAAATAAAAGACGGTGGCGACTCTTGCTTCCGCGACATTTCACGAACCAGCGTTAAACAGTCAGTTCCAGATCCACCGATCACAATCATCATTTGCACTTGTAAGAATAATTCCCACTCCACTCATGAGTGAAGTCTAGGTCAAAGTAAGGTCAAAAGGAAAATCAGAGTCGTGAGTCCTCGTGAAAGTACCATCATCGTACCCCATTTGAACCTCGTCTAAGAGTGGCTCTCATGATCGAACTTAGTAGGGAATACGCCTATTAGCCGTCACGAGTCTCCACTCTATTTCTCTGTGTTCCTAGATGAACTCTCTGGCCTGTCTATTGGGCCTTTTAACTCAAAGTAACACCATCCAACCTAAAAAACTAGTAAATCCAACACAACAATATATAGTGAAAATTAATAAAATACAATAAATAAAAAACAAGTAAAGCAAATAGGTAAAACACTAATAAAGAGAAAACAAACAAAGCTAGGATTATCCCACTTAGGAAAGAGTCCCCCAGTGAAGTCGCCAAGCTGTCACTTAGTAGCAAAAATGTAGCGATTTTTTTTTGAGACTAAGCCATTAATTGACTTAACTCATATCAGTGAAAGTCACCACCACACTTTATTGTTTCCAAGGAGAAATTGGAAAAGAGCGAATAAAACCCAAAATGAAATAAAGTAAAGATCAATATACGTGGGTCGATTATGCAAAGGGAACATATTAGCACCTTAAACATCTACGGTACTCTGCCAGATCCACTTTGTTTGTTTCAATCAAAAGGTGTGTTATCTAAAAACTTACTTGCTAAAGAGAAAGAACGAATGAATATTTACAAACAAAAGAAATGTATTTTATTAATTGTGCTCGCCTTTGGTCGTAAGACCTAGTGCCTACGTACTCCCTCGTGCAATGGGAAAGTCACAACACCGTAGTTCTTCTAGAAAAGAATAAAATTGTGTGTTGGTTATTTTTAAATGAAGAGACAAGTCGTCATTTTTAAGAGAGAAATCTCAACTAATCGCCCACAAGGTATACGAAAGAGGGGTAATGCATCAACATGAGGAAGGGTTCGAACACACCTTTAGTACTCAAGTGGAAAAGTCGATATCTTTACAACCACGGGGATATGAAAATAACATCTCGACTATGAATAACTCATATCTAATATTGAAAAATGTTTTAAAGGAGAAAATGTGCACGATGGCACAAAAAGGTTTGAATGAGGTTGAATGTTTTGTTAGCTTGAAAAAGGATTTGTGATTTGAACCACACAAAAGACTATGAATGGAATGAAGGACAATCTTCGGGAATGGACCCACTCATCCTTCTTCATTTCTTAAGGCTCATAGAAGTGTGATTCTCATCATTATTTATTATGTGTTTTGGAGAAGTTTGAAGAAGAAAATAAGTTTGAAAAGTCACTTGACATAATCGAGATTTATTATGAAAGCGGTTAAAGTTTATTGAAAACAAGAAGATTTTGAAAAAAATAAGAAAGTTTTGAAAAATGAAGAATGGAATGAGATAAAGAGAGTATTATATGTACAAGAAAGTAAAAAAGATAGGGTAAGAAAGGTATGACCAAACAGGACCCGACACTTGACAAATAAAGTCAATAAGAATTTCCATCCGCTGGGTTAAAGTCACACACAAAGAAATAACCAAGAGTGTATCGAGTATCAAGTGAAAATAAATTACAACAGGTGAGAATAAATCACAAGTAGAATATGTGTCAGATAAACCCAAGGTATCAGATAAGCGCAATGTGTCATATAAAGCTCAAAACATTGGATAAGAACCCCAAGTATCGAATAAAAATACCTGCATGATGAAATTCCAAATAAATTTACAAAACTAGAATAGTAGAGAAATAATCTGAATTCTCAGATAAGGTCCAAAAGTAAACTACGAGACCGAAGTGAAATGAATTGAAAGCCACAAAATAAACCTGCTAACGAAGTCTATGCATCCATATGTATTCAAGAGTCAAATTAGAATTAACTATGAAATCGCAATGCAATAAAAGAATCATCAATACAATTCAAATTTATTTACAATATCATAAAACCAAAATACAAAGAATAATAAAAGAGGTGCAAGTATTAAATAAGGGGTGTCTAAAGTAAAGGAACCAATGAACTTAGTGGAATTTCAGGTCAACCAATCACCAACATACGATCCACATTTTTATTCTCAACATTATTATTAATTATTTAACAATCAGCATTTATTTTATTTGATATTAAAGCAAAGAAATAAAAAAAATAAAAAGAAGAAGATAAAAAAGACAAATAAAAACGTTAATAGCAAAACAAGCAGAGAGAGGGAGTCACGTTGAGATGATGAAGAAGGAATGGTGTTCGATACGAGAACGAGGACCGAAGATTGGAAGTTGAAAAGGTGATGGTGGTGCGGTTGTTGTTTGAATTGGGCTTCGGTTATGGTGTTGACCTCTGCATCGATGATGAATATGAAGTGACAATTGAGCGATGAAGAGCGTGAGGTTGGGTTATCTGGTTTTGTTGGTGGAGTAGCAAGAGAGGAAAACAAGTTGTTGTGTGATGGAAGAGGAAGGAAGTAGATTGAGGATGAGGTGTGAAGATGGAGGGTAGTCGTAACAGATGAAGGTGGTTGTGGGTTTAGCGAGAGAAAGTGGATGATGAAGGTTACTGATTAGGCGATGATAGTGGTGTTTCATGAAGATGATTACGTGAGAGGAATTCAGGAGAATGAAATGGAGTATGGGTTTTCATTCTCTGAGTTTTTGTTTACGATCTCAATATTTTAAACACACTTAAATAACAACACTATTAGGTTAAGCAAATTTTTTAAATGCTCAAAAAGCCCTATAAGAGAATAAAAATTAACACTTTTTTATTTTAATTTTTTTAATAAAAATATGAAGACTCAAAATGATCAAAAACGTTAAAAAGAATGAACATATAATTAATAAAAAAAAAGAAATAAACACATTAAAATAAATTACAAATCTCAAAGATTAATAAAAAATATCTCAAATGATTAAAATCGAAATAAAATGAGAATAATAATATCAGGCTGAACAAACGCTGACGATTAAGAAAGAGACCGTAAATTATACCAAAAAATAAAGCGAGCACACCAACATGATCTACTCGAAACACATATTCATAAAATAGTCAGATAAATATAAAAACTTGAAATATTTTCTTGCTAATTTTATACACAACGTCGAATCGCTTTTAACGATCTGTCCGTAAAACCGAAATATTAATAGTATCGACATATAAACAACTTAATGCAATGCAAGAAACGAGTAAAGAGATAAAAATGCATGAAGTGAAATATCCGTTATTTCTCAACTATAAAACGATGCCAATGTCGATTTAAACTGACTTTTGGTCAACCTAAATACGACTAATGATGCAAAATATGATGAACGAAGATGTTTATTAAAGATTGTGACTAGGACTGTTTTCAGTTCGGTCCGGTCCGGGTGTTTGCTCTCCCGAAGATTGGACTGGAACTCAAATCGGGTAGACAGGGACCAGACCATAACAGTATTGCCTTTTTTTTGGATCGAAATTGGTCCGGTACATTCGGGTAAATTGGGACCGGACCGAATTTAATGGATTTGTACACTGAGAACCGAGACCGGTCCAATGAGTTTCGGGCTGGTAACTGGACCACCCGAAATATAAGAACAAAAATGAAATTTCAGAAATTATAACATAAAATTGAAACTCAATTTCTAATATTATACTATCATCATTTTGCTAAATAATAATGCATAATTTTGCTACTCATCTCACATTGTATCATTATTGGATATTTTATAAATATTATAACACCATAACAAGTAACAACATTGTATCAAAAAAGTTGTTAAAAAATTGTATCAAAAAACTTGTGCAAAATATCATTACATAATTTTGCCTCAGAACAAGCTCATCATTGGCATTTAAAATACACATTTTCGATTTGTAACTGTAGAAGAAATGAGACTCAGATCTTCACCAAAATGATAAGTCAAAGGTTTATCTTGTAGTTCCTCAAGTGACAAAAACAAAAAAATGTATTAGTGAGACAAAATAATAACCAATATACATATTACATTAATAACCGATATACATAATAACCAATATACATAATAACCAATACTTACAATTGAAGCATTGCAGCCCTTCTTAATCCCATACTTCTCCTTCACCCAATCACCTCTACAAAGCACCATTTCAACTGTCTTAGTTTTCATAGATGATCATTTTGGATCAATAACCCTTTTCCCAGCATTAAAAGTTGCTTCAGAAGCAATTATAGTAACTGGAACAATTAGGATATCTTTTGTCAGTTTACTAAGAACGAGATACTTGACTTTATTCCCCATCCACCATGTTAAAACATTAAATTTAGCTTTAAAGGGAACTTTCAAGGGTGGCTCCTCAAGATATAATTCAAGATCAGATTTTGAATTATTATTACCTACAACAGTTTCTAAAAACCTCTCAAAATTCCTTCTTCCCAACCCAGAAGTAGATCATACTTCTGGACTTTCAGATACACCACCAACCGAGGTAATCTCATCATTGGTTCCATAGATATCTTTATACAATTGGAAGAGGGAACTTAAGTTGTTTGACAACTCTTGTTTATAGGTAGTTGCTTGAGAAGGATTTGGATACAAGAAGGGGTATATCCATTTGATGAAGATCATCTTATACCTATTGCATAAAGTAAAGAATCAGGTAATAATACAGGCCTCCGAATAATTCACAAGACAACATATAATGGCCTCAGAATTAATTTTCATCATGGGCAAGGCAATATACAAGGAGGTAACAAATTATGCCTTAGTCACAAGTAAATTAACAAGCAGGTAACATAACAGGCCTTAAATAATTGATGTCAAATAAAATAGATCAAATATAATTCATCATAGGCATTATTAAATCACAACTAACTAGTCAACTTAATTGAATCAATAAGCAGTATTAAGTCACAACTCACAATGTAGATTATGACTCAGATAATCATTAATATCATACATAATTCATCATTGGCATTTGACATCAAATAATAATGAAGCATATCATACAGATTTCATCAAAGACCTCAAATAATCATTAATATAATACATAATTCATCATGGACATCAATTAATAATCAAGCAGATCAAACAGATTTCATCAAAGGCCTTAGATAGTCATTAATATCACAGAGAATTCATCATTGGCATTTGGCATCAAATAATAATGAAGCATATCAAACAAATTTCATCAAAGGCCTCGGATAATCATTAATATCATACATAATTCATCACAGGCATCTGTTGTACCCCAAAATTTGCCATCTCATTTATCGAGTCTTTTCTCACAAGATTTCTTGGACTCAAGACAAGATTAGGGTTTGGTCAGCTCAAGACATCTCATCTTGCACTGATAATCTAAAATTAGGGTTTGAGTTTGCACAAGGATTTTTGGACCATCAATGCTTCATGTGACTTTCATACACCATTTTGGACCCTTAGGATTGCTCATGTTAAGTTTCAAGCCTTGAACCACATTTTTGATCAGTCAATTGGACAGTTGACCTAAAAATCAACTGTATTGGGGAAAAAGTCAACCATGGCCAATTTACAGTCAAACTTCATAATTTTTGATCCACATCAACATTTTAGACTCATATTTACCATTTGATCAAGTTTGGATCATAACTCCTCAAGAAATTTGATCAAATCATCAAAAGGGCAAAATGGTCAAAATTAGGGTTTTTGACTGAGAAAGGGCAATTTATGATTTTTAACTTAGCCAATGACCAATGAAGTTCAAACATGATTTCAAGATTCAATGGTATCATCTTGACCTAATTACATAGTTCAAAAGATCTCAAGTTCATTGGATTGACAGATGAATTTTGCAGTCAACTGATCAAAAGTCAACTGTACACTGAAAAGTCAAACTTTGACTTTTTGATCAAAATCAAGTGCCAAGGGTCATAATTCATCAAGATATGTAAAAATATGAAACTTGTTCACCAAGAAACTCAAATTTGAAAATTAGGGTTTTAATTTGAAAATTTTCATAACTTATAATTTTTCTAAGTATACAAATTTTCTTTTCCCCCCCAACTTTTCACTACTTTTTCACCATGATGCATTTTGATTCAAGAAAAGTTCCCAACATGAAAGTTGTAGTCCTCCATGAAATCTACAATTTTTCTTCACAAACTTTTCCCAAAAGATGCTTGGATCTCAAGTTATGAATTTGTGAATATAGGTCCATGAACTTCTTAACTTAGGGAAATTTTGCCCTAATTTAGGCAGGTTTTGGACCTAACTTCATGGAAATTTTTCACCTAGTTCCAAGAGGTATATAAAATTGCATTTCAAAGATGGATTATAGAGAATATTGCAAGATTTCCAAAATGTCTAAGAACTCTCCAAGATCATTTTTGAGTAGGGAGAATCGAAGAAGGGAAGTTGGCATTTTCTCACTTTTGATCAAGCCATTTTCACATAGCATCAAGTTGCAAATCCAATCTATGCTGGTTGTATCTTGCTTTGCAGGTCCTAATCTTGCTATACACTCCATAATTAAATGCATACTCAGAAGCTAAAGCCTTTATCTTTGCTTTTGAAGCTTTACACAAGATGTATTTCCATTTTTGGCCAAAAGTCCACAATGCCATTTTCATAAAGGGGAACTTTTGCAACTTTGTCAATCTTGAGCATTGAACCTGTCCCTTTAGTACAAGAAAAGTCTACAGCTCTCAAGCAATGTGTACCAACTCTTATCATCCCTCAAGCTATCCAGTACAAGCATGTAGCATTGGTCTTGTCACTTTACTTAAAATGCAAGAAAAGTTGCAAAAAGGTCCAAAGCTTGCACAACTAGTAAGGGCTGACTTTGTATCACTTCTCTACATATATGCAAACTTGTTACAAGGCATGGTAACAATTTGCTTGCACCTAAAACACTCTAAAACTCAAAAACACCAAAATTCTGCCTAAGTATACAGTTTTCTGCAAAAGCACAGCCAACTCTCATTTGGCTCGTGCGTTTTGTGATTAATCACTTCAAGCATATCATACAATTGCTACCTAATCAATCCAAGCCATCACCCTGGTTCTGTAACCCCTGTTTCAGAATCCACCATTTTCACTTTGGAAGCTTGTAGTTGGACTTGGTCAGAGAGTTCTAGCCATCCACAAAGCAAGATAAGCATTGGAATAGCTTGAGGGAAGTTCAAGGAAGCTCAAACAATCCTCGGGCCTCCATTAAAGTCCCTACATTGCTCTACTCGAATCCAGCTGAAGGAGGTATTTTCTTAAACTCTATCTCTATGAATAGGCAACCTCAAGCCATGATTTGTGAAGGAAAAATGTAGCTCTCATCATGACAAAACTGTACATATCATTACTTTTCATTTATGTTACTTGTGCTAAGAGAATTTGAAGCTTGAAGTCCATGAATTTTTTAGGTCACGAATTAGGGGTTCCAAAATTCTCCTTGATCTTTTAGAGTTAGGTTACATAATTTATATGGTTGAAATCGTGAGCTCAAATGCCACATGTTTCATGTTATGAGTTTTTGTTTTTATACAAGCATGAGAAAGATACAAATTTGAACTGAAGCGCGCGAAGAAGAAGACCAAGGACATGGATGAAGTGGCTTCTGGGCTTTTTGGCAGCTTTGGCCTTTTTGTTTTTACTAATCACACCCCCTGACTTGTTATTTGCACCCCCTGGCTAACTTTTTATATGTTTGCATTTTTCTTCATATTTTTGTATTTAATACTTTCATTTATTTTTCTTAATGATAAAAAAATACCAAAAAATGATTTATTTATTTTCACACTTTTATTTTATTATTTTTTATTATTTTTTCACATGAAAAATAGTTTATTTTGATAAATAGATTTTATTTTCTTAAATAACTTGTAAAATATTTAAAAATACTTAATATTTTTATTATACTATCTATACTCATAAACATTTATTTTTATACATATTTAATTTTTAATATTTACATATAATATTATTTATTATTTTTTTACACAAAAATATACAAGTCAATAATATAGAACATTATTTTATTTAAATAAAAACTAGGGTTTAATCTCTCTAAAAATAAATATTATTTTTTTCCTTTTTCTAGGGTTTAAATTAAATATTTTTCTCATACAAAAACAAAACACAAAACATTTTTTACATGAATCCATTGCATTGCATTTTAAATATTTGCCTTGTATTTATTTAATTCGCGCAATATTCGATTTGGTTGTAATAATATATTTAGGTTTATATTTCTGCAAAATCCCCATTCAAACTTGTATCCCCCCTCCCATAATAATTGTTGTAATAGCTTAGTTTATTTTACGCAATTTATCGCTTTATATACTATGCTTAGTAATTAGGGTTTGTATGACAAGAAAAAAAAACAAAAACAAATAGAAAAACCCTAAATGCAAGACAAAAGCATGAAAAATGACACACTTTGCGCACAAGCACCCTTAGGGTTTCTCCCACTTGGTTGCCTAAAACAAAATGGTCATGTTACGCATGCGAAGTATCTTGGCAAAACAAAACAAATAAAAGATCATAGTCCCTCGATGACGCTATTCAAAGGTTGCCTAAACAAAATGATCTTAGTCCCTCAAAAAATGCTAAGATACTTGGCAACATTGCTATCATGGTCATACGATGACCCACGCCCGTCCCGCTTACATCCAAAGATAGGGTTGCTTACCAAATCAATGGTAAGTCAACAATGTCAAAGGAATAAAAATACACAAAAAAGACATTTGAGTAGGTAGATAGCTTCTAAGTTGCTTGCTCCTTTTCAAACCAATCCTTTCTATTTTCAAAAAAAAAAAAACACACACACATTTCAAAAACATCTTATAAAAAATTGAAACATTTTTCAAAAGACAAACATCTTTGTATACATTCTTACGAACGAGAATCATTACAAAGATCGCCTAAACAAATGGCCTCTTTTCAAAATACTTTCAAAACCACACCAAACACCATTTCAAACAAAGAAAAGCAAGTGATCTAAGCAAGTAACTAAGAGCCCATGGAAAACCATGGATGAAAAGGGTGCTAGCACCTTCCCTTTTCATAATCTACCCCCCGAACTCAAGAAAACATCTCAAAGGTCTTTCCTGTGCTTTTTTACCTTTCTTTTTGGATAAAAGAAAAGTCAGTGGCGACTCTTGCTAACCGCGACATTTGTGACAAAACGCAAAACCTCAAGTCAGTTCTCCTACCGTATCACATCATCACTTAATAATCAAGCAGATCAAACAGATTTCATCAAAGGCCTCAGATAATCATTAATATCATACATAATTCATCATAGCCATCAGTTAATAATCAAGCAGATCAAACAAATTTCATCAAAGGCCTCCGGTAATCATTCATATCATACATAATTCATCATTGGAAGCAATTAATAATAAAGCATATCATACAGATTTCATCAAAGCCTCAGATAATAATGAAGCATATCATACATAATTCATCATTGGCTAACATGTTCATACCTTGGATCAAGGACTGCACCAATAGAAATCAATGTACTAGACTCTGACCAATACTTGTCATATTTCAACTTCATTTCATTAGCAAACGCATACAACTGAGGATTATTTGAGATACTTGAAGGTTTATCAAGTAGAACCTTCACCCTGTAAAGCTCATACAAAAACAAATTAGCAGTAGGGTAAGAGGTGTCACTTATAATTGATGTCACATCACCCAAAACTTTCAAATATCATGCACATCTTCCCAATCATTTGCCTCAGGCAAAAAACTGATAAATGCACCATTTTCCTCAGCATATCTAGGCCACACTTCTCTGTAGTGGTATGCAGTTGGGAACATCAACCAAGTTGAGTTCCACCTTGTCTTGGTATCTAACACTTGCATTCTGCCTTCAAGTTGTAAATCATCAACAAACTTTTTGAATGCTTTGCATCTAGTTTCAGAATTCAGTAAGTATTTGACACCATTTCTTATCTTATCAACAATCACCTTAATCATATCAAGACCATCCCGCACCAACAAATTTAAAATGTGTGCACAAAACCTTACATGAAACAGTTTACCATCGGTAAATTTCTCCTACCAGAATAATCCCTCTTCAACCTAGCAATGAAATTACCATTGGCACTAGCATTATCTACAAAAATTGAAGCTACCTTATCCCTTATTCCCCAATCATCCATCACCTCAATCAACTCCCTACACAAAACCTCCCCAGAATATGGCGGTGGCACATTCTGAAAAGATAAAACTCTTTTATGAAGCTGCCATTTTGAATCAATGAAATGACCAGTCACAAGCATATAACCTATCCTCTGTTCACCAGACCACCACAAGTCAGTGGTAATACTGACCCTCTTAATCAAAGCCATAAACCTTTTCATCTTAACTCTTTCAGCCTCATAAAATGTCTCAAAATCAAACTTAACTTGTTTCCTAGTAAACTTTTTGTACCATGGATAAATCTCCATAAGAGACTCATTAAAAATAACACCTTCCATAAAAGAAAAAGGAAATTCATGACCTAGAATCATATGTGTTGCAAGTTCTCTAACCCTGACATGATTATATGTCGGAGTTGCCAAACTTATAGTACTATCACCTATGTTTAACCTAGACTGTGCAACCTCTTTGTCATTATTACCTTTCAACCTCAACTTTCTCTGAATACAAACAACTAAATGTTTCTTACCATTAGATGTACTTTTCCACTTCGTATCATATGTGTAAAGCTTACCACACCATTTGCACTTCCACTTCTTACCACCAGGTCCTTTAGTAAGCACCATTTCAGTATGAACAACAAATTTTTTTGGACGAGAAGCTTTACCAAAAGCACTTATCTGAGAACTCTGATCTTGGTCAATTGGAGGCATTGACCCATCAGTATTGGTAGTATTTTCAGTGAGGGTATTTTGTAACATGCAAAGATATTAGGTCAACGTTAAAACATACATGTTTTATTTAAAACATAAACCCTAGCTAAAACTTTAAAAAAATTTAGGTCAAAAATAATTTGTTCAACACTAAAACGTGGTATTGGTATTAAACCATTCATCAAACTATTCAAAACAAACATGCATACTAGGTAAAGATAAAAAATAATATAAAAAAATAAAAAGTATAAAAATTTGAATACATTACAAGTTTATGGAAGCCTCTTAAACAAAAGAAGAAGAAGAATATGTACACTACACTAGAGTATTTAGGTTGAAGTTCATCATCAGACAAAGAGAGGGGAAGATGAGGTCGTCAAAGCGGAGGAGGGACTGAAAGAGAAATAGGGAGAGTAAACTGGAGGAGGGGGGAAAATGATATGAAAACAAAATTTATATCTTGTGATTCGGATACTCATTGGATAAATGGTCAAGATTTTCATTCGGATAACGAATAACATTTTTATCCAAGACCGACCCATCTATATTTTTGGTCGGGCTAATGGTCAAGGTCTACCGGTCCGGATCTCGGATCCAGAGGTATAATAACAACTCTAATTGTAACCAAATAACAAAATATAATATGATAATGCTAAAAAATTATTAGGGACGAAATTTAGGGTTCAACACTAGTCTCGAAGTTCCCTTTCCACTAGTGTGAGAGTCACTTTGATCATGGCCCAAGTTATTACCTCACCTCGGATGATCGTATGGATGACGAGGACGAAGAGTTTTATGTAAAACTTTGCAAGTTATTTGATGACTTCTACCCCGCCCAGTGGGTGACGAGGGAGGGGAAGGATTTCCTCGATGATGACAGTGAGCCCTTATTTGAGGCTCGACCAATCAACACTAAGGCACTTATAATACGGTGGGAGAAATGACTTTTGGGTTTGCGTTTTATCACAAGTATTGTGGATAGTAAGAGACGCCACCGACTTTTCTTTTATCTAAAAAAGGAAAGGGTGAAAAGAACATGAAAGACCATTGAGAATTTTCCGAGTAAGGTGGTAGGTTATGAAAAGGGAAAGTTTCATCCGTAGTTATCTATGGTCTCTTAATCACTAGCTCACTTTTGAAAAATGATTTGTGAATGTATATGTTTGAAAATATTTTGGAAATGCCTAAGTTCGGCAACTTTATAATGATTCTCGCATCGTTGAAAACACATACAAAGTGTTTGTTTTTGAAAATATTTCAGAAAAGTGTTTGTGTGAAAAATGTTTTGAAATGTTCGCGAGCAAGCAATTAAGAACTATCTACCTACACAAAAGTATTTGTTTTTTCTCTCCTCCTTTAGATAGTGCTATCCTACCACCGGTTAGTAGGAAGCTCTATCGTTGGATGTTTGAGGGACATGCGCGGGTCATCATACAGTCATAAAGGCAACATATATGGATACCTTTAGCAATTCGAAGGGACTATCATCATGTATTCGTAGGCAACATCGAGGGATAAGATCTTTTACCGAAGGCAGTATCGAAGGATCATCGAGGGACATGACTGTTTTCCGAAGACAACAAGTGGAATCACCCTAGAGGTGCGTGTGTGAAAAGTAATTTGTTTTTAGTTAATTTGTCTTGATTATGTTTTCTAGTGTTTGATTATTATCTTGCCATACAATCCTATTTAGCTAACCGTTATATATACATATAAGGCATACAAAATATAGGCGCAAGAAAATAAAATGCAGGAAAGTAAAGACCTACGCCTATTACATGGCTTTGGGAGATTTACAATATTTACAACTTTGCGGGAACTTAAACGCTAAAATATTACAAGAAAACGTATGCGGCCTATACATTTGTTTCTAATAAAATAAATAGCAAAAGTAAATACAAAATATTTGCAAAATTATTTTTAAAAATCTTAACATCTAAAAGTTTAGAAATTAATTTTTTTGTGCATTTTTGGTTTGATTTGAATTATAAAATAAATAGACTTTAAACCTAAATTAAAGATTTAATAAATTATAAAAGAAACCTATGTCTAATTAATTAATTAAGACAAATATTATTTAGAAATTAAATTAACCTATTAAAAGTCTAGTTCTGATTTTATTATATATATTTTTGTTATTTTATTGATTAAAGAAAATGATTAAAAATAAAAATTAAATTAATTAGACAAAATTAAAAATAAAAATAGAAAAGGGTTAAAAAGTATTGAAAATAAGACAAGAAAGGTGCAGGCACTGGGGTTTGAACCCACACCCTTCTATTTACAGTCTTCATCCTTTGCCATCTGAACCATGTGCGCTTGGTGTTTGAAAAATGGGATTTGATCATTATATGATAAACCTGCAAAGATTGGAAAATAATAGCAAAAATATATCCTGCATTGTTGTACCTCAGATGATCATTAGTGGTGGTAGTATGTAATAAAACAAAATGAAATAGAAAAATGAATTTGCAAGAAATTAAAAAAAATGGAGTAGCATGTATGCTCATTCATGCTATTTGGAACATTACGAATGATCCAAACTTACCCTATAATGCTCCTGGAAGTGAATGGAAAGGCTGGTTTGTTTTGATCGTGGCTGCACCTAGAGTTTACAACTTGCCCTAGTTTTAAGAATTTTGGAAATTTTGGAGTGTTTTTTTGGGAGAAGCTTTTTGTGTATTTTGCACTTGAGTATTGCATGTATTTATAGAAGAATGAAATTGAAAAGAACAAGACAAGAATCTTGTACCACCATGTCACAATTCATTGCAAAAAAAAAACACATTGGAATATTTCCAAAATTGTTAAAAAACATTCAAAAGTTGAATATTCTTGTTCCCAATATGTTTTCACCGTTTTGGCATGTTTGTCATATGTTCTTGGGCCTCCATGTTATTGAAACCAAAATCCCATGCACCTTGGCCCAATGATTTTATATTTTATTTGATTTACTTGCATTTAAATGAATAAAAATTCAAATAAGAGAAATAAAAACCATAAAAAATATATGAATGGATTTAGAGGCCTTATAACATATTATGAACATGTTTGAACATCAAAATTTAGGCCCACTAGTTTAAAATTTCAAGTTTGCTCACTTTGCATTTCATGCATTTTCTCAAAATTTCCCAACTTGCACTAGTCACAACTCTCTCAATTTTCATGTTTTGAAGGCAACCTTAGACTTTTTGGAAAGCTCAACGTGTCCTCTACAATTTCTATTTTTATCATTTTTGCATTTGGAGACTTTGTCTTGATGTAAGTTGACTTGACAAAAAGTGTCTTTTTGTTGACTTTTAAAATAACCTATAATGTATGGGCTCATATCTTTCAAATGAAGCATTTTTTTGGACTTGAGCATATATACAATGATGTAGAGAATTGAATTTCCTTCAAAATGATCTTTGGTTGGGGAAAAGTTGAGGAAGCATGTGAAAGTTATGCTTGGTCAAAGTTCAGTTGACTTCTCCTAAGGAAACCCTAATTTGGCAACTTTGGACTTTTGATGATTTGAGGGATTTTCTTGAGGAATCATGATCAACCATTGATCAAATGATGAATATCACTTAAAAATGTTGATGTTGAGCAAAAATCTTGAATTTTGACTGTATGTTGACCATAGTTGACTTTTTATCCAATACAGTTAATTTTCAATCATCTGAGCAATTGACTGAGCAAACTTGTGATGCAAGACTTGAAATTTGATATGAGTATCCTTGAAGACATATAAAGAACCATGGAAATTACTTGAGACCTTTGGTACCCAATTTTCCTTGATAAACTCATAACCCTAGTGGTAGACCCATTGCTTAGGAAGAGCATTTGTCTAACCAACTCTTGAGCCATTTTGAGCAAATGAGGACCCTAGAAGAATGTTTTGAAGAAAATGGGAGAGAAAATTTTGGGGTACAACAACTGCTCTTGTTCAATCTTCTTAAACCTGAAGAGTTAGATTGACATGTCCGCCATTTACAACTTGGAGGTAGAAGAGGATTGAACACTTAAGTGCCCAGAAATTTGCACTCGCCCGTGCAAGAAGTAACGTTGTTGGTTGGTTGTATCGGGAATGGGCTTAAAGATGCCATTTGGAGAGGTTATGGAGAGTCGTCGAAGATGGGCTTTTATATGCCATCTAAAGTGAATATCGATAGAAGTATCAGAAGGAGTCTACGCTTGACTGCATCTGAGGAATGATTTTCAGGATGAACCTATTCGATCCTGTCTGAAGGAGCTGCTTTTCAGAATGAATTTCTGAAGGAAAGTGATTTTCATAATGAATATCCTGAAGGGGAGTGTTCGTCATGTAGATAGTTTCCCCGTCCTATTTCAGGAATTCATACCGCTGGTGATAAAGATAGTCGCCCTGTCCTATTTCGGGAATTGATCTTTATTTGACCATAAAGAAAGAACGATAGTTTCCCCGTCCTATTTTAGAGTTAATCTTAAATCTATTTATATAGATAGTTACCCCGTCATGTTTTGGGAACTGATCTAAAATTAGTTTGTAGGTAAACCCGTCCTGTTTCGGGAGTTCATACCATTGGTGATAAAGATAGTCGCCCCGTCCTGTTTCGGGAATTGATCTTTATCTGACCATAAAGAAAGAAAGATAGCTTCCCTGTTCTGTATCAGGAGTTAATTCTCAATCTGTTTATGTAGATAGTTTCCCCGTCCTTTTTCGGGAATTGATCTACAATCAGTTTATTGGTAAACCCGTCCTGTTTCAGGAGTTCATACCATTGATAATAAAGATAGTCTCCCTATCCTGTTTCGGGAATTGATATTTATCTGACCATAAAGAAAGAAAGATAGTTTCTCCATCCTGTTTTGGGAGTTAATCTTTGACCTGTTCATGTAGATAGTCACCATGTCTTGTTTCAGGAATTGATCTATAATCAGTTTATTGATAAACTCATCCTGTTTCGGGAGTTCATACCATTGGTGATAAAGATAGTCGCCCGTCCTGTTTCGAGAATTGATCTACAATTAGTTTATTGGTAAACCTATCCTGTTTTGGGAGTTTATACCATTGGTGATAAAGATAGTCGCCCCATCCTGTTTCAGGAATTGATCTTTATCTGACCATAAAGAAAGAAAGATAGTTTCCCTGTCCTGTTTTGGAAGTTAATCTTTGATCTGTTTGAAAATTATTGATGATGTTCATCTGTTGGTAGTCTTTACCTGAAAGGATAAAGAGTTAGCTGTATGAAATATCATGATGTATGAAATGCATGTAATGATGTTCTCAAAGTAAATGAGATTGTGCCATATGCGTTTCGTATGCATATGCTATTATGTTTGTAAATGATGGATGAATGTGAAATGTCATTGAAGTGTAGCTCTGTATAACATCTCACTGGGTAAAATAAATCCCTAAGTGATGTTGTGGATGAATAATATGTGTAATCTTCAATCTCGTCTGGAATGTTGACGCTGGGGACTCCTACTCTCTGTTTGAGGAAACTCCGTTGGGGAATGTTGATTTTTGATTAGAGAGAAGAGTTCAAAATCATTGGCCGTTCGTCGCTTTACTGGAGAATTTAATTCTTATATACCCTGATTGGGGATAAAAGAGATGGATAACTTTTCGAGGCATTGTCTAACTGAGTTTCTAATATGGACGCTTACTCGTCTGGAGAGGATACGTTTGAACGATATCTGGTCCAATTTCAGATTCTGTAGCAACTTTCTAGGGATAGCAACCTGGACTACCCTTTGCTGGAGTAAGGGATTTTTCCGATGATTTTTAGTAGTAAGAGAAATAAGCTCAAGTTGGGGAGGGTGTTTTTTGTTGGGGAAATAAACCCGAGTGGGGAAATAAACCCTATTAAGGAAATAAATCCTGTTGGGGAAATAAACCCTAAAACTGTTGGAGAAACACTTTGCTGAGGAATACTCATGCTGAGGAAATAAGCTCTACTGGAGAAAAGAATTATGTAGGGGATTTTACAGTTTCAGAGGAATAATCTCGATTGGGGAAGAGAATTACTATGAAATATGCTGTCGACCTAATCTCTGATGAGGGTTGGGACTCTGTAAGTTGGCGACATTGTTGGAGAGACGACCACACTTGTTTATCCATTAAGGGGGTCTGCTGGTGAGTACGATTATGTTAACAGCTGGAAGATGCCCTACTTTCTATCGTGAAGGCAAATTAGACTTGTCGGAAATGTATCTCTTGTAAAAGATGAGCTTGTGCAAATAGCTCTGTAGGGATAATTCCATGGAAACTGCTCTATGGGGCTTTATGGATGACATGAACATTATCTCAACTTCTAGAGCCCTTGGTAATTGCTGATCAAGGTGATGAGTCTTATACTAATAGACAAGTAATGAGATAATGAGACATAGTCGTGCTTTTTAATCCCTAACTTTTTCCTGGACCGCCTTTTCGAGTTTTCAGCCCACCGAGATACCCCTTCTTGCCCAAGCCGCCTTTTCAGGTTTTCGACTTGTCGGGTGTTACAATTTTACTTATATATCCCTAATTTTAGCTTGAACTCTTTTGGTTCGCTGGGATGTCGTTATTTTTTCCTAGGCCAGTAAACCTAACGGGTCTTTTTTCGTGCGTAGTATTTTCCGACTATGTCCGTGTTCACAGGGTACAGAGAATTGTCATTGTCCATAGTAGTAAGTGTTATAGCACTGCCAGTAAATGTCTTCTTAATCATGCGCGACCCTTCGTATGCGGGAGTCCATTTTCCCACGGGATTAGTATGGTGCACCTGATGCCGTATTGGTCAACCATTGATTGCCAATTTTATAATAATCTTGACCTTCCTCAGTACTCTTCTAAGAACTGTCATGGAAAAATAGAACCATCTGATACTACTATAATAGAAAAGCAATTTAGTGACACCGATGATAATGGCTTTTGCTGAAACTCGTTATCAGTGTAGCATTCCCAAAGTGATTCATATAGAGATCTGCCCCTGGCTATTCAACACTTGTGAGAGATTCTTTGAATCTTAACGCGGCTACCACAGACGAGTTGGACAATAACATGTCATGCCCCTTGATTTATAACCAATTGGGTACATGAAAGGCCTGTTATTAAAGGTGTCTTTCTCTTTGACGCATCATCTGAAGTAATTATGTCCATTGGGAGGATTTTCATTCATTGAATATTCGTCATGCAAATTTTTCTGTCGTCGAACAATTAGACATATGTAAACAGTGGTATTAAAAATGCAAAGCTTATGTCTGTCTTGAAGTTTTGAAAATGTATTTTTAGTAAATAACATAATTTTGTAAGAATATGAAGTCAACTCAAGATTTATAGTAAGCCTTATAGGAGTCAGGATACCTTTTGTAACAACATGCTTTCAAACTAACATATGCTTCAGTTAGGAATTTTAAGGGTTGTAACATGGCCTAGTTCACGGTTTAAGAAAGAAAGGACAAAGGCTCAAACTTTATTTGTACCCCACCCGTTCCCCGTGATGTTCTTCAACCCTATACTCAGTTAACTGTGCATTTAGATTCCAATTGAGTATGGAATGACAATTTGGTAATGGTTCAGATACTGGAAGTTTATTTGATAAGGAAATTATTTTTTTGTAACATTTTTTTCTTTTGTTAAGGATTTATAGCGACCTCTTTTTGATTTTATTATCCCTACCTTTTTCCTGAACTGTTTCTTCTGTGATTACAGTCAGCGGGATGCCCCTGTTTTTTCTTAAGTATCCTTCATAGGTTTTGACTTAGCGGACTTTTCTTTTGAGAGATAATGACTGCCCATTTTATGGGGAACCATCACCGTCTTTTAATTTTGAAGGATTTTGTTGTACCCCAAAATTTTCCCTCCCATATTTCTCAACACATGTCAAGTGAGGTCCCCAAATTGCTTAAGGAAGTTCAAGAGTTAACCAGACAAACTCTATTCTAAGGCAGTCTATCTCAAATTAGGGTTTCCATTTTCATCAAGATGGGTGAACCACAAAGGACTCAAATGCTCACCATTGTCCTAATATGTTCTCAATATCATCCATGTCAAGTTTCAAGCCTTGCAGAAGAAGTTTGCTCAGTCAATTTCTCAAAGGCCTGAAAATCGACTGTGCTAGGTCAAAAGTCAATTGTGGCCCACATAGAGTCAAACTTCAAGATTTTTGGTAAAAATCCTCATTTTGAAGTATTATACATCATTTGATCAAGGGTTGAAAATGATTCTTCAAAGATTGCTCATAATTCATCAAAACCCAAAAGTTGCAAAATTAGGGTTTTGCAGGAAAAGTCAACTCAACTTTGACCAAGCATAACTTTCTCATACTTTATCAGAAATGACCCATCCAAAGCTCATTTTTAATAGGATGCAACTCCCTACAATTAAAATTCATCTCCCAAGTTCAGAATATGCACTCACAAAAATATATAAATTTTGACATTATAGGTCATTTTGAAAAGTCAACAAAAACACCTTTTGGGTCAAAGCTTCATACATGAACATGGAAGACTCAATTGAGATGAGACCAAAAGGGCTGCTTAGGGGACACCCTAAGCTTTCTAAAAAGTCCAAGAAAACCTATATAGGGCAAAAATTGAGAGAGTTATGCATTGGCCAAGTTGACCTTTTTTGTAAAATTGCAAAAGACAAATGTGCTCAAATTTGCATTTTTGTCAAATGGGCCTAGTTTTTCATGATTGAATCTTGCTTATGACATGGTCCACGATCCAAATCAGAACCCATAAACCTTTTGCTTTATTTATTTATTTTATTTTGATTTTTATCATTTAAAAGTCAAATTAAATCAAATAAATAGCAAAAAATATCAAAGATTTGTTTTGTGATCAGATTTTGGGTGGAATCAAATCCAATTATGCTGGCAAATCATATCCAAAACGCGCAAAACAAATTGAACCAAAATTGGCATGATTTGGCTTGATATAGAAAGATATCATACAAAGATAAAGACCAAATCAAATCTTCATAATGAACCAAGATTCAGCTCGTTTTTGTTGACCTAATGTGTTGCATTACATATACAGAATATAGCCAAGACAAGAAAAGGGGGGAAGCAGTCGTGAAAACACCTAAGGAAAACTGAAAATTTCAAGAAAAAAGGAATCGTTTTTTAACCTACAAGGAGTTTCAGAGCATTTCAAGAGCACCAATCCCTTCCCAAACATCCCAGGAAGCGATTCCAATCACTCCCAGGTCTTGAAACGCCCAGAATCGTGCTCCACGCCTCCCACGGTTTATCCAAAATTTTGATTCTGATTTCACTAATTCATGTATCTTTAGCGCTTTTGATTGCCATACTCATGTTTATCATCGTGTTTGCAAGCTAATCATTCCATTTAATTGCATTTTTGATGCCTGTACGTGAAATTGCCATGGTTAGGGTTTTGTGTTCTTGTTTAGGGTTTTTTAATGCAGGCAAAATTGGGTGTTAATTCTGGTATCATAATGCTCGTGAGGATGATACGAGTTGATTGGTACCAGTCATGGTCATTTATCTTGAGCATACACAATTTTGGAGATGGAAAAGGTTATACCTACAACAAACGTCTGTAGGTAAAAGCTTGATTTACTAAAGCGACAGAGGGAGGAAGAAGAAGCTTGCATGGCAACACGTGACTTGCCCATTTGAATTTTCGCGCTTTTTCTGATTACACCATGTGATCTGATTATATTGTTTATTTCTATTCTATATACAAACAAAGTAGCTCAGCTGGCAGCATGGTATTGGGAGCGAGCATAAGGACCTGGGTTCGATCCCCAACTCCCATATTTGTTTCACATTATTTTTCAACAGGTGATCAAGCGCGTTGCATTAGCGTACGTCCACCATATTCCATCAAGATCCAACCATCAAACGCCTCTCCAGCCAGATCCAATGCCTTTCCATTGAAGGTCCACCGTGCTCCTCAAGTCAACGCGCATACTGGATCAAACGAAGTCAAAAGGGCCTGGATTTATTGGGCTCATAAATCATATTGGCACCCCTACTTTCAGCAATACCACCAGGCCCATTTACTTCTTTTCTTATTTCTTTTCTCTATTTTATTTTATTCTTTTAATTTTTTCATTTATTTATTTTAATTAACAAATTAATCATTCTTTTTTATAAAATCATAAAATCAAAATTTCATAAAAAAATTAGAATTAGACTTTTTTTTATCAAAATTAATTTTGTTAATTTAATTTAATTTAGTTTAACTTAGGGCAATTTTAAATTTTTTTATTATATATAATTAAAACTAATTAGCAAATCAGGTTAAATTCTTGATCTAATGCTTTTATTTTTTCTCAAATAAATAAAAATACAAAAATAGGTTTTAGATTGAATTTATTATTTTCCTTAATTTAAAATCAATTAGAATTTAGGATTTTCTTTTCAATTTAACTATGTCATTATTTTCTTAAATAAACAAAAACATTTTTTTAACCTATCGTCAATAGGTTTAGTCAAGGGTCAAAACCCTAGTCGTTTCGTATTTGATTCATCACATGCTTATTATTTATTTTGCCAATATTGTTGTAACTGTTCATGGTTTGTAATAGTTTAATTTAGGGCTTTTACTTATCGCTTTTCCCCGGGTTTTTTGGCTATGTAATTAATCCCCCTCCCCGAAGCCTTGTAATAGCGTAGATTCACTTTCTCACATTTTTAATTCCCGCAAATATTTAACTGTTTAGATGTATGCTAATAGGATTGTATGACAAGAATGCATGACAAATTAATACGGTTAGAAAACCCTAATGTGCAAAGATAAATAACTGAAAACAAATCACTCACACATATCACTCTTAGGGTATACTCTCACTTAGGTTACCTTCGATAAATGATCATTAAGCATAGGGTGTCTTAGTGGTTTCCCTCCAGTCTAAAAAGATCAAAATGTCCCATTCGAATGTTGCCTCGGAAATATTGCCTCGGAAATGTTGCCTCGGAAATGTTGCCTTGAATATGATCTTAAGACTCTAGGGTTATTACTAATTTGTCCTAATATTTATTTAGTGATCATACGTCCCTTTCGAATTGACCCTTACAACTCCAACGACGGTGCTACCTATTTCTCAATAGTAGGATAGTGCTGTCTAAAGGAACAAGAATAGAAACAATCCTTTTTTCGAGTAGGTAGATGCTAGTAGACACTTGCTCAAATCAAAACTTTTCACACTTACACTTTTCAAACAAATTTTCAAAACAACTTCGTCACACCTTTGAGGAATGATACAAGGGTTATCACGAAGTCAAACTTTAAAAAAAAAAAACAAAGCACATACACAAGTAATTTTAAAAAAAGATGAGCAAGTACCTAAGATCCCATGGAAAACCATGGATAGAAAGGGTTCTAACACCTTCCTTTTCTATAATCTACCCCTCATACTCAGAATATCTCAAAAAAGGATTTTTTATGTACTTTTTTCCTTTCCGGTTGGATGAAATAAAAGTCGGTGGCGACTCTTGCTTATCGCGACATTTTGCGAATAAAAAACGCAAAACGCAAACCAGCATCAAACAGTCGGTTCTGCCACCGTATCACAAAACTGGAGACTCTGCTGGGGATTTATAAGTGGGGTATACCTTAGGATCTAGGTCATTAAAATTTCTTCTCTTGATTGATTTGTTTGCTTTACTTTTGAGGGTTTTTATTTGGGGGTTACTATAGATCCTACATCCGGATCTGGGGAATACCTTTTAGGTAAGTAGCAATAGACTGTGAGGAAACTGTACAGCATAGACCGATACAGTTAAAGCAGTAACTATGTTGGTGTGGCACTTTGGTTGGTACCGGTATCCCTTATGGAGAAACGAGGAGAATACGGGGCCGCTGCATGGTGTCATTAAGCATCAACTGACCTTAGAACCTTTAATCGCCCAACTTGGCCATTAGAAAGTAGTGAGATAGCCGACCTCGGTGTAGAGCTGAGAACTGGTTGATACTCGATGCTACACTCATTGAGACCATACTCTCAGAATAATTTCGGCTGCAAGAAAAGATTGCATGAGCTGAAACCATGACCGATGGAGGATGGTCAGTGATATTGAGATCCTCTAGAACCCGATTACTTTTCTAGGACAGGTTTGAAACCAACATAACTTCAAAAGGTTACTACCTTTGACCTCATGTAAGCCTTAAACCTAAGGGCTTTGTATGATTTGACTGTGTTTGCAATTTGTGTTTGCTATACCTGTGGTTTATCATGACATCATGCATCATAACATGGCATTCATGTTCCATTACACTAACCATTTCAAAGACCAAGGGAATTTATCTTTGTTCTGTTTTGTAGATCATGGCTTCCGTATGCAGAAATACCATCCGAATCAACTTTATGCAGATACTTGCCCAACTTAAAGAGCTAGCATCAAGAGTTTCCGAAACTTCTACTTTCATTAAGAGACACGGTCAACTTCTCAGCTTGGTTACTTCAAACCTTGATGAACATATGATGAGCATACTATTTCAGTTCTTTGATCCTAAGCATCACTGCTTCACCTTTCCAGATTACCAGCTGGTACCCACTTTGGAAGAATTTTCCCATCTATTGGGCATATCCATTCTTGAACAGGTACCCTTCACAGGTATGGAAGAGGTTCTTAAGCCAGAAGACATTGCCTCAGCTTTGCATTTAAAACGGGCTGATGTGGTATCCAATTGGGAAAATCAAAGCGGGGTCGAAGGTTTTCTAGCCAAATTTCGGATAGACCAGGCTCAACTATTCTGGGATGATTTGGATTTTCAGGCTTTTGAAGATGTTTTGGCTCTTCTTATCTATGGTTTAGTTCTCTTCCATAATCCGGATTCCTTTGTAGATGTGAATGCTGTCAAGATTTTCCTTACTCGAAACCTTGTGCCTACCTTGCTTGGGGATATCTTGCATGCCCTCCATACTCGTACTATGAAGAGAAGAGGGACTCTTATGTGCTGCACGCTGTTGCTGTCGAGGTGGTTTATTTCTCACCTCCCTAAGTCTGTGTTGAAAAATGAAGAAGGTTTGGGTTGGTCTTACAGAATAATGTCACTTGCTCATACGAATATTCTTTGGTGTTCCCGGGTTATGGAAGACACTACTGTTATTGACCGCTATAGGGGGTACCCTAATGTCCCATTATTTGGTATTAGAGGGGGTATAACTTACAATCCTTGTCTAGCTTTGAGATAATTTGGTCGTGCTCGAGGAGATTGTCCCCATGAGTTACTTCTCGAGGACATTGTATTCGACTATAAGAAGGATGTTAAGGAGCACCACCGGAGGTTCATACGAGCTTAGGGAATGGTAAACAGATCTGACCCCGAAGAGTTGGGACCAAAGACTTCCCTTCCTATGAAGCCTTACCTCCAATGGGTCCGAGCTCGTGCCCAGAAGCTTATGATTCCTTATGAGGCCGGATTATCAGTGATTGTGGAGCCTACTAATGAAGAAGGAATTCCTTACACGGTTCTCTATCCTTACATGCCCACTGACCCTGGGGAGTTACAGAGGTCTTGGATTCAGCTGAGGAATGAGCGAGATACTTACCGGGAGCAGTTCCATGAGCAAGAGAGGAAGGTTTTAAAGCTCAACAGGCAGCTCGAGGAGGAAAGGGTGATCAATGATTACATCAGCACAAAGAGAAAGCGTCCATGGGACTTTTGATTTTGCTTTTCTAGTTTTAGATTTGTTTTATTTACTTCTTTGTAACACCTTAAAGGCATTATTGAACCTTTCAAAATTAAGCTAATAAAGTTTTGTTTATTTTTGGTTTGCAAATTTAAACCTCCCAAAGTCTTTGAAATCATTACATACGCATCCCATTATCATGCACATCATTACAAGTACCACTACAGGTTTCTTATATTCCTCGCTGTTTATTTCAGTAGAAATGTCTTCCGATCAAGCCATCAAAGATCTTCAGGCACAGAACGCCCAGTTCCAACAGACGTTCACAAGTCTGGCTAAATGACAAGAGGATCTGAAGACCCTTATTCTGAAAGAGAAGAAAAAGAAGAAGAAGGTCGAAATTCTGAATATGGGCAGAAGATTCGGAGAAAGGTTGAAGCATCAAACTGATCTGACCTCTTCATCCAAGGACAGGGAGAACCAAGAAAGGGAAAAGGACCCTAGTCCTTCAGTTTCTGACAATGATACTGATTAAGATGATGAGCAATATCCTCCTACTGAGGATAGGTACAAGAAGTTAGAAGACCTTCTGAGCGCTATGGAAATTTAGAAAATACCTGGTTTAGATTTCGGAGAATTGGGACTGGTATCAGGAGTGGTCATCCCTCACAAGTTCAAAGCTCCGGTTTTTTCCAAGTATGATGGAGTGTCCTGCCCAAAACTCCATCTCCGCTCGTATGTTAGGAAGATTCAACCCCACACAGCTGATAGAAATTTGTGGGTGCATTTCTTTCAAGATAGTCTGTCAAGGACTCAGCTTGAATGGTTCTATCAGTTGGAGGGAGTTAATGTCCGAAACTGGGAAGATCTTGCTGCTGCTTTTTACAAGCAGTATCAGTATAACACTGACCTTTCTCCCACTTGTACTCAGCTCCAGGGTATGTCCATGGGTGCAGGTGAAGGTTTTAAGGACTATGCTCAAAAGTGGAGAGACTTGGCTAGAAGAGTCCAACTCCTTTTGTCTGATAGGGAGTTGGTTGATATGTTTCTGTGGACGCTATCTGGTCCGTTTTTCAATCACTTGATCGGCAGCTCGTCATCTAGTTTCATTGAGTTGATTTTAACTGGAGAGAGAGTAGAAGCTGGAATTCAGAGTGGTAAAATACAGAAGGATGCCTCCTCGAGTTCCACAAAGAATCCTTTTGCTGGTAAGAAAGAAGCTAGTGCAGTCTATAGCCCGAGGGGCCAAAGAAAATCTGAACACCGTCAAACGGTAAATGCTATAGTGATACTAAGACCCACAGTTTCCCCATAACGCAACAATCAACAAAGGGTGGAAAGACCACAACGACATTTTACCCACATCAACATGACTTTGGCTGAAATGTTGCCTCACCTGCTGAAATCCAACTTGGTAACCTTGAGAGAGGCTCCCAAGAATCCAAACACTACTTCTCCCAGATACAATCCAAACGCGTGGTGCGCCTAGCATTCTGAGAGTCCAGGCCACGATACAAATGATTGCTGGGCTCTGAGAAACAAAGTACAAGATTTGCTCGAAGCCAAGGAGATAAAGTTTGATGCTCCAGAAAAGCCTAATGTTATAACTGCTCCCATGCCCAAACATGGTCGTGGAGTTAATGCTGTTGACACCAATTTGTTTGTGACCCCTGTTGAAGAAATTTATACTCCTCTGATGACTGTTAAGAAGAATTTCTGTTGGCCGGTTTATTTCCGGGTTGTGGTGAAGGTTGCCACGTGTGTTCGATTCTACCTTCTAGTTGCCGTTTGTTGAAGTCAGGTGTTCAGCGCCTGATGGATAATAAAGAGATTTTGTTTGAGAAGACTATGATTCCTGTTGTTCCAAACAAAGACATTGCCATTATAACCATTTCCGCCAATCCTTCCAAGGTTTCCTCGAGAAGACCGGTTAGGGTTACACCTGTTCAAAGAATTGCTCCATTGATAATCTCTGTTCCTGGTCCCATCCCGTACACTTCAGACAAGGCTGTCCCATGACATTATGGTGCTGATGTGTATTATCATGGTATTAAGCAAGATCTGAAGAATGAAGAAGCTGATACTGATGTCAGTAATATTGTCGGGACTAGTAAAGTTACCCGAAGTGGAAGGGTCTTCTCTCCCGAGATTTCCACGAAGACTATCATCAAGCCTACTGTTATTCCAACTGCTGCTCCAACCAGCACTCCTGACATTTCTCCTGTTCCTACTCTAGTTATTACACCTGCTACTATTCTTATTCTTACTCCAGTTATCACCCCTGTTGCTGAGCCATCTGAGACTCAGGGCAAGGAAATTATAGGTGAGCCTGCCCGGACGGAGGCACCTAAGAAAATCGTTGTGGAAGCCTCTAAACAAGAAATAGAGGAAATACTGAAAATTATAAAGAAAAGCGACTACAATGTGGTCGAACAGCTGGGGCAGACCCCGTCAAAGATCTCCATGTTGTCCATGCTGTTTTATTCTGAAGCCCACGCGAGGGGTTTAATTTCATTTCTCAAGACTGCGCATGTGCCGCAGGAAACTTCAGCAGATCAGTTCAAAGATTGCGTGGCCAGCCTGACTGCTAACAATGGGCTAGGTTTTTCAGATGTGGATCTGACCCCTAAGGGGAGGAATCATAATGATGCTTTGCATGTCTCGATTGAGTGAAGGGGTACCACTATGGCTCATGTTCTAGTAGATACCGGGTCTTCACTGAATGTTCTTCCAAAGAAAGCATTAGACTATTTGGATTGTGAGGGTTTGACTCTAAAGCCTAGTAACATTGTGGTAAGGGCTTTTGACGGATCAAAGAGAATGGTGCACGGGGAGGTGGACATCCTTGTTAAAGTGGGTTCTCAGACTTTTGGGTCCACCTTCTATGTAATGGATATCAAGCCATCATATTCTTGCTTGCTGGGTCGTCCTTGGATCCATAGGGCTGGGGCAGTTACTTCCACACTCCACCAAATGCTGAAGTATCCGGTGAAGGTGAAGATTGTCACAGTGCAAAGTGAAGAAGAGTATATGGTGAGTTATCTCAATTCCTTCCGCTACGTAGAGATGGACGGGGAATTCATAGAAACTCCTTGTCAGAATTTTGAAGAGGTCCCTCAGTTCTGAGCATCAACTGAAGTTACTACCAACAAACCTCCACTGAAGATGGCTTCACTCAAGGATGCCAGGGATGTAATTGAAGAAGGTGGGTGTACCAATTGGGGCCAGCTCCCTGATTTCACTCACAAAACTGACAAATTTGGTTTGGGATTTACTATAGGGGCTCAAAAGGCTGTTAGGCACGCACGGATTGGAAGACCTCCTCTACACATCAGCAATCTGGGAATTAATGCAATTGAGGACAGTGAAGAAGATTCAGACATCGACAGCTGGATCTACCCAACAACCAACGGTGGACTGAATAACTGGACGGCGAAGGACTTCATACCTGTTTCTTTTATTCCATAGTAATTAACTTTTGTTTTAAGATTTGTAATAAATAGTTTGAAACTTTACAGCCCGATACCTTGCCCAAGGCACCTTGGCTTTGTTTGTGAGGGCTATTATTTGTCATTTCATATATCATTAATAAAACATTGGACGTTTCTTACATTACAAATTTTACGCTCCTTGTTTTTCTTTTCTGTCTCTCACTTTATCAAAATAGATGTTCTCTTACACACACTCACGTATCATAATGCAGATCCATGTCCACTTCCTATTGATAACAACTCTGCTACTGCCAGTTATGACTTCAAAAATACGATCAACCAAGCCGAGAACGAAGGTGAGGATGATTGTAAGGTGCCTAGAGAATTTGCTAGACTGTTACAGCAGGAGGAAAAGGCCATACAGCCTCATGAAGAGCCAGTTGAGTCAGTGAATTTGGGTACAAAGGAGGACAAGAAAGAGGTTAAGATAGGTGCGAATCTGGAGCCTAGTGTCAAACAACGGTTAATACAGATGCTACACGACTATGTTGAGATCTTCGCCTAGTCCTATGAAGACATGCCTGGTTTGGACACTGATATTATGGTAGATCGTCGGCCGACTAAAGAAGACTTCCCTCCGGTAAAGCAGAAGGTCTACCGTATGCGCCCTGAAATGTCAAAGAAAATCAAAGCAGAAGTCATGAAACAGTTCGTCGCGGGATTATTAGCTGTCACTTCTTATCTGCAGTGCGTTGCCAACGTTGTTCCAATACCTAAGAAAGACGGCAAGGTACGGATGTGTGTGTATTACAGAGATTTGAATAGGGCAAGCCCCAAGGATGACTTTCCACTTCCTCACATTGATGTTATATTCGACAACACCACGCAGCATAAGATCTTCTCCTTCATGGATGGTTTTTCTGGCTACAACTAGATCAAGATGGCTCCTGAGGATATGGAGAAGAGAACCTTCGTTACACAGTGTGATACGATGGGAAGAACTGACTGTTTTTTGGAATGCTGGTTTGCGTTTTGCGTTTGTGTTTGAAAAATGTCGCGATAAGCAAGAGTCGCCATCGACTTTTATTTTATCCAACAAGGAAAGGAAAAAAGCGCAGAAAAATTCCTTTTTCGAGATGTTTCTGAGTACGGGGGGTAGATTATAGAAAGGGAAGGTATTAGCACCCTTTCTATCAGTGGTTATCCACGGGCTCTTAGGTACTTGCTTATTTGTTTTCAAAATTGTTTTCTTTGTGCTTGTGGGTTTGAAAAAAGTTTTTTGTTTGAAACTTCGATTTAACTCTTGCTTCTGTCCTCAAGAGTGTAATGAAGTGTTTTGAAAACTTTGTTCGAAAAGGAGTGTAAGTGTGAAAAAAAGTTTTGTTTTGAAAGAGAAAGTATCTGAGAGCTAATCTACCTACTCGAAAAAGGAATCGTTCTATGCTAATTTCCTTTAGACAACGCTATCCCACTATTAGTGAGTAGGTAGCACCGTCATTGGAGTTTGAGGGTCAATTCGAATGAGGGATATACGGTCACTAAAGCAACGTTAAGACGCCTTAGCGGTAACCCTAATGTCTTAGATCATTTATTCGAGGCAATGATATCCGAGGCAACCGTTTCGAGGCAACTATGATCTTTTAGACAAGAGGGTGACCTCTAAAACAACCTATACTCAATGACCGTGCACGAAGGCAACCAAGTGGGGTGTACCCTAAGAGTGCGCATGTACGAGTGTGTCGTTTTCAGTTATTTTTATCTTTGCACATGTTAAAGGTGATCTAATTGATTTTAAGATTAAGCATTCATTCTTGTCATGCAAACCCTATTATCAAACATCTAACATTTGTATAATTTGCGGAATTAAAATGCAGAAATTAAATTACAAGGCGTCGGGTATTTACATCGCCAAAAGCAACCCTTTGAAAACGAAATAAAGTGGTAAAATAAATAAAGCTCCTAATTAATTATTACAAACCGAGAGCAGATACATCAATAATTAAATAAGGAAAAATAAATCGCGCGAGTGAAATTAAATCGAATGCGAAATTAGGGTTTTGACCCTTTTAAAAGAAAAATGTTTTTTTTGATGTTTTTATTTTAAGAAGAGAAATTAAATCCTAATTAAATACTAAATTAATTATAAATTAATTAATTGATGAAAAATAATAAATGACATATTTTTGGAGTTTTTGATATTTTAAGAAAGAAAATAGAATAATTATTAAACTAAAGTTAAAACCTAATTAATTCTAATTGATTTTATTTATTTACAAAACAAATTAAAGTTATTCTAGAGTTAAAAACCTAATTGATTAGTTAATATTTATTAACAAAAATAAAGTTTTTTTGAATTTTAATTGGAGTAAAAATATTTTTTGGTGATTTTTGATAAAAAAGAAAAATTGTTATTGGTTAGAAATTAATTAAAACAATAAAATAATAAAATTAAAATAACAAAATATGAGAGAAAGAGAAATTGGGCCTGATTTTGGGTGTGTAGAAAGCAAATTCGCTGGCCCATTTGAAGCTGATCCAATTGACTTTTTGGGATACCATACACGCGCGTTGACCTGCCTTTTGGTGCACCTCTGATGCTGACCACCAGATCTGGCCATCTGGCCATCTGGCGTGTTGATTGGTGAGGGAGTATGGTGTGTCTTAGGCTGGCATGTGCACTGGATTATCTGCAAAAAAACATTATTGAGAAAATGGGGGACCTGGATTCGTACCCAGGTCCTGAAGGGGAATACACACTATGCTTGCCACCACGCTATTTGTTTTTAGTTTTCAATATAATGCAAACAAAAGATAATATAATAAAACATATTTCATTGGATAAATATAAAAAAAACGCGCCAAGATTTGAATGGGCGAGTGGTAGCGTGACACGCATTGTCCCTGTCCTCTAGACCGTGGCTAAAAGTCACAACATCTATACTTACGGACAAATGTCCATCGCTATAGACAGGGGCTCCTCCCAAATCTCCCACAGGCCATGGAAATGCATTCTAAAACCATGGTTGAGTTCGTCTCAACCTGCTGATCACAACCATAGCCATTATCATGGCCAATTTTTCCTGAAACGAAAAAACCCAAAAACAAGAACCAAACCCTAGCAATGGTGGATCTCCATATTGGTCAGATAAATGCAATTGGTTATTACAAAAATCTTGCAAATGACTTGTAGATTCAAAATATGCTATCAATTCATGCTAACTATGCCTAATTTCAAAAATACGAAATCAAGAACATGGCGGATTCGTGAGGGACTTACAGCGCTTGGGAGGGTCTGAAAATGCATTGTCTTGGTTGCTTTTGCTTGTGGAGATGGCCAGGAAGAGATTGAGACAAGTCTCAAGTCTTGAAATTGCCTCTATGCCCTGTTTCGCTCTCAAGCTTTTTCTTGTTTTTTGCAAACTTTGTTATGCCTCTAGAATTGATTTCCAACCCTTGAAATTGTCTGCCTCGCTTCCTTATGTATTGTACAATACATTAGGGTTGTTTTCCTTGTCCAAATCTACCTCTATCAATGTTCTTGATGTGGATTTCATTTACTTTTACAAACTTTCCAAATTGGCTTGATTTCAATCTTTATGTGTACAATTGCTTTGTTACGAGTTTTATGTGATGCAAGCTGTCCATTGAAACCTATAATCATCAAAAGATCTTTGGTTATCAATATTTTTGATTTAATTTGATTTAATTTGGTTTAAAATGAATTAATTCAAATAAAAATCAAATTAAATAATAAAAATATAATATGAACACATGGACAAGACTAGAGCACGTGGGAAATAATGAAAACTCAAAACAAGTGAAAAAGAATGGGCCCATTTGGCAAAATTTGAAGTTTTGGGGATAGTTGACTTTTGGCAATTTTGCAAAAAAGTCCAACTTCAACAATGCACAACTTCTTCAATTTTGACTCTTTGGAGGTGTTCTTTGACTTTTTAGGAAGCTTGAGATGTCCTATAACCAACCCTTTTGGTCTCATCTCATTTTGATATTCCATGCTCAAGTTAGAAGCTTTGACAAAAAAGGTGTCTTTGTTGACTTTTCAAAAATCACCTATGCAAGCTCAAATCAAGTGGAAAAGAATGGGCCCATTTGACAAAATTTGAAGTTTTGGGGATAGTTGACTTTTGGCAATTTTGCAAAAATGGCCAACTTCAACAATGCATAACTTCTTCAATTTTGAACTTTTGGAAGTGTTCTTTGACTTCTTAGAAAGATTGAGATGTCCTATAACCAACCCGTTTGGTCTCATCTCATTTTGATGTTCCATGCTCAAGTTATAAGCTTTGGCAAAAAAGGTGTTTTTCTTGACTTTCAAAAATGACCTATAATGTCCAAATTTGTAACTTCTTGTGAGTACATTTTTTGATCTTTGGGTATGAGGATGGGTTGTAGGAAATTGCATCCTCTTCAAAATGAGCTTTGGATGGGTCATTTCTCATAAAGTATGAGAAAGTTATGCTTGGTCAAAGTTGAGTTGACTTTTCCTACAAAACCCTAATTTAGCAACTTTTAAATCTTGATGAATTTTGAGCCATCCTTGATGAATCATGATCAGCCCTTGATAAAATGATGAAATACACTTCAAAATGAGAATGTTGACAAAAAATCTTGAAGTTTGACTATATGTAGGCCATAGTTGACTTTTGCCCTAACACAATCGATTTTTGGACCTTTGAGCAATTAACTGAGCAAACTTCCTCTGCAAGGCTTGAAACTTGACATGGATGATCTTGAGAACATATTAGGATATTTGTGAGAACTTGGGGTCATTTGGACTCAAGGATCTTGATGCAACACAAAACCCTAATTTGGGGTAGACTGCCTTAGGAGAGAGCTTGTCTGACCAACTCTTGGACTACTTTGAGCAACTTGGAGATTTTTCTTGTAATGTTTTGAGAAATATGGGAGGGAAAATTTTTCTTGCAATCGTCTTTTGTTTCGCATGTAAATATTTATGTGCAGCAATTAATGTCAAATGCATATATCAAAAATGAACATTGGACGTTCTTTTGCAAAACAAAACAGAAAAAGGAAACACAGTTTGAAATTTTTCTGAAAATGAATTGTATTTATTTTGAAGTTTGGCCTGTAAATAGGCGTTTTTGTACAAGAGGCTGACGTCCTAGTAAGAGAACGCTGCCGAACAATAGAATTTACACAATTTGTGAAAAACTAAACAAAACAGCTATGTGAATAATCCCACTGGGTTCCAACTCTGCTATTGCCCTTATGTCCTCGAGCATCTCATCACTTTGCTACTTGGTTGAAGGTACATCAAATTGATTAGTGTCGTCCGAGCTTGATAGTTGATACCGACGTCTGGTCGCAAGGTGATCCAATGAGACATAGTGTTACGCTTTGATCCCTAATTTTTGCCTGGACCGCCCTTTCGGGTTTTTAGTCCACCGGGATACCCTTTTTTGCCCAAGCCGCCCTTTCAGGTTTTCGACTTGCCGGGTGTACAGATTTTTTATTATTTTCATCCCTTATTTTTTCCCGAACCCTTTTTGGTTTGCGGGAAGCCCTTATTTTTTCCTAGGCCAATTGACCTAGCGGGTCGTTGATTATGCGTAGTATTTTTTCACTATGTCTGCATTGACGGGGTGAGGAAGGTCGTCACCATCCATGGTGGTTAGAATCATAGCTCCTCCTGAGAAAATGTTCTTAACCACAAATGGCCCTTCGTAGGTAGGGGTCCATTTCCCCCTAGGATCACATTAAGGTAAGATAATGCGCTTGATTACCAGATCCCCAACTTGATACTCTTGTCGTCTAACTTTCTTGTTAAATGCCTTGATCATTCGCTTTTGATACGTTTGACCATGACAAATAGCAGTAAGTCTCTTTTCTTCGATTAAGTTCAGCTGATCAAGCCGTGTATGAATCCAGTCATCCTCGCTAAAACCTGCATCCTTCATAATCCGAAGAGAGGGTATCTGAACTTCAATGGGCAAGACCGCCTCCATGACATATACCAAGGAATAAGGTGTTGCCCCTGTTGACGTCCGTGCTGAGGTACGATACCCATGAAGAGCAAATGGTAACATCTCGTGCCAGTCTTTGTATGTCACCATCATCTTCTGCACAATCTTCTTAATGTTCTTATTAGCTGCTTCAACAACCCCATTCATCTTGGCCGGTAGGGAGAAGAGTTGTGATGCTGTATCTTGAACTGCTTGCAGAGCTTGGTGATCATCTTATTGTTGAGATTTGTACCATTATCCGTAAGGATCCTCTCTGGTACACCATATCGACAAATCAGATTGTGCCGAATGAAACGTGCCACGACGTTCTTGGTCACAGTAGCAAAGGAAGCTGCTTCAACCCACTTCGTAAAGTAATCAATTGCTACCAGGATGAAATGATGCCCGTTGGATGCTGTAGGTCTGATCTCACCAATCATGTCGATGCCCCACATTACAAAAGGCCACGGAGCTGTCAAGACGTTTAGAGGTACTGGAGGTATGTGCACCTTATCAGCATGGACTTGGCACTTGTGACAGGTCCGAGAATGCTGATAACAGTCGGCTTCCATTGTAGACCAATAATATCCTGCCCGTAGGATCTTCTTTGCCATGGTGTGTCCACTGGATTGAGTTCCGAAAGTACCTTCATGCAACTCTGCCACGATCCTCTCTGCCTCGTTCTTATCCACACATCGCAGTAAGGTTGAATCATGGTTACACTTGTAAAGGACGTCATTGTTGATGAAGAACTTCGCCGCGAACCTCCTCAGAAACTTCTTGTCAATAACAGATGCACCCTCGGGGTATTCTTGAGCCTCAAGGTGCCTCTTCACCTCATGAAACCAGGGTTTATCTGCTACCTCTTTAGTCTCAATGTCGCAGCAATGTGCAGGTTCGTCCAATCTTTCAATGATAATCTGGGGAGCCTCATTGTCCCAATTGACTTTGAACATAGAAGACATCGTAGCTAACGCGCCCGCTAACTGATTCTCCTCTCTAGGGAAGTGTTCAAAGGTTATCTCTTCGAAGTGCGGAAGTAACGTCAACACATACTCCTTGTAAGGAATAAGATTTGGGTGTTTCGTATCCCACTCACCTTTGATCTGACTGATCACGAGAGTGGAATCTCTGAACACACTCAGGAACTTAATCCTTAGGTCAATTGCTGCTCGAAGACCCATGATGCATGCTTCATACTCTGCCATATTGTTGGTGCAGTTGAAACATAGTCAGGCGGTGAATGGAGTATGAGAGCCTTTAGGAGATATGATCACGGTGCCAATGCCATTACCCAAAGCGTTCGAAGCTCCATCAAAGTACATAGACCATCAGGATCCTTCCTCAGGTCCTTCATCTGGTCCAGGTTCTTCATAGTCGGTTACTATCATGATATTCTCATCCGGGAATTCAAAGTTCATAGACTGGTAGTCATCCACTACCTGATGTGCCAAATGATCTGCCAACACACTTCCCTTGATTGCTTTTTGGGTTGTGTATTGGATGTCATACTCAGTCAAGATCATCTGCCATCTTGCTATTCTTCCGGACAAGGCAGGTTTCTTGAAGATATACTTGATTGGATCCATCTTTGATATCAATAAGGTGGTGTGAGTCAGCATATACTGTCTCATCCGGCGAGCAGCCCATGCCAAAGCGCAGCAAGTTTTCTCGAGCAACGAGTATCGGGTCTCGTAGTCGGTAAAATTTTTTCTAAGTTAATAAATAGCATGCTCTTTTCGGCCAGACTCGTCATGCTGACCCAACACACACCCCATTGAGTTGTCGAGTACTGTAAATTATAAGATCAAGGGTCTCCCTTCAACTGGAGGCATCAGAATGGGTGGCTCTTGGAGATATTCCTTGATGCTTTCGATAGCGGCCTGACATTCATCGTTCCATCTTACCACTTGATCTTTATTCAGTAGCTTGAAGATTGGCTCACAAGTAGCAGTCATATGTGAGATGAATCGGGCAATATAGTTCAACCGTCCTAGAAAGCCTCTGACTTCTTTTTCTGTTCGAGGAGATGGCATTTCCTGTATAGCCTTCACCTTTGCAGGATCCACCTGAATACCTTTATCACTTACGACGAAACCCAGCAGCTTACTAGATCTCACCCCGAAGGTGCACTTGTTCGGGTTTAACCTCAGATTGTATAACTTCAACCTGTTAAACAACTTCTGAAGGTGGTCAAGATGCTACTCTTCAGTCTGGGACCTTGCAATCATGTCGTCGACGTATACCTCAATCTCATAATGGATCATGTCATGGAACAAAGCGACCCTGGCGCACTGATACGTTGCCCCAACATTCTTCAATCCGAAAGGCATGACCTTGTAGCAAAAGGTACCCCATTGAGTAACAAAGGTTGTATTCTCCATGTCTTCGGGAGCCATTTTAATCTGATTATAATCGGAGAAACCATCCATAAAGGAGAAGACCTTATGCTGTGCGGTGTTGTCAACCAGAACGTCGATATGAGGTAGAGGGAAATCATCCTTGGGGCTCGCCCTGTTCAAATCCCTATAGTCAACACACATTCAAACCTTACCATCCTTCTTCGGCACTGGAACCACGTTGGCCACCCACTGCGGGTAAGAAGTAACTGCTAAAAAACTAGCGTCAAACTGTTTCATAACTTCAGCCTTGAGTTTCTCAGACATCTCTGGGCGCATTCGAAGAACCTTCTATTTCACTGGAGGACAGTCTTCCTTAATAGGCAGGCGGTGAACCACAATATCGGTATCCAACCCAGGCATATCTTCATAAGACCAAGCAAAGATCTCAACATAGCCACGCAGCATCTGAATCAGCCGTTGCTTAACACTGGACTCCAGATTTTCACCGATCTTTACCTCTTTCTTGTCTTCTTCTGTACCCAGATTTACTGTTTCCACGGGCTCCTCATACGGCTGTATGGCCCTCTCTTCCTGAAGTAGCAGTCTAGCAAGTTCACCAGGCACTTCGCAATCATCTTCGCCTTCATCTTCGGCTAAGTTGATCGGACTTTCAAAGTCATAACTGGCAGTAGCAGATTCGTTACCAGTAGGATCTAGAGTGGATGTAGACCTGTATATGTGAGTGTGTGTAAAATAACTATTTTGCAAGATAGAAAAAGAAAAACAAAGAGCGCAAAATTTGAAATGCAAGAAACGTCCAATGCTTTTATTAATGATATATGGAGATGACAAATATCAAACCCTCACAAACAAAGCCACGGTGCCTCGGGTAAGACATCGGGCCATAAAGTTTAAAAACTGTCCGTTACAAATTCAAAACAAAAGTCTCATTACTGGGTAATAAAAGAAATTGGGACGAAGTCCTTTGCCGTCCAATTGCTTAGTCCACCGTTGGCAGTTGGGTAAATCCAGCTGTCAATGTCATACTCTTAACCATCGTCTTCAATGGCATTCACTCCTGAATTGCTGATAAATAGGGGAGGTCCTCCGATCCGCGCACGCCGAACAGCCCTTTGAGCTTCTGCAGTGAAACCCAAACCAAACTTGTTAGTCTTATGTGCAAAGTCAGGGAGTTGACCCCAATTTGCACACCCACCTTTCTCAACAACATCCCGGGCATCCTTGAGGGAAGCCATCTTCATTGGAGGATCTTCAGTAACAGTTTCAGTCGACGCCAGCGTTTGGGGAACTTCTTCAAAATGTTGACACGGGGTCTCAATGAACTCCCCGTTCATTTCCACATACCGAAAAGAGTTGAGGTGGCTCACCATGTACTCCCCTTCTCCTCGTACCATAACAATTTTCCCCTTCACTGGGTATTTCAGCATCTGGTGGAGCGTAGAAGTTACTGCCCCAGCTTTGTGGATCCACGGGCGACCCAACAAACAAGAATAAGATGGCCGAATGTCCATCACATAGAATGTAGACGCAAAAACCTGAGAACCAACCTTAACTGGAATATCCACTTCTCTGTGTACCATCCTCTTGGACCCGTCAAAGGCCCTAACCACAATGTTGCTTGGCTTCAGCACCAACCCTTCACAGTCTAACCGATCCAGCGCTTTCTTGGGTAACACATTCAACGAAGACCCAGTATCTACTAACACGTGAGCTAGAGTAGTGCCCTTGCATTCAATGGAGACATGTAGAGCGTCATTATGATTCTTCCCCTTAGCAGTCAAGTCAGTGTCAGAGAAACCCAACTCGTTATCAGCAGTTAAACTCGCCACACAGTCTTTGAACTGATCAGCGGATGTTTCTTGAGACACGTGCGCAGTTTTCAGGAAAGCAATCAGAGCCTTGGCATGGGCTTCTGAGCATAGCAACAAAGACAACATAGAGATCTTGGACGGGGTTTGCCCTAGCTGCTCGACTACATTGTAGTCGCTCTTTTTGATGATCTTCAAACTTTCCTCCATCTCTTGTCTAGAGGCTTCAATAATAATCTTCTTCGGTGCCTCCGTCCGGGCAGACTCACCGGTGGTCCCTTTGCCCCGAGTATCAGATGACTCGGCAATAGGGGTAAGAATTGGAATATGAATAGGGACAGTAGCAGATGTACTGGTAGGTGTAATAACAACGGGCTTCCAAACAACTGGTGGAGAGATATCAGGGGAGAAAAGTCTTCCGCTGCGGGTGACTTTACTAGATCCAACAATATTGCTGACGTCAGTATCAACCTCTTCAGCATTCAAGTCTTGTTTAACTCCGTGATAATACACGTCAGCCCCGTAGTGCCAAGGGACAACTTTATCTGATGTATAGGGGATAGGCCCAGGAATGGTAATGATCAACGGTGCAATTCTCAGAACAGATGTAATTCTAACAGGATTTCTCGAGGAAGCCTTGGAAGAATTGTCGAAAATGGTGATTATAGAAATGTCTTCAAAAGGAACCAATGGAACAACAGTCTTCTCAAACAGAATTTCTTTATTATCCATCAGGCGTTGGACACCTGACTTCAAAAGATGGCAACCGGTAGGTAGGACGGCACACAGATGCCAACCTTCGCCACAGCCCGGAAATAAACCGGCTAACAGAAGGTTCTTCTTCACAATCATCAATGGAGTAGAAATGTATTTCACAGAAGCCACAAACGAGTCTTCAACTATAGCATTCACTCCATGCTTGGGCATGGGAGCAGTCATAACATTAGGTCTTTCAGGCGCTTCAAACTCAATCTCCTTAGCCTCAATCAGGTCTTGTACCTTATTCTTCAAAACCCAACAATCATTCGTATCATGCCCCAGGCTATCAGAGTGAAAGGCACAGCGGGCGTTTGGATTATACATCGGTGATGTTGTGTTGGGATTCTTCGGGGCCTCCTTCGAAATCACCAGATTGGTCTTCAATAACTGCGGCAAAATCTGAGACAGGGTCATATGGATCTGAGTGAATTGTCTTCGCGGTCTCTCGGCCCTTGGCTGATTGTTGCGCTGAGGAGCAACAACAAGTCTTGATATAACAACCGCATTGACTGCTTGGCGGCACTCAGGTCTATTATGTCTCTTTGCGCTGCAAACTGTGCTTGATTCCTTCTTAAAAGGCTTCTTCTCCGTGCTTGACGAAGCACCCTTCTGTATTTTACCGCTCTTGATACCAGCTTTAACTCTTTCCCCGGTCATAATCAGCTCTGTAAACCCGGACGATGAACTTCCAATTAAATGGTTGAAATACGAACCAGACAAGGTCCCCAGAAACATATCTACTAACTCCCTGTCAGCCAAAGGGGGTTGCACTCTTCCAGCAAGGTCCCTCCATTTCTGAGCGTAGTCTTTGAAACCTTCGCCCGCACCCATAGACATATCCTGAAGTTGGGTACGCGTGGGAGCGAGGTCGGCATTGTATTGGTATTGCTTCTAAAAACCAGCAACAAGGTCTTCCTAATTACGGATACTAGCTCCTTCCAGCTGGTAAAACCATTCAAGTTGAGTCCCTGAAAGAATATCTTGAAAGAAGTGGATCCAGAGGTTCTTATTGGCAGTGTATGGTTAAATCTTTCTAACATACGAGCGGAGATGCAGCTTTGGGCAGGAGACCCTGTCGTATTTAGCAAAGACTGGTGCTTTAAACTTGTGGGGAATTACCACCCCATATGACAAACCTAAATCTCCAAAGTCCAGACCAGGGACCTTCTGAACTTCCATTGTGCTCAACCGATCTTCGAGTTGCTTATACCTATCCTCAGCCGGAGGATACTGGTCTTCGTCAAAGTCAGTCTCGTTGTTAGAAACCACAGGGCTAGGTGCCCTCCTTTCTTCCTGATTCTCTCCCCCTCCAGATGAGTGATTCAAATCAACCTCTTCCCGCAAATTGTTTCCAAATCTGTGACCCATAGTCAATAGGACTGTCTTCTTATTCTTCTTCTTCTTCTTATCCTTCAAGATAAGAGTCTTCGGATCTTGCTGACCCTTAGCCAAGTTCATGAACATTTCCTGGAACTGGGCGTTTTGAGCTTGCAGAGCCTTGATGGCTTGATCAATTGATGTTTCAGAAGACATGATGTGCTGAAATAAACAGCAAAGAAGATGAGAAACCTGTAAGGGTACCTGTAATGAGGTGCATAGGAATGAAATGTGTATGATATGATTTCAAAGACTTTAGAGATTCAAATTCATAAACCAAAACGAAGCACACTTTTATTAGATAAAACTTGAATTCAATGTTTAACAAATGCCTTTAAGGCGTTACAAAAAGAAAAACTAAAAAGTAAATCAAAACTAGAAATAACAAAAGACATCAGTGCTCCCATGGTCGTTTTCCGTTGGTGCTGACATAGTCGTTAAGGATCTGCTCGTTCTCCAGCTGCCTTGTCAACTTCAGGATCTTCCGCTCTTGCTCGTGATACTTTTCTATGTAAGTATCCCGTTCTTCCATTATTTGGATCCAAGACCTATTTAATGCCCCAATGTCAGTAGGCATGTATGGGTGGAGGATGGTAGGAGGAACCCCTTCTTCATCAGCATGTTCAACTATCATAGGCAAGACAGTTTCATAGGGAATCCCTAGCTTCTGAGCACGTGTATGAACCCAGCAGAGATATGGTTCCATTGGAAGAGAAGTCTTCACGCCTAGCTCATGCAGATCAGACCTGTGGACCCTATCCCAAGCTTGTATGAATCTGCGGCGATGTTCATCACTATCCCCTTGGATGTCAAAGACAATGCTCGGAAGTAGCAACTCATGAGGTCCATCCCTCCTAGCAACTCATCACTATCCCCTTGGCGTAAGGCTAAACAAGGATTATAGGTGATCCCTCCATTGATTCCTAGCAGTGGAACATTGGGGTATTCCCCACAGCGGTCAATAATAGCTACGTCTTCCATGTCTTTAGTAGTCCAAATGATGTTCTTGTGAGCAAGGGACATAATCCTGTAGGCCCAACCCATGCCTTCCTTATTCTTCAGAACAGATTTGGGGAGGTGATAAATAAACCACCTCGCCAGCAGTGGTGCACAACACATAAGGGTTCCCCATTTCCGAGCAGTACGGGCATAAAGAGTATGCAGAATATCACCCAAGAGAGTGGGCACTGGATTACGGGACATGAAAATCTTCACCGCATTCACGTCAACAAAGGAATATGAGTTTAGAAACAGAACCAGACCATAAATGAGAAGAGCTAGGATGTCTTCGAACGCCTGAAAGTCTAAACTGTCCCAGAACTGATTAGCCCGACCAACCAAGAACTTAGTCAAGAAGCCCTTTGTCCCACTCCGAGTTTCCCAATTAGACATTACCTCAGCCTTTGTCAGATGGAAGGCTGAAGCAATCTCTTTCGGCCTAAGTACTTTCTCCCAACCTGTAAATGGGGTCTGCTCTAGAATGGAAATGCCGAGTAGATCAGAGAACTCTTCCAAGGTAGGGACCAACTGGTAGTCGAGGAAGGTAAAGCAGTGGTACAATGTATCAAAGAACTGGACCAATACACTCATCATCTGTTCATCCAATCTGGAAGTGACTAAACCAAGGAGGTGACCATGTCTTTTGATAAAGGAGGAAGTATCTGGAACCTTTGCAACCAAATCTCTAAGCTGAGTGGGAATATGTACAAAGATGATCCGAATAGTGTTTCTACGCATATATGCCATGACCTACAAAACAGAACAAAGATGAATCCCATTGGTCTTTAAAATGGTTAGTCCAATGCAATATGCATGCAATGTCATGATGCATGATGTCATGATAGAAACACACCACAAGTATTCACAGATAGCAAACATGGTAAGGGCAAACAAGTCACACAGATAGCCCTTAAATTTCAGGATGGCAAGGAGCTTAGGTACTACCCTCTTTCAGTTCAGTTGGTTCAAACCTGTCCTAGAAATAGTAACTGGGTTCTAGAGGATCTCAATATCATTGACCACCCTCGACCGGTCATAATTCCAGTTTAGCAACCTTTTCTTGCGGCCGAAATCATCGCGAGAGTTTGGTCTCAATGAGTGTAGCATACTGCTACTGTTCTATGGCCAAGTTGGTCAATTATAGGTTCTAAGGTCAGTTGGTGCTTAATGACCCCTTAGTAGACCCATATTCTCCTCGTTGCGCCACAAGGGATATCAGTACAAACTAAAGTGCCACACCAACGTAGCTACTACTTCAACCGTATCGGTCTACGCTGTACAGTTCCCTCACAGTCTATTTCTACTTACCTAAAGGGTATCCCCCAGATCCGGGTTAGGATCTATAGTAACTCTGATTCAAACCCACAAAGATAAACTATACAGATCAAGCAATTGAAAACATTATGAACTATTCCTAAGGTACACCCCACTTATAATTATCATCCCCAGCAGAGTCGCCAGTTCTGTGATACGGTGGGAAGAACTGACTGTTTTTTGGAATGCTGGTTTATGTTTTGCATTTGTGTTTGCAAAATGTCGCGGTAAGCAAGAGTCGCCATCGACTTTTATTTTGTCCAACAAGGAAATGAAAAAAGCATGAAAAAAATTCCTTTTTCGAGATGTTTCTAAGTGCGGGGGGTAGATTATAGAAAGGGAAGGTATTAACACCCTTTCTATCCGTGGTTATCCACGGGCTCTTAGGTACTTGCTCATTTGTTTTCAAAATTGTTTTCTTTGTGCTTGTGGGTTTGAAAAAGATTTTTGTTTGAAACTTCGATTTAACTCTTGCTTTTGTCCTCAAGAGTGTAATGAAGTGTTTTGAAAACTTTGTTCGAAAAGGAGTGTAAGTGTGAAAAAAAAGTTTTGTTTTGAAAGAACAAGTATCTGAGATCTAATCTACCTACTCGGAAAAGGAATCATTCTATGCTAATTTCCTTTAGACAACGCTATCCCACTATTAGTGAGTAGGTAGCACCGTCGTTGGAGTTTGAGGGTCAATTCGAATGAGGGACATACGGTCACTAAAGCAACATTAGGACGCCTTAGAGGTAACCCTAATGTCTTAGATCATTTATTCGAGGAAATGATATCCGAGGCAACCGTTTCGAGGCAACTATGATCTTTTAGACAAGAGGGTGACCTCTAAAACAACCTATACTCAATGACCGTGCACGAATGCAACCAAGTGCGGTGTGCCCTAAGAGTGCGCATGTGCGAGTGTGTCGTTTTCAGTTATTTTTATCTTTGCACATGTTAAAGGTGATCTAATTGATTTTAAGATTAAGCATTCATTCTTGTCATGCAAACCCTATTATCAAACATCTAGCAGTTGTATAATTTGAGGAATAAAAATGCGGAAATTAAATTACAAGGCGTCGGGTATTTACATCGCCAAAAGCAACCCTTTGAAAATAAAATAAAGCGGTAAAATAAATAAAGGTCCTAATTAATTATTACAAACCGGGAGCAGATACATCAATAATTAAATAAGGAAAAATAAATCGCGCGAGTGAAATTAAATCGAATGCGAAATTAGGGTTTTGACCCTTTTAAAAGAAAAATGTTTTTTTGATGTTTTTATTTTAAGAAGAGAAATTAAATCCTAAATTAAATATTAAATTAATTATTAAATTAATTAATTGATGAAAAATAATAAATGACATATTTTTGGAGTTTTTGATATTTTAAGAAAGAAAATAAAATAATTAAACTAAAGTTAAAACCTAATTAATTCTAATTGATTTTATTTATTTACAAAACAAATTAAAGTTATTCTAGAGTTAAAAACCTAATTGATTAGTTAATATTTATTAACAAAAATAAAGTTTTTTTGAATTTTAATTGGAGTAAAAATATTTTTTTGGTGATTTTTGATAAAAAAGAAAAATTGTTATTGGTTAGAAATTAATTAAAACAAAATAAAATAATTAAATTAAAAGAACAAAATATGAGAGAAAGAGAAATTGGGCCTGATTTTGGGTGTGTAGAAAGCAAATTCGCTGGCCCATTTGAAGCTGATCCAATTGACTTTTTGGGATCCCATACACGCGCGTTGACCTGCCTTTTGGTGCACCTCTGATGCTGACCACCAGATCTGGCCATCTGGCCATCTGGCGTGTTGATTGGTGAGGGAGTATGATGTGTCTTAGGCTGGCATGTGCACTGGATTATCTGCAAGAAAACATTATTGAGAAAATGGGGGACCTGAGATTCGAACCCAGGTCTTGAAGGGGAATACACACTATGCTTGCCACCACGCTATTTGTTTTTAGTTTTCAATATAATGCAAACAAAAGATAATATAACAAAACAGATTTCATTGGATAAATATAAAAAAAACGCGCCAAGATTTGAATGGGCGAGTGGTAGCGTGACACGCATTGTCCCTGTCCTCTGGACCGTGGCTAAAAGTCACAACATCTATACCTACGAACAAATGTCCGTCGCTATAGACAGGGGCTCCTCCTAAATCTCCCACAGGCCATGGAAATGCATTCTAAAACCATGGTTGAGTTCGTCTCAACCTGCTGATCACAACCATAGCCATTATCATGGCCAATTTTTCCTGAAATGAAAAAACCGCAAAACAAGAACCAAACCATAGCAATGGTGGATCTCCATATAGGTCAGATAAATGCAATTGGTTATTACAAAAAGCTTGCAAATGACTTGTAGATTCAAAATATGCTATCAATTCATGCTAACTATGCCTAATTTCAAAAATATGAAATCAAGAACAGGTTGGATTCGTGAGGGACTTATAGCGCTTGGGAGGGTCTGAAAATGCGTTGTCTTGGTTGCTTTTGCTTGTGGAGATGGCCAGGAAGATATTGAGACAAGTCTCAAGTCTTGAAATTGCCTATATGCCCTGTTTCAATCTCAAGCTTTTTCTTGTTTTTTGGAAACTTTGTTATGCCTCTAGAATTGATTTCCAACGCTTGAAATTGTCTGCCTCACTTCCTTATGTATTGTACAATACATTAGGGTTGTTTTCCTTGTCCAAATCTCCCTCTATCAATGCTCTTGATATGGATTTTATTTTCTTTTACAAACTTTCCAAATTGGCTTGATTTCAATCTTTATGTGTACAATTGCTTTGATACGAGTTTTATGTGATGCAAGCCGTCCATTGAAACCTATAATCATCAAAAGATCTTTGGTTATCAATATTTTTGATTTTATTTGATTTAATTTAGTTTAAAATGAATTAATTCAAATAAAAATAAAATTAAATAATAAAAATATAATATGAACACATGGCCAAGGCTAGAGCACGTGGGCAATAATGCAAACTCAAAACAAGTGAAAAAGAATGGGCCCATTTGGCAAAATTTGAAGTTTTGGGGATAGTTAACTTTTGGAAATTTTGCAAAAAAGTCCAACTTCAACAATGCATAACTTCTTCAACTTTTGGCCTCATCTCATTTTGATATTCCATGCTCAAGTTAGAAGCTTTGACAAAAAAGGTGTTTTTGTTGACTTTTCAAAAATGACCTATAATGTCCAAATTCATAACTTCTTGTGAGTGCATTTTTTGATCTTGGGATATGAAGATGGATTGTAGGGAATTTCATCCTCTTAAAAATGAGCTTTGTATGGGTCATTTCTCATAAAGTATGAGAAAGTTATGCTTGGTCAAAGTTGAGTTGACTTTTCCTACAAAACCCTAATTTAGCAACTTTTTAATCTTGATGAATTTTGAGCTATCCTTGATGAATCATGATAAACCATTGATCAAATGATGAAATAAACTTCAAAATGAGAATGTTGACAAAAAATCTTGAAGTTTGACTGTATGTAGGCCACATTTGACTTTTGCCCTAACACAATCGATTTTTGGACCTTTGAGCAATTGACTGAGCAACCTTCCTCTGCAAGGCTTGAAACTTGACATGGATGATCTTGAGAACATATTAGGATATAGGTGAGAACTTGGGGTCATTTGGACTCAAGGATCTTGATGCAACACAAAACCCTAATTTGGGGTAGACTGCCTTAGGAGAGAGCTTGTTTGACCAACTCTTGGACTACTTTGAGCAACTTGGAGATTTTTATTGCAATGTTTTGAGAAATATGGGAGGGAAAATTTTGGGGTACAACATATAATGGGACACCTTTTGTTAGAAGGTAATGCCTTTTGGGTTGAATAATGCTGGGGCAACTTACCAGCGTGCCATGGTCGCTTTGTTCCACGATATGATTCACCACGAGATCGAGGTGTATGTTGATGACATGATAGCCAGGTCCCAGACTGAGGAAGAACACCTTGATCATATCCAGAAACTATTCGGCAGGTTGAAGACGTACAAGCTGAGGTTGAATCCGAATAAGTGCACCTTCGGGGTAAGGTCTGGTAAACTTCTGGGTTGTGTTGTCAGTGACAAAGGTATTCAGGTGGATCCTGCAAAGGTAAAAGCCATACAAGAGATGCTGGATCCTCGCATAGAAAAAGAAGTTAGAGGTTTCTTGGGACGTCTGAATTACATCGCCAGATTCATTTCACATCTGACTGCTACTTGTGAGCCAATCTTCAAGCTGCTGAAGAAAGATCAAGTGGTAAAGTGGAATGATGAATGCCTGACCGCTTTCGAAAGAATCAAGAAATACCTTCAAGAACCACCAATTTTGATGCCTCCAATAGAAGGAAGACCTTTGATATTATACTTGACAGTGCTAGACAATTCAATGGGGTGTGTGTTGGGGCAGCATGACGAGTCTGGCCGAAAAGAGCACATCATTTACTACCTTAGCAAAAAGTTTACCGACTGTGAGACTCGATACTCATTGCTCGAGAAAACTTGTTGCGCTTTGGCATGGGCTGCTCTCCGGCTGAGACAGAGAATGCTGACTCACACTACCTTGTTGATATCAAAGATGGATCCAATCAAGTATATTTTCGAGAAGCCCGCTCTCTCCGGAAGGATAGCAAGATGGCAGATGATCCTAACCGAGTACGACATCCAATACACAACCCAAAAAGCAATCAAGGGTAGTATATTGGCGGATCATTTGGCGCATCAAACCGTGGATGACTACCAATCTATGAATTTCGAGTTCCCGGATGAGAATATCATGTTGATGACCGACTATGAAGAACCTGGATCAGATGAAGGACCCGAGGAGGGATCCCGATGGTCTATGTATTTTGATGGAGCCTCGAACGCATTGGGTAATGGCATTGGCGCTGTAATTATATCTCCCGAGGACTGTCATACTCCAACAATATGGCAGAGTATGAAGCATGTATCATGGGTCTTCGAGCTGCCATTGACCTGAGGATTAAGTTCTTGAGTGTATTCGGAGATTCTGCTCTGGTAATAAGTCAGATCAAAGGCGAGTGGGATACGAAGCACCCGAATCTCATTCCTTACAAAGAGTATATACTGACGTTGCTCCCACACTTTGAGGAAATAACCTTTGAACATTTCCCACGAGAAGAGAACTAGTTGGCGACGCGCTAGCTACCATGTCCTCTATGTTCAAAGTTAGGTGGGATAATGAAGCTCCCCAGATTACCATTGAGAGGTTAGACGAACCCGCACATTGCTGTGACATTGAGACTGAAGAGGTAGCAGATAAACCCTGGTTTTACGAGATAAAGAGGTATCTTGAGGCTCAAGAATACCCCGATGGGGCATCTGTTAATGATAAGAAGTTTCTGAGAAGGTTCGCTGCGAAGTTCTTCATCAGTTATGGAATCCTCTATAAGCGTAACCATGATTCAACCTTACTGCGATGTGTAGACAAAAGAGAGGTAGAAAGGATCATGGCAGAGTTACATGAAGGTACCTTCAGAACTCATTCCAGTGAACATACCATGGCAAAGAAAATCCTACAGGCAGGATACTAATGGTCCACTATGGAAGCCAATTGTTATCAGCATTCTCGAACCTGTCATAAGTGCTAAGTCTATGCTGATAAGGTGCATGTACCTCAGGTTCCCCTGAATGTTTTGACAGCTCCTTGGGCTTTTGCAATGTGGGGCATCGATATGATCGGCGAGATCAGACCTACTGCGTCTAACGGGCATCGCTTCATTCTGGTAGCCATTGATTATTTTACAAAGTGGGTTGAGGCAGCTTCCTTTACTACAGTAACCAAGAACGTAGTTGTGCGGTTTATCCAACACAATCTGATCTGTTGATATGGTGTCCCAGAGAGAATTATTACTGACAATGGTACAAATCCTAATAACACAATGATCACCGAGCTTTGCAAACAGTTCAAGATTCAGCATCATAACTTTTCTCCCTACCGGCCGAAGATGAATGGGGCTGTTGAAGCAGCTAACAAGAACATCAAGAAGATTGTGCAGAAGATGACAGTGACATACAAAGACTGGCACGAGATGTTACCATTCACTCTTCATGGGTACCGTACCTCAGCATGTACATCGACAGGGGTAACACCCTACTCTTTGGTATATGGCATGGAGGCAGTCCTACCCATCAAAGTCTAGATACCCTCTCTCAAGATTATGAAGGATGTGGGTTTGAACAAAGACGACTAGATCCAAACCCGACTTGATCAGCTGAATCTAATCGACGAAAAGAGACTTACTGCTATCTGTCATGGTCAGATGTATCAAAAGCGAATGATCAAGGCCTTTAACAAGAAAGTCAGACGTCAAGAATATCAAGTCGGAGATCTAGTGATCAAACGCATCATACTACCACAAGGTGATCCCAGGGGCAAATGGACCCTACATACGAAGGGCCATTTATGGTTAAGAATATTTTCTCGGGAGGAGCTATGATTCTAACCACCATGGATGGTGACGACCTTTCTCACCCCGTCAATGCAGACATAGTGAAAAGATACTACGCATAATCAAAGACCCGCTAGGTTGACTGTCCTAGGCAAAAATAAGGGCTTCCCGGCGAACCAAAAGGGTTCGGGAAAAAGTAAGGGATGAAAATGAAAAAATATGTACAACCGGCAAGTCGAAAACCTGAAAAGGCGACTTGGGCAAAAAAGGGTATCCCGGTGGACTAAAAATCCGAGAGGGCGGTCCAGGAAAAAATTAGGGATTAAAGCGTAACACTATATCTCATTGGATCATCTTGCAACCAGACTTCGGTATCAACTATCAAGCTCAAACAACGCCAATCAATCTGATCAACCTTCGGCCAAGCAGCAAAGTGATGAGACGCTTGAAGATATAAAGGCAATGTCAGAGTTGGAACCCAATGAGGTCATTTCACATAGCTGTTTTTCTCTTTCTTTTATACAAATTGTAATTTCTATCTTTCGGCGGAGTTCTCTTACTAGGACATCAGCCTCTTTGTACAAAACGCCTATTACAGGCCAACTTCAAAAATCAATACAATTCATTTTCACAAGAAATCTTAAGTTGTTTTTCTTTTTCTGTTTTGTTTCACAAGAGCGTCCAATGATTCACTTTTGATATATGCATTCGAAAATAATGGCTTGCTCAAAATATTTACATGAGAAACAAATACAGTTACTCGTAATTCCAGGAACAGGGAAAATAAGAAGCGCCCAAACCCTACAGTTACTCTGCCCATCAGGTACAGGGATAGAGCCAGCTTGAGAATATGAGTAGTGATACATATACTACCCACAGAGTGAAAAGTACCCAAAGACAGTGGTGTAAGCTTTCCCGAACAGGACAAAATTCTCCCCAGCTGAGGTTCACCATCGCGAGTGAGTCAGTAAATTGTTCCCCAAGCAGAGTTTATTTCTCTCACAAGCAGAAATTCAATCTCCAACAGAAATCATTATCACCAGCAACGGAAATTCATCCTCAGTTGAGTTTATTTCTCCAAATCAGCAGATCTATCAACAAAGTATCTCCTCTCCAACAGAGTTATTCCCCGCAGAGTTATCCTTAGACAGAGTCTCGTCCGACAGAATATTTACCAGCCAAGGGGCAAATCCCTAGCATAGTCATCGTTGTTCACCATCCCTAACAGAAGCAGAGGAACTATGGTTTGTTACAGTAGTCAAGAATACCATTTCTCACACTCTCCAAACAACAGTCATGGATTTATTTTCCCGGACTCAGATTATTATGTCAGCATTTCATGTTCATACACCATGACATGTGCATACATCACATATAACATAGTCTCATTTATTTTGAGAACGTCATTATACAATGCATCTCATGCATCACACATAACTAACCCTGTATTTCTTTCAGGAAAGACAGTTATTATCAATAATTTCCAGCAAGTCCATGATCAACACTCGAAGTTAAACATAGTAATCATCGGAATGACAAATGCAATCTTACGCAGCCCTACCATCCCGACTTTCATATTGAAGTAACGCTACTATCCAGGTTCCTTCTCACAGCCCTACTATCCCGACTTTCATATCGAAGTAACCCTACTATCCAGGTTCCTTCTCAAGCCCTACTATCTAGGCTTTTATCTCGAAGTAACCCTACTATCCAGGTTTCTTCTCACAACCCTACTATCCAGGCTTTCATCTCGAAGTAACCCTACTATCCAGGTTTCTTCTCACAACCCTACTATCCAGGCTTTCATATCAAAGTAACCCTACTATCCAGGTTCCTTCTTAAGCCCTACTATTCAGGCTTTCATATCGAAGTAACCCTACTATCCAGGTTCCTTCTCACAACCCTACTATCCAGGCTTTCATATCGAAGTAACCCTACTATCTCGGTTCCTTCTCAAGCCCTACTATCCAGGCTTTCATATCGAAGTAACCCTACTATACAAGTTCCTTCTCAAGCCCTACTATCCAGGCTTTCATATCAAAGTAACCCTACTATCCAGGTTCCTTCTCAAGCCCTACTATCCAGGCTTTCATATTGAAGTAACCCTACTATCCAGGTTCCTTCTCACATCCCCACTATCCAGGCTTTCATATTGAAGTAACCCTACTATCCAGGTTCCTTCTCACAGCCCCACTATCCAGGCTTTCATATGTAAGTAACCCTACTATCCAGGTTCCTTCTCAAGCCCTACTATCTAGGCTTTCATCTCGAAGTAACCCTACCATCCAGGTTCCTTCTCATAACCCTATCATCCAGGCTTTCATCTCAAAGTAACCCTACTATCCAGGTTCCTTCTCTTAACCTTACTATCCGGGTTCTTCCTCTCTTATCCACAGACCGCAGTCCACAACACTATAAGACTGGGACCCGATCAAACCCATTTGATTTCACATTTCCCCAAAAAGTCGCGGTGCAGCATATACCCCGACCAAATACACAGTTCACTCCCGCTTCCCAAACCAGAGTTATTCCCCAGTAGAGTAACGAACAACTGAAGCTCCTAAAATTCTATTCCTGTCAAGACAGAGACCAGCATTCCCCAGCGAAGTCCTCCTCAACAACAGGTATACGGGTTCTCGCAAAGGAATCTCTTATGCGATCGACACCTCTTCGGATGGCATCTTTAAGACCATCTCTGACAATACTCTAGCAACTTCCGAATGGCATCTGCAAGCCATTCCCGATATCGCAAATTAAGTATCACCTCATGTGAGTGCAAATTTCTGGGCACTCTAGTGTTCAATCATCTTCCACCTTCAGATCATGAAAGGCAGACGAACCAGTCTACATCTTCAAGTTTAAGAAGATTGAACAGGGGAAGATGTTGTACCCCAAAATTTAACCTCCCATATTTCTCAACACATGTCAAGTGAGGTCCCCAAATTGCTCAAGGAAGTTCAAGAGTTGACCAGACAAACTCTCTCCTAAGGCAGTCTATCTCAAATTAGGGTTTCCATTTTCATCAAGATGGGTGTATCATAAAGGACTAAAATGCTCACCATTGTCCTAATATGTTCTCAAGATCATCCATGTCAAGTTTCAAGCCTTGTAGAAGAAGTTTGCTCAATCAATTGCTCAAAGGCCTGAAAATCGACTATGCTAGGTCAAAAGTCAATTGTGGCCCACATACAATCAAACTTCAAGATTTTTGGTCAACATCCTCATTTGAAGTATTATCCATCATTTGATCAAGGGTTTATCATGATTCCTCAAAGATTACTCATAATTCATCAAAACCCAAAAGTTGCTAAATTAGGGTTTTATAGAAAAAGTCAACTCAACTTTGACCAAGCATAACTTTCTCATACTTTATAAAAAATGACCCATACAAAGCTCATTTTTAATAGGATGCAACTCCCTACAATTCATATTCATCTCCCAAGTCCAGAATATGCACTCACAAAAAGATATGAATTTTGACATTATAGGTCATTTTGAAAAGTCAACAAAAACACCTTTTGGGTCAAAGCTTCATACAAGAACATGGAAGACTCAATTGAGATGAGACCAAAAGGGTTTATTAGGGGACATCCTAAGCTTTCTAAAAAGTCCAAGAACACCTCTCTAGGGTCAAAATTGAGAGATTAATGCATTAGCCAAGTTGACCTTTTTTGCAAAATTGCCAAAAGACAAATGTGCTCAAATTTGCATTTTTTGTCAAATGGGCCTAGTTTTTAATGATTGAATCTTGCTTATGAC